>OZ038387.1:34947259-36147259 GCA_964036045.1 Eutreptiella sp. 'Long Island Sound 2002' | reverse complement strand
AACAATCACATCGCAAGAATCACCATCAATTTCAATTTAATTCTACAACTCGAATCTCTGCTTTGCGTCAATGCGACGCGCATGCGCTCAAGTGTGCTGTGGCCAGGCAGTGCCCCAATCACAGTTGAAAGGTATTGCCATCAAAATAATCCAAAAATGCCCCCACTCATTACAATTATATTGCTTGTACGATGACTATGGGGTCAAAACACACTTCGTTACCCAAATTGAAGAGTCAGACCCCGCTCAAAGTGTGCCCCTGGAAGCGTCAACTCGCAAGGAGTGTTTTGAGAGAAAAAAACTCCATCCGCCGAGGTACTCATTTTGTAATAAAACCCTTCAAACGTGCGGAGATCGTGTGATTATTTGGAGCTTTGGAAATTTGTCTCCTTGTACGATTACTATGGGGTCAAAGCACACTTCGTTCCCCAAATTGAAGAATCAGACCCCTCCCAAAGTGTGCCCATGGAAGCGTCAACTCGCAAGGAGCGATTTGAGAGGAACAAACTCCATCCGCGGAGGTGCTGATTTTGCAATAATCCCCTTCAAACGTCCAGAGGTCCGGTGATTATTTGGAGCTTTGGAAATTTGATTGCTTGTACGATGACTATGGGGCCAAAACACACTTGGTTCCCCAAATTGAAGAATCAGACCTCCCCCAAAGTGTGCCAATGGAAGCGTCAACTCGCAAGGAGCGATTTGAGAGAAAAATAACTCCATCCGCGGAGGTACTCATTTTGTAATAATCCCCTTCAAACGTCCAGAGGTCCGGTGATTATTTGGAGCTTTGGAAATTTGATTGCTTGTACGATGACTATGGGGTCAAAACACACTTCGTTCCCCAAATTGAAGAATGAGACCTCTCCCGAACCGTGGCCATGGAAGCGTCAACTCGCAAGGAGTGTTTTGAGAGAAAAAAACTCCATCCGCGGAGGTACTCATTTTGCAACAAACCCCTTCAAACGTCCCGAGACCGTGTGATTATTCGGAGCTTTGGAAATTTGATTGCTTGTACGATGACTATGGGGCCAAAACACACTTCGTTCCCCAAATTGAAGAATCAGACCTCCCCCAAACCGTGGCCATGGAAGCGTCAACTCGCAAGGAGCGATTTGAGAGAAAAAAACTCCATCCGCGGAGGTACTCATTTTGCCATAATTTGCCTCAAACGTCCGGAGGTCGTGTGATTATTTGGAGCTTTGATAATTTGATTGCTTGTACGATGACTATGGGGTCAAAACACACTTCGTTCCCCAAATTGAAGAGTCAGACCCCGCTCAAATTGTGCCCCTGGAAGCGTCAACTCGCAAGGAGTGTTTTGAGAGAAAAAAGTTCCATCCGCTGAGGTACTCATTTTGCAATAAACCCCTTCAAACGTGCGGAGATCGTGTGAATTTTTGGAGGTTTTGGAAATTTCATTGGTTGTACGATGACTATGGGGTCAAAACACACTTCGTTCCCCAAATTGCAGAGTCATACCCCGCTCAAAGTGTGCCCCCGGAAGCGTCTACTCGCAAGGAGTGTTTTGAGAGAAAAAAACTCCATCCGCGGAGGTATTCATTTTGCAATAAACCCCTTCAAATGTCCGGAGATCCGGTGATTATTTGGAGCTTTGGAAATTTGATTGCTTGTACGATTACTATGGGGTCAAAACACACTTCCTTCCCCAAATTGGAGAATCAGACCTCTCCCAAAGTGTGCCCCTGGAAGCGTCAACTCGCAAAGAGCGTTTTGGGAAAAAGAAACTCCATCCGCGGAGGGACTCGTTTTGCAATAATCCCCTTCAAACGTCCCGAGACCGTCTGATTATTTGGACCTTCGGAAATTTGATTGCTTGTAGGATGACTCTGGAGTCAAAACACACTTCGTTCCCCAAGTTGAAGAGTCAGACCTCTCCCAAAGTGTGGCCATGGAAGCGTCAACTCGCAAGGAGCGTTTTGAGAGAAAAAAAACTCCATCCGTGGAGGTACTCATTTTGCAATAATCCCCCTCAAACGTCCGGAGATCGTGTGATTATTTGGAGCTTTGGAAATTTGATTGCTTGTACGATGACTATGGGGTCAAAACACATTTCGTTCCCCAAATTGAAGAGTCAGACCCCGCTCAAAGTGTGCCTTTGGAAGCGTCAACTCACAAGGAGTGTTTTGAGAGAAAAAAGTTCCATCCGCGGAGGTACTCATTTTGTAATAAAACCCTTCAAACGTGCGGGGATCGTGTGATTATTTGGAGCTTTGGAAATTTGATTGCTTGTAGGATGACTATGGGGTCAAAACACACTTCGTGCCCGAAGTTGAAGAGTCAGACCTCTCCCAAAGTGTGCGCCTGGAAGCGTCAACCCGCAAGGAGCGTTTTGAGAGAAAAAAACTCCATCCGCGGAGGTACTCATTTTGCGATAAACCCCTTCAAAGGTGCGGAGATCGTGTGATTATTTGGAGCTTTGACAATTTGATTGCTTGTACGACGACAATGGGGTCAAAACACACTTCGTTCCCCAAATTGAAGAGTCAGACCCCGCTCAAAGTGTGCCCCCAGAAGCGTCAACTCGCAAGGAGTGTTTTGAGAGAAAAAAGTTCAATCCGCGGAGGTACTCTTTTTGTAATAAACCCCTTCAAACGTCCAGAGATCGTGTGATTATTTGGAGCTTTGGAAATTTGATTGCTTGTACGATTACTATGGGGTCAAAACACACTTTGTTCCCCAAATTGAAGAATCAGACCTCTCCCAAAGTGTGCCCATGGAAGCGTCAACTCGCAAGGAGCGATTTGAGAAGAAAAACCTCCATTCGCGGAGGTACTCATTTTGCAATAATCCCCTTCAAACGTCCCGAGATCTGGTGATTATTTGGCGCTCTGGAAATTTTATTGCTTGTACGATTACTATGGGGTCAAAAACGCACTTCGTTCCCCAAATTGAAGAGTCAGACCCGGCTCAAAGTGTGCGCCTGGAAGCGTCAACTCGCAAGGAGTGTTTTGAAAGAAAAAAACTCCATCCGCCGAGGTACTCATTTTTGCAATAAACCCCTTCAAACGTCCGGAGATCGTGTGATTATTTGGGGCTTTGGAAATTTGATTGCTTGTACGATTACTATGGGGTCAAAACACACTTTGTTCCCCAAATTGAAGAATCAGACCCCTCCCAAAGTGTGCCCATGGAAGCGTCAACTCGCAAGGAGCGATTTGAGAGGAAAAAACTCCATCCGCGGAGGTACTCATTTTGCAATAATCCCCTTCAAACGTCCAGAGATCCGGTGATTATTTGGAGCTTTGGAAATTTGATTGCTTGTACGATGACTATGGGGCCAAAACACACTTCGTTCCCCAAATTGAAGAATCAGACCTCCCCCAAACTGTGGCCATGGAAGCGTCAACTCCCAAGGAGCGATTTGAGAGGAAAAAATTCCATCCGCGGAGGTACTCATTTTGTAATAATCCCCTTCAAATGTCCGGAGATCCTGTGGTTATTTGGAGCTTTGGAAATTTTATTGCTTGTACGATGACTTTGGGGTCAAAACACACTTCGTTCCCCAAATTGAAGAGTCAGACCCCGCTCAAAGTGTGCCTCTGGAAGCGTCAACTCGCAGGGAGTGTTTTGAGAGAAAAAAACTCCATCCGCGGAGGTACTCATTTTGCAATAATCCCCATCAAACATCCGGAGATCGTGTGATTATTTGGAGCTTTGGAAATTTGATTTCTTGTACGATGACTATGGGGTCAAAACACACTTCGTTCCCCAAATTGAAGAATGGGACCTCTCCCAAACCGTGGCCATGGAAGCGTCAACTCGCAAGGAGCGATTTGAGAGGAAAAAACTCCATCCGCGGAGGTACTCATTTTGCAATAATCCCCTTCAAACGTCAGGAGATCCGGTTATCATTTGGAGCTTTGGAAATTTGATTGCTTGTACGATGACTTTGGGGTCAAAACACACTTCTTTCCCTAAATTGAAGAGTCAGACCCCGCTCAAATTGTGCCTCTGGAAGCGTCAACTCGCAAGGAGTGTTTTGAGAGAAAAAAACTCCAACCGCGGAAGTACTCATTTTGCAATAAACCCCTTCAAACGTGCGGAGACCGTGTGATTATTCGGAGCTTGGGAAATTTGATTGCTTGTACGATGACTATGGGGTCAAAACACACTTCGTTCCCCAAATTGAAGAATGACACCTCTCCCAAACCGTGGCCATGGAAGAGTCAACTCGCAAGGAGCGATTTGAGAGAAAAAAACTCCATCCGCGGAGGTACTCATTTTGCCATAATCCCCCTCAAACGTCCGGAGATCGTGTGATTATTTGGAGCTTTGATAATTTGATTGCTTGTACGATGACTATGAGGTCAAAACACACTTCGTTCCTCAAATTGAAGAGTCAGACCCCGCTCAAAGTGTGCCCCTGGAAGCGTCAACTCGCAAGGAGTGTTTTGAGAGAAAAAAATTCCTTCCGCGGAGGTACTCATTTTGCAATAAACCCCTTCAAAGGTGCGGAGATCGTGTGATTATTTGGAGGTTTGGAAGTTTGATTGGTTGTACCATCACTATGGGGTCAAAACACACTTCGTTCCCCAAATTGCAGAGTCATACCCCGCTCAAAGTGTGCCCCTGGAAGCGTCTACTCGCAAGGAGTGTTTTGAGAGAAAAAAACTCCATCCGCGGAGGGACTCGTTTTGCAATAGTCCCCCTCACACGAGCGGAGATCCGGTGATTATTTGGAGCTTTGGAAATTTGATTACTCCTACGATTACTATGGGGTCAAAACACACTTCCTTTCCCCAAATTGAAGAATCAGGCCTCTCCCAAAGTGTGCCCCTGGAAGCGTCAACTCGCAAGGAGCGTTTTGGGAAAAAGAAACTCCATCCGCGGAGGGACTCGTTTTGCAATAATCCCCTTCAAACGTCCCGAGATCTGGTGATTATTTGGCGCTCTGGAAATTTTATTGCGTGTACGATGACTATGGGGTCAAAACACACTTCGTTCCCCAAATTGAAGAGTCAGACCCCGCTCAAAGTGTGCGCCTGGAAGCATCCACTCGCAAGGAGTGTTTTGAGAAAAAAAAACTCCATCCGCGGAGGTACTCATTTTGCAATAATCCCCCTCAAACGTCCGGAGATCGTGTGATTATTTGGAGCTTTGGAAATTTGATTTCTTGTACGATGACTATGGGGTCAAAACACACTTCGTTCCCCCAAATTGCAGAGTCAGACCCCGCTCAAAGTGTGCCCCTGGAAGCGTCTACTCGCAAGCAGTTTTTTGAGAGAAAAAAACTCCATCCGCGGAGGGACTCGTTTTGCAATAGTCCCCCTCACACGAGCGGAGATCCGGTGATTATTTGGAGCTTTGGAAATTTGATTACTCCTACGATTACTATGGGGTCAAAACACACTTCCTTTCCCCAAATTGAAGAATCAGACCTCTCCCAAAGTGTGCCCCTGGAAGCGTCAACTCGCAAGGAGCGTTTTGGGAAAGAGAAAGTCCATCCGCGGAGGGACTCGTTTTGCAATAATCCCCTTCAAACGTCCCGAGATCTGGTGATTATTTGGCGCTCTGGAAATTTTATTGCGTGTACGATGACTATGGGGTCAAAACACACTTCGTTCCCCAAATTGAAGAGTCAGACCCCGCTCAAAGTGTGCGCCTGGAAGCATCCACTCGCAAGGAGTGTTTTGAGAAAAAAAAACCCCATCCGCGGAGGTACTCATTTTGCAATAATCCCCCTCAAACGTCCGGAGATCGTGTGATTATTTGGAGCTTTGGAAATTTGATTTCTTGTACGATGACTATGGGGTCAAGACACACTTCGTTCCCTCAAATTGCAGAGTCAGACCCCGCTCAAAGTGTGCCCCTGGAAGCGTCTACTCGCAAGCAGTTTTTTGAGAGAAAAAAACTCCATCCGCGGAGGTACTCATTTTGCAATAAACCCCTTCAAAGGTGCGGATATCGTGTGATTATTTGGGGCTTCGACAATTTGATTGCTTGTAAGATGACTATGGGGTCAAAACACACTTCTTTCCCCAAATTGAAGAGTCAGACCCTGCTCAAAGTGTGCCCCTGGAAGCGTCAACTCGCAAGGAGTGTTTTGAGAGAGAAAAGCTCCATCCGCGGAGGTCCTCATTTTGCAATAATCCCCTTCAAACCTCCGGAGATCCGGTAATTATTTGGAGCTTCGGAAATTTGATTGCTTGTACGATGACTTTGGGGTCAAAACACACTTCGTTCCCCAAATTGAAGAGTCAGACCCCGCTCAAAGTGTTCCCCTGGAAGCGTCAACTCGCAAGGAGCGATTTGAGAGGAAAAAATTCCATCCGGGGAGGTACTCATTTTGCAATAAACCCCTTCAAACGTGCGGAGATCGTGTGATTATTTGGCGGTTTGATAATTTGATTGGTTGTACGATCACTATGGGGTCAAAACACACTTCGTTCCCCAAATTACAGAGTCATACCCCGCTCAAAGTGTGCCCCTGGAAGCGTCTACTCGCAAGGAGTGTTTTGAGAGAAAAAAACTCCATCAGCGGAGGGACTCGTTTTGCAATAGTCCCCCTCACACGTGCGGAGGTCCGGTGATTATTTTGAGCTTTGGAAATTTGATTGCTTGTACGATTACTATGGGGTCAAACAACACTTCCTTCCCCAAATTCAAGAATCAGGCCTCTCCCAAAGTGTGCCCCTGGAAGCGTCAACTCGCAAGGAGCGTTTTGGGAAAAAGAAACTCCATCCGCGGAGGGACTCATTTTGCAACAAACCCCTTCAAAGGTGCGGAGATCGTGTGGTTATTTGGAGCTTTGACAATTTGATTGCTTGTACGATGACTATGGGGTCAAAACACACTTTGTTCCCCAATATGAAGAGTCAGACCCCGCTCAAAGTGTGCCCGTGGAAGTGTCAACTCGCAAGGAGTGTTTTGAGAGAAAAAAAATTCATCCGCGGAGGTACTCATTTTGCAACAATCCCCTTCAAACGTCCCGAGATCTGGTGATTATTTGGCGCTCTGGAAATTTTATTGCTTGTACGATGACTATGGGGTCAAAACACACTTCTTTCCCCAAATTGAAGAGTCAGACCCCGCTCAAAGTGTGCGCCTGGAAGCGTCAACGCGCAAGGAGCGTTTTGAGACCAAAAAACTACCATCCGCGGAGGTAATCATTTTGCAATAAACCCCTCCAAAGGTGCGGATATCGTGTGATTATTTGGAGCTTTGACAATTTGATTGCTTGTACGATGACTATGGGGTCAAAACACTCTTCGTTCCCCAAATTGAAGAGTCAGACCCCGCTCAAAGTGTGCCCCTGGAAGCGTCAACTCGCAAGGAGTGTTTTGAGGGAAAAAAGTTCCATCCGCGGAGGTACCCATTTTGTAATAAACCCCTTCAAACGTCCGGAGATCATTCTGACTATGTGGAGGTTTGGAAATTTGATTGGTTGTACGATGACTATTGGGTCAAAACACACTTCGTTCCCCAAATTGCAGTGTCAGACCCCGCTCAAAGTGTGCATCTGGAAGCGTCAACTCGCAAGGAGTGTTTTGAGAGAAAAAACCTCCATCCGCGGAGGTACTCATTTTGCAATAAACCCCCTCACACGTGCGGAGATCCGGTGATTATTTGGAGCTTTGGAAGGTTGATTGCTTGTACGATTACTCCGGGGTCAAAACACACTTCCTTCCCCAAATTGAAGAATCAGGCCTCTCCCAAAGTGTGCCCCTGGAAGCGTCAACTCGCAAGGAGCGTTTTGGGAAAAAGAAACTCCATCCGCGGAGGGACTCATTTTGCAACAAACCCCCTCAAAGGTGCGGAGATCGTGTGGTTATTTGGAGCTTTGACAATTTGATTGCTTGTACGATGACTATGGGGTCAAAACACACTTTGTTCCCCAAGTTGAAGAGTCAGACCCCGCTCAAAGTGTGCCCGTGGAAGCGTCAACTCACAAAGAGTGTTTTGAGAGAAAAAAGTTCCATCCGCGGAGGTACTCATTTTGTAATAAACCCCTTCAAACGTCCGGAGATCGTGTGATTATTTGGAGCTTTGAAAAATTGATTGCTTGTACGATTACTATGGGGTCAAAACACACTTCGTTCCCCAATTTGAAGAATCAGACCTCTCTCAAAGTGTGCCCATGGAAGCGTCAACTCGCAAGGAGCGATTTGAGAGGAAAAAACTTCATCCGCGGAGGTACTCATTTTGCAACAATCCCCTTGAAACGTCCCGAGGTCTGGTGATTATTTGGCGCTCCGGAAATTTTATTGCTTGTACGATGACTATGGAATCAAAGCACACTTCGTTCCCCAAATTGAAGAGTCAGACCCCGCTCAAAGTGTGCGCCTGGAAGCGTCAACTCGCAAGGAGCGTTTTGAGAGAAAAAAACTCCATCTGCGGAGGTACTCATTTTGCAATAATCCCCCTCAAACGTCCGGAGATCGTGTGATTATTTGGAGCTTTGGAAATTTGATTGCTTGTACGATGACTATGGGGTCAAAACACACTTCGTTCCCCCAAATTGCAGAGTCAGACCCCGCTCAAAGTGTGCCCCTGGCAGCGTCTACTCGCAAGCAGTTTTTTGAGAGAAAAAAACTCCATCCGCGGAGGTACTCATTTTGCAATAAACCCCTTCAAAGGTGCGGATATCGTGTGATTATTTGGAGCTTTGACAATTTGATTGCTTGTACGACGACCATGGGGTCAAAACACACTTCGTTCCCGAAATTGAAGAGTCAGACCCCGCTCAAAGTGTGCCGCTGGAAGCGTCAACTCGCAAGGAGTGTTTTGAGAGAAAAAAGTTCCATCCGCGGAGGTACTCATTTTGTAATAAACCCCTTCAAACGTCCGGAGATCGTGTGATTATGTGGAGGTTTGGAAATTTGATTGGTTGTACGATTACTATGGGGTCAAAACACACTTCGTTCCCCAAATTGAAGAGTCAGACCCCGCTCAAAGTGTGCATCTGGAAGCGTCAACTCGCAAGGAGTGTTTTGAGAGAAAAAAACTCCATCCGCGGAGGTACTCATTTTGCAATAAACCCCTTCAAAGGTGCAGAGATCGTGTGATTATTTGGAGCTTTGACAATTTGATTGCTTGTACGATGACTATGGGGTCAAAACACACTTCGTTCCCCAAATTGAAGAGTCAGACCCCGCTCAAAGTGTGCATCTGGAAGCGTCAACTCGCAAGGAGTGTTTTGAGAGAAAAAAACTCCATCCGCGGAGGTACTCATTTTGCAATAATCCCCATCAAACATCCGGAGATCGTGTGATTATTTGGAGCTTTGGAAATTTGATTGCTTGTACAATGACTATGGGGTTAAAACACACTTCGTTCCCCAAATTAAAGAATGAGACCTCTCCCAAACCGTGGCCATGGAAGCGTCAACTCGCAAGGTGCGATTTGAGAGGAAAAAACTCCATCCGCGGAGGTACTCATTTTGCAGTAATCCCCCTCAAACGTCCGGAGATCCGGTTATTATTTGGAGCTCTGGAAATTTGATTGCTTGTACGATGACTTTGGGGTCAAAACACACTTCGTTCCCCAAATTGAAGAGTCAGACCCCGCTCAAAGTGTGCCTCTGGAAGCGTCAACTCGCAAGGAGTGTTTTGAGAGAAAAAACCTCCATCCGCGGAGGTACTCATTTTGCAATAATCCCCTTCAAAGGTGCAGAGATTGTGTCATTATTTGGGGCTTTGACAATTTGATTGCTTGTACGATGACTATGGGGTCAAAACACACTTCGTTCCCCAAATTGAAGAGTCAGACCCCGCTCAAAGTGTGCCTCTGGAAGCGTCAACTCGCAAGGAGTGTTTTGAGACAAAAAAACTCCATCCGCGGAGGTACTCATTTTGCAATAATCCCCATCAAACATCCGGACATTGTGTGATTGTTTGGAGCTTTGGAAATTTGATTGCTTGTACGATGACTACGGGGTCAAAACACACTTCGTTCCCCAAATCGAAGAATGAGACCTCTCCCAAACCGTGGCCATGGAAGCGTCAACTCGCAAGGAGCGATTTGAGTGGAAAAAACTCCATCCGCGGAGGTACTCATTTTGCAATAATCCCCTTCAAACGTCCGGAGATCCGGTTATTATTTGGAGCTTTGGAAATTTGATTGCTTGTACAATGACTTTGGGGCCAAAACACACTTCGTTCCCCAAATTGAAGAGTCAGACCCTGCTCAAATTGTGCCTCTGGAAGCGTCAACTCGCAAGGAGTGTTTTGAGAGAAAAAAACGTCATCCGCGGAGGTACTCATTTTGCAATAAACCCCTTCAAACGCCCCGAGACCGTGAGATTATTCGGAGCTTTGGACATTTGATTGCTTGTACGATGAGTATGGGGTCAGAACACACTTCGTTCCCCAAATTGAAGAATGAGACCTCTCCCAGACTGTGGCCATGGAAGCGTCAACTCGCAAGGAGCGTTTTGGGAGAAAAAAACTCCATCCGCGGAGGTACTCATTTTGCCATAATCCCCCTCAAACGTCTGGAGATCGTGCGATTATTTGAAGCTTTGACAATTTGATTGCTTGTACAATGACTATGGGGTCAAAACACACTTCGTTCCCCAAATTGAAGAGTCAGACCTCTCCCAAAGTGTGCCCATGGAAGCGTCAACTCGCAAGGAGCGATTTGAGAGGAAAAAACTCCATCCGCGGAGGTACTCATTTTGCAATAATCCCCTTCAAACGTCCCGAGATCTGGTGATTATTAGGCGCTCTGGAAATCTTTGGTGTGATTATTTGGAGGTTTGGAAATTTGATTGCTTGTACGATGACTATGGGGTCAAAACACACTTCGTTCCCCAAATTGCAGTGTCAGACCCCGCTCAAAGTGTGCCCCTCGAAGCGTCAACTCGCAAGGAGCGTTTTCAGAGAAAAGAACTCCATCCGCGGAGGTTCTCATTTTGCAATAATCCCCCTCAAAGGTGCGGAGATCGTGTGATTATTTGGAGCTTTGGAAATTTGATTGCTTGTACGATGACTATGGGGTCAAAACACACTTCGGTCCCCAAATTGCTTTGTCAGACCCCGCTCAAATTGTGCCTCTGGAAGCGTCTACTCGCAAGCAGTTTTTTGAGAGAAAAAAACTCCATCCGCGGAGGTACTCATTTTGCAATAAACCCCTTCAAAGGTGCGGAGATCGTGTGATCATTTGGAGCTTGGGAAATTTGATTGCTTGTACGATGACTTTGGGGTCAAAACACACTTCGTTCCCCAAATTGAAGAGTCAGACCCCGCTCAAAGTGTGCCTCTGGAAGCGTCAACTCGCAAGGAGCGTTTTGGGAGAAAAAAACTCAATCCGCGGAGGTACTCATTTTGCAATGATCTCCATCAAACATCCGGAGATCGTGTCATTATGTGGAGCTCTCGAAATTTTATTGCTTGTACGATGAGTATGGGGTCAAAACACACTTCGTTCCCCAAATTGAAGAATGAGACCTCTCCCAAAGCGCGGCCATGGAAGCGTCAACTCGCAAGGAGCGATTTGAGAGGAAAAAACTCCATCCGCGGTGGTACTCATTTTGCAATAATCCCCTTCAAACGTCCAGAGATCCGGTTATTATTTGGAGCTTTGGAAATTTGATTGCTTGTACGATGACTTTGGGGTCAAAACACACTTCGTTCCCCAAATTGCAGAGTCAGACCCCGCTCAAATTGTGCCCCTGGGAGCGTCTACTCGCAAGCAGTTTTTTGAGAGAAAGAAACTCCATCGGCGGAGGTACTCATTTTGCAATAAACCCCTTCAAAGGTGCGGAGATCGTGTGATTATTTGGAGCTTTGACAATTTGATTGCTTGTACGATGACTATGGGGTCAAAACACACTTCGTTCCCCAAATTGAAGAGTCAGACCCCGCTCAAAGTGTGCCCCTGGAAGCGTCAACTCGCAAGGAGTGTTTTGAGAGAAAAAAATTCCATCCGCGGAGGTACTCATTTTGTAATAAACCCCTTCAAACGTCCGGAGATCGTGTGATTATATGGAGCTTTGGAAATTTGATTACTTGTACGATGACTTTGGGGTCAAAACACACTTCGTTCCCCAAATTGCAGAGTCAGACCCCGCTCAAATTGTGCCCCTGGGAGCGTCTACTCGCAAGCAGTTTTTTGAGAGAAAGAAACTCCATCGGCGGAGGTACTCATTTTGCAATAAACCCCTTCAAAGGTGCGGAGATCGTGTGATTATTTGGAGCTTTGACAATTTGATTGCTTGTACGATGACTATGGGGTCAAAACACACTTCGTTCCCGTAATTGAAGAATCAGATCTCTCCCAAATTGTGCCTCTGGAAGCGTCAACTCGCAAGGAGCGATTTGAGGGAAAAAAACTCCATCTGCGGAGGTACTCATTTTGTAATAATCCCCTTCAAATGTCCGGAGATCTGGTGATTATTTGGAGCTTTGGAAATTTGATTGCTTGTACGATGACTTTGGGGTCAAAACACACTTCGTTCCCCAAATTGAAGAGTCAGACCCCGCTCAAAGTGAGCCTCTGGGAGCGTCTACTCGCAACCAGTTTTTTGAGAGAAGGAAACTCCATCGGCGGAGGTACTCATTTTGCAATAAACCCCTTCAAAGGTGCGGAGATCGTGTGATTATTTGGAGCTTTGACAATTTGATTGCTTGTACGATGACTATGGGGTCAAAACACACTTCGTTCCCCAAATTGAAGAGTCAGACCCCGCTCAAAGTGTGCCCCTGGAAGCGTCAACTCGCAAGGAGTGTTTTGAGAGAAAAAAGTTCCATCCGCGGAGGTACTCATTTTGTAATAAACCCCTTCAAACGTCCGGAGATCGTGTGATTATATGGAGCTTTGGAAATTTGATTGCTTGTACGATTACTATGGGGTTAAAACACACTTCGTTCCCGTAATTGAAGAATCAGACCTCTCCCAAAGTGTGCCCATGGAAGCGTCAACTCGCAAGGAGCGATTTGAGGGAAAAAAACTCCATCTGCGGAGGTACTCATTTTGTAATAATCCCCTTCAAATGTCCGGAGATCCGGTGATTTTTTGGAGCTTTGGAAATTTGATTGCTTGTACGATGACTTTGGGGTCAAAACACACTTCGTTCCCCTAATTGAAGAGTCAGACCCCGCTCAAAGTGTGCCTCCGGAGGCGTCAACTCGCAAGGAGCGTTTTGGGAGAAAAAAACTCCATCCGCGGAGGTACTCATTTTGCCATAATCTCCATCAAACATCCAGAGATCGTGTGATTATTTGGAGCTTTGAAAATTTGATTGCTTGTACGATGACTATGGGGTCAAAACACACTTCGTTCCCCAAATTGAAGAATCAGAGCTCTCCCAAACCGTGGCCATGGAAGCGTCAACTCGCAGGGAGCGATTTGAGAGGAAAAAACTCCATCCGCGGAGGTACTCATTTTGCAATAATCCCCTTCAAACGTCCGGACATCCGGTTATTATTTGGAGCTTTGGAAATTTGATTGCTTGTACGATGACGTTGGGGTCAAAACACACTTCGTTCCCCAAATTGAAGAGTCAGACCCCGCTCAAATTGTGCCTCTGGAAGCGTCAACTCGCAAGGAGTGTTTTGAGAGAAAAAAACTCCATCCGCGGAGGTACTCATTTTGCAATAACCCCCTCAAATCTCCCGAGACCGTGTGATTATTCAGAGCTTTGGAAATTTGATTGCTTGTACGATGACTATGGGGTCAAAACACACTTCCTTCCCCAAATTGAGGAATGAGACCTCTCCCAAACCGTGGCCATGGAAGCGTCAACTCGCAAGGAGCAATTGAGAGAAAGAAACTCCATCCGCGGAGGTACTCATTTTGCCATAATCCCCCTCAAACGTCCGGAGACCGTGTGATTTTTTGGAGCTTTGATAATTTGATTGCTTGTACGACGACTATGGGGTCAAAACACACTTCGTTCCCCAAATTGAAGAGTCAGAACCCGCTCAAAGTGTGCCTCTGGAAGCGTCAACTCGCAAGGAGTGGTTTGAGAGAAAAGAATTCCATCCGCAGAGGTACTCATTTTGCAATAAACCCCTTCAAACGTGCGGAGATCGTGTGATTATTTGGAGCTTTGCAAATTTGATTGCTTGTACGTCGACTATGGGGTCAAAACACACTTCGTTCCCCAAATTGCAGAGTCATACCCCGCTCAAAGTGTGCCCCTGGAAGCGTCTGAACGCAAGGAGTGTTTTGAGAGAAAAAAACTCCATCCGCGGAGGTACTCATTTTGCAATAAACCCCTTCAAACGTCCGGAGATCCTGTGATTATTTGGAGCTTTGGAAATTTGTTTGCTTGTATGATGACTATGGGGTCAAAACACACTTCGTTCCCCAAATTGAATAATGAGACCTCTCCCAAACCGTGGCCATGGAAGCCTCAACTCGCAAGGAGCGATTTGAGAGAAAAAAACTCCATCCGCGGAGGTACTCATTTTGCCATAGTCCCCCTCAAACGTCCGGAGATCGTGTGATTATTTGGAGCTTTGATAATTTGATTGCTTGTACGACGACTATGGGGTCAAAACACACTTCGTTCCCCAAATTGAAGAGTCAGACCCCGCTCAAAGTGTGCCGCTCGAAGCGTCTGATCGCAAGGAGTGTTTTGAGAGAAAAAAATTCCATCCGCGGAGGTACTCATTTTGCAACAAACCCCTTCAAACGTGCGGCGATCCGGTGATTATTTGGAGCTTTGGAAATTTGATTGCTTGTACGATTACTATGGGGTCAAAACACACTTTCTTCCCTAAATTGAAGAATCAAACCTCTCCCAAAGTGTGCCCCTGGAAGCGTCAACTCGCAAGGAGCGTTTTGAGAAAAAGAAACTCCATCCGCGGAGGGACTCGTTTTGCAATAATGCCCTTCAAACGTCCCGAGACCGTCTGATTATTTGGAGCTTCGGAAATTTGATTGCTTGTACGATTACTCTGGAGTCAAAACACACTTCGTTCCCCAAATTGAAGAGTCAGACCTCTCCCAAAGTGTGGCCATGGAAGCGTCAACTCGCAAGGAGCGTTTTGAGAGAAAAAAACTCCATCCGCGGAGGTACTCATTTTGCAATAATCCCCCTCAAACGTCCGGAGATCGTGTGATTATTTGGAGCTTTGACAATTTCATTGCTTGTACGACGACTATGGGGTCAAAACACACTTTGTTCCCCAAATTGAAGAGTCAGACCCCGCTCAAAGTGTGCCCCTGGAAGCGTCAACTTGCAAGGAGCGTTTTGAGAGAAAAAAGTTCCATCCGCGGAGGTACTCATTTTGTAATAAACCCCTTCAAAACGTCCGGAGACCGTGTGATTATTTGGAGGTTTGGAAATTTGATTGGTTGTACGATGACTTTGGGGTCAAAACACACTTCGTTCCCCAAATTGCAGTGTCAGACCCCGCTCAAAGTGTGCCCCTGGAAGCGTCTACTCGCAAGGAGGTTTTTGAGGAGAAAAAACTCCATCCGCGGAGGTACTCATTTTCTAATAAACCCCTTCAAACGTCCGGAGATCCAGTGATTATTTGGAGCTTTGGAAATTTGATTGCTTGTACGATGACTATGGGGTCAAAACACACTTTGTTCCCCAAATTGAAGAATGAGACCTCTCCCAAACCGTGGCCATGGAAGCGTCAACTCGCAAGGAGCGATTTGAGAGAAAAAAACTCCATCCGCGGAGGTACTCATTTTGCCATAATCCCCCTCAAACGTCCGGAGATCGTGTGATTATTTGGAGCCTTGATAATTTGATTGCTTGTACGACGACTATGGGGTCAAAACACACTTCGTTCCCCAAATTGAAGAGTCAGACCCCGCTCAAAGTGTGCCCCTGGACGCGTCAACTCGCAAGGAGTGTTTTGAGAGAAAAAAGTTCCATCCGCGGAGGTACTCATTTTGCAATAAACCCCTTCAAACGTGCGGAGATCGTGTGATTATTTGGAGGTTTGCAAATTTGATTAGTTGTACGATGACCATGGGGTCAAAACACACTTCGTTCCCCAAATTGCAGAGTCGTACCCCGCTCAAAGTGTGCCCCTGGAAGCGTCAACTCGCAAGGAGTGTTTTGAGAGAAAAAAACTCCATCCGCGGAGGTACTCATTTTGCAATAAACCCCTTCAAACGTCCGGAGATCCGGTGATTATTTGGGGCTTTGGAAATTTGATTGCTTGTACGATTACTATGGGGTCAAAACACACTCCCTTCCCCAAATTGAAGAATCATACCTCTCCCAAAGTGTGCCCCTGGAAGCGTCAGCTCGCAAGGAGCGTTTTGGGAAAAAGAAACTCCATCTGCGGAGGGACTCGTTTTGCAATAATCCCCTTCAAACGTCCCGAGACCGTCAGATTATTTGGAGCTTCGGAATTTGATTGCTTGTAGGATGACTCTGGAGTCAAAACACACTTCGTTCCCCAAGTTGAAGAGTCAGACCTCTCCCAAAGTGTGGCCATGGAAGCCTCAACTGGCAAGGAGCGTTTTGAGGGAAAAAAACTCCATCCGCGGAGGTACTCATTTTGCAATAATCCCCCTCAAACGTCCGGAGATGGTGTGATTATTTGGAGCTTTGACAATTTGATTGCTTGTACGACGACTATGGGGTCAAAACACACTTCGTTCCCCAAATTGAAGAGTCAGACCCCGCTCAAAGTGTGCCCCTGGAAGCGTCAACTCGCAAGGAGTGTTTTGAGAGAAAAAAGTTCCATCCGCGGAGGTACTCATTTTGCAATAAACCCCTTCAAACGTGCGGAGATCGTGTGATTATTTGGAGCTTTGACAATTTGATTGCTTGTACTATTACTATGGGGTCAAAACACACTTCGTTCCCCAAATTGAAGAGTCAGACCCCGCTCAAAGTGTGCCCCTGGAAGCGTCAATTCGCAAGGAGTGTTTTGAGAGAAAAAATTCCATCCGCGGAGGTACTCATTTTGCAATAAACCCCTTCAAACGTCCGGAGATCCGGTGACTACTTGGAGCTTTGAAAATTTGATTGCTTGTACGATTACTATGGGGTCAAAACACACTTCCTTCCTCAAATTGAAGAATCAGACCTCTCCCAAAGTGTGCCCCTGGAAGCGTCAACTCGCAAGGAGCGTTTTGGGAAAAAGAAACTCCATCCGCGGAGGGACTCGTTTTGCAATAATCCCCTTCAAATGTCCCGAGACCGTCTGATTATTTGGAGCTTTGGAAGTTTGATTGCTTGTAGGATGACTCTGGAGTCAAAACACACTTCGTTCCCCAATTTAAAGAGTCAGACCTCTCCCAAAGTGTGTCCATGGAAGCGTCAACTCGCAAGGAGCGTTTTGAGAGAAAAAAACTCCATCCGCGGAGGTACTCATTTTGCAATAAACCCCTTCAAACGTGCGAAGATCGTGTGATTATTTGGAGGTTTGGAAATTTGATTGGTTGTACGATCACTATGGGGTCAAATCACACTTCGTTCCCCAAATTGAAGAACGAGACCTCTCCCAAAGTGTGCCCCTGGAAGCGTCAACTGGCAAGGAGCGTTTTGGGAAAAAGAAACTCCATCCGCGGAGGGACTCGTTTCACCTATGATTTTAGCAGCTTTTTCTTCCCAAAATTCAAAATCATGCATTTTCAGAACCGCGATATCAAACTGTACACAGTAGTACTGTTGTTTTTATGTTTTCTCAAATTTTTATTAAAATTATGCTGTCGCTGAAGCTGGAGCCGCAGATATACTGTCAGCAACTGCCGCGTACGCGAGTTTCAGATTCCCATCCGCCGTGCGCAATAGAAAATCGCCAAAAAGTCCACTTTCTTTCGCAGTTGGAAGCAAAGTAAAGGCATGAGCGTGTTCCCGAGATAAATACCTTGCTGCTGACCTAAACAAATCCAGATTGGCAGGCACAGATTTGGAGAAATTCACGCTTCTCTACCCAAAAACCACTTTTTTACATGGTTTTAGGGTCTATGGAGGCCATATAGAGGGCCTTACAGGGCTGTAAGAGGTGGTATAGAGGTGATATATGAACAAATTGTCATCACCATTGGTAGAAGCCCACATGACAAGCGATGTTTTGCCTTTATTCTAGGCTATTCATCCCTTTCTCATGCACCATGGGGCGCAATATCCATATGGTTCATAGGTAGGGTCTTGATCACCTATCACCGTCCACACACATGTTTGGGGCATGGGTTGGTATTGTATGCATTTGAATGATAAGAACTACATAAAATATGATAGTATGTGCATAAGAATGGGATGAAAGATGAACATTTGAGGTGTTTTTGGCCCTATTCTGCACCTTTTGTGGTCCATTTCCATATGGTTCATAGGTAGGCTTTTGCGTGCCTATCACCGTACACACACATGTTTGGGGCTTAGGTTGTTATTGTAAGCGTTTGTATGATAGGTCCTACATATAATATGATAGTATGTGCGTAAGAATGGGATGAACGATGAACATTTGAGGTGTTTTTGGCCCTATTTTGCACCGTTTGTGGTCCAATATCCATATGGTTCATAGGTAGGGTTTTGATCACCTATCACCGTCCACACACATGTTTGGGGCTTGGGTTGGTATTGTATGCATTTGAATGATAATAACGACATAAAGTATGATAGTATGTGCATACGAATGGGATGAACAATGTAGTTTTGAGGTGTTTTTGGCCCGTTTTTGCACCTTTTGCACTCCATATCCATATGGTTCATATGTAGGGTTTTGATCACCTATCACCGTCCACACACATGTTTGGGGCTTGGGTTGGTATTGTATGCATTTGAATGATAAGAACTACATAAAATATGATAGTATGTGCATAAGAATGGGATGAACGATGTAGATTTGAGGTGTTTTTGGCCCGTTTTTGCACCTTTTGTGCTCCATATCCATATGGTTCAAAGGTAGGGTTTTGATCACCTATCACCGTCCACACACATGTTTGGGGCATAGGATGGTATTGTAAGCATTTGAATGCTGGGTAAGAAATAAAATATGATACTACGGGCACAAGCATGGGATGAACAATGTAGTTTTGAGGTGTTTTTGGCCCGTTTTTGCACCATTTGTGCTCCATATCCATATGGTTCATAGGTAGGGTTTTGATCACCTATCACCGTCCACACACATGTTTGGGGCTTGGGTTGGTATTGTATGCATTTGAATGATAAGAACTACATATAAAATATGATACTATGTGCATAAGAATGAGATGAAAGATGAACATTTGAGGTGTTTTTGGCCCTATTTTGCACCGTTTGTGGTCCATTTCCGTATGGGTCATAGGTGGGCTTTTGCGTGCCTATCACCGTACACACACATGTTTGGGGCTTAGGTTGTTATTGTAAGCATTTGTATGATAGGTCCTACATATAATATGATAGTATGTGCATAAGAATGGGATGAACGATGAAGATTTGAGGTGTTTTTGGCCCTATTTTGCACCGTTTGTGATCCAATATCCATATGGTTCATAGGTAGGCTTGGAACTATTTGAGCCATTTGAGAATTTTCTTTCTCCGTGTGTCATCGTTGTACATAAAATATGATACTATGTGCATAAGAATGGGATGAGCGATGAACATTTCAGGTGTTTTTGGCCCTATTTTGCACCGTTTGTGGTCCATTTCCATATGGTTCATACGTAAGCAACGATTGTCTTACTGCCTTCATGCCCTTGTTGCGTGCTTTTTGTGTGTATTATGCCTTCCTAGGTAGGGTGAGCAAAGGGTGAAAAGATAGTGAACTAAGGGTGAATGAATGGTCATGGGAGCATGCATGGCGACAAAATGTGATTTCCCTTTGGTACAACCCACAGGGCTAAGCAATGGCTCCTTCCAAGAAGAAAAAGGTTGGGATTCCAAAGCCTGACATGCCAGCCTTGGTGCCTGCCGATTGTCATATAGGCAAGGGGGACGTGGAAGATGGGGCGGAACAAGGAGAAGGCGGAGCATGGGAAAATTGCGAAAGTTTGGACCCGGAGCTAGAAAGGCTCCTTGCAGGGCATTGTGTTAAGGAAGACCAAAGTGTTGAAGTCGGGACCTTCAATTACATCAAATGTGGCATGTCCACCAATGTGCAAACCGGTGAAAAGTGGGTCTTGTTTTGGTACGGAATGCTGATTATACCGAAAAAAATACCGGAACCAGACAAGAACGACCTATGCATGAGGTTCCCAAATAATTACTTCTATTGGTTCAAACGCGCTGACGTCTTCCCAACCCTTCCTCTTGGATTGCCTGCCTTCTTCAACGATGGGTGTGACGTCCCGAGTGATGAAACATTCGACTACGGCGAGGCACCTTCTGATGAGAGCTCGGAAAATGAAAGTAGTGATGATGAGGACGATGGTGACGATGGCGACAACTCGGAGGATGGCGCAAGTGGCACACCCAAAGCCAAAAAGGAAAAGAACAAGAAAACTAAACCAAAGCCCCCCAAGTTGAGGAAGTATACCAAAAAGAGTAGGTCACCCGATGTGTCTGAGGAAGCGTTGGCTTCAAGAATAGCCGAAGCAACTGAGCATATGACGCGTATGGAGCTGTTTAAGCAGGCAAGTGCTTACTCAAAACATTATTTGATCAAACTCTGCGAGAACCTGTGTGTTAGCGGTATGAGTTCCAAAACGATACCAGAGATTCTTCGAGCGCTTGAGGACAGAAGTAAGACTGGAGGCTTCACAATCCAAAAGCTGTTTCCACCGCACAAACCGCAACTGAGCTTCAAACCCATGGACATATCAATGAGCAGCATTCGACAGGCATCTATTGCTGTTCAATGCTTGTTGATGTTGTTGCTTGCGGTGCATTAAATGTTTGTGACTCACACATATACCATCACCCCACCGCATGGGTGGCACAACCCGTGAATATCGCTGGCTGGGATTTGGGCCGGTGGGACACGCTTCATAGGCCAACAGTTCGGTGCTTTGTGTAACTTCGTGCCACTCAGGTTGAGAAGCCCAGAAAGGCAGAGAACCCATGTCCCCAGGAGCGCACCGAACGAGAGGAGGCGGAGAGGCGAGACAGAGCAGAGGAGGACAGAAAAAAGGCGGAGGCAGCGCACCGACCGAAGCAAGCGGATGAGGAGCAACAGCAAAAGGTAACGTTCCAAAGTTGTGCAGTTAGGGTCTTTCAATTCTGTGCATGCATATCGCGTTAATTTCTCTCCGACCGACCGAGATGGGATTTTGATTTTTGCATGTCCCCAGGAGCGCACCGAACCTCAGGAAGCGGAGACGCGAGACGGAGCACAAGAGGACATAAAAAAGGCGGAGGCGGCAAAGCGTCAAAAGCAAGCGGATGAGGAGCAAGAGCAAAAGGTAACCTTCCAGGAGCGCACACGGAATTCTGCAGTTACGCTCTCACGATTCTGTGCATACGTATCGTGTTCATTTCTTTCCAATTTACGGAGATCAGATTTTGATTTTTGCATGTCCCCAGGAGCGCACCGAACGAGAGGAGGCAGACAGAAAGAAGGCGGAGGCGGCAGAGCGTCAAAAGCAAGTGGATGAGGAGCAACAGGAAAAGGTAACCATGCAAATTTCTGCAGTACCGCTCTCTCTATTCTGTGCATACGTATCGTGTTCATTTCTTTCCAATTGACGGAGATCGGATTTTGTTTTTTGCATGTCGCCAGGAGCGCACCGAACAAGAGGAGGCGGACAGAAAGAAGGCGGAGGCGGCAAAGCGTCAAAAGCAAGTGGATGAGGAGCAACAGCAAAAGGTAACCATGCAAATTTCTGCAGTACCGCTCTCTCTATTCTGTGCATACGTATCGTGTTCATTTCTTTCCAATTGACGGAGATCGGATTTTGTTTTTTGCATGTCGCCAGGAGCGCACCGAACGAGAGGAGGCGGACAGAAAGAAGGCGGAGGCGGCAAAGCGTCAAAAGCAAGTGGATGAGGAGCAACAGCAAAAGGTAACCATGCAAATTTCTGCCGTACCGCTCTCTCGATTTTGTGCATACGTATGGTGTTCATTTCTTTCCAATCGACGGAGATCGGATTCTGTTTTTTGCATGTCGCCAGGAGCGCACCGAACGAGAGGAGGCGGACAGAAAGAAGGCGGAGGCGGCAAAGCGTCAAAAGCAAGTGGATGAGGAGCAACAGCAAAAGGTAACCATGCAAAGTTCTGCAGTAACGCTCTCTTGATTCTGTGCATACGTATCGAGTTCATTTCTTTCCAATTGACGGAGATAGGATTTTGTTTTTTGCATGTCCCCAGGAGCGCACCGAAGGAGAGGAGGCGGACAGAAAGAAGGCGGAGGCGGCAAAGCGTCAAAAGCAAGGGGATGAGGAGCAACAGCAAAAGGTAACCATGCAAAGTTCTGCAGTAACGCTCTCTTGATTCTGTGCATACCTATCGTGTTCATTTCTTTCCATTGACGGAGATAGGATTTAGATTTTTGCATGTCCCCAGGAGCGCACCGAACGGGAGGAAACAGAGAAGCGACACGAGAACCGCCAAGCGCAAAACGTCAACACGGCATCAGAGCGCAAGATCGAAAGCGAGGGTCCCGACATTATCGCTCTTCCACCGCCTCCACCATTCAGCCGAAAGCAAACAGAGCCTCTCAAGGTTTTTGCATTCCTGTCACTGTACCCCTCAGCAAAATGTAGGATGATCTGCCTGTCCAACGGCCACCACATCAGCAACTCTTCAAAGCCTTGGCAACAGAGAACAGGATCCATGCGAGGTTTCATTGGCGTCAAAAAAGACGCAGAGCTGCGGGGTTCTGACAGCGTCATGCAGGCAGCCATGTGCTCTTGCGAGCTCCAAATACAGTGGCAGGGCGGTACTTGGGTGCAGGCACCAATCAGCGTTGTAGCAACTATTTCGCATACCCCGCCACGTTGCTGTAGGCTGTTTTTTGATTTTATTTTTCCTAAGATGCTAGAACCTTCCAGACCGGCAGCCATGTGCTCTTGCGAGCTCCAAATACAATGGTAGGGCGGTACTTGGGTGCAGGCACCAATCAGCGTTGTAGCAACTATTTCGCATACCACTCCACGTTGCTGTATGCTGTTTTTTGATTTCCTTTTTCCTAAGATGGTAGAACCTTCCAGACCGGGACGGCCCAAACTGCCTGAATGGCAGCTTTCAAAAAAATCTCTGGCCAACAGACGCAGCCTTGTGAGGTCGTATGCGAAGCAGTTGCATTGCGGGCACCTGATTGCGGAGCATGCAGTCAAGCGATCACTGAATCGAGACAGACTGAGGGCAAGACCGGCCACATTTGAGCAATTGAGGGATACCCTCATTGCAAAGTTTACGACCCATGATACATGGGAAGATTTCATTCGCGCGCGCAGAAATAATGATGGCAATGGTCAGGGGGTGTATAGGACAGGCTTGACCAAACTCATGCAGCTTTTGACAGCCGACATGGGGATTGCTACCACACCGGTAGGTGCGTACCTAGACCCGAGTACCGCCCTTCCACTGTATTTGGAGCTCGCAAGAGCACATGGCTGCCTGCATGACGTTCTCGTTCTGTAGCACCACCCCACAACAGACAAAAGTACTCCAAAATAGGCCGAGTTCCAGGGTTTTTGATGGTTTAGGAGAAAGCTCGGGTGGGAAGAACCCCCCCATCCGTATTTTGGGGCAAGAGAATCCCAACAAAAGGGCAATTTCTGTCGAAAATCCTCTATAGGCAGGTACACTGGTGTGCAGCACTGTTCTGCAGGACCAGCCCAGAGCAGGCAAAAATACCCCAAAATAGGCCAAATTTCAGGGTTTTTGATATTTTTGGACAAAAGCCGGGTAGGAGGGACCCCCCCCCCCTATTTTGGGGCCGTAGAAATCAAAAGAGTAGGTCATTTCCCGCAAAAATCTGCCTTTTGCTGACTTTTTGAATTTTGGGAAAAAACAGCTGCTAAAATCATAGGTGTTGCAATAATCCCCTTCAAACGTCCGGAGATCGTGTGATTATTTGGAGCTTTGACAATTTGATTGTTTGTACGACGACTTTGGGGTCAGAACACACTTCGTTCCCCAAAATGAAGGGTCAGACCTCTCCCAAAGTGTGGCCATGGAAGCGTCAACCCGCAAGCAGTTTTTTGAGAGAAAAAAACTCCATCCGCGGAGGTACTCATTTTGCAATAATCGCCCTCAAACGTCCGGAAATCGTGTGATTATTTGGAGCTTTGACAATTTGATTGTTTCTACGACGACTATGGGGTCAAAACACACTTCGTTCCCCAAATTGCAGAGTCAGACCCCGCTCAAAGTGTGCCCCTGGAAGCCTCATCTCGCAAGGAGTGTTTTGAGAGAAAAAAGTTCCATCCGCGGAGGTACTCATTTTGTAATAAACCCCTTCAACCGTGCGGAGATCCTGTGATTGTTTGGAGCTTTGGACATTTGATTGGTTGTACGATGACTATGGGGTCAAAACACACTTTGTTCCCGAAATTACAGTGTCAGACCCCGCTCAAAGTTTGCCCCTGGAAGCGTCTACTCGCAAGGACTTTTTTGAGAGGAAAAAACTCCATCCGCGGAGGTACTCATTTTGCAATAAACCCCTTCAAACGTCCAGAGATCCGGTGATTATTTGGAGCTTTGGAAATTTGATTGCTTGTACGATGACTATGGGGTCAAAACACACTTCGTTCCCCAAATTGAAGGATGAGACCTCTCCCAAACCGTGGCCATGGAAGCGTCAACTCGCAAGGAGCGATTTGAGAGAAAAAAACTCCATCCGCGGAGGTACTCATTTTGCCATAATCCCCCTCAAACGTCCGGAGATCGTGTGATTATTTGGAGCTTTGATAATTTGATTGCTTGTACGACGACTATGGGGTCAAAACACACTTTGTTCCCCAAATTGAAGAGTCAGACCCCGCTCAAAGTGTGCCCCTGGAAGCGTCAACTCGCAAGGAGCGTTTTGAGAGAAAAAAACTCCATCCGCGGAGGTACTCATTTTGCAATAATCCCCCTCAAACGTCCGGAGATCGTGTGAGTATTTGGAGCTTTGACAATTTGATAGCTTGTACGACGACTATGGGGTCAAAACACAATTGGTTCCCCAAATTGAAGAGTCAGACCCCGCTCAAAGTGTTCCCCGGGAAGCGTCAACTCGCAAGGAGTGTTTTGAGAGAAAAAAACTCCATCCGCGGAGGTACTCATTTTGTAATAAACCCTTTCAAACGTGCGGAGAGCGTGTGATTATTTGGAGCTTTGGAAATTTGATTGGTTGTACGATGACTATGGGGTCAAAACACCCTTCGTTCCCCAAATTGCAGAGTCAGACCCCGCTCAAAGTGTTCCCCGGGAAGCGTCTACTCGCAAGCAGTTTTTTGAGAGAAAAAAACTCCATCTTCGGAGGTACTCATTTTGCAATAAACCCCTTCAAGGGTGCGGAGATCGTGTGATTATTTGGAGCTTTGACAATTTGATTGCTTGTACGATGACTATGGGGTCAAAACACACTTCGTTCCCCAAATTGAAGAGTCAGACCCCGCTCAAAGTGTGCCCCTGGAAGCGTCAGCTCGCAAGGAGTGTTTTGAGACAACAAAGTTCCATCCGCGGAGGTACTCATTTTGCAATAAACCCCTTCAAACGTCCGGAGATCGTGTGATTATTTGGAGGTTTGGAAATTTGATTGGTTGTACGATGACTATGGGGTCAAAACACACTTCGTTCCCCAAATTGCAGACTCAGACCCCGCTCAAAGTGGGCCCCTGGGAGCGTCAACTCGCAAGGAGTGTTTTGAGAGTGAAAAATTCCATCCGCGGAGGTACTCATTTTGCAATAAACCCCTTCAAACGTCCGGAGATCCGGTGATTATTTGGAGCTTTGAAAATTTGATTGCTTGTACGATTACTATGGGGTCAAAACACACTTCCTTCCCCAAATTGAAGAATCAGACCTCTCCCAAAGTGTGCCCCTGGAAGCGTCAACTCGCAAGCAGCGTTTTGGGAAAAGGAAACTCCATCCGCGGAGGGACTCGTTTTGCAATAATCCCCTTCAAACGTCCCGAGACTGTCTGATTATTTGGAGCTTTGCAAATTTGATTGCTTCTAGGATGACTCTGGAGTCAGAACACACTTCTTTTTTCCAAGTTGAAGAGTCAGACCTCTCCCAAAGTGTGGCCATGGAAGCGTCAACTCGCAAGGAGTGTTTTGAGAGAAAAAAACTCCATCCGCGGAGGTACTCATTTTGCACTAAACCCCTTCAAAGATGCGGAGATCGTGTGATTATTTGGAGCTTTGACAATTTGATTGCTTGTACGATGACTATGGGGTCAAAACACACTTCGTTCCCCAAATTGAACAGTCAAACCCCGCTCAAAGTGTGCCCCTGGAAGCGTCAACTCGCAAGGAGTGTTTTGAGAGAAAAAAGTTCCATCCGCGGAGATACTCATTTTGTAATAAACCCCTTCAAACGTCCGGAGATCGTGTGATTATTTGGAGGTTTTGAAATTTGATTGGTTGTACAATGACTATGGGGTCAAAACACACTTCATTCCCCAAATTGCAGTGTCAGACCCCGCTCAAAGTGTGCCCCTGGAAGCGTCAACTCGCAAGGAGTGTTTTGAGAGAGAAGAATTCCATCCGCGGAGGTACTCATTTTGCAATAAACCCCTTCAAACGTCCAGAGATCCGGTGATTATTTGGAGACTTGGAAATTTGATTGCTTGTACGATTACTATGGGGTCAAAACACACTTCCTTCCCCAAATTGAAGAATCAGACCTCTCCCAAAGTGTGCCCCTGGAAGCGTCAACTGGCAAGGAGCGTTTTGGGAAAAAGAAACTCCATCCGCGGAGGGACTCGTTTTGCAATAATCCCCTTCAAACGTCCCGAGACCGTCTGATTATTTGGAGCTTTGGAAATTTGATTGCTTGTAGGATGACTCTGGAGTTAGAACACACTTCGTTCTCCAAGTTGAAGGATCAGACCTCTCCCAAAGTGTGGCCATGGAAGCGTCAACTCGCAAGGAGCGTTTTGAGAGAAAAAAACTCCATCCGCGGAGGTACTCATTTTGTAATAAACCCCTTCAAAGGTGCGGAGATCGTGTGATTATTTGGAGCTTTGACAATTTGATTGCTTGTACGATGACTATGGGGTCAAAACACACTTCGTTCCCCAAATTGAAGAGTCAAACCCCGCTCAAAGTGTGCCCCTGGAAGCGTCCACTCGCAAGGAGTGTTTTGAGAGAAAAAAGCTCCATCCACGGAGGTACTCATTTTGTAATAAACCCCTTCAAACGTCCGGAGATCGTGTGATTATTTGGAGGTTTGGAAATTTGATTGGTTGTACGATGACTATGGGGTCAAAACACACGTCGTTCCCCAAATTGCAGTGTCAGACCCCGCTCAAAGTGTGCCCCTGGAAGCGTCAACTCGCAAGCAGTGTTTTGAGAGAGAAAAATTCCATCCGCGGAGGTACTCATTTTGCAATAAACCCCTTCAAACGTCCGGAGATCCGGTGATTATTTGGAGCTTTGAGAATTTGATTGCTTGTACGATTACTATGGGGTCAAAACACACTTCCTTCCCCAAATTGAAGAATCAGACCTCTCCCAAAGTGTGCCCCTGGAAGCGTGAACTCGCAAGGAGCGTTTTGAGAGAAAAAAGTTCCATCCGCGGAGGTACTCATTTTGTAATAAACCCCTTCAAACGTCCGGAGATCGTGTGATTTTTTAGAGGTTTGGAAATTTGATGGGTTGTACGATGACTATGGGGTCAAAACACACTTCGTTCCCCAAATTGCAGTGTCAGACCCCGCTCAAAGTGTGCCCCTGGAAGCGTCAACTCGCAGGAGTGTTTTGAGAGGGAAAAATTCCGTCCGCGGAGGTACTCATTTTGCAATAAACCCCTTCAAACGTCCGGAGATCCGGTGATTATTTGGAGCTTTGGAAATTTGATTGCTTGTACGATTACTATGGGGTCAAAACACACTTCCTTCCCCAAATTGAAGAATCAGACCTCTCCCAAAGTGTGCCCCTGGAAGCGTCAACTCGCAAGGAACGTTTTGGGAAAAAGAAACTCCATCCGCGGAGGGACTCGTTTTGCAATAATCCCCTTCAAACGTCCCGAGACCGTCTGATTATTTGGAGCTTTGGAAATTTGATTGCTTGTAGGATGACTCTGGAGTCAGAACACACTTCGTTCTCCAAGTTGAAGGATCAGACCTCTCCCAAAGTGTGGCCATGGAAGCGTCGGCTCGCAAGGAGCGTTTTGAGAGAAAAAACTCCATCCGCAGAGGTACTCATTTTGCAATAAACCCCTTCAAAGGTGCGGAGATCGTGTCATTATTTGGAGCTTTGACAATTTGGTTGCTTGTACGATGACTATGGGGTCAAAACACACTTCGTTCCCCAAATTGAAGAGTCAAACCCCGCTCAAAGTGTGCCCCTGGAAGCGTCCACTCGCAAGGAGTGTTTTGGAAGAAAAAAGCTCCATCCACGGAGGTACTCATTTTGTAATAAACCCCTTCAAACGTCCGGAGATCGTGTGATTATTTGGAGGTTTGGAAATTTGATTGGTTGTACGATGACTATGGGGTCAAAACACACGTCGTTCCCCAAATTGCAGTGTCAGACCCCGCTCAAAGTGTGCCCCTGGAAGCGTCAACTCGCAAGCAGTGTTTTGAGAGAGAAAAATTCCATCCGCGGAGGTACTCATTTTGCAATAATCCCCTTCAAACGTCCGGAGATCCGGTGATTATTTGGAGCTTTGGAAATTTGATTGCTTGTACGATTACTATGGGGTCAAAACACACTTCCTTCCCCAAATTGAAGAATCAGACCTCTCCCAAAGTGTGCCCCTGGAAGCGTCAACTCGCAAGGAGCGTTTTGGGAAAAAGAAACTCCATCCGCGGAGGGACTCGTTTTGCAATAATCCCCTTCAAACGTCCCGAGACCGTCTGATTATTTGGAGCTTTGGAAATTTGATTGCGTGTAGGATGACTCTGGAGTCAGAACACACTTCGTTCTCCAAGTTGAAGAGTCAGACCTCTCCCAAAGTGTGGCCATGGAAGCGTCAACTCGCAAGGAGCGTTTTGAGAGAAAAAAACTCCATCCGCGGAGGTACTCATTTTGCAATAAACCCCTTCAAAGATGCGGAGATCGTGTGATTATTTGGAGCTTTGACAATTTGATTGCTTGTACGATGACTATGGGGTCAAAACACACTTCGTTCCCCAAATTGAAGAGTCAAACCCCGCTCAAAGTGTGCCCCTGGAAGCGTCCACTCGCAAGGAGTGTTTTGAGAGAAAAAAGTTCCATCCACGGAGGTACTCATTTTGTAATAAACCCCTTCAAACGTCCAGAGATCGTGTGATTATTTGGAGGTTTGGAAATTTGGTTGGTTGTACGATGACTATGGGGTCAAAACACACATCGTTCCGCAAATTGCAGTGTCAGACCCCGCTCAAAGTGTGCCCCTGGAAGGGTCTACTCGCAAGGTGTTTTTTGAGAGAAAAAAAACTCCATCCGCGGTGGTACTCATTTTGCAGTAAACCCCTCCAAAGGTGCGGAGATCGTGTGATTATTTGGAGCTTTGACAATTTGATTGCTTGTACGATGACTATGGGGTCAAAACACACTTCTTTCCCGAAATTGAAGAGTCAGACCCCGCTCAAAGTGTGCCCCTGGAAGCGTCAATCCGCAAGGAGTGTTTTGAGAGAAAAAAACTCCATCCGCGGAGGTACTCATTTTGTAATAAAACCCTACAAACGTCCAGGGATCCGGTGATTATTTGGAGCTTTGAAAATTTGATTGCTTGTACGATGACTATGGGGCCAAAACACACTTCCTTCCCCAAATTGAAGAATCAGACCTCCCCCAAAGTGTGCCCATGGAAGCGTCAACTCGCAAGGAGCGATTTGAGAGGAAAAAACTCCATCCGCGGAGGTACTCATTTTGTAATAATCCCCTTCAAATGTCCGGAGATCCGGTGATTATTTGGAGCTTTGGAAATTTGATTGCTTGTACGAATACTATGGGGTCAAAACACACTTCCTTCCCCAAATTGAAGAATCAGACCTCTCCCAAAGTGTGCCCCTGGAAGCGTCAACTCGCAAGGAGCGTTTTGGGAAAAAGAAACTCCATCCGCGGAGGGACTCGTTTTGCAATAATCCCCTTCAAACGTCCCGAGACCGTCTGATTATTTGGAGCTTTGGAAATTTGATTGCTTGTAGGATGACTCTGGAGTCAGAACACACTTCGTTCCCCAAGTTGAAGAGTCAGACCTCTCCCAAAGTGTGGCCATGGAAGCGTCAACTCGCAAGGAGCGTTTTGAGAGAAAAAAACTCCATCCGCGGAGGTACTGATTTTGCAATAAACCCCTTCAAAGGTGCAGAGTTCGTGTGATTATTTGGAGCTTTGACAATTTGATTGCTTGTACGATGACTATGGGGTCAAAACACACTTCGTTCCCCAAATTGAAGAGTCAAACCCCGCTCAAAGTGTGCCCCTGGAAGCGTCCACTCGCAAGGAGTGTTTTGAGAGAAAAAAGTTCCATCCACGGAGGTACTCATTTTGTAATAAACCCCTTCAAACGTCCGGAGATCGTGTGATTATTTGGAGGTTTCGAAATTGGATTGGTTGTACGATGACTATGGGGTCAAAACACACGTCGTTCCCCAAATTGCAGTGTCAGACCCCGCTCTAAGTGTGCCCCTGGAAGGGTCTACTCGCAAGGTGTTTTTTGAGAGAAAAAAAACTCCATCCGCGGAGGTACTCATTTTGCAATAAACCCCTCCAAAGGTGCGGAGATCGTGTGATTATTTGGAGCTTTGACAATTTGATTGCTTGTACGATGACTATGGGGTCAAAACACACTTCTTTCCCCAAATTGAAGAGTCAGACCCCGCTCAAAGTGTGCCCCTGGAAGCAATAACTCGCAAGGAGTGTTTTGAGAGAAAAAAGTGCCATCCGCGGAGGTACTCATTTTGTAATAAACCCCTTCAAACGTCCGGAGATCGTGTGATTATTTGAAGCTTTGAAAATTTGATTGCTTGTACGATTACTATGGGGTCAAAACACACTTCGTCCCCCGAATTGAAGAATCTGACCTCTCCCAAAGTGTGCCCATGGAAGCGTCAACTCGCAAGGAGCGATTTGAGAGGAATAAACTCCATCCGCGGAGGTACTCATTTTGCAATAATCCCCTTCAAACGTCCCGAGATCTGGTGATTATTTGGCGCTCTGGCAGTTTTATTGCTTGTACGATGACTATGGGGAAAAACACACTTCGTCCCCCAAATTGAAGAGTCAGACCCCGCTCAAAGTGTGCGCCTGGAAGCGTCAACTCGCAAGGAGTGTTTTGAGAGAAAAAAACTCCATCCGCAGAGGTACTCATTTTGTAATAAAACCCTTCATACGTGCGCAGATCGTGTGATTATTTGGAGCTTTGGAAATTTGATTGCTTGTACGATTACTATGGGGTCAAAACACACTTTGTTCCCCAAATTGAAGAATCAGACCACCCCCAAAGCGTGCCCATGGAAGCGTCTACTCGCAAGGTGTTTTTTGAGAGAAAAAAAACTCCATCCGCGGAGGTACTCATTTTGCAATAATCCCCTTCAAACGTCCAGAGATCCGGTGATTATTTGGAGCTTTGAAAATTTGATTGCTTGTACGATGACTATCGGGCCAAAACACACTTCCTTCCCCAAATTGAAGAATCAGACCTCCTCCAAAGTGTGCCCATGGAAGCGTCAACTCGCAAGGAGCGATTTGAGAGGAAAAAACTCCATCCGCGGAGGTACTCATTTTGTAATAATCCCCTTCAAATGTCCGGAGATCCGGTGATTATTTGGAGCTTTGAAAATTTGATTGCTTGTACGATGACTATCGGGCCAAAACACACTTCCTTCCCCAAATTGAAGAATCAGACCTCCTCCAAAGTGTGCCCATGGAAGCGTCAACTCGCAAGGAGTGTTTTGGGAGAAAAAAACTCCATCCGCGGAGGTACTCATTTTGTAATAATCCCCTTCAAATTTCCGGAGATCCGGTGATTATTTGGAGGTTTGGAAATTTGATTGGTTGTACGATGACTATGGGGTCAAAAAACACGTCGTTCCCCAAATTGCAGTGTCAGACCCCGCTCAAAGTGTGCCGCTGGAAGCGTCCACTCGCAAGGAGTGTTTTGAGAGAAAAAAGCTACATCCACGGAGGTACTCATTTTGTAATAAACCCGTTCAAACGTCCGGAGATCGTGTGATTATTTGGAGGTTTGGAAATTTGATTGGTTGTACGATGACTATGGGGTCAAAACACACGTCGTTCCCCAAATTGCAGTGTCAGACCCCGCTCAAAGTGTGCCCCTGGAAGCGTCAACTCGCAAGGTGTTTTTTGAGAGAAAAAAAACTCCATCCGCGGAGGTACTCATTTTGCAATAGACCCCTCCAAAGGTGCGGAGATCGTGTGATTATTTGGAGCTTTGACAATTTGATTGCTTGTACGATGACTATGGGGTCAGAACAGACTTCTTTCCCCAAGTTGAAGAGTCAGACCCCGCTCAAAGTGTGCCCCTGGAAGCGTCAACTCGCAAGGAGTGTTTTGAGAGAAAAAAGTTCCATCCGCGGAGGTACTCATTTTGCAATAATCCCCATCAAAAGTCCGGAGATCGTGTGATTATTTGGAGCTTTGAAAATTTGATTGCTTGTACGATTACTATGGGGTCAAAACACATTTGGTTCCCCAAATTGAAGAATCAGACCTCTCCCAAAGTGTGCCCATGGAAGCGTCAACTCGCAAGGAGCGATTTGAGATGAAAAAACTCCATCCGCGGAGGTACTCATTTTGCAATGATCCCCTTCAAACGTCCCGAGATCTGGTGATTATTTGGCGCTCTGGCAGTTTTATTGCCTGTACGATGACTTTGGGGTCAACACACACTTCGTTCCCCAAATTGAAGAGTCAGACGCCGCTCAAATTGTGCCTCTGGAAGCGTCCACTCGCAAGGAGTGTTTTGAGAGAAAAAAACTCTATCCGCGGAGGTACTCATTTTGTAATAATCTTCTTCAAATGTCCGGAGATCCGGTGATTATTTGGAGGTTTGGAAATTTGATTGGTTGTACGATGACTATGGGGTCAAAACACACGTCGTTCCCCAAATTGCAGTGTCAGACCCCGCTCAAAGTGTGCCCCTGGAAGCGTCTACTCGCAAGGTGTTTTTTGAGAGAAAAAAGTTCCATCCGCGGAGGTACTCATTTTGTAATAAACCCCTTCAAACGTCCGGAGATCGTGCGATTATTTGGAGGTTTGGAAATTTGATTGGTTGTACGATGACTATGGGGTCAAGACACACTTCGTTCCCCAAATTGCAGTGTCAGACCCCGCTCAAAGTGTGCCCCTGGAAGCGTCAACTCGCAAGGAGTGTTTTGAGAGACGAAAATTCCATCCGCGGAGGTACTCATTTTGCAATAAAACCCTTCAAACGTCCGGAGATCCGGTGATTATTTGGAGCTTTGGAAATTTGATTGCTTGTACGATTACTATGGGGTCAAAACACACTTCCTTCCCCAAATTGAAGAATCAGACCTCTCCCAAAGTGTGCCCCTGGAGGCATCAACTCGCAAGGAGCGTTTTGGGAAAAAGAAAATCCATCCGCGGAGGGACTCGTTTTGCAATAATCCCCTTCACACGTCCCGAGACCGTCTGATTATTTGGCGCTTTGGAAATTTGATTGCTTGTAGGATGACTCTGGAGTCAGAACACACTTCTTTTTTCCAAGTTGAAGAGTCAGACCTCTCCCAAAGTGTGGCCATGGAAGCGTCAACTCGCAAGGAGCGTTTTGAGAGAAAAAAACTCCATCCGCGGATGGACTCATTTTGCAATAAACCCCTTCAAAGGTACGGAGATCGTGTGATTATTTGGAGCTTTGACAATTTGATTGCTTGTACGATGACTATCGGGTCAAAACACACTTCGTTCCCCAAATTGAAGAGTCAAACCCCGCTCAAAGTGTGCCCCTGGAAGCGTCAACTCGCAAGGAGTGTTTTGAGAGAAAGAAGTTCCATCCGCGGAGGTACTCATTTTGTAATAAACCCCTTCAAACGTCCGGAGATCGTGTGATGATTTGGAGCTTTGGAAATTTGATTGCTTGTACGATGACTATGGGGTCAAAACACACTTCGTTCCCCAAATTGAAGAATCAGACCTCTCCCAAAGTGTGCCCATGGAAGCGTCAACTCGCAAGGAGCGATTTGAGAGGAAGAAAATCCATCCGCGGAGGTACTCGTTTTGTAATAAACCCCTTCAAACGTCCCGGGATCTGGTGATTATTTGGCGCTCCGGCAGTTTAATTGCTTGTACGATGACTATGGGGAAAAACACACTTCCTTCCCCAAATTGAAGAGTCAGACCCCGCTCAAAGTGTGCCCATGGAAGCGTCAACTCGCAAGGAGCGATTTGAGAGAAAAAAACTCCATCCGCGGAGGTACTCATTTTGTAATAAAACCCTTCAAACGTGCGGAGATCGTGTGATTATTTGGAGCTTTGGAAATTTGATTGCTTGTACGATTACTATGGAGTCAAAACACACTTTGTTCCCCAAATTGAAGAATCAGACCTCCCCCAAAGCGTGACCATGGAAGCGTCAACTCGCAAGGAGTGTTTTGAGAGGAAAAAACTCCATCCGCGGAGGTACTCATTTTGCAATAATCCCCTTCAAACGTCCAAAGATCCGGTGATTATTTGGAGCTTTGGAAATCTGATGGCTTGTACGATGACTATGGGGCCAAAACACACTTCTCTCCCCAAATTGAAGAATCCGACCACCCCCAAAGTGTGCCCATGGAAGCGTCAACTCGCAAGGAGCGATTTGAGAGGAAAAAACTCCATCCCCGGAGGTACTGATTTTGTAATAATCCCCTTCAAATGTCCGGAGATCCGGTGATTATTTGGAGCTTTGGAAATTTGATTGCGTGTACGATGACTTTGGGGTCAAAACACACTTCGTTCCCCAAATTGAAGAGTCAGACCCCGCTCAAATTGTGCCTCTGGAAGCGTCAACTCGCAAGGAGTGATTTGAGAGAAAAAAACTCCATCCGCGGAGGTACTCGTTTTGCAATAATCCCCTTCAAACGTCCAGAGATCCGGTGACTATTTGGAGCTTTGGAAATCTGATTGCTTGTACGATGACTTTGGGGTCAAAACACAATTCGTTCCCCAAATTGAAGAGTCAGACCCCGCTCAAAGTGTGCCCCTGGAAGCGTCAACTCGCAAGGAGCGTTTTGGGGGAAAAAAACTCCATCCGCGGAGGGACTCGTTTTGCAATAATCCCCTTCAAACGTGCGGAGATCGTGTGATTTTTTGGAGCTTTGGAAATTTGATTGGTTGTAGGATGACTCTAGAGTCAAAACACCCTTTGTTCCCCAAATTGAAGAATCAGACCTCTCCCAAAGTGTGGCCATGGAAGCGTCAACTCGCAAGGAGCGGTGTGAGAGAAAAAAACACAATCCGCAGAGGTACTCATTTTGCAATAATTCCCCTCAAACGTCCGGAGATCGTGTGATTATTTGGAGCTTTGGAAATTTGATTGCTTGTAGGATGACTCTGGGGTCAAAACAAACTTCGTTCCCAAAATTGAAGAGTGAGACCCCGCGCAAAGTGTGCCCCTGGAAGCGTCAACTCGCGAGGAGCAATTTGAGAGGTAAAAACCCCATCCGCGGAGGTACTCGTTTTGCAATAATCCCCTTCAAACGTCCGGAGATCCGGTGTTTATTTGGAGCTATGGAACCTTGATTGCTTGTAGGATGACTCTAGAGGCAAAACACACTTCGTTCCCCAAGTTGAAGAATCAGACCTCTCCCAAAGTGTCCCCATGGAAGCGTCAACTCGCAAGGAGCATTTTGAGAGAAAAAAACTCCATCCCCGGAGGTACTCATTTTGCAATAAACCCATTCAAACGTCGAGAGATCGTGTGATTATTTGGAACTTTGGAAATTTGATTCCTTGTACGATTACTACGGGGTCAAAACACACTTCGTTCCCCAAATTGAAGAGTCACACCCCGCTCAAAGTGTGGCTGTGGAAGCGTCCACTCGCAAGGAGTGTTTTGAGAGGAAAAAACTCCATCCGCGGAGGTACTCATTTTGCAATAAACCCCTTCAAATGTCCGGAGCCCGTGTGATTATTTGGAGCTTTGGAAATTTGATTGCGTGTACGATGACCATGGGGTCAAAACACACTTCGTTCCCCAAATTGAAGAATCAGACCTCTCCCAAAGTGTGCCCCTGGAAGCGTCAACTCGCAAGAAGCGATTTGAGAGGAAAAAACTCCATCCGCGGAGGTACTCATTTTGTAACAATCCCCTTCAAACGCCCCGAGATCCGGTGATTATTTGGAGCTTTTGAATTTTGATTGCTTGTACGATTACTTTGGGGTCAAGACACACTTCGTTCCCCAAATTGAAGAGTCAGACCCCGCTCAAAGTGTGCCCTTGGAAGCGTCAACTCGCAAGGAGTGTTTGGAGAGAAAAAAACTCCATCCGCGGAGGTACTCATTTTGCAATAAACCCCTTTAAACCCCTAGAGATCTGGTGATTATTTGGCGCTCTTGAAATTTGATTGCTTGTACGATGACTATGGGGTCAGAACACACTTCGTTCCCCAAATTGAAGAGTCAGACCCCGCTCAAAGTGTGCCCTTGGAAGCGTCAACTCGCAAGGAGTGTTTTGAGAGAAAAAACTCCATCCGCAGAGGTACTCATTTTGCAATAAACCCCTTCAAACGTGCGGAGATCGTATGATTATTAGGAGCTTTGGAAATTTGATTGCTTGTAGGATGACTCTGGGGTCAAAACACACCTCGTTCCCCAAATTGAAGAATCAGACCTCTCTCAAAATGTGGCCATGGAAGCGTCAACCCGCAAGGAGCGGTTTCAGAGGAAAAAACTCCATCCGCGGAGGTACTCATTTTGCAATAAACTCCTTCAAACGTCCCGAGATCGTGTGATTATTTGGATCTTTGGGAATTCGATTGCTTGTACGAAGACTATGGGCTCAAAACACACTTCGGTCCCCAAATTGAAGAGTCGGACCCCGCTCAAAGTGTGCCCGTGGAGGCGTCAATTCGCAGGGAGTGTTTTGAGAGAAAAAAATTCCATCCGCGGAGGTACTCATTTTGCAATAAACCCCTTCAAACGTCCGGAGACCGGGTGATTATTTGGAGCTTTCAAAATTTGATTGCTTGTAGGATGACTCTTGGGTCAAAACACACTTCGTTCCCGCAAATTGAAGAATCAGACCTCTCCCAAAGTGTGCCCCTGGAAGCGTCAACTCGCAAGGAGCGATTTGAGAGAAAAAAACTCCATCCGCGGAGGTACTCATTTTGTAATAATCCCCTTCAAATGTCCGGAGATCTGGTGATTATTTGGAGCTTTGGAAATTTGATTGCTTGTACGATGACTTTGGGGTCAAAACACACTTCGTTCCCCAAATTGAAGAATCAGACCTCTCCCAAAGTGTGCTGATGGAAGTGTCAACCCGCAAGGAGCGTTTTGAGAGGAAAAACCTCCATCCGCGGAAGTACTGATTTTGTAATAATCCCCTTCAAACGTCCAGAGATCCGGTGATTATTTGGAGCTTTGGAAATTTGATTGCGTGTACGATGACTTTGGGGTCAAAACACACTTCGTTCCCCAAATTGAAGAATTAGACCCCGCTCAAAGTGTGGCCGTGGAGGCGTCCACTCGCAAGGAGCGTTTTGAGAGAAAAAAACTCCATCCGTGGAGGTACTCATTTTGCAATAAACCCCTTCAAACGTTCCGAGACCGTGTGATTATTTGGAGCTTTTGAAATTTGATTGCTTGTACCATTACTTTGGGGTCAAGACACGCTTCGTTCCCCAAATTGAAGAGTGAGACCCCGCTCAAAGGGTGCCCCTGGAAGGGTCAACTCGCAAATGTCCGGAGATCCGGTGATTATTTGGAGCTTTGGAAATTTGATTGCTTGTACGATGACTTTGGGGTCAAAACACACTTCGTTCCCCAAATTGAAGAATCAGACCTCTCCCAAAGTGTGCCGATGGAAGTGTCAACCCGCAAGGAGCGTTTTGAGAGGAAAAAACTCCATCCGCGGAGGTACTGATTTTGTAATAATCCCCTTCAAACTTCCAGAGATCCGGTGATTATTTGGAGCTTTGGAAATTTGATTCCTTGTACGATGAGTCTGCAGTCAAAACACACTTCGTTCCCCAAGTTGAAGAGTCAGACCCCGCTCAAACTGTGCCCCTGGAAGCGTCACCTCGCAAGGAGCGATTTGAGAGGAAAAAACTCCATCCGCGGAGGTACTCATTTTGCAATAAACCCCTTCAAACGTCCGGAGATCCGGTGATTATTTGGAGCTTTTGAAATTTGATTGCTTGTACCATTACTTTGGGGTCAAGACACGCTTCGTTCCCCAAATTGAAGAGTGAGAGCCCGCTCAAAGGGTGCCCCTGGAAGGGTCAACTCGCAACGAGCATTTTTGGAGGAAAAAACTCCATCCGCGGAGGGACTCGTTTTGCAATAATCCCCTTCAAACGTCCCGAGACCTTGTGATTATTAGGAGCTTTGGAAATTTGATTGCTTGTAGGATGACTCTGGGGTCAAAACACACTTCGTTCCCCAAATTGAAGAATCAGACCTCTCTCAAAATGTGGCCATGGAAGCGTCAACCCGCAAGGAGCGGTTTCAGAGGAAAAAACTTTATCCGAGGAGGTACTCATTTTGCAATAAACCCCTTCAAACGTCCCGAGATCGTGTGATTATTTGGAGCCTTGGAAATTTGATTGCTTGTACGAAGACCATGGGGTCAAAACACACTTCAGTCCCCAAATTGAAGAGCCACACCCCGCTCAAAGTGTGCCCCTGGAAGCGTCAACTCGCAAGGAGTGTTTTGAGGGGAAAAAAGTCCATCCGCGGAGGTAATCATTTTGTAACAAACCCCTTGCGTGCGGAGATCGTGTGTCTATTTGGGGGTTTGGAAATTTGATTGCCTGTACGATTACTATGGGGTCAAAACACACTTCGTTTCCCAAATTGCAGAGTCAGACCCCGCTCAAAGTGTGCCTCTGGAAGCGTTCACTCGCAAGGAGTGTTTTGAGAGAGAAAAACTCCATCCGCGGAGGTACTCATTTTGCAATAAATCCCTTCAAACGTCCGGAGACCGGGTGATTATTTGGAGCTTTCGAAATTCGATTGCTTGTAGAATGACTCTGGGGTCAAAACACACTTCGTTCCCCAAATTGAAGAATCAGACCTCTCCCAAGGTGTGGCCATGGAAGCGTCAACTCGCAAGGAGCGTTTTGAGAGAAAAAAACTCCATCCGCCCAGGTACTCATTGGCAGTAATCCCCCTCAAACGTCCGGAGATGGTGTGATTATTTGGAGGTTTGGAAATTTGATTGCTTGTAAGATGACTATGGGGTCAAAACACACTTCGTTCCCCAAACTGAAGAATCAGACCTCTCCCAAAGTGTGCCCCTGGAAGCGTCAACTCGCAAGGAGCGATTTGAGAGAAAAAAACTCCTTCCGCGTAGGTACTCATTTTGTAATAATAACCTGCAAACGTCCGGAGATCCGGTGATTATTTGGAGCTTTGGAAATTTGATTGCTTGTACGATGACTTTGGGGTCAAAACACACTTCGTTCCCCAAATTGAAGTATCAGACCCCGCTCAAGGTGTGGCCGTGGAAGCGTCCACTCGCAAGGAGTGTTTTGAGAGAAAAAAACTCCATCCGCGGAGGTACTCATTTTGCAATAAACCCCTTCAAACGTCCGGAGATCCGGTGAATATTTGGAGCTTTGGAACTTTGACTGCTTGTACGATGACTATGGGGCCAAAACACACTTCGTTCCCCAAATTGAAGAATCAGACCTCTCCCAAAGTGTGCCCATGGAAGTGTCAACCCGCAAGGAGCGTTTTGAGAGGAGAAAACTCCATCCGCGGAGGTACTCATTTTGTAATAATCCCCTTCAAACGTCCGGAGATCCGGTGATTATTTGGAGTTTTGACAATTGGATTGCTTGTACGATGACTATGGGGTCAAAACACACTTCGTTCCCCAAATTGAAGAGTGAGACCCCGCTCAAAGTGTGCCCCTAGAAGCGTCCACTCGCAAGGAGTGTTTCGAGAGAAAAAAACTCCATGCGCGGAGGTACTCATGTTGCAATAAACCCCTTCAAATGTCCGGAGATCCGGTGAATATTTGGACCTTTGGAACTTTGACTGCTTGTACGATGACTATGGGGCCAAAACACACTTCGTTCCCCAAATTGAAGAATCAGACCCCGCTCAAAGTGTGCCCATGGAGGTGTCAACCCGCAAGGAGCGTTTTGAGAGGAGAAAACTCCATCCGCGGAGGTACTCATTTTGTAATTATCCCCTTCAAACGTCCGGAGATCCGGTGATTATTTGGAGCTTTGGAGATTTGATTGCGTGTACGATGACTTTGGGGTCAAAACACACTTCGTTCCCCAAATTGAAGAATTAGACCCCGCTCAAAGTGTGGCCGTGGAAGCGTCCACTCGCAAGGAGCGTTTTGAGAGAAAAGAAATCCGTCCGCGGAGGTACTCATTTTGCAATAAACCCCTTCAAACGTTCCGAGGCCGTGTGAATATTTTCGAGCTTTGGAAATTTGATCGCTTGTAAGATGACTATGGGGTCAAAACAAACTTCGTTCGCAAAATGGAAGAGTCAGACCCTGCTCAAAGTGTGCCCCCGGAAGCCCCAACTGGCAAGGAGTGTTTTCAGAAAAGAAATACATCCGCGCAGGTACTCATGTTGTAATAAACCCCTTCAAAGGTGCGGAGATCATGTGATTATTTGGAGCTTTGGGAAATTTGATTGCTTGTACGATTACTATGGGGTCAAGGCACACTTTGTTCCCGAAATTGAAGAGTCACACCCCGCTCAAAGTGTGCTCCTTGAAGCGTCCACTCGCAAGGAGTGTTTTGAGAGAAAAAAACTCCATCCACGGAGGTACTCATTTTGCAATACACCCTCTCAAACGACCCGAGACCGTGTGATTACTTGGAGCTTTGGAAATTTGAATGCTTGTACGATGACTATGGGGTCAAAACACACTTCGTTCCCCAAATTGAAGAATCAGACCTCCCCCAAAGTGTGCCCATGGAAGCGTCAACTCGCAAGGAGTGTTTTGAGAGGAAAAAACTCCATCCGCGGAGGTACTCATTTTGCAATAATCCCCTTCAAACGTCCAGGGATCTGGTGCTTATTTGGCGCCGTGGAAATTTGAATGCTTGTACGATGACGATGGGGTCAAAACGCTTCGTTCCCCAAATTGAAGAGTCACACCCCGCTCAAAGTGTGCCCATGGAAGCGTCAACTCGCAAGGAGCGTTTTGGGAGAAGAAACCTCCATCCGCGGAGGGACTCGTTTTGCAATAATCCTCTTCAAACGTCCCGAGACCGTGTGATTATTTGGAGCTTAGGAAATTTGATTGCTTGTACGATGACTATGGGCTCAAAACACACTTCGTTCCCCAAATTGAAGAGTCAGACCCCGCTCAAAGTGTGCCCCTGGAAGCGTCAACTCGCAAGGAGTGATTTGAGAGGAAAAAACTCCATCCGCGGAGGTACTCGTTTTTTAATAAACCCCCTCAAACGACCCCAGACCGTGTGATTATTTGGAGCTTTGAAAATTTGATTGCTTGTACGATGACTATGGGGTCAAAACACACTTCGTTCACCAAATTGAAGAATCACACCCCGCTCAAAGTCTGCCCCTGGAAGGGTCAACTCGCAAGGAGCGTTTTGGGACAAAAAAACCCCATCCGCGGAGGTACTCATTTTGCAATAATCCCCTTCAAACGTCCGGAGATCGTGTGATTATTTAGAGCTTTGGAAATTTGATTGCTTGTACAACGACTATGGGGCCAAAACACACTTCGTTCCCCGAATTGAAGAATCAGACCTCTCCCAAAGTGTGCCCATGGAAGCGTCAACTCGCAAGGAGCGATTTGAGAGGAAAAAACTCCATCCGCAGAGGTACTCATTTTGCAATAATCCCCTTCAAACGTCCGGAGATCCGGTGATTATTTAGAGCTTTGGAAGTTTGATTGCTTGTACGATTACTATGGGGTCAAAATACACTTTGTTCCCCAAATTAAAGAGTCACACCCCACTCAAAGTGTGCTCCTGGAAGCGTCCACTCGCAAGGAGTGTTTTGAGAGAAAAAAATTCCATCCACGGAGGTACTCATTTTGCAATACACCCTCTCAAACGACCCGAGACCGTGTGATTACTTGGAGCTTTGGAAATTTGATTGCTTGTACGATGACTACGGGGTCAAAACACACTTCGTTCCCCAAATTGAAAAATCAGACCTCTCCCAAAGTGTGCCCATGGAAGCGTTAACTCGCAAGGAGCGAATTGAGAGGAAAAAACTCCATCCGGGGAGGTACTCATTTTGCAATAATCCCCCTCCAACGTCCGGAGATCGTGTGATTATTTTGAGTTTTGACAATTGGATTGCTTGTACGATGACTCTGGGGTCAAAACACACTTGGTTCCCCAAATTGAAGAGTGAGACCCCGCTCAAAGTGTGCCCCTAGAAGCGCCCACTCGCAAGGAGTGTTTCGAGAGAAAAAAACTCCATGCGCGGAGGTACTCATTTTGCAATAAACCCCTTCAAACGTCCCGAGACCGTGCGATTATTTGGAGCTTTGGAAACTTCATTGCATGTACGATAACTATGGGGTCAAAACACACTTCGTTTCCCAAATTGAAGATTCAGACCTCTCCCAAAGTGTGCCCATGGAAGCGTCAACTCGCAAGGAGCGATTTGAGAGGAAAAAACTCTACTCATTTTGCAATAATCCCCTTCAAACGTCCGGAGATCCGGTGATTATTGGGAGCTTTCGAAATTTGTTTGCTTGTTCGATGACTAATGGCTCAAAACACACTTCGCTCCCCAAATTGAAGAGTCAGACCCCGCTCAAAGTGTGCCCCTGGAAGCGTCAACTCGCAAGGAGTGTTTTGAGAGAAAAAAACTGCATCCACGGTGGTACTCATTTTTTAATAAACCCCTTCAAACGTTCGGATATCGTGTGATTATTTGGAGCTTTGGAAATTTGATTGCTTGTACGATTACTATGGGGTCAAAACACACTTCGTTCCCCAAATTGGAGAATCAGACCTCTCCCAAAGTGTGGCCATGGAGGCATCAACTCGCAAGGAGTGTTTTGAGAGTAAAAAACTCCATCCGCGGAGGTACTCATTTTGCAATAATCCCCTTCAAACGTGCGGAGATCCGGTGATTATTTGGAGCTTTGGAAATTTGATTGCTTGTACGATGACTATGGGGTCAAAACACACTTCGTTCCCCCAATTGAAGAATCAGACCTCTCCCAAAGTGTGCCCATGGAAGCGTCAACTCGCAAGGAGCTATTTCAGAGGAAAAAACTCCATCCGGGGAGGTACTCATTTTGCAATAAATCTCTTCAAACGTTTGGAGATCCGGTGATTATTTGGAGCTTTGGAAATTTGATTGCTCGTACAATGACCCTGGGGTCAAAACACGCTTCGTTCCCCGAATTGAAGAATCAGACCCCGCTCAAAGTCTGCCCCTGGAAGCGTCAACTCGCAAGGAGCGTTTTGGGACGAAGAAACTCCATCCGCGGAGGTACTCATTTTGCAATAATCCCCTTCAAACGTCCGGAGATCCGGTGATTATTTGGAGGTTTGGACATTTGATTGCTTGTACGACGACTATGGGGCCAAAACACACTTCGTTCCCCAAATTGAAGAGTCAGACCTCTCCCAAAGTGTGCCCATGGAAGCGTCCACTCGCAGGGAGCGTTTTGAGAGAAAACAACTCCATCTGCGGACGTACTCATTTTGCAATTATCGCCTTCAAACGTGCGGAGATCCGGTGATTATTTGGAGTTTTGGAAATTTGATTGCTTGTACGATGACACTGGGGTCAAAACACACTTCGTTCTCCAAATTGAAGAGTCAGACCCCGCTCAAAGTGTGCCCATGGAAGCCTCAACTCGCAAGGAGCTCTTTGGAAGAAAAAAACTCCATCCGCGCAGGGACTCGTTTTGCAATAATCCCCTTCAAACGTCCCGAGACCGTGTGATATTTTGGAGGTTTTGGAAATTTGATTGCTTCTACGATGACAATGGGGTCAAAACACACTTCGTTCCCCAAATTGAAGAATCAGACCTCTCCAACAGGGTGCCCATGGAAGCGTCAAGTCGCAAGGAGCGATTTGAGAGGAAAAAACTCCATCCGCGGAGGTACCCATTTTGCAATAATCCCCGTTCAAACGTCTGGAGATCCGGTGATTATTTGGAGGTTTGGAAATTTGATTGCTTGTACGATGACTATGGGGTCAAAACACACCTCGTTCCCCAAATTGAAGAATTACACCTTTCCCAAAGTGTGGCCATGGATGCGTCAACTCGCAAGGAGCGTTTTGGGAGAGAAAAACTCCATCCGCAGAGGAACCCATTTTGCAATAATCCCCTTCAAACGTCCGATACCGTGTGATTATTTGGAGCTTTGGAAGTTTGATTGCTTGTAGAATGACTCTGGGGTCAAAACACACTTCATTCCCCAAATTGACCAGTCAGACCTCTCCCACAGTGTGGCCATGGAAGCGTCAACTCGCAAGGAGCGTTTTGGGAGAAAAAAACTCCATCCGCGAAGGTACTCATTTTGCAATAATCCCCTTCAAACGTCCAGACATCCGGTGATTATTTAGAGCTTTGGAAATTCGATTGCTTGTACGATTACTATGGGGTCAAAACGCACTTCGTTCCCCAAATTGAAGAGCCAGACCCCGCTCAAAGTGTGCCTCTGGAAGCGTCAACTCGCAAGGAGCGATTTGAGAGGAAAAAACACCATCCCTGGAGGTACTCATTTTGCAATAATCCCCCTCAAACGTCCGGAGATCGTGTGATTATTTGGAGCCTCCGAAATTTGACTGCTTGTAGGATGACACTGGGGTCAAAACACACTTCGTTCCCCAAATTGAAGAATCAGACGTCTCCCAAAGTGTGGCCATGGAAGCGTCAACTCGCAAGGAGGGTTTCGGGAGAAAAAAACTCCATCCGCGGAGGGACTCGTTTTGCAATAATCCCCTTCAAACGTCCGATACCGTGTGACTATTTGCAGCTTTGGAAATTTGATCGCTTGTAGGATGACTCTGGGGTCAAAACACAATTCGTGCCCCTAATTAAAGAACCAGACCTCTCCCAAAGTGTGCCCATGGAAGCGTCCACTCGCAAGGAGCATTTTGAGAGAAAAAAACTCCATCTACGGAGGTACTCATTTTGCAATGTACCCCTTCAAACGTGCGGAGATCCGGTGATTATTTGGAGCTTTGGAAATTTGATTGCTTGTAGGATGACTATGGGGTCAAAACACACTTCGTTCCCTAAATTGAAGAAACAGGCCTCTCCCAAAGTGTGCCCATGGAAGCGTCAACTCGCAAGGAGCTATTTCAGAGGAAAAAACTCCATCCGGGGAGGTACTCATTTTGCAATAATTCTCTTCAAACGTTTGGAGATACGGTGATTATTTGGAGCTTTGGAAATTTGATTGCTTGTACGATGACCATGGGGTCCAAACACACTTCGTTCCCCAAATTGAAGAATCAGACCTCTCCCAAAGGGTGCCCATGGAAGCGTCAACTCGCAAGGAGCGATTTGAGAGGAAAAAACTCCATCCGCGGAGGTACTCATTTTGCAATAATCCCCTTCAAACGTCCGGAGATCCGGTGATTATTTGGAGATTTGGAAATTTAATTGCTTGTACGACGACTATGGGGCCAAAACACACTTCGTTTCCCAAATTGAAGAATCAGACCTCTCCCAAAGTGTGCCCATGGAAGCGTCAACTCGCAAGGAGCGATTTGAGAGGAAAAAACTTCATCCGCGGAGGTACTCATTTTGCAATAATCCCCTTCAAACGTCCCGAGACCGTGTGATTATTTGGAGCTTTGGAAGTTTGATTGCTTGTACGATGACTATGGGCTCAAAACACACTTCGTTCCCCGAATTGAAGAATCAGACCTCTCCCAAAGTGTGCCCATGGAAGCGTCAACTCGCAAGGACCGATTTGAGAGGAAAAAACTCCATCCGCGGAGGTACTCATTTTGTAATAAACCCCTTCAAAGGTGCGGAGATTGTGTGATTATTTGGAGCTTTGCAAATTTGATTGCTTGTACGATTACTATGGGGTCAAAACACACTTCGTTCCCCAAATTGAAGAGTCAGACCTCTCCCAAAGTGTGCCCATGGAAGCGTCCACTCGCAAGGAGCGTTTTGAGAGTAAAAAACTCCATCTGCGGAGGTACTCATTTTGCAATAATCCCCTTCAAACGTGCGGAGATCCGGTGATTATTTGGAGTGTTTGAAATTTGATTGCTTGTACGATGACTATGGGGTCAAAACACACTTCGTTCTCCAAATTGAAGAGTCAGACCCCGCTCAAATTGTGCCCATTAAAGCGTCAACTCGCAAGGAGCTCTTTGGAAGAAAAAAATTCCATCCGCGCAGGGACTCGTTTTGCAATAATCCCATTCAAACGTCCCGAGACCGTGTGATTTTTTGGAGGTTTGGAAATTTGATTGCTTGTACGATGACTATGGGGTCAAAACAGACTTCATTCCCCAAATCGAAGAATCAGACCTCTCCCACAGGGTGCCCATGGAAGCGTCAAGTCGCAAGGAGCGATTTGAGAGGAACAAACTTCATCCGCGGAGGTACTCATTTTGCAATAATCCCCTTCAAACGTCCGGAGATCCGGTGATCATTTGGCGGTCTGGAAATTTGATTGCTTGTACGACGACTATGGGGTCAAAACACACTTCGTTCTCCGAATTGAAGAATCACACCTCTCCCAAAGTATGGCCATGGAAGCGTCAAATCGCAAGGAGTGTTTTGGGGGAAAAAAACTCTATCCGCGGAGGAACTCGTTTTGCAATAATCCCCTTCAAACGTCTGATACCGTGTGATTATTTGGAGCTTTGGAAGTTTGATTGCTTGTAGGATGACTCTGGAGTCGAAACACACTTCGTTCCCCAAATTGACCAGTCAGACCTCTCCCGCAGTGTGGCCATGGAAGCGTCCACTCGCAAGGAGCATTTTGAGAGAACAATACTCCATCTACGTAGGTACTCATTTTGCAATGAACCCCTTCAAACGTGCGGATATCCGGTGATTATTTGGAGCTTTGGAAATTTGATTGCTTGTACGATGACTATGGGGTCAAAACACACTTCGTTCCCCAAATTGAAGAATCAGACCTCTCCCAAAGGGTGCCCAGGGAAGCGTCAACTCGCAAGGAGCTATTTCAGAGGAAAAAACTCCATCCGGGGAGGTACTCATTTTGCAATATTTCTCTTCCAACGTTTGGAGATCCGGTGATTATTTGGAGCTTTGGAAATTTGATTGCTTGTACGATTGATATGGGGCCAAAACACACTTTGTTCCCCAAATTGAAGAATCTGACCTCTCCCAAAGTGTGCCAATGGAAGCGTCAACTCGCAAGGAGCGTTTTGGGAGAAAAAAACTCCATCCGCGGAGGTACTAGTTTTGCAATAATCCCCTTCAAACGCCCCGAAAGCGTGTGATTATTTGGAGCTTTGGTAATCGCTTGCTTGTAGGATCACTCTGGGGTCAAAACACACTTCGTTCCCCAAATTGAAGAATCAGACCTCTCCCAAAGTGTGCCCATGGAAGCGTCAACTCGCAAGGAGCGATTTGAGAGAAAGAAACTCCATCCGCGAAGGTACTCGTTTTGCAATAATCCCCTTCAAACGTCCAGAGATCCGGTGATTATTTAGAGCTTTGGAAATTCGATTGCTTGTACGATTACTATGGGGTCAAAACGCACCTCGTTCCCCAAATTGGAGAGCCAGACCCCGCTGAAAGTGTGCCCCTGGAAGCGTCAACTCGCAAGGAGCGATTTGAGAGGAAAAAATTCCATCCGCGGAGGTACTCATTTTGCAATAATCCCCTTCAAATGTCCGGAGATCGTGCGATTATTTGGAGCTTTGGAAGTTTGACTGCTTGTAGGATGATACTGGGGTCATAACACACTTCGTTCCCCAAATTGAAGAAGCAGACCTCTCCCAAAGTGTGCCCATGGAAGCGTCAACTCGCAAGGAGCTATTTCAGAGGAAAAAATTCCATCCGGGGAGGTACTCATTTTGCAATAATTCTCTTCAAACGTTTGGAGATACGGTGGTTATTTGGAGCTTTGGAAATTTGATTGCTTGTACGATGACCATGGGGTCAAAACACACTTCGTTCCCCAAATTGAAGAATCAGACCTCTCCCAAAGGGTGCCCATGGAAGCGTCAACTCGCAAGGAGCGATTTGAGAGGAAAAAACTCCACCCGCGGAGGTACTCATTTTGCAACAATCTTCTTCAAACGTCCGGAGATCCGGTGATTATTTGGAGCTTTGGAAATTTGATTGCTTGTACGACGACTATGGGGTCAAAACACACTTCGTTCCCAAAATTGAAGAGTCAGACCTCTCCCACAGTGTGGCCATGGAAGCGTCAACTCGCAAGGAGCGTTTTGAGAGAAAAAAACTCCATCCGCGGAGGTACTCATTTTGCAATAATCCCTTTCAAACGTCCGGAGATCGTGTGATTATTTGGAGGTTTGGAAATTTGATTGCTTGTACGATGGCTGTGGGGTAACAACGCACTTCGTTCCCCAAATTGAAGAATCACACCTCTCCCAAGGTGTGCCCATGGAAGCGTCAACCTGCAAGGAGCGATTTGGGAGAAAAAAACTCCATCCGTGGAGGTACTCATTTTGCAATAATCCCCTTCAAACGTCCGGGTATCGTGTGATTATTTGGAGCTTTGGAAATTTGATTGCTTGTACGATGACTTTGGGGCCAAAACACACTTCGTTCCCCAAATTGAAGAATCTGACCTCACCCAAAGTGTGCCCCTGGAAGCGTCAACTCGCAAGGAGCGATTTGAGAGGAAAAAACTCCATCCGTGGAGGTACTCATTTTGCAATAATCCCCCTCAAACGTCCGGAGATCGTGTGATTATTTGGAGCTTTGGAAATTTGACTGCTTGTAGGATGACACTGGGGTCAGAACACACTTCGTTCCCCAAATTGAAGAATCAGACCTCTCCCAAAGTGTGGCCATGGAAGCGTCAACTCGCAAGGAGGGTTTCGGGAGAAAAAAACTCCATCCGCAGAGGGACTCGTTTTGCAATAATCCCCTTCAAACGACCGATACCGTGTGATTTTTTGCAGTTTTGGAAATTTGATCGCTTGTAGGATGACTCTGGAGTCAAAACACGATTCGTTCCCCTGCTTGAAGAATCAGACCTCTCCCAAAGTGTGCCAATGGAAGCGTCCACTCGCAAGGAGCATTTTGAGAGAAAAAAACTCCATCTACGGAGGTACTCATTTTGCAATGTACCCCTTCAAACGTGCGGAGATCCGGTGATTATTTGGAGCTTTGGAAATTTGATTGCTTGTACGATGACTATGGGGTCAAAACACACTTCGTTCCCCAAATTGAAGAATCAGACCTCTCCAAAAGTGTGCCCATGGAAGCGTCAACTCGCAAGGAGCGATTTCAGAGGAAAAAAATCCATCCGGGGAGGTACTCATTTTGCAATAATTCTCTTGAAACGTTTGGACATACGGTGATTATTTGGAGCTTTGGAAATTTGATTGCTTGTATGATGACCATGGGGTCAAAACACACTTCGTTCCCCAAATTGAAGAATCAGACGTTTCACAAAGGGTGCCCATGGAAGCGTCAACTCGCAAGGAGCAATTTGATAGGAAAAAACTCCATCCGCGGAGGTACTCATTTTGCAATAATCCCCTTCAAATGTCCGGAGATCCGGTGATTGTTTGGAGGTTTGGAAATTTGATTGCTTGTACGACGACTATGGGGTCAAAACACACTTCGTTCCCCAAATTGAAGAGTGAGACCCCGTTCAAAGTGTGCCCCTCGAAGGGTCAACTCGCAAGGAGCGCTTTGGAAGAAAAAAACTCCATCCGCGCAGGGACTCGTTTTGCGATAATCTCCTTCAAACGTCCCGAGACCGGGTGATTATTTGGAGCTTTGGAAGTTTGATTGCTTGTAGGATGACTCTCGGGTCAAAACACACTTCGTTCCCCAAATTGAAGAGTCAGACCTCTCCCACAGTGTGGCCATGGAAGCGTCAACTCGCAAGGAGCGATTTGAGAGAAAAAAACTCCATCCGCGGAGGTACTCATTTTGCTATAATCCCTTTCAAACGTCCGGAGATCGTGTGATTATTTGGAGGTTTCAAAATTTGATTGCTTGTACGATGGCTGTGGGGTAACAACACACTTCGTTCCCCAAATTGAAGAATCAGACCTCTCCAAAAGTGTGCCCATGGAAGCGTCAACTTGCAAGGAGCGATTTGAGAGAAAAAAACTCCATCCGAGGAGGTACTCATTTTGCTATAATCCCTTTCAAACGTCCGGAGATCGTGTGATTATTTGGAGCTTTGGAAATTTGATTGCTTGTACGATGACTATGGGGTCAAAACACACTTCGTTCCCCAAATTGAAGAATCAGACCTCTCCAAAAGTGTGCCCATGGAAGCGTCAACTCGCAAGGAGCGATTTCAGAGGAAAAAAATCCATCCGGGGAGGTACTCATTTTGCAATAATTCTCTTCAAACGTTTGGACATACGGTGATTATTTGGAGCTTTGGAAATTTGATTGCTTGTATGATGACCATGGGGTCAAAACACACTTCGTTCCCCAAATTGAAGAATCAGACGTTTCACAAAGGGTGCCCATGGAAGCGTCAACTCGCAAGGAGCAATTTGAGAGGAAAAAACTCCATCCGCGGAGGTACTCATTTTGCAATAATCCCCTTCAAACGTCCGGAGATCCGGTGATTGTTTGGAGGTTTGGAAATTTGATTGATTGTACGACGACTATGGGGTCAAAACACACTTCGTTCCCCAAATTGAAGAGTGAGACCCCGTTCAAAGTGTGCCCCTCGAAGGGTCAACTCGCAAGGAGCGCTTTGGAAGAAAAAAACTCCATCCGCGCCGGGACTCGTTTTGCAATAATCTCCTTCAAACGTCCCGAGACCGGGTGATTATTTGGAGCTTTGGAAGTTTGATTGCTTGTAGGATGACTCTCGGGTCAAAACACACTTCGTTCCCCAAATTGAAGAGTCAGACCTCTCCCACAGTGTGGCCATGGAAGCGTCAACTCGCAAGGAGCGATTTGAGAGAAAAAAACTCCATCCGCAGAGGTACTCATTTTGCTATAATCCCTTTCAAACGTCCGGAGATCGTGTGATTATTTGGAGGTTTGGAAATTTGATTGCTTGTACGATGGCTGTGGGGTAACAACACACTTCGTTCCCCAAATTGAAGAATCAGACCTCTCCCAAAGTGTGCCCATGGAAGCGTCCACTTGCAAGGAGCGATTTGGGAGAAAAAAACTCCATCCGCGGAGGTACTCATTTTGCAATGTACCCCTTCAAACATCTGGAGATCGTTTGATTATTTGGAGGTTTGCAAATTTAATTGCTTGTACGATGACTATGGGGCCAAAACACACTTCGTTCCTCAAATTGAAGAATCACACCTCTCCCAAGGTGTGCCCATGGAAGCGTCAACTCGCAAGGAGCGATTTGGGAGAAAAAAACTCCATCCGCGGAGGTACCCATTTTGCAATAATCCCCTTCAAACATCTGGAGATCGTTTGATCATTTGGGGGTTTGCAAATTTGATTGCTTGTACGATGACTATGGGGCCAAAACACACTTCGTTCCTCAAATTGAAGAATCACACCTCTCTGAAGGTGTGCCCATGGAAGCGTCAACTCGCAAGGAGTGATTTGAGAGGAAAAAACTCCATCCGCGGAGGTACTCATTTTGCAATAATCCCCCTCGAACGTCCGGGTATCGTGTGATTATTTGGAGCTTTGGAAATTTGATTGCTTGTAGGATGACTCTGGGGTCAAAACACACTTCGTTCCCCAAATTGACGAATCAGACCTCTCCCAACGTGTGGCCATGGAAGCGTCCACTCGCAAGGAGCGTTTTCAGAGAAAAAAACTCCATCTACGGAGGTACTCATATTGCAATAATCCCCTTCAAACGCCCCGAGAGCGTGTGATTATTTGGAGCTTTGGAAATTTGATTGCTTGTAGGATGACTATGGGGTCAAAACACACTTCGTTCCCCAGACTGAAGAATCAGACCTCTCCCAAAGTGTGCCCATGGAAGCGTCAACTCGCAAGGAGCTATTTCAGAGGAAAAAACTCCATCCGCGGAGGTAATCATTTTGCAATAATACCCTTCAAACGTCCAGAGATCCGGTGATTATTTGGAGCTTTGGAAATTTGATTGCTTGTACGATGACCATGGCGTCAAAACACACTTCGTTCCCCAAATTGAAGAGTCAGACCCCGCTCAAAGTCTGCCCCTCGAAGGGTCAACTCGCAAGGAGCGTTTTGGGAGAAAAAAACTCCATCCGTGGATGTACTCATTTTGCAATAATCCCCTTCAAACGTCCGGAGATCGTGTGATTATTTGGAGGTTTGGAAATTTGATTGGTTGTAGGATGACTCTGGAGTCAAAACACAATTCGTTCCCCAAATTGAAGAATCAGACCTCTCCCAAAGTGTGCCCATGGAAGCGTCCACTCGCAAGGAGCGTTTTCAGAGAAAAAAAATCCATCTACGGAGGGACTCATTTTGCAATAATCCCCTTCAAACGTGCAGAGATCCGGTGATTATTTGGAGCTTGGGAAATTTGATTGCTTGTACGATGACTATGGGGTCAAAACACACTTCGTTCCCCAAATTGAAGAATCAGACCTCTCCCAAAGGGTGCCCATGGAAGCGTCAACTCGCAAGGAGCTATTTCAGAGGAAAAAACTCCATCCGTGGAGGTACTCATTTTGCAATAATTCTCTTCAAACGTTTGGAGATCCGGTGATTATTTGGAGCTCTGGAAATTTAATTGCTTGTACGATGACCATGGGGTCAAAACACACTTCGTTCCCCAAATTGAAGAATCAGACCTCTCCAAAAGGGTGCCCATGGAAGCGTCAACTCGCAAGGAGCTATTTCAGAGGAAAAAACTCCATCCGGGGAGGTACTCATTTTGCAATAATTCTCTTCAAACGTTTGGAGATCCGGTGATTATTTGGAGCTTTGGAAGTTTGATTGCTTGTACGATGACCATGGGGCCAAAACACACTTCGTTCCCCAAATTGAAGAATCAGACCCCTCCCAAAGTGTGCCCCTGGAGGCGTCAACTCGCAAGGAGCCTTTTGGGAGGAAAAAACTCCGTCCGCGGAGGGACTCGTTTTGCAAAAATCCCCTTCAAACGCCCTGAGAGCGTGTGATCATTTGAAGCTTTGGCAATTGCTTGCTTGTAGGACGACCCTAGGGTGAAAACACACTTCGTTCCCCGAATTGAAGAATCAGACCTCTCCCAAAGTGTGGCCATGGAAGCGTCAACTCGCAAGGAGTGATTTGAGAGGAAAAAACTCCATCTGCGGAGGTACTCATTTTGCAATAATCCCCTTCAAATGTCCGGAGATCGTGTGATTACAGGCGACATGCGAGCGGCGGCTCACACAGGACAAATATGTTGTACTTTGACTGTCGGCTTGACCCGGTCCGTCTGACCGAGCACTTACGAGGCATAGTAAGTCTGGGGGGGGAAAAAAAGAGTAGTTGGTCTCTGACACCTTCTGCCTTCCCAAATGCAAGGGCACAGCGGCAGGATCCTGATTGATGGCGGCCCATCACCATGAGCAATACCAGGTATTGGCCACTCATGCCGTGCGCACAATGTAAACTGTACCCACTGGTATCCCCAATCGGCACTGCAACCAGCTTCCCTTGCCCAAAGGCACAACAATTTGCGGCAGCGCCTGATGGCGCCTTGCAGGGAGTCACGCTGACTGTGCAGGCACCAGACGGCGCTTTGTTACGGCGCAGCACCGTGACCCTGTACTACTGTCACTTCTTGGACCGCCACTTTTGTACTTCACAATGCGACCCTATTGTGCGTGCAAAGACAAGGAAAGAGGGGCTGATGCATGTGTGTGGGAGTTGTCTGTTCATCACTGTGTCGTGCTTTGGAGTGCTGCAACCTATTTGGATTGGTGCTGCATTGTGGGATCATCGTAGCACTGGATAGCTCTGAACCTTGATCCCATGAGGGCCCAGGCAGGATCTGGTATCTGCATGCATGGGGGAAGGCCTTGCTGCAGCCTAGGCTGGGGCTCCAAAGCGGACCCAAGACACCCCCCTCCCATCGCAATGGCGCCATTTTTAACCAAAATGAATTACTTTTTTTTTGGAGATAATGCCCGGTCTATATTGCTGAAGTGGGCCAGCCTCAGGGGGCGCGCCGTGCGCTGTGCCCGCGCTGTGCGAAAAGTCACGATGCGCGGGCCATCAAAAATCAGTTTTTTCCCAAAATTGAAGAGTCAAACTAGGCTCAAAGTGTGCCCATGGAAGCGTTAATTCGCAAGAAGCATTTTTAGACAAGAAAACTCTATCCACCTAAGGACCATACACCCTATGAAAGTCGGGATATGCTGCGAATGCTTCGAGCTTGACCAAGGATAAACCCGGACTGGGCAACAGGGGCAGGCCTTGCCGCCGCTGGGCGGAGCTCAAAAGCGGAGGCAAGGCACCCCCCTCCCATCGCCATGTCGCTTTTCTCAGCCAAAACTGACTTACACTTTTTTGAGATCGCGCCTGTTCTATGCTGCTCGAGTAGGCCAGCTTCGGGCCAAGATGAAGATCTCCCAGAAATGTACCGGCTTTCACCTTGAGTGGGCCATCAGAAATCACTTCCTGCTCCCAATTGATGAGTCAAAATGGGCTAAAACTTTGTCCATGGAAGCGTGAACTCCGAAAAAGAATTTTTACTTAGTCCACGGATACCCCTAGATTGGGCAACTGGGGGGGGGGGGCTTTAAAAGCAATGGCAAGCCCCCCCCCCCCCATTGCAATGGCGGTGTTTTCAGCCAAAAATGACTTACACTGTTTTTAGTAAGTGTCCGTTCTGTGTTGACTGAGTAGGCAAGCCTCAGGCCAAGATGATCATTTTCAGGGAATGTAATGGCTTTCAACATGAGTTGGCCATCAGAAATCGCTTCCTTCCCCCGAACTAGGGTGAAATTATACCCGTGGAAGCGTGAACCCACAAGAAGCATTTTGAAACAAAGAAACTCCATTTACAGACGCACCAGTTTTGCAATACTCCGGTGTGAGTCCCGCTGTAAGTGGGGATATGCTGCAAATTTGTCGAGCTTGACCAGGGATACCCCCGGATGGGGCAACAGATGGGGCAACGGGCGGAGGCAAAGTGGGCCCCCCTCTGATAGCAACCGCCCCGTTTCAGCCAAAACTCAATTACACTTTTTTTGAGATATTGCCCGTTCTGTGTTGCTCGAGTAGGCAACCTCTGGGCCAAGATGACCATTCCTGGAAATGTAATGGCTTTCATGATGCATTGCCCATCAGAAATTACTTCTCCCCCAAAATTGAAGAATCAAACTAGGGTAACATTGTCCTCACGGAAGCCTCAACCTGTAAAAAGCATTTTGAAACCCAAAAACTCTCTCCTCAGAGGGACCTATTTTGCAATACTCAGCTTGAAAACTAGCAGATTTCCTCAGGATCCTTTGAGGGTGTCCTTCATGGGGATCATTTCGGGGGTTCTGAGGGGGTCCTTTTACGGCTTGTGTAGCAGTGTCCTTTAGCGGCTGCCTTCAACGGGATCTTTTGGGGTGGTCATTTAAGGGATGTATTCAAAGTTGTCCTTTGCGGGGGTCGCTCTGGTGGCCCATCGCGTTTCTTCCTCCATCCGACAGGGTCGTGTGTGCATTTTATCAAGTGTTTTCTGCCTGGCTTCCACAGCACTTTCTTTTATCCATGCTCAATGCCTCGGTCCCAGAGCCCTTCGAACCAGTCTTACGGCCCTGGCCCTGAGCAGCCACTGTCTCTGCCAGCCCAATACCAGGGCCCGCCAAGCGCCGGGTGCATGCAGGCTGGCGACCACCCTGTGGCAGCAGCACTCCCTCAGGGCGCGGAGCTGCAGGCGGTGATGGGCGCGGATGGGCAGCTTTGTGCTGGGCAGACCAGGTTGCAACACTCGTGTGTGTTACACCTGCCGTCCCACGCAGAGTTCCGTCAGAAGTACTCCGTGAAGAAGACCTTGGGGAGAGGCGGCTGTGCGACGGTCAAGTGCTGCATCAGGCGCGACAGCACAAGGCAGGTCTTCGCAGTGAAGTACTGCCCGAAGGTGAAGCGGTGGGAAGATGAAGTGATGGTGATGCAGATGCTGAACCACAAAAACATCATTAAGTTCGAGGAGGCGTTCGATGGGCATGACAATGATCTGTGCATTGTGATGGAGTTGGCGCACGGGGGCAACCTCTTGGACGTAGTCACCAGATCTGTCCACTACTCAGGTGCGCGGCCATGCCATTGCTCGGCGCCGCATGCATGAGGTTAGAGCACGTAGCAGAAAGCAGCCAATGGAAACGAAGAGAATCGGTGCAACCAGAGACCCCTAAGGGGCTCTTTATTGCCTACAATGTTGTGGTGACGTACAGGGGGTCTGCTGCTGGCTGGTGAGTCGGTTGTGTGGCGTTGTGCAGTGTTGGATTGGGTTGTACAGGTGTGGCTCAGGTGGGGTTGGGTGAGGCTGCGATGTATCCCACTTCGGATCTGGCTCAGCCAAGGCAAATTGACCTCCAAATCATCACTCATTCAGAATGCGGGGGACAGCAGAGGCCGGAAGGAAACCGTACCACCACGGTTGGTTACCATCACAGAGCCGTGGCCAACCCTCCAACCGCCGTCGGTTCGCCTCCTGCGGCTGTCGCTTACGAATCAACAAATCAGGCAAATAGTAAACTCACAGAGCCAAGACCGGGCAAAGAAGGCACAACACAAGCAAGTGCACAGCACTTCAACTGTCAACTGTTCCGAAACCTTTACTAGCAACACAAATCAAATCCCAGGGACCTCAGTTCTCAACAGTTCTCACCAGTTCAACGTTGTGTTTGCAAGCAAGGCAAAACGAAGGCAATTAGTACTTAGCGTTAGTCAGAAATGTTGTGTCAAAATTTAGCAGTCAATAGTGGGAAATGTCTGGATCGATCTGCACTACAGCTGAGCTGCACAAAAACAGCAGAACTACAATATTAAAACGACTTTTGGCAGGCATCTTTAGATTCAACCACAGCATTGTAATTTTCTGACACATCCACACTTTTGTGCCAAGGAATCAAATGTATTCAAGCAATGGATTTTGCAAAAGTTCATGTTTGAACAACACATTTTTGGCACCGCGGCCGTTTCAGATCCGTTGGGCCGTTTCAGATCCAGTGCGGTAGCGTAAATGCGGTTTTGGCCGCAGAATGCCCCACAAAATCATAGTTGAGCAGGGGCCGGAAGGAAACCGTACCACCACGGTTGGTTACCATCACAGAGCCGTGGCCAACCCTCCAACCGCCGTCGGTTCGCCTCCTGCGGCTGTCGCTTACGAAGCGAATGTCCAGAATCCACATAGTCCCAGCACCAGAGGCACATTGCAGAGCTGAGAGGTATCGGAACAGGACCCAGTCACCTACGGGAACCGCTCCCCACAGTCACGACACGAAGCACCTTCACGTCTGAGGCACCCTGCGCTCAGGTGGTCTGACGTCACATTGTTGTAAGCGTCTTTGAGGGCGTGCGTTATGCGTTCGTGCCAGTCACATGTGTGTGCTTCCGGTCATTGGCCATGGTGTTGTTGATCCTCTTCCGCAGCCAGGCTGACAAAAACTTGTTGTCACCAAGCAGGGAAGAGCCGCCCACAGACGGTGTCCGTTGCAGTTGTCTGATTTTGCACTTCCGCTCTCGCACATGGTTCAACAAGTGTATCTGTTGCCAAAGGCGTGTGGCGCGCGTCGGCGTGAATGGGGCGTGCGCGTGCGCATCTTTCTGACCAGTTCAGGGTCTGCCGCAGGGCTGCTCCCCCCAGAGGTCCACTTGGGACAATAGAACAATCCGTGTCTCCGTGGATACCCGAACCCCACGTGCAAGCGGCATTTGGTCGTTCACTGACCGCCAGCCTGTGGGGGATGGATGGGATGAGGGCGTGCCCAACCTCCGCTGAGGGCCCCTGCAGCGCCTTCCCCGAAGGTGCTGCGGCACGCCTGTCAGGTCGTCTTTGGGGCCTTTGATGAGGAAACCCTTCAGCCCCCCGCCCCCCGCCGGGCCGCGGTCAGGTGCACGTGCGTCCTTCTCAGAGCAAGCGGTGGCGCAGCTCTTGCACAACGTTCTGTCCGCCGTGGCTTACATGCACGAGCACCGTGTGGTCCACCGGGACATCAAGCCCAGCAATGTCCTCGTGGAGCGCGCCCTGCCCACGTCCCTGATCGTCCTCCGGAAGAGCCTGGACCTGCTGACGGGCATCAAAGTGGCCGACTTTGGATTCGCGCGGGTCGTCGACCCGAGAGACAGTCTGACGGGGTGCTGCGGGACCCCGTACTACATTGCGCCGGAGATCCTGCGCTGCGGGTACTACCAGGATGGGCCGGCGTACGGTCTGGGCTGCGACCTGTGGTCGTTGGGGGTGCTCGGGTACGTGCTGCTGACGGGCGCACCCCCGTTCCAAGCGCGGGCCCGGCGGGACCTGATCGCCGCCATCGTTGAGGGCCACTGGGCGTTCCCGGTGGCGTGCGCAGTGTCGGAGCCGTGCCGGGACTTCTTCGGTCGCCTGCTGGTGCCGGACCCCGCGGCGCGCCTCACCGCTGCTGCGGCGCTGCAGCACCCGTGGATCCAGGACCGGTCCCACAACGCCGACCTTCATCTGCCAGCGGTGCAGGCGGCGGTCTGTAGGTTTGGTCGGTCGGTCGGGTCGCAGAACAGCTCCTCTTGGGTGCACGCGGCTGCCCTGCCCCTGGCGCCGCTGCCCGCGCGACCACGCCTGAAGAAGCCCCGCGTGGACCTCTGCACTGGCGGTGACTGCGCGCTGGATGCCCTGCACTGCCGCCCGAGCGCGGCGCAGCTCGACGTGCGCCGGGACCGGTGGCGCCCCACCGTTGCCAAGAAGGCCCTCCAGGTGCTGCAGGAGACCCTGTCCATCCGGACCGTGCAAGGGGCCGGCGGTACGACGGTGCCTGCCGCGCGGTTGCGGACCATCGAGGAGGTCGTGCCCCTCAACGCCTCCGTCGCCGGGGCGTCCCGCAAGGAGGCATCCGGCAGACCCATTTTGTCCGACGCCACCAACCGGCCGCACCCACCAACCGCCAGTCACGTCGCATGTGAGACCGCCGTGGGATCTGAAACGACAGCCTGTCGCGCCAGACACAATCAGATGGCGCAGGGCTCTGCTGAGGCATACACTGGATGCAGCAGGTTCCTTCTGAGCTGTGACTGCGCGTGGGGCAGGTATTGGGGGCGTCCCTGCACAGCGCGCGCGCACGGTGCCCAATGGTGAGTTGGCGTTCCTGTGACCACCATGAACACCCCCCCTCCCCCGGGGGAGCATACGTCCCCAGGGCAAAAATGGTGGATTTGGACAACGGTCTGGCATTTTTCCAGTGTCAAACAGAGGTCGGTTTATTGATTATTACTGTATTTTTTTTATGGATTATTGTATTATTTTATTTCACCGTATTACTGAGTCTTGGGTCTCAGTAGGAATCTGAGCAGCCCCGCATCTCGGAGCACAGTCGTCACCGCAATCCCCTTGGCCGATGGGCAAAACGGGTCCAAAAGCGCCTACTTTTCGCACAGCCGGCGCACAGCGCACGGTGCGCCCCCATTACAGAGTCTGTCTGTGCTGCAACAGACCCGGAGGTGAGAGGAGGTCCATGTTACTGCGAGCCATTACCTGGAGGCCCATGTGCTGTAGCCCGTCATGTGATACCACGTCACTAGCTACGCATTGCTGGGCGTGCCTTTTCCTGTCTTTTGCGCATTTTGGCTGATAAAATCACAGGCTGTTTGTACCATGTTTGCACCACATTATACACAGTGTAGCTGCTTGGTATGCTTGGCTGGATACTTGGTCATGGAGCCTCATCGCCGAGGCCGATTGCAAAGACCAATTTAACAATGTAGATTGTTAGGTTGTGGAACACTTATCACAAAGCACTGAGTGGCTACGATCCACACACAGATGGGGGGCCACGCTAATGTACTTTTTTATTCACAAGAATGACAAATCCATGAATCACGCAGGAAAGGCCATGCACTACAACTTTCCTATTATCGGTCATGCAGAGCTGCTTCATTCTCATTGAATTTTCTTTGTGCCACAACCACTATTGTTGGAGGCTTGGCAGCGCTTATTTGCTATACCTATGGGCGGGTCTTTTAGTGCGCAATAGCAAACTTGTACTTTATATAGAAATTTCATCTAGCAAAGGCCCGATCTCGACAATGGAGAACCCTGTCGATTACTTCCAATGGATGTCCTATTTGGCGCAATGCTGCAGGCCGTATTATGGCTTTTGCCCAATTCCGGGACAATATCATTGTAGCTTCTGCTGGACCCGGTGCACCCAGCGCCATGCGAGACATATGCAGCACATTGACTGATATATGGACGCTCCGCGTGTTGTGCCCATGCATGAAGGATCCCGATGACCCTTGAAACTCACGGTGCATGTCACAGGACCTGCATGCACTGGGCATTTGCATGCATTGGACAATTGGACGAGGTTATTGTGTTGCCCATCCGTCAGCTTTCACAACCCAGTGGACACTCAAGTTAGGACCACCACTACACTCTGCATGGGCGGTACAGGATATAACGTTGGCTAACTGATACACGAGTGTGCTGATCAATTGTCTTCTGTTCACGAGTTCTTGGAGCGGCTTGCCCATGAGCTGTGCTGCTTGGGATACCATGGGTCTGCTTTGTGGCCATTCTGTGCCCGTCACTCTACAAGCTGCCCACCGCGCGTTGACTCGTGTTGTGGCTCGCACACACTTTGTGGTGGAACCCAGCCGGAAGTGTATCACTGTTTTGATACCCTGTTTCCCTGCCCCCAGGCCATGAGTTGCTTTTTTGAGCCGTTGATCGTTATGCATCTTTTCTGGGACCCATGGCAAACATCAAACTAAAAGTTTAAGATTCCTGGTACACCAGCAGAGGCCAACAAGGGCAAAAAGTGGGACAACCCATGGCAAACATCATACTAAAAATTTAAAATTCCTGGTACACCAGCAGAGGCTAGCAACGTCAAAAATTGGGATACTGGGACCCATGGCAAACATCACAGTTAAAATTTAAAATTCTTGGTACACAGCAGAGGCCATCAAGGACAAAAGGGGGACACTGGGACCCATGGCAAACATCCAACTAACAGTTTAAGATTCCTGGTACACCAGCAGAGGCCAGCAAGGGCAAAAATGGGTACATTGGTACCTATGGCAAGCATAGGTTAGATTCCCTGGATTGTTGATACAAAAAAAAGGGTACACTGATTCATGGCACCCAATCACCCGAGCCCCCCCCCCCCCCCCCCGACCCCATACCCCCCCTGAAACCTCCAAAAATGGGCTTTTGGCAGCAAGTTGTGCCCAAAAAACAACAAAAAACGGGAAAAAACACCTGAAACTGAAAAACAAATTTTAGCACCACCCGTCAACCCGTCAACAGCTTTGGTGACGGGTGTTTGTGTGACCCCTGCACGTATGCCACAATGGTCCCCACAATGAGTGGTGTGGTGGGAGGTGATGGGAGGGGGTGCAGGTCTCTGTGAGTGAACGGAGTGGCTGGCTGGGCTGTTTGTTCGTTGCCGGCATTTCTGGCGATGGCTTTAATTCTCTGTTCCTCTGCCGCATGTCCCGTTATTGCATATATGACTCTGATAATGTTGCCACCTCACGCAACCTATCTCAACGTATCTCAACGTATCTCACGCAACAAGGTTCCATCACTCTGCATCTCACACCCCTTTTTGCGAAAGGCGCCTAGGGCCGTTTTCGGCTCTTGACAAGCTTTTCTCTCCCTCTTGTGAACTGCATGTGCTGCTTGTTGTGCTGACATCTTGCCAACCAACACGACACATGTGACAGCTCACACTTCACCATACGGGGACCAATATCCCATTTCTATCCATCCCTGCTTGGCTCCCTCTGGCAGGGCAGAGGGATGTAGGGCTGCATGTGCATTGTGGTGATTTCTTGTGCAGCGTGAATCCTGCCCTCTGCATGCCTGCCTGCGGACAGTACCTGTGATGCTGCTCTCCACAGGTCTACTTCCGTGGCGAAGAACCCACCCAGGCACCAGTACCCCCCAGGGGCAGCCAACCCCAGGAAGGGGCTGAAGAGCCTCCGCCGCGCGGCGGCGATCGGGGGTGTGCTGCCGCAGCGCGCGCCGCGGCCCTCCAGGGTGTCACGCCCTCCGCCTCCGCCGCCTCCGCCGCCCCCTCCTACACCACCATCCCCGCATGGCGTCACCCGCACTGCCCCCGATGCCCGACAGGTCACTTATGCGGACAACGAGATGCCGGGATCCGCTGGGGGTGGGTGGAACCCCACTGTGGTCCCACAACGCTCAGCGCTGAGGTGTGTGGCGTGTGTCGGTGGTGTGGTAGTCGGTGTGTTAGGTGTGGCGTGCCGCATGTGGCACTGCATGACAAGTATCAGACCATTTTGTGGAGTAGCGTTCTGCCGAAAACACTGAGGGGCTGACGTTTCCATCCAGATTCTCCAGATTCCTAATCTGGCTTGTTTTGGATGTCTCGTAAGTTGTCCGGACGCCGTCAGATTAAGGCAGGCATCAGAGGTGCACTTGGGCTGTATTCATGTACCACACCCCAAGGGGTTAGATGCTAATTCCCTTTTCTTGTAAAAACATCATTTTCTGAGACAAAAATCACCTCGAAGAGGGTTGTTAGATAAAGCGCAGGTACGTACGCCATATACCCCCCTTTTTTGGGGTCATTCGCGTACAATACCCCAAGGTATGGTACCGGATGTCCAACCCCTTGTAAAATCATCATTTTAGGAGAGAAAATGCTCCCCCAATGAATTTTTCGTTTTTGACCCCTTTAGCCCCCCGTACCCGGGTACCCCTTTTTGGGGGGGTGGGGGGGGGGGTGGGGGGGTGTCGGGGGGGGGGGGGTCAAAACTTCTTTGCGTATTCTGGGTGCTGTGTGTAGATTTGGACCCAGGTCCCGGGCAACCTTTTTCTTGTACATGCTAATTCCCTTTTCTTGTAAAAACATCATTTTCTGAGACAAAAATGTTGCAAATTTGGGCCCGCCGACCCCCAATCTGACTACAACCTGCCCCTCCCTCCCCGGCCGCGGTCCACAAGCACTACTGGCACTCAAAGAAAGATTCAGTCCATTTTGCAGCCCAACACTAACCTCAACCTCAACCCTGATCCTCGCACCGACCCCAAGCCTAGTCCTCGCCATAACCCTGAAGCTGAAGGGTTAGTGTTGGGGTCCAAAATGGAACAACGAACGCATGGCTTTTGGGGCATGTTACCCCCCTCCCTCCTGGACCCCCTGCCCCTCCCCCCAAACAGTAACTGTGTCAAAACCGAGCCCCCCCCCCGCAGGCTGCCTGATGTATGAGCCCTGAAAAGGGGCAAGTCAAGTAAAGGGGCTCAAACAGCCCTCCGCCTGCACACAACATTTTTCTTCACCCCATTTTGGGTCAAAAACCACGGATCTTTTACTTTGTTCTCAAGTTTGGACCGCAAAAGTGTTTTTGGGTCCCACATGCACATGGTTTGGCTGGGCAGAGTGGGACAAAGGCATCATGCGATGTGTGCAGTTTTTCGCCATTTTTGTCTTGTGTGCTTTTTTGGCAGATCTGGTGACCCTATTGTATCCCCCTAATCAGGTGGTTTCAGGGATGGTGAGGGTATACCCATGCTAAGATACAAGAAACACGCTTTTGTAGCCTCTAGCCTTGCCCGGGGTTGCATCGTTTTTGTTGAAAGTGACCTTCATTCGTTGCTTGAAAACTGTAATTTTTTTTGGGTGACCCTTGATGATCCCGGAAACCCTTGTGCAAGGCTTGGGTGGTCATTTGATGACAATGGGAGCACATTTTAGCCAATTGGAAGCCATGTAGCACCTTTTAGGCGCTGCTGGGGGTGCATATTAACCTCCAAAAGTGTTGTTTTTGGGACTTATTTGCATTGTGGTGGAATGATTTGTAGCTGCCACTGTGTGCGGGTCTGGACTATGGTTGCACTTTACTTTTTCCTCGCATATGGAACTTCTAACCAATGGTGAAGATCTTGGGCCAGAGGGGCGCGGCTTGTTTGAATATGACGGCCCTCCTCCCTCCGGACCCCCCAAAGGTTCTTGTACTCATCTTGATGCCATTTGAGATTTTGGGCAAAAGTGTTGGCACCCCGGGCACCAAATGATTTTTCATAGCACATGGCCTGGGGTCAAAATGTTTTTCCACCGAACAGTGACATTGCGAGGTGAAATGCCACCGTTTGGCTTATTGGGAGACATGAGAAGCAGGGCACTAGATATTTGAAACATGAGCAAGCGCAATGCACAAAAAGCAAAAGGGGGAGGGGGGCAATTGAGGACATGTGTTAGTTGACACCAAAGGAGAGGGAAGTGTTGAAACTAGGCAAAATCTGCACCCTTCCTGAAATCCCCAATGGTTTTTGAGCAGTTTGAGTGTACATACATATTGCCTTTTGGGTAGGGTCAGGCCGCCCAGTCACCTACGGGAACCGCTCCCCACAGTCACGACACGAAGCACCTTCACGTCTGAGGCACCCTGCGCTCAGGTGGTCTGACGTCACATTGTTGTGAGTGACTTTGAGTGCGTGCGTTATGCGTTCGTGCCAGTCACATGTGTGTGCTTTCGGTCATTGGCCATGGTGTTGTTGATCCTTTTCTGCAGCCAGGCTGACAAAAACTTGTTGTCACCAAGCAGGAAAGAGCCGCCCACAGACGGTGTCTGTTGCAGTTGTCTAATTTCAACAAGTGTATCTGGTGCCAAAGGCGTGTGGCGCGCGTCGGCGTGGATGGGGCGTGCGCGTGCGCATCTTTCTGACCAGTTCAGGGTCTGCCGCAGGGCTGCTCCCCCCAGAGGTCCACTTTGGACAATAGAACAATCCGTGTCTCCGTGAATACCCGAACCCCACGTGCAAGCGGCATTTGGTCGTTCACTGACTGCCAGCCTGTGGGGGATGGATGGGATGGGGGCGTGCCCAACATCCGCTGAGGGCCCCTGCAGCGCCTTCCCCGAAGGTGCTGCGGCACGCCTGTCAGGTCGTCTTTGGGGCCTCTGATGGGAAACCCTTCAGCCCCCCCCCCCCCTGGCCGCGGTCAGGTGCACGTGCATCCTTCTCAGAGCAAGCGGTGGCGCAGCTCTTGCACAACGTTCTGTCCGCCGTGGCGTACATGCACGAGCACCGTGTGGTCCACCGGGACATCAAGCCCAGCAGAGTCCTCGTGGAGCGCGCCCTGCCCACGTCCCTGATCGACCTTCGGAAGAGCCTGGACCTGCTGACGGGCATCAAAGTGGCCGACTTTGGGTTCGCGCGGGTCGTTGACCCGACGGACAGTCTGACGCGGTGCTGCGGGACCCCGTACTACATTGCGCCGGAGATCCTGCGCTGCGGGTACTACCAGGATGGGCCGGCGTACGGTCTGGGCTGCGACCTGTGGTCGTTGGGGGTGCTTGGGTACGTGCTGCTGACGGGCGCACCCCCGTTCCAAGCGCGGGCCCGGCCGGACCTGATCGCCGCCATCGTTGAGGGCCACTGGGCGTTCCTGGTGGCGTGCGCAGTGTCGGAGCCGTGCCGGGACTTCTTCGGTCGACTGCTGGTGCCGGACCCCGCGGCGCGCCTCACCGCTGCTGCGGCGCTGCAGCACCCGTGGATCCAGGACCGGTCCTACAACGCCGACCTTCATCTGCCGGCGGTGCAGGCGGCGGTCCGTAGGTTTGGTCGGTCGGTCGGGTCGCAGAACAGCTCCTCTTGGGTGCACGCGGCTGCCCAGCCCCTGGCGCCGCTGCCCGCGCGACCACGCCCGAGGAAGCCCCGCGTGGACCTCTGCACTGGCGGTGACTGCGCGCTGGATGCCCTGCACTGCCGCCCGAGCGCAGCGCAGCTCGACGTGGGCCGGGACCAGTGGCGCCCCACAGTTGCCAAGAAGGCCCTCCAGGTGCTGCAGGAGACCCCGTCCATCCGGACCGTGCAAGGGGCCGGCGGTACGACGGTGCCTGCCGCGCGGTTGCGGACCATCGAGGAGGTCGTGCCCCTCAACGCCTCCGTCGCCGGGGCGTCCCGCAAGGAGGCATCCGGCAGACCCATTTTGTCCGACGCCACCAACCGGCCGCACCCACCAACCGCCAGTCACGTCGCATGTGAGACCGCCGTGGGATCTGAAACGACAGCCTGTCGCGCCAGACACAATCAGACGGCGCAGGGCTCTGCTGAGGCATACACTTGATGCAGCAGGTTCCTTCTGAGCTGTGACTGCGCGTAGGGCAGGTATTGGGGGCGTCCCTGCACAGCGCGCGCGCACGGTGCCCAATGGTGAGTTGGCGTTCCTGTGACCACCATGAACACCCCCCCACCCCCGGGGGAGCATACGTCCGCAGGGCAAAAATGGAGGATTTAGACAACGGTCTGGCATTTTTCCAGTGTCAAACAGAGGTCGGTTTATTGATTATTACTGTATTTTATTTTATGGATTATTGTATTATTTTATTTTACCGTATTACTGAGTTCTGGGTCTCAGTAGGAATCTGAGCAGCCCCGCATCTGGGAACACAGTCCTTACCGCAATCCCCTTGGCCGATGGGCAAAACGGGTCCAAAAGCGCCTACTTTCCGCACAGCCCGCACACAGCGCACGGTGCGCCCCCATTACAGAGTCTGTCTGTGCTGCAACAGAACCGGTGGTGAGAGGAGGTCCATGTTACTGCCAGCCATTACCTGGAGGCCCATGTGCTGTAGCCCGACATGTGATACCACGTCACTAGCTACGCATTGCTGGGCGTGCCTTTTCCTGTCTTTTGCGCATTTTGGCTGATAAAATCACAGGCTGTTTGTACCACCACATTATACACAGTGTAGCTGCTTGGTATGCTTGGCTAGATACTTGGTCATGCAGCCTCATCGCCGAGACCGATTGCAAAGACCAATTTAACAATGTAGATTGTTAGGTTGTGGAACACTTATCACAAAGCACTGAGTGGCTACGATTTACACACAGATGGGGGGCCACGCTAATGTACTTTTTTATTCACAAGAATGACAAATCCATGAATCACGCAGGAAAGGCCATGCACTACAACTTTTCTATTATCGGTCATGCAGAGCTGCTTTATTCTCATTGAATTTTGTTTGTGCCACAACCACTATTGTTGGAGGTTTGGCAGCGCTTATTTGCTATACCTATGGGCGGGTCTTTTAGTGCGCAATAGCAAACTTGTACTTTATATAGAAATTTCATCTAGCAAAGGCCCGATCTCGACAATGGAGAACCCTGTCGATTACTTCCAATGGATGTCCTATTTGGCGCAATGCTGCAGGCCGTATTATGGCTTTTGCCCAATTCCGGGACAATATCATTGTAGCTTCTGCTGGACCCGGTGCACCCAGCGCCATGCGAGACATATGCAGCACATTGACTGATATATGGACGCTCCGCGTGTTGTGCCCATGCATGAAGGATCCCGATGACCCTTGCAACTCACGGTGCATGTAACAGGACCTGCATGCACTGGGCATTTGCAGGCATTGGACAATTGGACGAGGTTATTGTGTTGCCCATCCGTCAGCTTTCACAACCAAGTAAACACTCAAGTTAGGACCACCACTACACTCTGCATGGGCGGTGCAGGATATAACGTTGGCTAACTGATACACGAGTGTGCTGATCAATTGTCTTCTGTTCACGAGTTCTTGGAGCCGCTTGCCCATGAGCTGTGCTGCTTGGGATACCATGGGTGTGCTTTGTGGCCATTCTGTGCCCGTCACTCTACAAGCTGCCCACCGCGCGTTGACCCGTGTTGTGGCTCGCACACACTATGTGGTGGAACCCAGCCGGAAGTGTATCACTGTTTTGATACCCCGTTTCCCTGCCCCCAGGCCATGGGTTGCTTTTCTGAGCCGTTGATCGTTATGCATCCTTTCACGTATGCAGTCCAGCCACCCGTCAATTAGGAAAAAAAGCTGTTTTTCTTGTTTTTTTGTTTTTTCCCGGTTTTCCCCATTTTTTTGTGTTTTTCGATGTTTTTTGGTGTTTTTGCGCTGTTTTTTTGGCTTTTGCAATCCATTTTTGGTGAGTTTGAAATATGCAACTCCTACATTTTTCACACATTTCTTGTTTTTTGAAGGAAATTGTCCTGCCGGCAGCAATCGTAACTACTTGCCACGCGTGTTTAGTTATTCAACTTCCAGTTCCACTGTGGTATGTACGAATGGATAATTAGTTAAAATAGGCTTAATGGACTCAATAGATACGGGATAGTTTCAATGAGCATTGCTTTTGCATTGCCAACGTACAAAATCAAGGAACATCACATAGTAAAAGTGTGGTTTCGCAACGTACGGTAGCAAAGGGTTTGAGGGCCGGCAAGGGAAAGGCAAATAGTATGAGGCTTCCACCCTTCTGTTTTTGCTTTGTATCCATAGTTCATGCCGCCTGCGTGGTTCCGCCCCCGAATCTGGGGGTGCATGGTCACACTTTTCTTTTGTGGCCGACGCCGTCAAACACTTGAACGCCAATGGCGTGGAGCTATTTGCCACGCAAGTTTCCCGTTCCGCCAGCCAGGCCGCCACGCGCAACCGTTGGTGTTTCAGCTCATCCCCCCGGGCGAGGATGACCCCGCACCTGCTGAATGGCAAGATGCTTCACCGCCAGTTTCCTCCCCATCTTCCGTGCAAGCAGGACTATCAACCTTCTTCACGTCAAGTTGTGAGTTGCCCACTTGTGGGTGTTGCAAGGAGAAGCTCCTGGGGGACATCGTTGTATGAATCCGAAGAGGCGGAAGACGGAAGCGGGCCGTGGTGGACAGATTGATGTTGACGTCTGCTCGAAGTGCAGCTCGCAGCCCAGCATAATCGCCGTCCATGATGCGGGGGGCGGATGAGGGGCGGGGAGAGGAATGGGGGGAGGGTGAGCAGAATTTCTGCTTGGGCCAGGAGCACGATAGTGCTGAGGTTTGAGAGAGGGAGGGATCGGAGTTGCCACCTGAAGTCTGACGCATATGGTATTGAAAATGTGAAGCAGTAATGCGAATGTGCACATCTTCGACTTTTAGCTTCTTTTCTTTTGCTTTGCATTTTGCCATGTGCAGGGCTGCAGGGAGGGATGTAGCCCACGGGAAACATCTGACTAAAACTTTACACTTCCTGGTACAGTAGCAGAGGCCATCAAGGGCAAAAATGGGGACACTCGGACCCATGTGAAACATCAGACTAAAAATTTAAAATTCCTAGTACACTAGCAGAGGCCAGCAAGGTCACACCCATGGCAAACATCACACTTAAAACTTAAAATTCCTGGTACACCAGCAGAGGCCATCATGGACAAAAAGGGGGACCCTGGGACCCATGGCAAACATCAAACTAAAAGTTTAAGATTCCTGGTACACCAGCAGAGGCCAGCAAGGGCAAAAAGTGGGACAACCCATGGCAAACATCATACTAAAAATTTAAAATTCCCGGTACACCAGCAGAGGCTAGCAAGGTCAAAAATTGGGATACTGGGACCCATGGCAAACATCACAGTTAAAATTTAAGTTCCTGGTACACAGCAGAGGCCATCAAAGACAAAAGGGGGACACTGGGACCCATGGCAAACATCCAACTAACAGTTTAAGATTCCTGGTACACCAGCAGAGGCCAGCAAGGGCAAAAATGGGTACATTGGTACCTATGGCAAGCATAGGTTAGATTCCCTGGATTGTTGATACAAAAAAAAGGGTACACTGATTCATGGCACCCAATCACCCGAGCCCAAAAAAACACCTGAAACTGAAAAACAAATTTTAGCACCACCCGTCAACCCGTCAACAGCTTTGGTGACGGGTGTTTGTGTGACCCCTGCACGTATGCCACAATGGTCCCCACAATGAGTGGTGTGGTGGGAGGTGATGGGAGGGGGTGCAGGTCTCTGTGAGTGAGCGGAGTGGCTGGCTGGGCTGTTTGTTCGTTGCCGGCATTTCTGGCGATGGCTTTAATTCTCTGTTCCTCTGCCGCATGTCCCATTATTGCATATATGACTCTGATAATGTTGCCACCTCACGCAACCTATCTCAACGTATCTCAACGTATCTCACGCAACAAGGTTCCATCACTCTGCATCTCACACCCCTTTTTGCGAAAGGCGCCTAGGGCCGTTTTCGGCTCTTGACAAGCTTTTCTCTCCCTCTTGTGAACTGCATGTGCTGCTTGTTGTGCTGACATCCTGCCAACCAACACCACACACGTGACAGCTCACACTTCACCATACGGGGACCAATATCCCATTTCTATCCATCCCTGCTTGGCTCCCTCTGGCAGGGCAGAGGGGTGTAGGGCTGCATGTGCATTGTGGTGATTTCTTGTGCAGCGTGAATCCTGCCCTCTGCATGCCTGCCTGCGGACAGTACCTGTGATGCTGCTCTCCACAGGTCTACTTCCGTGGCGAAGAACCCACCCAGGCACCAGTACCCCCCAGGGGCAGCCAACCCCAGGAAGGGGCTGAAGAGCCTCCGCCGCGCGGCGGCGATCGGGGGTGTGCTGCCGCAGCGCGCGCCGCGGCCCTCCAGGGCGTCACGCCCTCCGCCTCCGCCGCCTCCGCCGCCCCCTCCTACGCCACCATCCCCGCATGGCCTCACCCGCACTGCCCCCGATGCCCGACACGTCACTTTTGCGGACAACGAGATGCGGGGATCCGCTTGGGGTGGGTGGAACCCCACTGTGGTCCCACAACGCTCAGCGCTGAGGTGTGTGGCGTGTGTCGGTGGTGTGGTCGTCGGTGTGTTAGGTGTGGCGTGCCGCATGTGGCACCCCATGACAAGCATCAGACCATTTTGTGGAGTAGCGTTCTGCCGCAAACACTGAGGGGCTTACGTTTCCATCCAGATTCTCCAGATTCCTAATCTGGCTTGTTTTGGATGTGTCGTAAGTTGTCCGGACGCCGTCAGATTAAGGCAGGCATCAGAGGTGCACTTGGCCTGTATTCATGTACCACACCCCAAGGGGTTAAATGCTAATTCCCTTTTCTTGTAAAACATCATTTTCTGAGACAAAAATCACCTCGAAGAGGGTTGTTAGATCAAGCGCAGGTGTGTACGCCATATACCCCCCTTTTTTGGGGTCATTCGCGTACAATACCCCAAGGTATGGTACCGGATGTCCAACCCCTTGTAAAATCATCATTTTAGGAGAGAAAATGATCCCCGAATGAATTTTTCGTTTTTGACCCCTTTAGCCCCCCGTACCCGGGTACCCCTTTTTGGGGGGGTGGGGGGGGGGGTGGGGGGGTGTCGGTGGGGGGGTCAAAACTTCTTTGCGTATTCTGGGTGCTGTGTGTAGGTTTTGACCCAGGTCCCGGGCAACTTTTTTCTTGTACATGGACCCCCTAACCCATGGCGGAGGTCCCGGGTCCGAACTCCAGGTACCCCCGGTTGCCCCCCCCTATGGGCCCTTGCCAGTGAGGACTTAGCCGTTTTCACGCTGGATAGGGCTGTTTAGTGACACTCGCAAGATTTCCAAAAATTCGACTTTTTCCGAAACCCTTCTGTCGCCCCTGGGATGGGTTTGGGTGATGATTTAGTGACAATACGGGTACTTGAGCACCCATGGGGACCCACGTAGTGGCCGCCAAGCCCATATAGCCCGAGCCATGGCCCCTCCAAAAGCCCTGAAATTGCCGTTGTGTAGGCTGGTTAGTGACACCTGCAAGATTTCCGAAATTCGCCTTTTTCCGAAACCCTTCTGTTGCCCCTGGGATGGGTTGGGGTGATGATTTAGTGACAGTACGGGTACTTGAGCACCCAGGGGGACCCTCGTTGTGGCCGCTGGGCCTATGTAGCCCGTGCCACGGGCCCCCCAAAAGCTTCAAAATTGCTGTTTGTAGGTGGTTCAATGGCATTTGGTGTGAGCACAAACCGCTTAAGCAGTTTTCAACCCTTTACAAGTCACAAATGGAAAACTTTGCAAAACATTTTTTTGATATTGTGACCACCTACAATGATGAAATATGCTATGTAAAGCATGTTTTAGCCCCCTTTTATGTGGTTTTCAGCCTATTTGGGTGTTGGGGGGGGGGGGGGGCTCCCAAGGGGTCTAGGGCGCAACCTGCTCCGCCTCAACAGCTCAAAAATGGAAATTTCTGAAACTGATTTTTTTGATACCTCGACCATCCAAAATGATCAAATATCCCTTGTGAAGCATGTTTTAGCCCCTATTTATGTGTTTTTCACCCTATTTGGGTGTTGGGGGGGGGGGGGGGGGCTCCCAAGGGGTCTAGGGCGCAACCTGCTCCGCCTCAACAGCTCAAAAATGGAAATTTCTGAAACTGATTTTTTTGATACTTCGACCATCCAAAATGATTGAATATCCCTTGTGAAGCATGTTTTAGCCCCTCTTTATGTGTTTTTCACCCTATTTGGGTGTTGGGGGGGGGGGCTCCCAAGGGGTCTAGGGCACAACCTGCCTAGCAGTTTTCCCGCCTCAACAGCTCAAAAATGGAAATTTCTGAAACTGATTTTTTTGATACTTCGAACATCCAAAACGATCAAATATCCCATGTGAAGCATGTTTTAGCCCCCTCTTATGTGTTTTTCAGCCTATTTGGGTGTGGGGGGGGGGGGGGCTCCCAAGGGGTCTAGGGCACAGCCTGCTTATGCAGTTTTCCCGCCTCAACAGCTCAAAAATGGAAATTTCTGAAACTGATTTTTTTTGATACTTTGACCATCCAAAATGATCAAATATCCCATGTGAAGCATGTTTTAGCCCCCTTTTATGCGTTTTTCACACTATTTGGGTGTTGGGGCACAACTTGCTTATGCAGTTTTCCTGCCTCAGCAGCTCAAGAATGGTTGTCCCTCTCCCCTCTTCGAGGTGCCTTGCCGAAGGCAATAGAATTTTGCAAATTTGGGCCCGCCGACCCCCAATCTGACTACAACCTGCCCCTCCCTCTCCCGCCGCGGTCCACAAGCACTACTGGCACTCGAAGAAAGATTTAGTCCATTGTGCAGCCCAACACTAACCTCAACCTCAACCCTGATCCTCGCACCAACCCCAAGCCTAGTCCTCGCCATAACCCTGAAGCTGAAGGGTTAGTGTTGGGGTCCAAAATGGAACAACGAACGCATGGCTTTTGGGGCATGGTACCCCCCTCCCTCCTGGACCCCCTGCCCCTCCCCCCAAACAGTCACTGTGTCAAAACTGAGCCCCCCCCCCCTGCAGGCTGCCTGATGTATGAGCTCTGAAAAAGGGCAAGTCAAGTAAAGGGGCTCAAACAGCCCTCCGCCTGCACACAACATTTTTCTTCACCCCATTTTGGGTCAAAAACCAAGAATCTTTTAGTTTGTTCTCAAGTTTGGACCGCAAAAGGGTTTTTGGGTCCCACATGCACATGGTTTGGCTGGGCAGAGTGGGACAAAGGCATCATGCGATGTGTGCAGTTTTTCGCCATTTTTGTCTTGTGTGCTTTTTTGGCAGATCTGGTGACCCTATTTGTATCCCCCTAATCAGGTGGTTTCAGGGATGGTGAGGGTATACCCATGCTAAGATACAAAAAACACGCTTTTGTAGCCTCTAGCCTTGCCCGGGGTTGCATCTTTTTTGTTGAAAGTGACCTTCATTCGTTGCTTGAAAACTGTAATTTTTTTTGGGTGACCCTTGATGATCCCAGAAACCCTTGTGCAAGGCTTGGGTGGTCATTTGATGACAATGGGAGCACATTTTAGCCAATGGGAAGCCATGTAGCACCTTTTAGGCGCTGCTGGGGGTGCATATTAACCTCCAAAAGTGTTGTTTTTGGGACTTATTTGCATTGTGGTGGATTGATTTGTAGCTGCCACTGTGTGCGGGTCTGGACTATGGTTGCACTTTACTTTTTCCTTGCATATGGAACTCTTAACCAATGGTGAAGATCTTGGGCCAGAGGGGCGCGGCTTGTTTGAATATGACGGCCCTCCTCCCTCCGGACCCCCCAAAAGTTCTTGTACCCATCTTTATGCCATTTGAGATTTTGGGCAAAAGTGTTGGCGCCCCGGGCACCAAACGAGTTTTCATAGCACATTGCCTGGGGTCAAAATGTTTTTCCACCGAACAGTGACATTGCGAGGTGAAATGCCACCGGTTGGTTTATTGGGAGACATGAGAAGCAGTGCACTGGATATTTGAAACATGAGCAAGCGCAATGCACAAAAAGCAAAAGGGGGAGGGGGGCAATTGAGGACATGTGTTAGTTGACACCAAAGGAGAGGGAAGTGTTTATCCTAGGCAAAATCTGCACCCTTCCTGAAATCCCCAATGGTTTTTGAGCAGTTTGAGTGTACATACATATTGCCTTTTGGGTAGGGTCAGGCCGCCCAGGCGCCCATGGGAGGAAGTGGCATAGTGAAGTTTGACAGATTTTACATACACCGTTGCTCTCAAGGAACTCAGTGTGATTCTGCGAACTGCCGGACATTGCTGCACATGCACACCAGGGCGTGCAGGTGTGGAGCGCCTTGTTCACCTGCTTGCGGCCGGATGTGCATCTGGATGCCCCTGGTCAATGGCACGGGCAACAGCCCCGTCTCTGGGACGGCCGACCCCCGGAGTAGTCCAACGGGACACGTCATCCGGGGGCTCCGTTGACACAATCAAAACACGTTTGGGCCCACAGAGGGTCAGAAGGAGCAGTGGCGAGAGGCCAATAGGCGCCGCCAAAGGCAAACAACCTGATACCGAGGCCTTGTGCCAACCCCCCCCCCCCCCCGACTGTGCACGGGGAGGGGGGAGGGGGCTTTTCAGGGGGGCAGTAGGACCAGGCCTCCCCCGGGGGTGCGGCACCTCAGAGGTCATGCGCTGCGATGGATGGTCCGGTGCGCAGGAACGCCGGTGATGCCTCAGCACGATCCGCGGCCTGCCCCTTGCCCCGTCCCCCATTCCACTGTCCCCCCCTCCCCAGGAATGCATTGGAGGGGAGAGGGGGGGGGGTACCACCCCCTCCCCCGTCCAGTGCGCCCAGCCTATGCCCAGCCACAGTCCCCCTGGCGGCAGCCTCAATGGCATTTGCAACCGACAGTAACCACCACCAACCGCTTCGGCAACCTCCTCCAACTGCCTGCCTAACCGCTTCTGTGGCCACCTCTGGGGTCCCTTCCCTTCTTATGCATCCCTACCCCCCCCCCCCCCCCCACACACTTCCTGCAGGAGTACAGTGGGCCTGGCGTCTCCTTCCTGCTCTACTACGCCCCGGAGCAGCTCCACAGGACCCCCATGTCCGCGGCCGCGGACATCTGGGGTCTCGGGATGCCCCTGCTCCACCTGCTGACCGGCGAGCACCCCTTCGCCACCGCCGCCACGCACGGCTTCTGGAGCTTCATCACGCGCCTTCAGGGCGAGCCCCCATCCCTCGGCGGCCCCTTCACGCCGGAGGCCCAGGACTTCGTGCCCCGGTGCCTCGCCAGGGGCCCCACGCGGCGCCCCTCGGCCGCTGCCCTCCTGCGGCATCCCTGGCTCCGCCGCTGCGCCCTGGCGGACGCGGGGGAGGCCCGGGAGGAGGTCCGGCGGTGGATCGCGGGGGCGCAGGCGGCGAGCGCGTACGTGTGGGAGCGCACGCGGCCGCAGATATCTCAGACGGAGCTGGAGTCGCTGCTGGACCAGCTCATCCTGGGCACGTACACCCCCCCACACCGCAGTCCCCATGGCCCCGCGATGTGCGATGTCACATGTCTGTGAGGCTGTGGTGGTGGTGTAGAGGGGCCGGGGCTTATCTCTCTGGAGCGCGGCCGTGCAGGGCCCTTTGGGGGCTGACGGGGCGATGCACCCACACGCTCAGTGCTGTTGGGGCATGGCACTGTCCTGGGGTGAAATAGAAACAGCGGCTGCCGGGGCGGTCCTTCAGAAACCCGATGTTTTTTTTCTCTCAGGACCGCCCTTAAGGACCGCCCCAGGGACCACCAACCGCCACCAACGGCCAACCGCCACCAACCGCCAACCGCCAACTGCCAGCGGTGACCAATCGCCAACCGCCAACGACTGCCAACTGCCACCAACCACAGATCACCAACCACCAACCACCTCCAACCGCAACCAACCGCCACCAATCGCCAACCGCCAATCGCCATTAACCATGGTTGAACATATGAGCTACACGTGGTCTGTTTGTAAACTGCCGTTTCGGAACAGTTTTCTCTTTTTTTCCTGTCTTGAGGACCGCCCTGGCGGCTGCAAGGTGGGGAGGCAGCACATCAAACAACACCACTGCGACAGGCCTGGGACGCCGAGGTGACTGTGTGCGCTGCACCTGCAACAAATATTCTGTCGCTTTGTGGGCTCCCCCACATGGCACTCCACGGGGGAGGGGCTGGGGGACAACAGCCATGCCAGTTAAACCCCAGCAGACTGGCAGGCCAGGCCCCTGGTAGTGGATGGCGCAGGGCCGAGAAATGGGCCACATCATCACGGGAGGGGCCATGAAGACCTGCCCCATTCTGCGCAAGCCGCTACCGTGGCCATCCTCCCCGCACTGCCTTTGGAAGCCATGAAGACCAACCCGTGGCCAGAAGATACACCCTCTCCCACTACTGTATCGCACTTTATTAAGGCCCATATGCAGGGCCAACGTCTTTCTTGATCGGCTCCTGCCCCCTACAGTCGAGGTATCGCCCTGCAGCACTTCAGAGGCATACCAGGTCATGTTCACTCCACCGTGCCTCACACTCCGCTGTTTCTTTCAGCCTACAGTCTTTTGTGAAGCATGCACAATACGAAGCCTAATCCACCCTGGGTGTCCGATCCGCTAGAACAGTCGTTTGTGGGGTCATCGTAGCTCTGAACCTTGATTCCGAGAGGTTGTCTCAAGTACCATACAGTCAGTGGCAACGCCAGCTCGTCTTCATCTGCAGCAAAACGTGGCAACCGTTCCTTAGGCCCCCGCCCCCCCCCCCTGCCACCCGTGCCCAAGAATCGACGTGTGCAAGAACCGGCCCCTGGGTTCATGGCACTGTTCCTGACACTCCCTTTCTTTCTGCACAGAAGGGTTTCGCATCAGAGCGAGTGGATCATCAGGTCATTCCATGCTCATTCACATGTGCACTGCAGCCCAGTTTGCTGAAATTCTGTCCTTTGGTGTCCATTTGTCCATGCAGTTCACTGTGGGAACTCCGCGGTGCAACGCTCCAGAAAATGTTCTTCTGCGGCACGGGGCTGCCCATGGCCGTGCACACAAACCAACCCCTAGTTCCCACGGCAAGACCCACCCGCTGGTCGCATTGCTGGTTGCTGGGCATGGGGGAGGGGGGGGGGCTCAACACAATGGCCACAGACCCATTGTACGGTTCTACGTTGACTTCCCGCCCTGTTACCACAAAGTCCCGTTGGTCCGCCACCATCCACGGACTGCCACCGCTGACGCATCACCCTGCAGCACTTCAGAGGCATACCAGGTCATGTTCACTCCACCGTGCCCCACAGTCCGCTGTTTCTTTCCGCCTACAGTCCTTTGTGCCGCATGCACAATACGAAGCCTAATCCACACTGCATGTCTAGTCAGCTAGAACAGTCGTTTGTGGGGTCATCGTAGCTCTGAACCTTGATTTCGAGAGGTTGTCTCAAGTACCATACAGTCTGTGGCAACGCCAGCTGATCTTCGTCTGGACCCCCCCAAAAAAAGTGGCAACCGTAAATTCTAAAGGTATCAATAGCAATGGCAATGATAATTTGGCAAAAGTCCTGCAGAGGCCGTGTCAGCATTTCAGGCTCACATGGGACAGCGGGGTACAGCGGGCCAGCAAGAGCCCTGTCCATCATCTCCCACCCCTCATTGCATCCAGTCCCTCACCCCCATCCTCCTTTTCCTTGGAGCTGGCTTTGTCAAGCCCAAGGTAACTGTCAGTTCTCAAGCCCTCGTCATGCCTCGTTGGCAACAGGGCATGCCTCTGCTTGGTGCTGACCCTCCCCCTCGTCACACTGTGTCACACTCTGCTCCCTTCCTCCCTCCCCTTCTCCCTCCTGATACCACTTGAGGCATTGGATATACACGCAGGATTTCTCTTCTGTTAGAGCGACACACTGAAGTTCAAACACCACGTGAAGTAATGCCACGAGGTAAACAAGAAATGGTTCCAGGGGTAGCGCTAGACGCAACTGATGGAGTATTGGTAGAGCTACAGGTTTATGAGCTTCGTTTTTCAGAGAGTTAACAGGACGACAGAGTCCTGGCGTCCCCCTGGAGATGCGTTCCCGAGAAGGCAGACCCTGATGGTTGTGTGTACCACTACTGGAAATCTGAGGGAACGTTTTGTAAAACGCCCCAGACAGACCAGCATGTACAACCGTTATGGACCGTGGCATGGCCATGATTCCGCTCCCCAGATGGGGCCATTTACAGGACTGGCGGATGCACAAAAGAAGAAGACGCAAATAATGGAGTGTTGGGTATGTGGAGTGGTTGGAGAGTCTTTCGAGGCTCAATTCAACTGGTGGATTGATGTTGTGGAGTCGTCTCGCCCCATCACTGATTTCATGATATGTGCGGTCTCGCCAATGGTTTATAATTTCTCTTTGTGGTGAATTTCGTAGCGTGGCAGGTTTCGACCCTGCAATCTGAAAATGCACTTCGCAACAGTATTTCAGCCAGCCTGGTTTACAGAGGGAGCGTTAGTGCGCAGGGCGCGCGCAGGGCAACTTTTTGGGCTACTTTTGGTTCCTACCCCTGTTTTTGGGGTGAATGCCACCCCTTGGATGGGTGAGTGGGTGGGTGGGAGGGATGGGGCAATTTGGGATGGCTTCTCCTCATGGATTTGCCCCTTTCTGGTTTGGGATATGGGCCAGCCCCTTTCCCTCACCTGTTGTCCCCGGGTCATCAAATTCCCCATCCTGAGGCTTCATTGGGTGATGGTGAACTTGGGGACTGAATCTGGCAAAGTCATAGTAAAAGTAGCGCGCAGGGCACGCGCAGGGCGAACACTCCCCCACAGTATGCAACCAGGCGTGTTGATTGTGGTACCGCATTGGACCCTGAGGTACTCAAATGCATCTGAACCTTTTGCCCACGGACTGCCTGTGATGGAGGAAAACGAAATGGCACAACTAATGGAATGTCATTGAGGCGGAGGCTGGTTGTTGTAGTTCGGAACTTTTTGAAATGCTGTGCTTTGTCTTCCCAACTGTCCCCCCCCCCCCCTTGCAATCCCCCCCGTCACGTGGCCCAGAAAGCATAGGAAATTCGGGGCGCCAAAGGCGCCAAGGAAAATCTTTACAAGGCGCCAAAGGCGACGAAGGCGCTGATTTACACTGTGATACTATGGAACAGTTTTGTGGTGCAATGCCCCCCCCCCCCCCCAGGGGGGCAACCATCACTTCACGACACCCCCCCCCCCTGGGGGGGGAACCGGCCTGACAAAAGGGCAGCAATTGCAAGGGGGGGTACAGGCACTAGCATGGTATTCCCCGCCGTATACCCGCACTTCCCGTGACAAAATAAACCATGCACGCCACCGTAACCATCAACAGTAGTGCTGTCCCGCGTTGAATAGGGGCTGCAACCGATGCAGCATGCACGCAGAGCGGCCATTTGGCAACATCCACAGGAAGGAGAGCCCTGAGGCCACAAAACAAAAATTGAGGCCCAGGTGTAGAATCTGCTATGGTCACACAACAAAAGTGGGACCATACTATTGTGAGGTACCAACCCACCGACCGTCATCACGGCAGGTGGGTGTGGGGTTCTTAGCCAGCCATCATCAAGTTAGGCGGAGAACAAGCGAAGGTTCCGCCCTAACCAGACAACCAAAAGGCAGGTAAGGACCAAGGCCAGCCAAAGAAAAGTGGGGGTTTGTCGGCTAGGGTACACCCACTCTGCCTTGGCGCTTACAGCAAACAGAACATGAAAAATGGATTTGACCCACGACGCGACCTTCGGGTTGGACCTTGGCTGCTGCGAGCTCCAACCTGAGGGTGGAGAACAAATCACCTTGAAGAGAGGTTGTTAGACCAGGCACAGGCGTTGGCGTCGTATACGCACCCTTTTTGGGGGGTCATTCGCGTAGCATACCCCAAGGCATGATATTCGATGTCCAACCCCTTGTAAAATCATTGTTTTGCCCAAAAAGACAATCCCCCAATGGAGTTTTTGATTCTGAGGCCTCTATCCCTTGAAACCGGACATCACTTTTTTGGGGGGTGGGTGGGGTCAAAAGCTTGTGCTCAGATGTTTGTGCTCAGCGGGGTCTGAACGAGGGTCAGATTCGGCAGGGATGGCCGGTCGGCCAGCGCCGCCGGCGGTGGGCGGACCGGGAATCGAACCATCGACCTACACGTCTGCGGTCGGGTGCATTACCATTCAACTGTTGCTTGATCTGATAATATCTGTGCTCCCCACTGCTTGAATCCAAGTCTGCCACTCAAAAAACCCAACCTGTGTATTTCTGTCTGCCTGCGAGTTGCCTGACTGACTGTTTGATACACTCCTTGCCTGACGAGCTGTCACCCTCTCTTTGAGGTGCACCGCCGAAGGCAATCGATTTTTGTTGACAAATCCCTTCGAAGTGAGGTTGTTAGATGAAGCGAATGCGCGAGCGTCGTATTACCCCATTTTTTTGGCTGTTCGCGTAGCATGCCCCAATGTATGGTTTCTCAACGTCTAACCTCTTGTAAACTCATCATTTTGGGACCAAAAATGATCCCCCAATGATTTTTTTTTTGGATCTTGACCCCCCTACCCCCTTGCACCTGGGTACCCCTCTTTTTTGGGGAGGGGTGGGGGGGGGTCAAAACTTCTTTGCGTATTGTGGCCACTGTGCTTGTATTTGGACCTGGGTCATAAAATCACCTCGAAGAGAGGTTGTTAGATCAAGCGCGGGCACGAGCGTTGTAACCCCCCTTTTTTGGGGGGCGTTCGCGTAGCATACCCCAATGTCTGGTTTCTAACGTCTAAACCCCTGTAAAATCATCATTTTAGGACCAAAAATGATCCCCCACCCATCTCCAGGTACCCCCAGTCACCCCCCCCCTATATGGCCCCACGCCAATGAGGACTTAGCCGTTTTTCACGCTGGATAGGCTGTTTAGTGGCACGTGAAGGTTTTTTGAAATCACATCGCAGAGGTTGTTAGATCAAAGCATATAGGGGAAAACGCCACATACCCCCCCATTCTGGCCTTCTTGGGCCTATTCCCGTACCCTACCCCAAGGGGTTGAATTGTTAGTTTAACCCCTTGTAAAATCATTACTTTGTCCAATAAACGCATCCCCCAATGAGCTTTTGGTCCAGAAAAATGTCGAAAAAATGACCTTCGTTTTTTTTGGGTCAAAAATCATGAATCTTTTGGTTTTTTTCGATTTCGATCCGAAAAAGTGTTTCCGAGTCCCTACTCCATAGGGTTTGTATGGGGCGGAGTGGGACCAGCGGTTGTGCAGTTTATGCACTCTCCAGCCATTTTTGCTATGTTGGCGGTTTTGGCGACCTCGGTGACCCCGTGGTATCCACTTTGAGGGGTGCGAGTGGGGATGTTGTGACAATATATGCCTACTAGGATACGGAAGGAGGTTTTTTTGCAGTCCCTAGCCTTGCTTAGGGCCGTTCACAACCCGTGCCAAAGACGCGAAATGACTGTTTCCACCAATAATGGCCTAGTGAGTGGGCCAGTACACAACGTGCTTATGCATTTTTTCACCGTGGGCAGCTCAAAAATCGAAGTTTTCGAAACCTGTTTTTTTTGATATTGTGACCACCTAAAATGACCATCCAAGGTATGTAGAGCATGTTTTAGGCCGTATGTACGTGTTTTTCGGCCTATTTGGGTATTAGGTCCAGGGGGGGGGGGGGCGACTTTGCAAGGAAACGGGCCATCTCCAACGAACTCACCTCACTTGCCACAGATTTAGACATCCCCTTGGTACATACTAACCCTGTTATTGTACCGTATTTGAAACCTTCACAGACGACTTATATTACCCGTGCTATAAATCAGCTGGTGCGCAGTAAGGGCCTCTCCTTAGCACAGCGACAGGCTGTCCTGTCCCGCATCTTTGTTGTACGATCTGTACCACTTACTGTTATCGAAAGTGGCGCCAATAAGCAGGGGGTGCAGACTTGTAGGCCGCCTTGTTTTTGCTCTTCCACTCATATGTCTGTTTGGTCTGCGGCAGGCGACGTCACCAGGGTTCAGGGCCGTTTTTGTTTGCTCCCTTTGCGCTTTAATCACCTTGACACAACCCTGCGGGCTAATGGCCCTTTGCCGTGCAATGGGGACTTGTCACGGAAGGGTGCAATAAAAAGCCTGCATCAGCTAGCTGCTGTCCCTGGTGTCCCTCCCTTGTCTGACGACCATGTATCTTTGCTGTTACCCCGTAGTGAGTTCCGTGAGGGAGGTGAACTTCGGCGTCGTGTGCAGATGTTAGCACGTGATTTGTCGGAAGTGGCCGTGGTCCACATTGTTGACAAAGGGCCTGGCCAGATGTGGGGTTTCTGCCGACAGTGGGACTGTGTGATTATTTGGAGCTTCGGAAATTTGATTGCTTGTACAATGACTATTGGGTCAAAACACACTTCGTTCCCCAAATTGAAGAATCAGACCTCCCCCCAAGTATGCCCATAGAAGCGTCAACTCGCAAGCGGCGGTTTGACAGAAAAAAACTGCATATACCGAGGGACCAATTTTGCAATAATCCCCCTCAAATGCCCGCAGATCGTGTGATTATTTGGAGCTTTGGAAATTTGATTGCTTGTAGGATGATTCTGGGGTCAAAACACACTTCGTTCCCGAAGATTGAAGAATCAGACCCTGCTCAAAGTGTGCCCCTGGAAGCGTCCACTCGCAAGGAGTGTTTTGAGAGAAAAAAACTCCATCCGCGGAGGTACTCATTTTGCAATAAACCCCCTCAAACGTCCCGAGAACGTGTGATTATTTGGAGCTTTGGAAATTTGATTGCTTGTACGATGACTATGGGGTCAAAACACACTTCGTTTCTCAAATTGAAGAATCAGACCTCTCCCAAAGTGTGCCCATGGAAGCGTCAACTCGCAAGGAGCGATTTGAGAGGAAAAAACTCCATCCGCGGAGGTACTCATTTTGCAATAATCTCCTTCAAACGTCCGGAGATCCGGTGATTATTTGGAGTTTCGGAAATTTGATTGCTTGTACGATGACTATTGGGTCAAAACAAACATCGTTCCCCAAATTGAAGAGTCAGACCCCGCTCAAAGTGTGCCTCTGGAAGCGTCAACTCGCAAGGAGCCATTTCAGAGCAAAAAACTCCATCCGCGGAGGGACTCGTTTTGCAATAATCCCCCTCAAACGTCCAGAACTCGTGTGGTTATTTGGAGCTTTGGAAATTTGATTTCTTGTACGATTACTATGGGGTCAAAACAGACTTTGTTCCCCAAATTGAAGAGTCAGACCCCGCTCAAAGTGTGGCCATGGAAGTGTCAACTCGCAAGGAGTGTTTTGAGAGAAAAAAAACTTCATCCGCGGAGGGAATCATTTTGCAATAATCCCCCTCAAACATCCCGAGAACGTGTGATTATTTGGAGCTTTGGAAATTCGATTGCTTGTACGATGACTATGGGGCCAAAACACACTTCGTTCCCCAATTTGAAGAATCAGATGTCTCCCAAAGTGTGCCCATGTAAGCGTCCACTCGCAAGGAGCAATTTGAGAGGAAAAAACTCCATCTGCGGAGGTACTCATTTTGCAATAGTCCCCTTCAAACGTCCGGAGATCCGGTGATTATTTGGAGCTTTGGAAATTTGATTGCTTGTAGGATGACTATGGGGCCAAAACACACTTCGTTCCCCAAGTTGAAGAATCAGACCTCTCCCAAAGTGTGCCCATGGAAGCGTCCACTCGCAAGGAGCAATTTGAGAGGAAAAAACTCCATCCGCGGAGGTACTCATTTTGCAATAATTCCCTCCAAACGTCCGGAGATCCGGTGATTATTTGGAGCTTTGGAAATTTGATTGCTTGTAGGATGAATATTGGGGTCAAAACACACTTCGTTCCCCAAATTGAAGAATCAGACGTCTCCCAAAGTGTGCCCATGGAAGCGTCCACTCGCAAGGAGCAGTTTGGGAGAAAATAACTCCATCTGGGGAGGTACTCATTTTGCAATAATCCCCTTCAAACGTCCGGAGATCCGGTGATTGTTTGGAGCTTTGGAAATTTGATTGCTTGTAGGATGACTCTGGAGTCAAAAGGCACTTCGTTGCCAAGTTGAAGAGTCAGACCCCGCTCAAAGTGTGCCCCCGGAAGCGTCAACTCACAAGGAGTGTTTTGAGAGAAAAAAAACTCCATCCGCGGAGGTACTCATTTTGTAATAAACCCCTTCAAACGTGCGGAGATTGCGTGATTATTTGGAGCTTTGGAAATTTGATTGCTTGTACGATGACTCTGGGGCCAAAACACACTTCGTTCCCCAAATTGAAGAGTCAAACCTTGCTCAAAGTGTGGCCATGGAGGTGTCCACTCGCAAGGAGCGATTTCAGAGGAAAAAACTCAATCCGCGGAGGTACTCATTTTGCGGTAAACCCCTTCAAACGTTCCGAGACCGTGTGATTATTTGGAGCTTTGGAAATTTGATTGCTTGTACGATGACTATGGGGTCAAAACACACTTCGTTCCCCAAATTGAAGAATCGGACCTTTCCCAAAGTGTGCCCATGGAAGCGTCAACTCGCAAGGAGCGATTTGAGAGGAAAAAACTCAATCCGCGAAGGTACTCATTTTGCGTTAAACCCCTTCAAACGTTCCGAGACCGTGTGATTATTTGGAGCTTTGGAAATTTGATTGCTTGTACGATGACTATGGGGTCAAAACACACTTCGTTCCCCAAATCGAAGAGTCAGACCCCGCTCAAAGTGTGCCCCCGGAAGCGTCAACTCGCAAGGAGTGTTTTGAGAGAAAAAAACTCCATCCGCGGAGGTACTCATTTTGTAATAAACCCCTTCAAACGTGCGGAGATTATGTGATTATTTGGAGCTTTGAAAATTTGATTGCTTGTACGATGGATATGGGGTCAAAACACACTTCGTTCCTCAAACTGAAGAGTCAGACCCCACTCAAAGTGTGCCCCCGGAAGCGTCAACTCGCAAGGAGTGTTTTGGGAGAAAAAAACTCCATCCGCGGAGGTACTCATTTTGCAATAAACCCCTTCAAAAGTTCCGAGACCGTGTGATTATTTGGAGCTTTGGAAATTTGATTGCTTGTACGATGACTATGGGGTCAAAACACACTTCGTTCCCCAAATTGAAGAGTCAGACGCCGCTCAAAGTGTGCCCCTGGAAGCGTCCACTCGCAAGGAGCGTTTTGAGAGAAAAAAACTCCATCCGCGGAGGTACCCATTTTGTAATAAACCCCTTCAACTGTGCGGAGATCGTGTGATTATTTGGAGCTTTCGAAATTTGATTGCTTGTACGATGACTATGGGGTCAAAACACACTTCCTTCCCCAAATTGAAGAGTCAGACCCCGCTCAAAGTGTGCCCCCGGAAGCGTCAACTCGCAAGGAGTGTTTTGAGAGAAAAAAACTCCATCTGCGGAGGTACTCATTTTGCAATAAACCCCTTCAAACGTTCCGTGACCGTGTGATTATTTGGAGCTTTGGAAATTTGATTGCTTGTACGATTACTATGGGGCCGAAACACACTTCGTTCCCCAAATTGAAGAGTCAAACCCCGCTCAAAGAGTGGCCATGGAAGCGTCCACTCGCAAGGAGCAATTTGAGAGAAAAAAACTCCATCCGCGGAGGTACTCATTTTGCAATAAACCCCTTCAAACGTTTCGAGACCGTGTCATTATTTGGAGCTTTGGAAATTTGATTGCTTGTACGATGACTATGGGGTCAAGACACACTTCGTTCCCCAAATTGAAGAATCGGACCTCTCCCAAAGTGTGCCCATGGAAGCGTCAACTCGCAAGGAGCGAATTGAGAGGAAAAAACTCCATCTGCGAAGGTACTCATTTTGCAATAATCCCCTTCAAACGTCCGGAGATCCGGTGATTATTTGGAGCTTTGGAAATTTGATTGCTTGTACGATGACAATGGGGCCAAAACACACTTCGTTCCCCAAATTGAAAAGTCACACCCCGCTCAAAGTGTGCCCCCGGAAGCGTCAACTCGCAAGGAGCGTTTTGGGAAAAAAAAACTCCATCCGCGGAGGGAGTCGTTTTGCAATAATCCCCTTCAAACGTGTGATTATTTGGAGCTTGTAGGATGACTCTGGAGTCACTCAAGTACCTGATGTGTGACTCAAATTCCTGATGTGTGACTCAAATACCTGATGTGTGACTCAAATACCTGATGTGTGACTCAAATACCTGATGTCTGACTCAAATACGGGATGCCTGACTGAAATACCTGATGCCTGATTCAAATATGTGATGCCTGATTCAAATACCTGATGCCTGACTCACAGACCTGATGTGTGACTCAAATACCTGATCTGTGACTCAAATACCTGATGTGTGACTCAAATACCTGATGTGTGACTCAAATACCTGATATGTGACTCAAATACCTCATGTGGGACTCATATACCTGATGTTTGATACAAATACCTGATGCCTGACTCAAATACCTGATGCCTGGCTCAAATACCTAAAGCCTGACTCAATTACCCGATGCCTGACTCGAATCCCTGATGTATGACTCAAATACCTGATGCCTGACTCAAATACCTGATGAGTGATTCAAATACGTGATTGGCGACTCAAGTATCTGATGTGTGACTCAAATGACTGAAGCCTGACTCGAATACCTGATGCCCGACTCAAATACCTGATGCCTGACTCAAATACTTGATGCCTGACTCAAATACCTGATGCCTGACTCAAATACCTGATGCCTGACTCAAATACGTGGTGTGTGACTCAAATACCTGATGCCTGACTCACAGACCTGATGTGTGACTCAAAGACCTGATGTGTGACTCAAATAGATGTGTGACTCAAATACCTGATGCGTGACTCAAATACCTGTTTTGTGATTCAAATACCTGATGTGTGACTCAAATACCTGATGTGTGACTCAAATATCTGATGTGTGACTCAAATACCTGATGTGTGACTCAAATACAGGATGTCTGACTCAAATGTCTGATGTGTGACTCAAATACCTGATGTGTGACTCTAATACCTGATGTGTGACTCAAATACCTGATGCCTGAGTCAAATACTTGATGCCTCACTCAAATACCTGATGCCTGACTCAAATACCTGATGCCTGACTCAAATACCTGATGCCTGACCAAAATACGTGATGTGTGAGTCAAATACCTGATGTGTGACTCAAATACCTCATGTGTGACTCAAATACCTGATATGTGACTCAAATACCTCATGTGGCACTCAGATACCTGATGTTTGCTACAAATACCCGATGCCTGACTCAAATACCCGATGCATGACTCAAATACCTAATGCGTGACTCAAACACTTGATGCCTGACTCAAATCCCTGATGTATGACTCAAAGACCTGATGAGTGATTCAAATACCTGATTGGCGACTCAAGTATCTGATGTGTGACTCAAATACCTGAAGCTTGACTCGAATACCTGATGCCCGACTCAAATACCTGATGCCTGACCGAAATACCTGATGCCTGACTCAAATACCTGATGTGTGACTCAAATACCTGATGTGTGACTCAAATACCTGATGTGTGACTCAAATACCTGATGCCTAACTCAAATACCTGATACCTGACTCAAGTACCTGATGCCTGACTCAAATCCCTGATGTGTGACTCAAATAGATGTGTGACTCAAATACCTGATGTGTCACTCAAATACCTGATGTGTGACTCAAATACCTGATGTGTGACTCAAATACCTGATGTGTGACTCAAATACCTGAAGTAACACTGAAATTCCCGATGTGTGACTCAAAAAACTGATGCCTGAGTCAAATACCTTATGCCTGACTCAAATACCAGATGTGTGACTCAAATACCTGGTATGTGACTCAAATATCTGATGTTTGACAGAAGTACCTGATGCCTGAATCAAATACCTGATGTGTGACTCAATTACGTGATGTATGACTGAGATACCTGATGTGTGATTCAAATACCTGATATCTGACTCAAATACCTGATGCCTGACTCAAATACCTGATGTGTGACTCAAATATCTGATGTGTGACTCAAATACTTGATGCCTGACTCAAATACCTGATGTGTGACTCAAATACTTGATGCCTGACTCAAATACCTGAGGCCTGACTCACCTACCTGATGTGTGACTCAAGTACCTGATGTGTGACTCAAATACCTGATGTTGTAGCAGGCCAGAGCACAACACCAATCCTTCAAATCAGGGACGCAGTTCTGATTTTGTCCTAAGACCTTTCATAGTCCCTGAATAACATGATAATACAACAATCATGATATCTCGATAATTGTAACATACAAACACACAATATCTGAGCGTCTTTCATTTATCTACATTACGTAATGCGCAGCACTATGCGACAATCTGAAGTGCGCGCGTGTGACTGCCGCACTCCCCTCCCAAGCTCAATGATACCCTTGTACCATTGGGCTGAGCCACAGTTTGTTTGTTATATAAAAGAGTGGCAGTCACACCCAAAAGCTTTGACAACCAAACCAAAACTGATATTGTCTTTTCATGCAAAAAAAAATTTCATGTTGCATGTTTGTATACCACCGGTTCCACTGTTTTCTTGTAATGGGTGTCTTTGGTGATGGGGATCCGACGCTGAAAAATCTCAGAAGCCTATTTTACAAAATTCAGTGGGGCTCCAGGCAAGTGCTTGCACATACAAATGCAAATCTCTGTGCACCACAACGCAATGTCTTCAAACAAACAGACATGAATGCTACTATACAAAGCCCATTCACTGAAGTCATATATGAGTTAGATTACTTCTGAGATTCGTTCTCTGGATCCTTCATTTGTCTTTATTGATGCTGATTGGACTCCTGAGCAGAAGTCACAATGGTTGGCCTCAAATGCAAAAAGGCGTGGAACCCAAAGAAAATGGTGGCATACCATGGCAACGTCATTTTGACTTTGTTGACTTGTTGAACTTCTGTGATTCTCGGATGAACCTGAAAAATAGGCAAGGAGGAGGAAGCAAGCTGGTGTAACCTTTATTAGGGCCCTGCCCATTCTTTGGGTGGCCCACCCTCTTTATTTGGTCACCGATACATTACATAATGCAGTGCTGGTGTGCTGCAAACCCGTACTGGCATATTGCCATGCAGCACACAAACACACACACTGACGCAACCCTTGCGCTGTGTGTGTCGTTCACTACTGTTTCAGTGAGACCCACGCACCTGATCTAATGGATCAGTCACAACTCCACTTCCAAGATCCTCAATACACTGGTACACACACACACAGCAGAGCGCACGCACTCAAACACCGTGGATGTGCATACACACGCGTGAGCGCAAGCACTCGAACGCTAGGAGCGCACTCCCGTGCATATATGCCAGAAATTCAACGGAGAACCTTTAGAAAATTTTGTTATATCACCTTCAAGTCGACGCCTTTTCCTTTCGTCGTCGTCCTCGGATTCGAAGTCCTCGTGTTTGCGGTTGTGTTGTCCCACTGGCACTCGTGGACTCTCGCGTCGGCCTCTCTTCCGTGGCGCCACTCGTGGACCTCAGCGGCGTCGCTTCGTGCGCGCCGGCCTGCGTTTGCGCAAACTCCAAACCCTCGGGACGACTTGGGCACTCTCTCGTGGACGCCGCCTGGTTTTTGCTGTCATCTTCGTGCTGATGCTGACGCTCGTCAGCGCTGCACCCAGCGTCGTTCGTCAGCGCTGCTTTCTGAGCGCAACCCAGCGCTCGTAACACACGAAGTCCTCGAACGCTGCAGCTCTTTTCTTCCCAGGGCCTTGACGTTCTTGGCCCACCCAACACTGGCGGCAAACCCAAATCCAGCGCTGGATCATACGCGTCGCCTAGCGCTACAGCCTGACACATCCTCAGGAAGGCCCCTTCATGATATTCACGTTCACGAACGGAAGTTGCATACCAAGACTCTTCGGTCCCCAACTCCCGCAGCACGTTGCGAAGCTTTCGCTGGTGTTCACCGTCGAGCATTCTGCCGCGTCCGCTGCTTCGGTAACGTTAACCCTCAACTTGTCCTCGTCGGCGGGTTGTAGCACTGCCCTGTGCATATATTCGGTGAAAGGGGGAAAAAATTTGTTCCCGAACTTCGGACGCAAATGCAGATGTCTGCGTCCTGCTCTGCTGCTTTAAACTTCTCCACAGCGGCCACAATTCTTCGCAACCTCAATCTCAACGATGTCCGAAAATTTTCCCAGAAAGGACAAAATTGTAGCAGGCCAGAGCACAACACCAATCTCTCAAATCAGGGACGCAGTTCTGATTTTGTCCTAAGACCTTTCATAGTCCCTGAATAACATGATAATACAACAATCATGATATCTCGATAATTGTAACATACAAACACACAATATCTGAGCGTCTTTCATTTATCTACATTACGTAATGCGCAGCACTATGCGACAATCTGAAGTGCGCGCGTGTGACTGCCGCAGATGTGTGACTCAAATACCTGCTAAGTGACTCAAATAACTGATGCCTGAGTCAAATACCTGATGCCTGACTCAAATACCAGATGTGTTACTCAAATACCTGGTATGTGACTCAAATATCTGATGTTTGACAGAAGTACCTGATGCCTGACTCAAATACCTGATGTGTGACTCAAATACCTAATGTGTGACTCAAAAACCTGATGCCTAGCTCAAATACCTGATACCTGACTCAAAGACCTGATGCCTGACTCAAATACTTGATGTGTCACTCAAATACCTGATGTTCTGATACAAATACCTGATATGTGAGTCAAATACCTGATGTGTGACCCAAATACCTGATGCCTGACTCAAATACCTGATGCCTGACTCAAATACCTGATGCTTGACTCAGATACCTGATGTGTGACTCAAGTACCTGATGTGTGACTCAAATACCTGATGTGTGACTCAAATACCTGATGTGTGACTCAAATACCTGATGTGTGACTCAAATACGGGATGCCTGACTCAAATACCTGATGCCTGATTCAAATACCCGATGGCTGACTCAAATACTTGATGTGTGACTCAGTTACCTGATATGTGACTCAAATACCTGATGTGTGATTGAAATACCTGATGCCTGAGTCAAATACCTGATGTGTGACTCAATTACCTGATGTATGACTGAGATACCTGATGTGTGATTCAAATACCTGATACCCGACTAAAATACCTGATGCCTGACTCAAATACCTGATGCCTGACCCAAATACTTGATGTGTGACTCAAATACCTGATGTTCTGATACAAATACCTGATGTGTGACTCGAATACCTGATGTGTGAGTCAAATATGTGATGTGTGACTCAAATACCTGATGTGTGACTCAAATACCTGATGCCTGACTCAAATATCTGATGTGTGACTCAAATACATGATGTGTGACTCTAATACCTGATGTGTGACTCAAATACCTGATGCCTGAGTCAAATACGTGGTCCCTGACTCAAATACCTGATGCCTGACTCAAATACCTGATGCCTCAGTCAAGTACCTGATGCCTAACTAAAATACGTGATGTGTGAGTCAGATACCTAATTCGTGAGTCAAATACCCGATCTGTGACTCAAATACCTGATGTGTGACTCAAATACCTGATGTGTGACTCAAATACCTGATATGTGACTCAAATACCTCATGTGGGACTCAGATACCTGATGTTTGATACAAATACCTGATGCCTGACTCAAATACCTGATGCCTGACTCAAGTACCTGATGCCTGACTCAAATCCCTGATGTATGACTCAAATACCTGATGCCTGACTCAAATACCTGATGAGTGATTCAAATACCTGATTGGCGACTCAAGTACCTGATGTGTAACTTAAATACCTGAAGCCTGACTCGAATACCTGATGTGTGACTCAAATACCTGATGCCTAACTCAAATACCCGATACCTCACTCAAGTACCTGATGCCTGACTCAAATCCCTGATGTCTGACTCAAATACCTGATGCCTGACTCAAATACGTGATGAGTGATTCAAATACCTGATTGGCGACTCAAATACCTGATGTGTGACTCAACTACCTGATGTGTGACTCAAATACCTGCTAAGTGACTCAAATAACTGATGCCTGAGTCAAATACCTGATGCCTGACTCAAATACCAGATGTGTTACTCAAATACCTGGTATGTGACTCAAATATCTGATGTTTGACAGAAGTACCTGATGCCTGACTCAAATACCTGATGTGTGACTCAAATACCTGATGTGTGACTCAAATACCTGATGTATGACTGAAATACCTAATGTGTGACTCAAATACCTGATGCCTAGCTCAAATACCTGATACCTGACTCAAAGACCTGATGCCTGACTCAAATACCTGATGTGTGACTCAAGTACCTGATGTGTGACTCAAACACCTGATGTATGACTGAAATACCTAATGTGTGACTCAAATACCTGATGCCTAGCTCAACTACCTGATACCCTACTCAAAGACCTGATGCCTGACTCAAATACTTGATGTGTGACTCAAATACCTGATGTGCTGATACAAATACCTGATATGTGACTCAAATACCTGATGTGTGACCGAAATACCTGATGCCTGACTCAAATACCTGATGCCTGACTCAAATACCTGATGCTTGACTCACATACCTGATGTGTGACTCAAGTACCTGATGTGTGACTCAAATACCTGATGTGTGACTCAAATTCCTGATGTGTGACTCAAATACGTGATGTGTGACTCAAATACCTGATGTGTGACTCAAATACGGGATGCCTGACTCAAATACGGGATGCCTGATTCAAATACCTGATGGCTGACTCAAATACTTGATGTGTGACTCAATTACCTGATATGTGACTGAAATACCTGATGTGTGATTCAAATACCTGCTGCCTGAGTCAAATACCTGATGTGTGACTGGATTATCTGACGTATCTCTGAGATACCTAATGTGTGATTCAAATACCTGATACCTGACTCAAATACCTGATGCCTGACTCAAATACCTGATGCCTGACTCAAATACTTGATGTGTGACTCAAATACCTGATGTTCTGATACAAATACCTGATGTGTGACTCAAATACCTGATCTGTGACTCAAATACCTGATGTGTGACTCAAATACCTGATGTGTGACTCAAATACCTGATATGTGACTCAAATACCTCATGTGGGACTCAGATACCTGATGTTTGATACAAATACCTGATGCCTGACTCAGATACCTGAAGCCTGACTCGAATACCTGATGCCTGACTCAAATACCTGATGCCTGACTCAAGTACCTGATGCCTGACTCAAATCCCTGATGTATGACTCAAATACCTGATGCCTGACTCAAATACCTGATGAGTGATTCAAACATCTGATTGGCGACTAAAGTACCTGATGTGTAACTCAAATACCTGAAGCCTGACTCGAATACCTGATGCCCGACTCAAATACCTGATGCCTGACCGAAATACCTGATGCCTGACTCAAATACCTGATGCCTGACTGAAATACCTGATGCCTGACTCAAATACCTGATGCCTGACTCAAATAACTGATGTGTGACTCAAATACCTGATGCCTGACTCACAGACCTGCTGTGTGACTCAAATACCTGATGTGTGACTCAAATACCTGATGTGTGACTCAAATACCTGATGTGTGACTCAAATACCTAATGTGTGACTCAAATACCTGATGCTTAACTCAAATACCTGATACCTGACTCAAGTACCTGTTGCCTGACTCAAATACCTGATGTCTGACTCAAATACCTGATGCCTGACTCAAATACGTGATGAGTGATTCAAATACCTGATTGGCGACTCAAGTACCTAATGTGTGACTCAAATACCTGAAGCCTGACTCGAATACATGATGCCCGACTCAAATACCTGATGCCTGACCGAAATACCTGATGCCTGACTCAAATACCTGATGCCTGACTGAAATACCTGATGCCTGACTCAAATACCTGATGCCTGACTCAAATAACTCATGTGTGACTCAAATACCTGATGCCTGACTCACAGACCTGATGTGTGACTCAAATACCTGATGTGTGACTCAAATAGATGTGTGACTCAAATACCTGATGTGTGACTCAAATACCTGATGTATGACTGAAGGTGCCGATGTGTGACTCAAATACCTGATGCCCAACCCAAATACCTGATACCTGACTCAAATACCTGATGCCCGACTCAAATACGTGATGTGTGACTCACATACCTGATGTGTGATACAAATACCTGATGTATGACTCCAATACCTGATGTGTGACTCAAATACCTGATGAGTGATTCAAATACCTGATTGGCAACTCAAGTACCTGATGTGTGACTCAAATACCTGATGTGCGACTCCAATACCTGATGTGTGACTCCGATACCTGATGTGTGACTCAAATACCTGATGTGTGACTCAATTACCTGATTTATGACTGAAATTCCCGATGTGTGACTCAAATACCTGATGCCTAACTCAAATACCTGATACCTGACTCAAATACCTGACGCCGGACCGAAATACCTGATGCCTAACTCAAATACCTGATGCCTGACTGAAATACCTGATGCCTGACTCAAATACCTGATACCTGATGAATCAAATTTCCAAAGCTCCAAATAATCACCTGATCTCCGGACGTTTGAAGGGGATTATTACAAAATGAGTACATCCCAAAGTGTGCCCATGGAAGCGTCAACTCGCAAGGAGCGATTTGAGAGGAAAAAACTCCATCCGCGGAGGTACTCATTTTGTTATACTCTCCTTCAAACGTCCGGAGATCCGGTGATTATTTGGAGCTTTCGAAATTTGATCGCTTGTACGATGACATTGGGGTCCAAACACACTTCGTTCCCTAAATTGAAGAGTCACACCCCGATCAAAGTGTGCCCCTGGAAGCGTCAACTCGCAAGGAGCGTTTTGGGGAAAAAAAACTCCATCCGCGGAGGTACTCATTTTGTAATAAACCCCTTCAAACGTGCGGAGTTCGTGTAATTTTTTGGAGCTTTGGAAATTTGATTGCTTGTACGATGACTATGGGGTCAAAACACACTTCGTTCCCCAAATTGAAGAATCGGACCTCTCCCAAAGTGTGGCCATGGAAGCGTCAACTCGCAAGGAGTGTTTTGAGAGAAGAAACTCCATCCGCGGGGGTACTCATTTTGCAATAATCCCCCTCGAACATCCTGAGATCGTGTGATTATTTGGAGCTTTGGAAATTTGATTGCTTGTACGATGACTATGGGGTCAAAACACACTTCGTTCCCCAAATGGAAGAGTCAGACCCTGCTCAAAGTGTGCCCCCGTCCACTCGCAAGGAGTGTTTTGAGAGAAGAAAACTCCATCCGCGGAGGTACTCTTTTTGCAATAAACCCCTTCAAGCGTCCCGAGACCGCGTCATTATTTGGAGCTTTGGAAATTTGATTGCTTGTAGGATGACTCTGGGGTCAAAACACACTTCGTTCCCCAAATTGAAGAATCAGACCTCTCCCAAAGTGTGGCCATGGAGGTGTCAACTCGCAAGGAGTGTTTTGAGAGGACAAAACCCCATCCGCGGAGGTACTCATTTTGCAATAATCACCCTCAAACGTCCGTAGATCGTGTGATTATTTGGAGCTTTGATAATTTGATTGCTTGTACGATGACTATGGGGTCAAAACACACTTCGTTCCCCAAGTGGAAGAGTCAGACCCCGCTCAAAGTGTGCCCCTGGAAGCTTCAACTCGCAAGGAGTGTTTTGAGAGGAAAAAACTCCATCCGCGGAGGTACTCATTTTGCAATAATCCCCTTCAAACGTCCGGAGATCCGGTGATTATTTGGAGCTTTGAAACTTTGATTGCTTGTACGATGACTATGGGGCCAAAACGCACTTCGTTCCCCAAATGGAAGAATCAGACCTCTCCCAATATGTGCCCATGGAAGCGTCAACTCGCAGGGAGTGTTTTGAGAGGAAAAAACTCCATCCGCGGAGGTACTCATTTTGCAATAATTCCCTTCAAACGTGCGGAGATCCGGTGATTATTTGGAGCTTTGGAAATTTGATCGCTCGTACGATGACTTTGGGGTCCAAACACACTTCGTTCCCCAAATTGAAGAGTCACACCCCGCTCAAAGTGTGCCCCTGGAAGCGTCAACTCGCAAGGACTGTTTTGAGAGGAAAAAACTCCATCCGCGGAGGTACTCATTTTGCAATAATCCCCCTCAAACGTCCGGAGATCCGGTGATTATTTGGAGCTTTGGAAATTTGATTGCTTGTACGATGACTATGGGGTCAAAACCCACTTCGTTCCCCAAATTGAAGAATCAGACCTCTCCCAAAGTGTGGCCATGGAAGCTTCAACTGGCAAGGAGTGTTTTGAGAGAAGAAAACCCCATCCGCGGGGGTACTCATTTTGCAATAATCCCCCTCGAACATCCTGAGATCGTGTGATTATTTGGAGCTTTGGAAATTTGATTGCTTGTACGATGACTATGGGGTCAAAACACACTTCGTTCCCCAAATGGAAGAGTCAGACCCCGCTCAAAGTGTGCTCCGTCCACTCGCAAGGAGTGTTTTGAGAGAAAAAAACTCCATCCGCGAAGGGACTCTTTTTGCAATAATCCCCCTCAAACGTCCGTAGATCGTGTGATTATTTGGAGCTTTGGAAATTTGATTGCTTGTACGATGAGGTAGGTAGGTAGGTAGGTATCTTCGGGAGCTCGGGATGCCTCCTTTGACATTGCAGGAAGAAGGTCTTACCAAGGGGACGTCCTGTCCCTCCCACTGCCCTATGTCAGGTGCCTCTTGAGCCGCTCCCGCATGTGCTTGGGAAGGCATTGTCGCGGCCACCCGGTCCATGTGTCCCAGGTGGGAGGGTGTCCCCACATGTGTCCATGGGTAGGGCCACATTCCCCCTCCTTTGGGCGGCAGCTCTGGGGGGCTGCCCAGCCGTGTGGAGTATCTCTCACCACGAGGGGTATTGCTCCCGCTTGTCTACGGTACGACCGCCTCACCCTTGTGGCTTGAGTTGCGGGGCCACTCTGCTTGGCAGGTGACCCCCTCCTGGACTGTGTACCGGCTCGCCTGTCACCGGTTGCTTCCATGGCTCCGGGTGACGTTTGCCATGGTCCTCGATGCAGCCTTTTGATTGCTTGTACGATGACTATGGGGTCAAAACACACTTTGTTCCCCAAATGGAAGAGTCAGACCCCGCTCAAAGTGTGCCCCTGGAAGCGTCCACTCGCAAGGAGTGTTTTGAAAGAAAGAAACTGCACCTGCGGAGGTACTCATTTTGCAATAAAACCCTTCAAGCGTCCCGAGACCGCGTCATTATTTGGAGCTTTGGAAATTTGATTGCTTGTATGATGACTATGGGGTCAAAACACACTTCGTTCCCCAAATTGAAGAATCAGACCCCGCTCAAAGTGTGCCCCTAGAAGCGTGCACTCGCAAGGAGTGTTTTGAGAGGAAAAAACTCCATCCGCGGAGGTACTCATTTTGCAATAATCCCCTTCAAACGTCCGGAGATCCGGTGATTATTTGGAGCTTTGGAAATTGGATTGCTTGTACGATGACTATGGGGCCAAAACGCACTTCGTTCCCCAAATTGAAGAATCAGACCTCTCCCAAAGTGTGCCCATGGAAGCGTCAACTCGCAAGGAGTGTTTTGAGAGGAAAAAACTCCATCCGCGGAGGTACTCATTTTGCAATAATCCCCTTCAAACGTGCCGAGATCCGGTGATTATTTGGAGCTTTGGAAATTTGATCGCTCGATGACTTTGGGGTCCAAACACACTTCGTTCCCGGAATTGAAGAGTCACACCCCGCTCAAAGCGTGCCCCTGGAAACGTCAACTCGCAAGGACTGTTTTGAGAGAGAAAAACTCCATCCGCGGAGGTACCCATTTTGCAATACACCCCTTCAAACGTCCCGAGACCGGGTGATTTTTTGGAGCTTTGGAAATTTGATTGGTTGTAGGATGACTCTGGGGTCAAAACACACTTCGTTCCCCAAATTGAAGAATCAGACCTCTCCCAAAGTGTGCCCATGGAACCGTCAACTCGCAAGGAGTGTTTTGAGAGGAAAAAACTCCATCCGCGGAGGTACTCATTTTGCAATAATCCCCCTCAAACGTCCGGAGATCCGGTGATTATTTGGAGCTTTGAAACTTTGATTGCTTGTACGATGACGATGGGGCCAAAACGCACTTCGTTCCCCAAATTGAAGAATCAGACCTCTCAGAAAGTGTGCCCATGGAAGCGTCAACTCGCAAGGAGCGATTTGAGAGGAAAAAACTCCATCCGCGGAGGTACTCATTTTGCAATAATCCCCCTCAAACGTCCGGAGATCCGGTGATTATTTGGAGCTTTGAAACTTTGATTGCTTGTACCATGATGATGGGGCCAAAACGCACTTCGTTCCCCAAATTGAGGAATCAGACCTCTCCCAAAGTGTGCCCATCGAACCGTCAACTCGCAAGGAGTGTTTTGAGAGGAAAAAACTCCATCCGCGGAGGTACTCATTTTGTAATAATACCCTTCAGACGTCCGGAGATCCGGTGATTATTTGGAGCTTTGGAAATTTGATTGCTTGTACAATGACTATGGGGTCAAAACACACTTCGTTCCCGAAATGGAAGAGTCAGATCTCGCTCGAAGTGTGCCCCTGGAAGCGTCCACTCGCAAGGAGTGTTTTGAGAGAGAAAAACCGCATCCGCGGAGGTACTCATTTTGCAATAATCCCCCTTGAACGTCTTGAGATCGTGTGATTATTTGGAGCTTTGGAAATTTGATTGCTTGTACGATGACTATGGGGTCAAAACACACTTCGTTCCCCAAATTGAAGAGTCAGACCCCGCTCAAAGTGTGCCCATGGAAGCGTCAACTCGCAAGGAGTGTTTTGAGAGAACAAAACTTCATCCGCGGAGGTACTCATTTTCTAATAAACCCCTTCAAACGTGCGGAGATCGTGTGATTATTTGGAGCTTTGGAAATTTGATTGCTTGTACGATGACTATGGGGTCAAAACACACTTCGTTCCCCAAATTGAAGAATCAGACCTCTCCCAAAGTGTGCCCATGGAAGCGTCAACTCGCAAGGAGCGATTTGAGAGGAAAAAACTCCATCCGCGGAGGTACTCATTTTGCCATAATCTCCTTCAAACGTCCAGAGATTCGGTGATTACTTGGAGCTTTGGAAATTTGATTGCTTGTACGATGACTCTGGGGTCAAAACACACCTCGTTCCCCAAATGGACGAGTCAGACCCGGCTCAAAGTGTGCCCCTGGAAGCGTCAACTCGCAAGGAGTGCTTTGGGACAAAAAAACTGCATCCGTGGAGGGACTCGTTTTGCAATAATCCCCTTCAACCCTCCCGTGACCGTGTGATTATTTGGAGGTTTGGAAATTTGATTGCTTGTAGGATGACTCTGGGGTCAAAACGCACTTCGTTCCTCAAATTGAAGAATCAGACCTCTACCAAAGTGTTGCCATGGAAGCTTCAACTCGCAAGGAGTGTTTTGAGAGGAAAAAACTCCATCCGCGGAGGTACTCATTTTGCAATCAACCCCTTCAAACGTTCCGAGACCGTGTGATTATTTGGAGCTTTGGAAATTTGATTGCTTGTACCATGACTAGGGGTCAAAACACACTTCGTCCCCCAAATTGAAGAATCAGACCTCTCCCAAAGTGTGACCATGGAAGCGTCAACTCGCAAGGAGCGATTTGGGAGGAAAAAACTCCATCCGCGGTCGTACTCATTTTGCAATAACCCCCTTCCAACGTTCGGAGATCCGGTGATTATTTTGAGCTTGGGAACTTTGATTGCTTGTACGATGACTATGGGGCCAAAACACACTTCGTTCCCCAAGTTGAAAAATCAGAGCTCTCCCAAAGTGTGGCCATGGAAGCGTCAACACGCAAGGAGCGATTTGAGAGGAAAAAACTCCGTCCGCGGAGGTACTCATTTTGTAATAATCCCATTCAAACGTCCGGAGATCCGGTGATTAATTGGAGCTTTGGAAATTTGATTCCTTGTACGATGACTTTGGGGTCCAAACACACTTTGTTCCCCAAATTGAAGAGTCAGACCCCGCTCGAACTGTGCCCCTGGAAGCGTCGACTCGCAAGGAGTGTTTTGAGAGAAAAAAACTCCATCCGTGGAGGTACTCATTTTGCAATAATCCCCCTCGAACGTCCTGAGATCGTGTGATTATCTGGAGGTTTGGAAATCTGATTGCTTGTACGATGACTAGGGGGTCCAAACACACCTCGTTCCCAAAATTGAAGAATCAGACCTCTCCCAAAGTGTGCCCATGGAAGCGTCAACTCGCAAGGAGCCATTTGAGAGGAAAAAACTCCATCCGCGGAGGTACTCATTTTGCAATAATCCCCTTCAAACGTCCAGAGATCCGGTGATTATTTGGAGCTTTGGAAATTTGATTGCTTGTACGATGACTATGGGGTCAAAACACACTTCGTTCCCCAAATTGAAGAGTCAGACGCCGCTCAAAGTGTGTCCCTGGAAGCCTGCACTCGCAAGGAGCGTTTTGGGACAAAAAAACTCCATCCGCGAAGGGACTCGTTTTGCAATAATCCCCTTCAAACGTCCCCAGACGGTGTGGTTATTTGGAGCTTTGGAAATTTGACTGCGTGTAGGATGACTCTGCAGTCCAAACACACTTCGTTCCCCAAATTGAAGAATAAGACCTCTCCCAAAGTGTGGCCATGGAAGCGTCAACTCGCAAGGAGCGTTTTGTGGTGATTATTTGGAGCTTTGGAAATTTAATTGCTTGTACGATGACTATGGGATGAAAACACACTTTGTTCCCCAAATTGAAGAATCAGACCTCTCCCAAAGTGTGCCCATGGAAGCGTCAACTCGCAAGGAGCGATTTGAGAGGAAAAAAATCCATCCGCGGAGGTACTCATTTTGCAAAAATCCCCCTCAAACGTCCTGAGATCGTGTGATTATTTGGAGCTTTAGAAATTTGATTGCTTGTACGATGACTATGGGGTCAAAACACACTTCGTTCCCTGAATTGAAGAGTCAGACCCCGCTAAAAGTGTGCCCCTGGAAGCGTCAACTCGCAAGGAGCGTTTTGGTAGAAAAAAACTCCATCCGCGGAGGGACTCGTTTTGCAATAATCCCCTTCAAACGTTTCGAGACCGTGTGATTATTTGGAGCTTTGGAGATTCGTTTGCTTGTACGATGACTCTCGGGTCAAAACACACTTCGTTCCCCAAATTGAAGAGTCAGACCCCGCTCGAAGTGTGCCCCTGGAAGCGTCAACTCGCAAGGAGTGTTTTGAGAGAGAAAAACCCCATCCGTGGAGGTACTCATTTTGCAATAATCCCCCTTGAAGGTCCTGAGATCGTGTTTTTTATTTGGAGGTTTGCAAACTTGATTGCTTGTACGATGACTATGGGGTGAAAACACACTTCTTTCCCCAAATTGAAGAGTCAGACCCCGCTCAAAATGTGCCCCTGGAAGCGTCCACTCGCAAGGAGCGTTTTGGGACAAAAAAACCCCATCCGCGAAGGGACTCTTTTTGCAATAATCCCCTTCAAACGTCTTGAGACCGGGTGATTATTTGGAGGTTTGGAAATTTGATTGCTTGTAGGATGACTCTGGGGTCAAAACGCACTTTGTTCCTCAAATTGAAGAATCAGACCTCTACCAAAGTGTGGCCATGGAAGCTTCAACTCGCAAGAAGTGTTTTGAGAGGAAAAAACTCCATCCGCGGAGGTACTCATTTTGCAATCAACCCCTTCAAACGTTCCGAGACCGTGTGATTATTTGGAGCTTTGGAAATTTGATTGCTTGTACCATGACTAGGGGTCAAAACACACTTCGTCCCCCAAATTGAAGAATCAGACCTCTCCCAAAGTGTGACCATGGAAGCGTCAACTCGCAAGGAGCGATTTGGGAGGAAAAAACTCCATCCGCGGTGGTACTCATTTTGCAATAACCCCCTTCCAACGTTCGGAGATCCGGTGATTATTTTGAGCTTGGGAACTTTGATTGCTTGTACGATGACTATGGGGCCAAAACACACTTCGTTCCCCAATTTGAAGAATCAGAGCTCTCCCAAAGTGTGGCCATGGAAGCGTCAACACGCAAGGAGCGATTTGAGAGGAAAAAACTCCGTCCGCGGAGGTACTCATTTTGTAATAATCCCATTCAAACGTCCGGAGATCCGGTGATTAATTGGAGCTTTGGAAATTTGATTCCTTGTACGATGACTTTGGGGTCCAAACACACTTTGTTCCCCAAATTGAAGAGTCAGACCCCGCTCGAACTGTGCCCCTGGAAGCGTCAACTCGCAAGGAGTGTTTTGAGAGAAAAAAACTCCATCCGTGGAGGTACTCATTTTGCAACAATCCCCCTCGAACGTCCTGAGATCGTGTGATTATTTGGAGGTTTAGAAATTTGATTGCTTGTACGATGACTATGGGGTCAAAACACACTTCGTTCCCTGAATTGAAGAGTCAGACCCCGCTAAAAGTGTGCCCCTGGAAGCGTCAACTCGCAAGGAGCGTTTTGGGAGAAAAAAACTCCATCCGCGGAGGGACTCGTTTTGCAATAATCCCCTTCAAACGTTTCGAGACCGTGTGATTATTTGGAGCTTTGGAGATTCGTTTGCTTGTACGATGACTCTCGGGTCAAAACACACTTCGTTCCCCAAATTGAAGAGTCAGACCCCGCTCCAAGTGTGCCCCTGGAAGCGTCAACTCGCAAGGAGTGTTTTGAGAGAGAAAAACTCCATCCGTGGAGGTACTCATTTTGCAATAATCCCCCTCGAAGGTCCTGAGATCGTGTTTTTTATTTGGAAGTTTGCAAACTTGATTGCTTGTACGATGACTATGGGGTCAAAACACACTTCTTTCCCCAAATTGAAGAGTCAGACCCCGCTCAAAATGTGCCCCTGGAAGCGTCCACTCGCAAGGAGCGTTTTGGGACAAAAAAACTCCATCCGCGAAGGGACTCTTTTTGCAATAATCCCCTTCAAACGTCCCGAGACCGTGTGGTTATTTGGAGCTTTGGAAATTTGATTGCTTGTAGGATGACTATGGGGTCAAAACACACTTCCTTCCCTAAATTGAAGAGTCAGACCCCGCTCAAAATGTGCCCCTGGAAGCGTCCACTCGCAAGGAGCGTTTTGGGACAAAAAAACTCCATCCGCGGAGGTACTCATTTTGCAATAATCCCCTTCAAACGTCCTGAGATCGTGTGATTATTTGGAGCTTTGGAAATTTGATTGCTTGTACGATGACTATGGGGTCAAAACACACTTCGTTCCCCAAATTGAAGAGTCAGACCCCGCTCGAAGTGTGCCCCTGGAAGCGTCAACTCGCAAGGAGTGTTTTGAGAGAGAAAAACTCCATCCGCGGAGGTACTCATTTTGCAATAATCCCCCTCGAAGGTCCTGAGATCGTGTGATTATTTGGAGGTTTGCAAATTTGATTGCTTGTACGATGACTATGGGGTCAAAACACACTTCTTTCCCCAAATTGAAGAGTCAGACCCCGCTCAAAATGTGCCCCTGGAAGCGTCCACTCGCAAGGAGCGTTTTGGGACAAAAAAACTCCATCTGCGAAGGGACTCTTTTTGCAATAATCCCCTTCAAACGTCCCGAGACCGTGTGGTTATTTGGAGCTTTGGAAATTTGATTGCTTGTAGGATGACTATGGGGTCAAAACACAATTCTTTCCCCAAATTGAAGAGTCAGACCCCGCTCAAAATGTGCCCCTGGAAGCGTCAACTCGCAAGGAGCGTTTTGGGAGAAAAAAACTCCATCCGCGGAGGTACTCTTTTTGCAATAATCCCCTTCAAACGTCCCCAGATCGTGTGATTATTTGGAGCTTTGGAAATTTGATTGCTTGTACGATGACTATGGGGTCAAAACACACTTCGTTCCCGAAATTGAAGAATCAGAGCTCTCCCAAAGTGTGGCCATGGAGAAGTCAACACGCAAGGAGCGATTTGAGAGGAAAAAACTCCGTCCGCGGAGGTACTCACTTTGTAATAATCCCATTCAAACGTCCGGAGATCCGGTGATTAATTGGAGCTTTGGAAATTTGATTGCTTGTACGATGACTTTGGGGTCCAAACACACCTTGTTCCCCAAATTGAAGAGTCAGACCCCGCTCGAACTGTGCCCCTGGAAGCGTCAACTCGCAAGGAGTGTTTTGAGAGAAAAAAACTCCATCCGTGGAGGTACTCATTTTGCAATAATCCCCCTCGAACGTCCTGAGATCGTGTGATTATTTGGAGGTTTGGAAATTTGATTGCTTGTACGATGACTAGGGGGTCCAAACACACCTCGTTCCCCAATTTGAAGAATCAGACCTCTCCCAAAGTGTGCCCATGGAAGCGTCAACTCGCAAGGAGCGATTTGAGAGGAAAAAACTCCATCCGCGGAAGTACTCATTTTGCAATAATCCCCTTCAAACGTCCAAAGATCCGGTGATTATTTGGAGCTTTGGAAATTTGATTGCTTGTACGATGACTATGGGGTCAGAACACACTTCGCTCCCCAAATGGAAGAGTCTTACGCCGCTCAAAGTGTGTCCCTGGAAGCGTGCACTCGCAAGGAGCGTTTTGGGACAAAAAAACTCCATCCGCGAAGGGACTCGTTTTGCAATAATCCCCTTCAAACGTTTCCGGACCGTGTGGTTATTTGGAGCTTTGGAAATTTGACTGCTTGTAGGATGACTCTGCAGTCCAAACACACTTCGTTCCCCAAATTGAAGAATAAGACCTCTCCCAAAGTGTGGCCATGGAAGCGTCAACTCGCAAGGAGCGTTTTGTGGTGATTATTTGGAGCTTTGGAAATTTGATTGCTTGTACGATGACTATGGGCTGAAAACACACTTTGTTCCCCAAATTGAGGAATCAGACCTCTCCCAAAGTGTGCCCATGGAAGCGTCAACTCGCAAGGAGCGATTTGAGAGGAAAACAATCCATCCGCGGAGGTACTCATTTTGCAATAATCCCCCTCAAACGTCCTGAGATCGTGTGATTATTTGGGGCTTTGGAAATTTGATTGCTTGTACGATGACTATGGGGTCAAAACACACTTCGTTCCCCAAATTGAAGAGTCAGACCCCGCTAAAAGTGTGCCCCTGGAAGCGTCAACTCGCAAGGAGCGTTTTGGGAGAAAGAAACTCCACCCGCGGAGGTACTCGTTTTGCAATAATCCCCTTCAAACGTCCCGAGACCGTGTGATTATTTGGGGCTTTGGAAATTCGTTTGCTTGTACGATGACTCTCGGGTCAAAACACACTTCGTTCCCCAAATTGAAGAGTCAGACCCCGCTCGAAACGTGCCCCTGGAAGCGTCAACTCGCAAGGAGTTCTTTGAGAGAGATAAACTCCATCCGTGGAGGTACGCATTTTGCAATAATCCCCCTCGAAGGTCCTGAGATCGTGTGATTATTTGGAGGTTTGCAAATTTGATTGCTTGTACGATGACTATGGGGTCAAAACACACTTCTTTCCCCAAATTGAAGAGTCAGACCCCGCTCAAAATGTGCCCCTGGAAGCGTCCACTCGCAAGGAGTGTTTTGGGACAAAAAAACCCCATCCGCGAAGGGACTCTTTTTGCAATAATCCCCTTCAAACGTCCCGAGACCGTGTGGTTATTTGGAGCTTTGGAAATTTGATTGCTTGTAGGATGACTATGGGGTCAAAACACACTCCTTTCCCCAAATTGAAGAGTCAGACCCCGCTCAAAATGTGCCCCTGGAAGCGTCCACTCGCAAGGAGCGTTTTGGGACAAAAAAACTCCATCCGCGGAGGTACTCATTTTGCAAAAAAAAAAACTTCCAACGTCCTGAGATCGTGTGATTATTTGGAGCTTTGGAAATTTGATTGCTTGTACGATGACTATGGGGTCAGAACACACTTCGTTCCCCAAATTGAAGAGTCAGACCCCGCTCGAAGTGTGCCCCTGGAAGCGTCAACTCGCAAGGAGTGTTTTGAGAGAGAAAAACTCCATCCGTGGAGGTACTCATTTTGCAATAATCCCCCTCGAAGGTCCTGAGATCGTGTGATTATTTGGAGGTTTGCAAATTTGATTGCTTGTACGATGACTATGGGGTCAAAACACACTTCTTTCCCCAAATTGAAGAGTCAGACCCCGCTCAAAATGTGCCCTTGGAAGCGTCCACTCGCAGCGAGCGTTTTGGGACAAAAAAACTCCATCCGCGAAGGGACTTTTTTTGCAATAATCCCCTTCAAACGTCCCGAGACCGTGTGGTTATTTGGAGCTTTGTAATTTGATTGCTTGTAGGATGACTATGGGGTCAAAACACACTTTGTTCCCCAAATTGAAGAGTCAGACCCCGCTCAAAATGTGCCCCTGGAAGCGTCAACTCGCAAGGAGTGTTTTGAGAGAAAAAAACTCCATCCGTGGAGGTACTCATTTTGCAATAATCCCCCTCGAACGTCCTGAGATCGTGTGATTATTTGGAGGTTTGCAAATTTGATTGCTTGTACGATGACTATGGGGTCAAAACACACTTCTTTCCCCAAATTGAAGAGTCAGACCCCGCTCAAAATGTGCCCCTGGAAGCGTCCACTCGCAAGGAGCGTTTTGGGACAAAAAAACTCCATCCGCGAAGGGACTCTTTTTGCAATAGTCCCCTTCAAACGTCCCGAGACCGTGTGGTTATTTGGAGCTTTTGAAATTTGATTGCTTGTAGGATGACTCTGCAGTCAAAACACACGTTCCTCAAAATGAAGAATCCGACCTCTCCCAAAGTGTGGCCATGGAAGCGTCAACTCGCAAGGAGCGTTTTGTGGTGATTATTTGGAGCTTTGGAAATTTGATTGCTTGAACGATGACTATGGGGTTAAAACACACTTTGTTCCCCAAATTGAAGAATCAGACCTCTCCGAAAGTGTGCCCATGGAAGCGGCAACTCGCAAGGAGCGATTTGAGAGGAAAAAAATCCATCCGCGGAGGTACTCATTTTTTAATAATCCCCTTCAAACGTCCGGAGATCGTGTGATTATTTGGAGCTTTGGAAATTTGATTGCTTGTACGATGTCTTTGGGGTCCAAACACACTTCGTTCCCCAGATTGCAGAGTCAGACCCCGCTCAAAGTGTGCCCCTGGAAGCGTCAACTCGCAAGGAGTGTTTTGAGAGGAAAAAACTCCATCCGCGGAGGTACTCATTTTGCAATAAACCCCTTCAAACGTCCCGAGACCGGGTGATTATTTGGAGCTTTTGAAATTTGATTGCTTGTAGGATGACTCTGGGGCTCAAAACGCACTTCGTTCCCCAAATTGAACAATCAAACCTCTCCCAAAGTGTGGCCATGGAAGCGTCAACTCGCAAGGAGTCTTTTGAGAGGACAAACTCCATCCGCGGGGTACTCATTTTGTAATAATCCCCTTCAAACGTCTGGACATCCGGTGATTATTTGGAGCTTTCGAAATTTGATTGCTTGTACGATGACTATGGGGTCAAAACACACTTCGGTCCCCAAATGGAAGAGTCAGACCCCGCTCGAAGTGTGCCCCTGGAAGCGTCCACCTACCAAGGAGTGTTTTGAGAGAAAAAAACTCCATCCGCGGAGGTACTCATTTTGCAATAAATCCCTTCAAACGTCCCAAGACCGGGTGATTATTTGGAGCTTTGGAAATTTGATTGCTTGTAGGATGACTCTGGCGTCAAAACACACTTGGTTCCCCAAATTGAAGAATCACACCTCTCCCAAAGTGTGGCCATGGAAGCGTCAACTCGCAAGGAGCGATTTGAGAGGAAAAAACTCCATCCGCGGAGGTACTCATTTTGCAATAATCTCCTTCAAACGTCCAGAGATCCGGTGATTACTTGGAGCTTCGGCAATCGCTTGCTTGTACGATGACTATGGGGTCAAAACACACTTCGTTTCCCAAATTGAAGAATCAGACCCCGCTCACAGTGTGCCCTTGGAAGCGTCAACTCTCAAGGAGCGTTTTGGGACAAAAACACTCCATCCGCGGAGGGACTCGTTTTGCAATAATCCCCTTCAAACGTCCCGAGATTGCTTGTAGGATGACTCTGGAGTCAAAACACACTTCGTTCCTCAAATTGAAGAATCAGACCTCTCCCAAAGTGTGGCCATGGAAGCGTCAACTCGCAAGGAGCGTTTTGAGAGAACAAAACTCCATCTACGGAGGTACTCATTTTGCAATAATCCCCCTCGAATGTCCTTCTATCGTGTGATTATTTGGAGCTTTGGAAATTTGATTGCTTGTAGGATGACTCTGGAGTCAAAACACACTTCGTTCCCCAAATTGAAGAATCAGACCTCTCCCAAAGTGTGGCCATGGAAGCGTCAACTCGCAAGGAGTCTTTTGAGAGAAAAAAACTCCATCCGCGGAGGTACTCATTTTGTAATAATCGCCTTCAAACGTTCCGAGACCGTGTGATTATTTGGAGCTTTGAAAATTCGATTGCTTGTAGGATGACTCTGGAGTCAAAACACACTTCGTTCCTCAAATTGAAGAAGCAGACCTCTCCCAAAGTGTGGCCATGGAAGCGTCAACTCGCAAGGAGCGTTTTGAGAGAAAAAAACTCCATCCGCGGAGGTACTCATTTTGCAATAAACCTCTTCCAACGTTCTAAGACCGGGTGATTATTTGGAGCTTTGGAAATTTGATTGCTTGTACGATGACTATGGGGTCAAAACACACTTCGTTCCCCAAATTGAAGAATCACACCCTTTCCAAAGTGTGCCCATGGAAGCGTCAACTCGCAACGAGCGATTTGAGAGGAAAAAACTCCATCCGCGGAGGTACTCATTTTGCAATAATCCCCTTCAAACGTCCGGAGATCCGGTGATTATTTGGAGCTTTGGAAATTTGATTGCTTGTACGATGACTATGGGCTCAAAACACACTTCGTTCCCCAACTTGAAGAGTCAAACCCCGCTCAAAGTGTGCCCCTGGAAGCGTCAACTCGCAAGGAGCGTTTTGGAGAAAAAAAACTCCATCCGCGGTGGTACTCATTTTGCAATAATCCCCTTCAAACGTCCCGAGACCGGGTGATTATTTGGAGCTTTCGAAATTTGATTGCTTGTACGATGACTATGGGGTCAAAACACACTTCTTTCCCCAAATTGAAGAATCAGACCTCTCCCAAAGTGTGGCCATGGAAGCGTCCACTCGCAAGGAGTGTTTTGAGAGGAAAAAACTCCATCCGCGGAGGTACTCATTTTGCAATAATCCCCTTCAAACGTCCGGAGATCCGGTGATTATTTGGAGCTTTGGAACTTTGATTGCTTGCACGATGACTATGGGGCCAAAACGCACTTCGTTCCCCAAATTGAAGAATCATACCTCTCCCAAAGTGTGCCCCTGGAAGCGTCAACTCGCAAGAAGCGATTTGAGAGGAAAAAACTCCATCCGCGGACGTACTCATTTTGTAATAATCCCCTTCAAACGTGCGGAGATCGTGTGATCATTTGGAGCTTTCGAAATTTGATTGCTTGTACGATGACTATGGGGTCCAAACACACTTCGTTCCCCAAATTAAAGAGTCAGACCCCGCTCAAAGTGGGCCCCTGGAAGCGTCAACTCGCAAGGAGCGTTTTGGGAAAAGAAAACTCCATCCGCGGAGGTACTCGTTTTGTAATAAACCCCTTCAAACGTCCCGAGACCGGGTGATTATTTGGAGCTTTCGAAATTTGATTGCTTGTACGATGACTATGGGGCCAAAACACACTTCGTTCCCCAAATTGAAGAATCATACCTCTCCCAAAGTGTGCCCCTGGAAGCGTCAACTTGCAAGGAGCGATTTGAGAGGAAAAAACTCCATCCGCGGACGTACTCATTTTGTAATAATCCCCTTCAAACGTGCGGAGATCGTGTGATTATTCGGAGCTTTGGAAATTTGATTGCTTGTACGATGACTATGGGGTCCAAACACACTTCGTTCCCCAAATTGAAGAGTCAGACCCCGCTCAAAGTGTGCCCTTGAAGCGTCAACTCGCAAGGAGCGTTTTGGGAAAACAAAACTCCATCCGCGGAGGTACTCGTTTTGTAATAAATGCCTTCAAACGTGCGGAGATCAAGTGATTTTTTGGAGCTTTGGAATTTGATTGCTTGTACGATGACTATGGGGTCAAAACACACTTCGTTCCCCAAATTGCAGAGTCAGACCCCGCTCAAAGTGTGCCCCTGGAAGCGTCCATTCGCAAGCAGTGTTTTGAGAGAAAAAAACTGCATCCGCGGAGGTACTCATTTTGCAATAATCCCCTTCAAACGTCCCGAGCCCGGATGATTATTTGGAGATTTGGAAATTGGATTGCTTGTAGAATGACTCTGGGGTCAAAACACACTTCGTTCCCCTAATTGAAGAATCAGACCTCTCGCAAAGTGTGGCCATGGAGGCGTCAACTCGCAAGGAGTGTTTTGAGGGAAAAAAACTACATCCGCGGAGGTACTCATTTTGCAATAATCCCCCTCAAACGTCCGGAGATCGTGTGATTATTTGGAGCTTGGGAAATTTGATTGCTTGTACGATGACCATGGGGTCAAAACACAGTTCGTTCCCCAAATGGAAGAGTCAGACCCCGCTCAAAGTGTGCCCATGGAAGCGTCCACTCGCAAGGAGTGTTTTGAGAGAAAAAAACTCCATCCGCGGAGGTACTCATTTTGCAATAATCCCCTTCAAACGTCCGGAGATCCGGTGATTATTTGGAGCTTTGGAAATTTGATTGCTTGTACGATGACTATGGAGTCAAAACACACTTCGTTCCCCAAATTGAAGAATCAGACCTCTCCCAAAGTGTGGCCATGGAAGCGTCAACTCGCAAGGAGTGTTTTGAGAGAAAAAATCTCCATCCGCGGAGGTACCCATTTTGTAATAATCCCCTTCAAATGTTCCGAGACCGTGTGATTATTTGGAGCTTTGAAAATTTGATTGCTTGTACGATGACTCTGGAGTCAAAACACACTTTGTTCCTCAAATTGAAGAAGCAGACCTCTCCCAAAGTGTGGCCATGCAAACGTCAACTCCCAAGGAGTGTTTTGAGAGAAAAAAACATTATCCGCGGAAAGTACTCATTTTGCAATAATCCCCCTCGGACGTCCTGAGATTGTGTGATTATTTGGAGCTCTGGAAATGTGATTGCTTGTACGATGACTATGGGGTCAAAACACACTTCGTTCCTCAAGTTGACGAATCAGACCTCTCCCAAACTGTGCCCCTGGAAGCGTCAACTCGCAAGGAGCGATTTGAGAGGAAAAAACTCCATCCGCGGAGGTACTCATTTTGCAATAATCCCCTTCAAACGTCCAGAGATCCGGTGATTACTTGGAGCTTTGGAAATTTGATTGCTTGTACGATGACTATGGGTTCAAAACACACTTCGTTCCTCGAATTCAAGAATCCGACCTCTCCCAAAGTGTGCCCATGGAAGCGTCAACTCGCAACAAGCGATTTGAGAGAAAAAAACTCCATCCGCGGAGGTACTTACTTTGCAATAATCCCCTTCAAACGTCCAGAGATCCGGTGATTACTTGGAGCTTGGGAAATTTGATTGCTTGTACGATGACTATGGGGTCAAAACACACTTTCTTCCCCAAATTGAAGAGTCAGACCCCGCTCAAAGTGTGCCCCTGGAAGCGTCAACTCGCAAGGAGCGTTTTGGGACAAAAAAACTCCATCCGCGGAGGGACTCCTTTTGCAATAATTCCCTTCAAACGTCCCGAGACAGTGTGATTATTTGGACCTTTGGAAATTTGATTGCTTGTAGGACGACTCTGGAGTCAAAACACACTTCGTTCCTCAAATTGAACAATCAGACCTCTCCCAAAGTGTGGCCATGGAAGCGTCAACTCGCAAGGAGCGTTTTGAGAGAAAAAAACTCCATCCGCGGAGGTACTCATTTTGCAATAAACCTCTTCCAACGTTCTGAGACCGGGTGATTATTTGGAGCTTTGGAAATTTGATTGCTTGTACGATGACTATGGGGTCAAAACACACTTCGTTCCCCAAATTCAAGAATCACACCCTATCCAAAGTGTGCCCATGGAAGCATCAACTCGCAAGGAGCGATTTGAGAGGAAAAAAATCCATCCGCGGAGGTACTCATTTTGCAATAATCCCCTTCAAACGTCCGGAGATCCGGTGATTATTTGGAGTCTTGGAAATTTGATTGCTTGTACGATGACTATTGGCTCAAAACACACTTCGTTCCCCAAATTGAAGAGTCAGACCCCGCTCAAAGTGTGCCCCTAGAAGCGTCAACTCGCAAGGAGCGTTTTGGAGAAAGCTTCATCCGCGGAGGTACTCATTTTGCAATAAACCCCTTCAAACGTCCCGAGACCGGGTGATTATTTGGAGCTTTCGAAATTTGATTGCTTGTACGATGACTATGGGGTCAAAACACACTTCGTTCCCCAAATTGAAGATTCAGACCTCTCCCAAAGTTCGGCCATGGAAGCGTCCATTCGCAAGGAGTGTTTTGAGAGAAAAAAACTCCATCCGCGGAGGTACTCATTTTGCAATAATCTCCCTCAAACGTCCGGAGATCGTGTGATTATTTGGAGCTTTGGAAATTTGATTCCTTGTACGATGACTATGGGCTCAAAACACACTTCGTTCCCCAAATAGAAGAGTCAGACCCCGCTCAAAGTGTGCCCCTTGGAAGCGTCCACTCGCAAGGAGTGTTTTGAGAGGAAAAAACTCCATCCGTGGAGGTACTCATTTTGCAATAATCCCCTTCAAACGTCCGGAGATCCGGTGATTATCTGGAGCTTTGGAACTTTAATTGCTTGCACGATGACTATCCCGCCAAAACGCACTTCGTTCCCAAAATTGAAGAATCATACCTCTCCCAAAGTGTGCCCCTGGAAGCGTCAACTCGCAAGGAGCGATTTGAGAGGAAAAAACTCCATCCGCGGACGTACTCATTTTGTAATAATCCCTTTCAAACGTGCGGAGATCGTGTGATTATTTGGAGCTTTGGAAATTTGATTGCTTGTACGATGACTATGGGGTCAAAACACACTTCGTTCCCCAAATTAAAGAGTCAGACCCCGCTCAAAGTTTGCCCCCGGAAGCGTCAACTCGCAAGAAGCGTTTTGGGGAAAAAAAACTCCATCCGCGGAGGTACTCGTTTTGTAATAAATGCCTTCAAACGTGCGGAGATCAAGTGATTATTTGGAGCTTTGGAAGTTTGTTTGCTTGTACGATGACTATGGGGTCAAAACACACTTCGTTCCCCCAATTGCAGAGTCAGACCCCGCTCAAAGTGTGCCCCTGGAAGCGTCCATTCGCAAGGAGTGTTTTGAGAGAAAAAAACTGCATCCGCGGAGGTACTCATTTTGCAATAATCCCCTTCAAACGTCTCGAGACCGGATGATTATTTGGAGCTTTGGAAATTGGATTGCTTGTAGGATGACTCTGGGGTCAAAACACACTTCGTTCCCCTAATTGAAGAATCAGACCTCTCCTAAAGTGTGGCCATGGAAGGGTCAACTCGCAAGGAGTGTTTTGAGAGAACAAAACTACATCCGCGGAGGTACTCATTTTGCAATAATCCCCCTCAAACGTCCGGAGATCGTGTGATTATTTGGGGCTTGGGAAATTTGATTGCTTGTACGATGACCATGGGGTCAAAACACAGTTCGTTCCCCAAATGGAAGAGTCAGACCCCGCTCAAAGTGTGCCCATGGAAGCGTCCACTTGCAAGGAGTGTTTTGAGAGAAAAAAACTCCATCCCCGAAGGTACTCATTTTGGAATAATCCCCTTCAAACGTCCCGAGACCGGGTGATTATTTGGAGCTTTGGAAATTTGATTGCTTGTAGGATGACTCTGGGGTCAAAACACACTTCGTTCCCCAAATTGAAGAAGCAGACCTCTCCCAAAGTGTGGCCATGGAAGCGTCAACTCGCAAGGAGTGTTTTGAGAGAAAAAAACTCCATCCGCGGAGGTACTCATTTTGTAATAATCCCCTTGAAACGTGCGGAGATCGCGTGATTATTTGGAGCTTTGGAAATTTGATTGCTTTTACGATGACTATGGGGTCAAAACACACTTCGTTCCCCAAATTGAAGAGTCAGACCCCGCTCAAAGTGTGCCCCTGGAAGCGTCCATTCGCAAGGAGTGTTTTGAGAGAAAAAAACTCCATCCGCGGAGGTACTCGTTTTGTAATAAACCCCTTCAAACGTGAGGAGATCAAGTGATTTTTTGGAGCTTTGGAAATTTGATTGCTTGTAGGATGACTCTGGAGTCAAAACACACTTCGTTCCCGAAATTGCAGAGTCAGACCCCGCTCAAAGTGTGCCCCTGGAAGTGTCCATTCGCAAGGAGTGTTTTGAGAGAAAAAAAACTCCATCCGCGGAGGTAATCATTTTGCAATAAACCCCTTCAAACGTCCCGAGACCGGGTGATTATTTGAAACTTTGGAAATTTGATTGCTTGTAGGATGACTCTGGGGTCGAAACACACTTCGTTCCCCGAATTGAAGAAGCAGACCTCTCCCAAAGTGTGGCCATGGAAGCGTCAACTCGCAAGGAGTGTTTTGAGAGAAAAAAACCCCATCCGCGGAGGTAGTCATTTTGCAATAATCCCCCTCGAATGTCTTGAGATCGTTTGATTATTTGGAGCTTTGGAAATTTGATTGCTTGTACGATGACTATGGGGTCAAAACACAGTTCGTTCCCCAAATGGATGAGACAGACCCCGCTCAAAGTGTGCCCATGGAAGCGTCCACTCGCAAGGAGTGTTTTGAGAGAAAAAAACTCCATCCGCGAAGGTACTCGTTTTGCAATAATCCCCTTCAAACCTCCCGAGACCGGGTGAATATTTGGAGCTTTGGAAATTTGATTGCTTGTAGGATGACTCTGGGGTCGAAACACACTTCGTTCCCCAAATTGAAGAAGCAGACCTCTCCCAAAGTGTGGCCATGGAAGCGTCAACTCGCAAGGAGTGTTTTGAGGGGAATAAACTACATCCGCGGAGGTACTCATTTCGCAATAATCCCCTCAAACGTCCGGAGATCGTGTGATTATATGGAGCTTTGCAAATTTGATTGCTTGTACGATGACTCTGGGGTCAAAACACACTTCGTTCCCCAAATTGAAGAGTCAGACCCCGCTCAAAGTGTGCCCATGGAAGCGTCAACGCGCAAGGAGCGTTTTGGGAGAAAAAAACTCCATCCGCGGAGGGACTCGTTTTGCAATAATCCCCTTCAAACGTCCCAAGACCGTGTGATTATTTGGAGCTTTGGAAATTTGATTGCTTGTAGGATGACTCTGGAGTCAAAACACACTTCGTTCCTCAAATTGAAGAATCAGACCTCTCCCAAAGTGTGGCCATGGAAGCGTCAACTCGCAAGGAGCGTTTTGAGAGAAAAAAACTCCATCCGCGGAGGTACTCATTTTGCAATAAACCTCTTCCAAGGTTCTGAGACCGGGTTATTTTTTGGATTTTGGAAATTTGATTAACTTGTACGGTGACTATGGGGTCAAAACACACTTCGTTCCCCAAATTGAAGAATCAGACCTCTCCCAAAGTGTGCCCATGGAAGCGTCAACTCGCAAGGAGCGATTTGAGAGGAAAAAACTCTACTCATTTTGCAATAATCCCCTTCAAACGTCCGGAGATCCGGTGTTTATTTGGAGCTTTGGAACTTTGATTGCTTGTACGATGACTATGGGGCCAAAACACACTTCGTTCCCCAAATTGAAGAATCAGACCTCTCCCAAAGTGTGGCCATGGAAGCGTCAACTCGCAAGGAGTCTTTTGAGAGGAAAAAACTCCATCCGCGGAGGTACTCATTTTGTAATAATCCCCTTCAAACGTCCGGAGATCCGGTGATTATTTGGAGCTTTGGAAATTTGATTGCTTGTACGATGACTTTGGGGTCCAAACACACTTCGTTCCCCAAATTGAAGAGTCAAACCCCGCTCAAAGTGTGCCTCTGGAAGCGTCCACTCGCAAGGAGCGTTTTGGGGAAAAAAAACTCCCTCCGCGGAGGTACTCATTTTGCAATAAACCCCTTGAAACGTCCCGAGACCGGGTGATTATTTGGAGCTTTCGAAATTTGTTTGCTTGTAAGATGACTATGGGGTCAAAACACACTTCGTTCCCCAAATTGAAGAATCAGACCTCTCTCAAAGTGTGGCCATCGAAGCGTCAACTCGCAAGGAGTGTTTTGAGAGAAAAAAACTACATCCGCGGAGGTAGTCATTTTGCAATATTCCCCTCAGCCGTCCGGAGATCGTGTGATTATTTGGAGCTTTGGAAATTAGATTGCTTGTACGATGACTATGGGGTCAAAACACACTTCGTTCCCCAAATGGAAGAGTCAGACCCCGCTCAAAGTGTGCCCCTGGAAGCGTCCACTCGCAAGGAGTGTTTTGAGAGGAAAAAACTCCATCCGCGGAGGTACTCATTTTGCAATAATCCCCTTCAAACGTCCGGAGATCCGGTGATTATTTGGAGTTTTGGACCTTTGATTGCTTGCACGATGACTATGGGGCCAAAACGCACTTCGTTCCCCAAATTGAAGAAGCAGACCTCTCCCAAAGTGTGGCCATGGAAGCGTCAACTCGCAAGGAGTTTTCTGAGAGAAAAAAACCCCATCTGCGGAGGTAGTCCTTTTGCAATAGTCCCCCTCGAACGTCTTGAGATCGTGCGATTATTTGGAGCTTTGGAAATTTGATTGCTTGTACGATGACTCTGGAGTCAAAACACAGTTCGTTCCCCAAATGGAAGAGTCAGACCCCGCTCAAAGTGTGCCCATGGAAGCGTCCACTCGCAAGGAGTGTTTTGAGAGAAGAAAACTCCATCTGCGAAGGTACTCGTTTTGCAATAATCCCCTTCAAACGTCCCGAGACCGTGTGATTATTTGGAGCTTTGGAAATTTGATTGCTTGTACGATGACTCTGGGGTCAAAACACACTTCGTTCCCCAAATTGAAGAGTCAGACCCCGCTCAAAGTGTGCCCCTGGAAGCGTCAACTCGCAAGGAGCGTTTTGGGAGAAAAAAACTCCATCCGCGGAGGGACTCGTTTTGCAATAATCCCCTTCAAACGTCCGGAGATCGTGTGATTATATGGAGCTTTGGAAATTTGATTGCTTGTAGGATGACTCTGGAGTCAAAACACACTTCGTTCCCCAAATTGAAGAATCAGGCCTCTCCCAAAGTGTGCCCATGGAAGCGTCAACTCGCAAGGAGTGTTTTGAGAGAAAAAAACCCCATCCGCGGAGGTACTCATTTTGCAATAATCCCCCTCAAACGTCCGGAGATCGTGTGATTACTTGGAGCTTTGGAAATTTGATTGCTTGTACGATGACTCTGGGGTCAAAACACAGTTCGTTCCCCAAATTGAAGAGTCAGACCCCGCTCAAAGTGTGCCCATGGAAGCGTGAACTCGCAGGGAGCGTTTTGGGAGAAAAAAACTCCATCCGCGGAGGTACTCGTTTTGCATTAATCCCCTTCAAACGTCCCGAGACCGTGTGATTATTTGGAGCTTTGGAAATTTGATTGCTTGTACGATGACTCTGGGGTCAAAACACACTTCGTTCCCCAAATTGAAGAGTCAGACCCCGCTCAAAGTGTGCCCCCGGAAGCGTCAACTCGCAAGGAGCGTTTTGGGAGAAAAAAACTCCATCCGCGGAGGGACTCGTTTTGCAATAATCCCCTTCAAACGTCCCAAGACCGTGTGATTATTTGGAGCTTTGGAAATTTGATTGCTTGTACGATGACTATGGGGTCCAAACACACTTCGTTCCCCAAATGGAAGAGTCAGACCCCGCTCAAAGTGTGCCCATGGAAGCGTCAACTTGCAAGGAGCGTTTTGGGAGAAACAAACTCCACCCGCGGAGGTACTCGTTTTGCAATAATCCCCTTCAAACGTCCCGAGACCGTGTGATTATTTGGAGCTTTGGAAATTTGGTTGCTTGTACGATGACTCTGGGGTCAAAACACACTTCGTTCCCCAAATTGAAGAATCAGACCCCGCTCAAAGTGTGCCCATGGAAGCGTCAACTCGCAAGGAGCGTTTTGGGAGAAAGAAACTCCACCTGCGGAGGTAATCGTTTTGCAATAATCCCCTTCAAACGTCCCGAGACCGTGTGATTATTTGGAGCTTTGGAAATTTGATTGCTTGTAGGATGACTCTGGAGTCAAAACACACTTCGTTCCTCAAATTGAAGAATCAGACCTCTCCCAAAGTGCGGCCATGGAAGCGTCAACTCGCAAGGAGCGTTTTGAGAGAAAAAAACTCCATCCGCGGAGGTACTCATTTTGCAATAAACCTCTTCCAAGGTTCTGAGACCGGGTCATTTTTTGGAGCTTTGGAAATTTGATTACTTGTACGGTGACTATGGGGTCAAAACACACTTCGTTCCCCAAATTGAAGAATCAGACCTCTCCCAAAGTGTGCCCATGGAAGCGTCAACTCGCAAGGAGCGATTTGAGAGGAAAAAACTCTACTCATTTTGCAATAATCCCCTTCAAACGTCCGGAGATCCGGTGATTATTTGGAGCTTTTGAACTTTGATTGCTTGTAAGATGACTATGGGGCCAAAACACACTTCGTTCCCCAAATTGAAGAATCAGACCTCTCCCAAAGTGTGGCCATGGAAGCGTCAACTCGCAAGGAGTGTTTTGAGAGAAAAAAACTACATCCGCGGAGGTACTCATTTTGCAATATTCCCCCTCAAACGTCCGGAGATCGTGTGATTTTTTGGAGCTTTGGAAATTTGATTACTTGTACGATGACTATGGGGTCCAAACACACTTCGTTCCCCAAATGGAAGAGTCAAACCCCGCTCAAAGTGTGCCCCTGGAAGCGTCCACTCGCAAGGAGCGTTTTGGGGGAAAAAAACTCCATCCGCGGAGGTACTCATTTTGCAATAAACCCCTTGAAACGTCCCGAGACCGGGTGATTATTTGGAGCTTTCGAACTTTGTTTGCTTGTAAGATGACTATGGGGTCAAAACACACTTCGTTCCCCAAGTTGAAGAGTCAGACCTCTCCCAAATTGTGGCCATGGAAGCTTCAACTCGCAAGGAGTGTTTTGAGAGAGAAAAACTACATCCGCGGAGGTAGTCATTTTGCAATAATCCCCCTCAACCGTCCGGAGATCGTGTGATTATTTGGAGCTTTGGAAATTTGATTGCTTGTACGATGACTATGGGGTCAAAACACACTTCGTTCCCCAAATAGAAGAGTCAGACCCCGCTCAAAGTGTGCCCCTGGAAGCGTCCACTCGCAAGGAGTGTTTTGAGAGGAAAAAACTCCATCCGCGGAGGTACTCATTTTGCAATAATCCCCCTCAAACGTCCGGAGATCCGGTGATTATTTGGAGTTTTGGACCTTTGATTGCTTGCACGATGACTATGGGGTCCAAACACACTTCGTTCCCCAAATCAAAGAGTCAGACCCCGCTCAAAGTGTGCCCCTGGAAGCGTCAACTCGCAAGGAGCGTTTTGGGGAAAAAAAACTCCATCCGCGGAGGTACTCGTTTTGTAATAAACCCCTTCAAACGTGCGGAGATCGTGTGATTTTTTGGAGCTTTGGAAATTTGATTGCTTGTCCGATGACTATGGGGTCAAAACACACTTCGTTCCCCAAATGGAAGTGTCAGACCCCGCTCAAAGTGTGCCCCTGGAAGCGTCCACTCGCGAGGAGTATTTTGAGAGGAAAAAACTCCATCCGCGGAGGTACTCATTTTGCAATAATCCCCCTCAAACGTCCGGAGATCCGGTGATTATTTGGAGTTTTGGACCTTTGATTGCTTGCACGATGACTATGGGGCCAAGACGCACTTTGTTCCCCAATTTGGAGAATCAGACCTCTCCCAAAGTGTGCCCCTGGAAGCGTCAACTCGCAAGGAGCGATTTGAGAGGAAAAAACTCCATCCGCGGAGGTACTCATTTTGTAATAATCCCCTTCAAACGTGCGGAGATCGTGTGATTATTTGGAACCTTGGAAATTTGATTGCTTGTACGATGACTATGGGGTCCAAACACACTTCGTTCCCCAAATTGAAGAGTCAGACCCCGCTCAAAGTGTGCCCCTGGAAGCGTCAACTCGCAAGGAGCGTTTTGGGGAAAAAAAACTCCATCCGCGGAGGTACTCGTTTTGTAATAAACCCCTTCAAACGTGCGGAGATCGTGTGATTTTTTGGAGCTTTGGAAATTTGATTGCTTGTACGATGACTATGGGGTCAAAACACACTTCGTTCCCCAAATTGAAGAGTCAGACCCCCCCAAAGTGTGACCCTGGAAGCGTCCATTCGCAAGGAGTGTTTTGAGAGAAAAAAAACTCCATCCGGGGAGGTACTCATTTTGCAATAAACCCCTGCAAACGTCCCGAGACCGGGTGATTATTTGGAGCTTTTGAAATTGGATTCCTTGTAGGATGACTCTGGGGTCAAAACACACTTCGTTCCCCAAATTGAAGAATCAGACCTCTCCCAAAGTGTGGCCATGGAAGCGTCAACTCGCAAGGAGTGTTTTGAGAGGAAAAAACTACATCCGCGGAGGTACTCATTTTGCAATAATCCCCCTCAAACGTCCGGAGATCGTGTGATTATTTGGAGCTTGGGAAATTTGATTGCTTGTACGATGACTATGCGGTCAAAACACAGTTCGTTCCCCAAATGGAAGAGTCAGACCCCGCTCAAAGTTTGCCCATGGAGTCGGCCACTCGCAAGGAGTGTTTTGAGAGAAAAAAACTCCATCCGCGAAGGTACTCATTTTGCAATAATCCCCTTCAAATGTCCCGAGACCCGGTGATTATTTGGAGCTTTGGAAATTTGATTGCTTGTAGGATGACTCTGGAGTCAAAACACACTTCGTTCCTCAAATTGAAGAATCAGACCTCTCCCAAAGTGCGGCCATGGAAGCGTCAACTCGCAAGGAGCGTTTTGAGAGAAAAAAACTCCATCCGCGGAGGTACTCATTTTGCAATAAACCTCTTCCAAGGTTCTGAGACCGGGTCATTTTTTGGAGCTTTGGAAATTTGATTACTTGTACGGCCACTATGGGGTCAAAACACACTTCGTTCCCCAAATTGAAGAATCAGACCTCTCCCAAAGTGTGCCCATGGAAGCGTCAACTCGCAAGGAGCGATTTGAGAGGAAAAAACTCTACTCATTTTGCAATAATCCCCTTCAAACGTCCGGAGATCCGGTGATTATTTGGAGCTTTTGAACTTTGATTGCTTGTAAGATGACTATGGGGCCAAAACACACTTCGTTCCCCAAATTGAAGAATCAGACCTCTCCCAAAGTGTGGCCATGGAAGCGTCAACTCGCAAGGAGTGTTTTGAGAGAAAAAAACTACATCCGCGGAGGTACTCATTTTGCAATATTCCCCCTCAAACGTCCGGAGATCGTGTGATTTTTTGGAGCTTTGGAAATTTGATTACTTGTACGATGACTATGGGGTCCAAACACACTTCGTTCCCCAAATGGAAGAGTCAAACCCCGCTCAAAGTGTGCCCCTGGAAGCGTCCACTCGCAAGGAGCGTTTTGGGGGAAAAAAACTCCATCCGCGGAGGTACTCATTTTGCAATAAACCCCTTGAAACGTCCCGAGACCGGGTGATTATTTGGAGCTTTCGAACTTTGTTTGCTTGTAAGATGACTATGGGGTCAAAACACACTTCGTTCCCCAAGTTGAAGAGTCAGACCTCTCCCAAATTGTGGCCATGGAAGCTTCAACTCGCAAGGAGTGTTTTGAGAGAAAAAAACTACATCCGCGGAGGTAGTCATTTTGCAATAATCCCCCTCAACCGTCCGGAGATCGTGTGATTATTTGGAGCTTTGGAAATTTGATTGCTTGTACGATGACTATGGGGTCAAAACACACTTCGTTCCCCAAATAGAAGAGTCAGACCCCGCTCAAAGTGTGCCCCTGGAAGCGTCCACTCGCAAGGAGTGTTTTGAGAGGAAAAAACTCCATCCGCGGAGGTACTCATTTTGCAATAATCCCCCTCAAACGTCCGGAGATCCGGTGATTATTTGGAGTTTTGGACCTTTGATTGCTTGCACGATGACTATGGGGTCCAAACACACTTCGTTCCCCAAATTAAAGAGTCAGACCCCGCTCAAAGTGTGCCCCTGGAAGCGTCAACTCGCAAGGAGCGTTTTGGGAAAAAAAAACTCCATCCGCGGAGGTACTCGTTTTGTAATAAACCCCTTCAAACGTGCGGAGATCGTGTGATTTTTTGGAGCTTTGGAAATTTGATTGCTTGTACGATGACTATGGGGTCAAAACACACTTCGTTCCCCAAATGGAAGTGTCAGACCCCGCTCAAAGTGTGCCCCTGGAAGCGTCCACTCGCGAGGAGTATTTTGAGAGGAAAAAACTCCATCCGCGGAGGTACTCATTTTGCAATAATCCCCCTCAAACGTCCGGAGATCCGGTGATTATTTGGAGTTTTGGACCTTTGATTGCTTGCACGATGACTATGGGGCCAAGACGCACTTTGTTCCCCAATTTGGAGAATCAGACCTCTCCCAAAGTGTGCCCCTGGAAGCGTCAACTCGCAAGGAGCGATTTGAGAGGAAAAAACTCCATCCGCGGAGGTACTCATTTTGTAATAATCCCCTTCAAACGTGCGGAGATCGTGTGATTATTTGGAACCTTGGAAATTTGATTGCTTGTACGATGACTATGGGGTCCAAACACACTTCGTTCCCCAAATTGAAGAGTCAGACCCCGCTCAAAGTGTGCCCCTGGAAGCGTCAACTCGCAAGGAGCGTTTTGGGGAAAAAAAACTCCATCCGCGGAGGTACTCGTTTTGTAATAAACCCCTTCAAACGTGCGGAGATCGTGTGATTTTTTGGAGCTTTGGAAATTTGATTGCTTGTACGATGACTATGGGGTCAAAACACACTTCGTTCCCCAAATTGAAGAGTCAGACCCCCCCAAAGTGTGACCGTGGAAGCGTCCATTCGCAAGGAGTGTTTTGAGAGAAAAAAAACTCCATCCGGGGAGGTACTCATTTTGCAATAAACCCCTGCAAACGTCCCGAGACCGGGTGATTATTTGGAGCTTTTGAAATTGGATTCCTTGTAGGATGACTCTGGGGTCAAAACACACTTCGTTCCCCAAATTGAAGAATCAGACCTCTCCCAAAGTGTGGCCATGGAAGCGTCAACTCGCAAGGAGTGTTTTGAGAGGAAAAAACTACATCCGCGGAGGTACTCATTTTGCAATAATCCCCCTCAAACGTCCGGAGATCGTGTGATTATTTGGAGCTTGGGAAATTTGATTGCTTGTACGATGACTATGCGGTCAAAACACAGTTCGTTCCCCAAATGGAAGAGTCAGACCCCGCTCAAAGTTTGCCCATGGAAGCGGCCACTCGCAAGGAGTGTTTTGAGAGAAAAAAACTCCATCCGCGAAGGTACTCATTTTGCAATAATCCCCTTCAAATGTCCCGAGACCCGGTGATTATTTGGAGCTTTGGAAATTTGATTGCTTGTAGGATGACTCTGGGGTCAAAACACACTTCTTTCCCCAAATTGAAGAAGCAGACCTCCCCCAAAGTGTGGCCATGGAAGCGTCAACTCGCAAGGAGTGTTTTGAGAGAAAAAAACCCCATCCGCGGAGGTACTCATTTTGCAATAATCCCCCTCGAACGTCCTGAGGTCGTGTGATTATTTGGAGCTTTGGAAATTTGATTGCTTGTACGATGACTATGGGGTCAAAACACACTTCGTTACCAAATTGAAGAGTCAGACCCCGCTGAAAGTGTGCCCATGGAAGCGTCAACTCGCAAGGCGTGTTTTGAGAGAAAAAAACTCCATCCGGGGGGGTACTCATTTTGCAATAATTCGCCTCGAACGTCTTGAGATCGTGTGATTATTTGGAGCTTTGTAAATTTGATTGCTTGTACGATGACTATGGGGTCAAACCACACTTCGTTCCCCAAATTGAAGAGTCAGACCTCGCTCAAAGTGTGCCCCTGGAAGCGTCAACTGGCAGAGAGCGTTTTGGGAGAAAAAAACTTCATCCGCGGAGGTACTCATTTTGTAATAAACCTCTTCAAACGTCCGGAGATCGTGTGATTATTTGGAGCTTTGGAAGTTTGATTGCTTGTACGATGACTATGGGGTCAAAACAAAGTTCGTTCCCCAAATTGACGAGTCAGACCCCGCTCAAAGTGTGCCCCTAGAAGGGTCAACTCGCAAGGAGCGTTGTGGGACAAAAAAACTCCATCCGCGGAGGGAATCGTTTTGCAATAATCCCCTTCAAACCTCCCGAGACCGTGTGATTTTTTGGAGCTTTGAAAATTTGTTTGCTTGTACGATGACTCTGGGGTCAAAACACACTTCTTTCCCCGAATTGAAGAGTCAGACCCCGCTCGAAGTGTGCCCCTGGAAGCGTCAACTCGCGAGTAGTGTTTTGAGAGAAAAAAACTTCATCCGCGGAGGTACTCATTTTGTAATAAACCCCTTCAAACGTGCGGAGATCGTGTGATTATTTGGAGCCTTGGAAATTTGATTGCTTGTACGATGACTATGGGGTCAAAACAAACTTCGTTCCCCAAATTGACGAGTCAGACCCCGCTCAAAGTGTGCCCCTAGAAGGGTCAACTCGCAAGGAGCGTTTTGGGACAAAAAAACTCCATCCGCGGAGGGACTCGTTTTGCAATAATCCCCTTGAAACATCCCGAGACGGTGTGATTATTTGGATCTTTGGAAATTTGTTTGCTTGTAGGATGACTATGGGGCCACAACACACTTCGTTCCCCAAGTTGAAGAATCAGACCCCGCTCGAAGTGTGCCCCTGGAAGCGTCAACTCGCGAGGAGTGTTTTGAGAGAAAAAAACTCCATCCGCGGAGGTACTCATTTTGTAATAAACCCCTTCAAACGTGCGGAGATCGTGTGATTATTTGGAGCTTTGGAAATTTGATTGCTTGTCTGATTGCTATGAGGTCAAAACACACTTCGTTCCCAAAATTGACGAATCAGACCTCTCCCAAAGTGTGCCCCTGGAAGCGTCAACTCGCAAGGAGCGTTTTGGGAGAAAAAAACTCCATCCGCGGAGGGACTCGTTTTGCAATAATCCCCTCCAAACGTTCCAAGACCGTGTGATTATTTGGAGCTTTGGAAATTTGATTGCTTGTAGGGTGACTCTGGGGTCAAAACACACTTCGTTCCCCAAATTGCAGTGTCAGACCCCGCTCAAAGTGTGGCCCTGGAAGCGTCACCTCGCAAGGAGTGTTTTGAGAGAAAAAAACTCCATCCGCGGAGGTACTCATTTTGTAATAAACCCCTTCAAACGTGCGGAGATCGTGTGATTACTTGGAGCTTTGGAAATTTGATTTCTTGTACGATTACTATGGGCTCAAAACACACTTCGTTCCCCAATTTGAAGAGTCAGACCCCGCTCAAAGTGTGCCCCTGGAAGCGTCAACTCGCGAGGAGTGTTTTGAGAGAAAAAACTTCATCCGCGGAGGTACTCATTTTGTAATAAACCCCTTCAAACGTGCGGAGTTCGTGTGATTATTTGGAGCTTTGAGAATTTGATTGCTTGTCTGATTGCTATGGGGTGAAAACACACTTCGTTTCCCAAATTGACGAATCAGACCTCTCCCAAAGTGTGCCCCTGGAAGCGTCAACTCGCAAGGAGCGTTTTGGGAGAAAAAAACTCCATCCGCGGAGGAACTCGTTTTGCAATAATCCCTTCAAACGTTCCGAGACCGTGTGATTATTTGGAGCTTTGGAAATTTGATTGCTTGTAGGGTGACTCTGGGGTCAAAACACACTTCGTTCTGCAAGTTGAAGAGTCAGACCCCGCTCAAAGTGTGCCCCTGGAAGCGTCAACTCGCAAGGAGTGTTTTGAGATGAAAAAAACTCCATCCGCGGAGGTAGTCATTTTGTAATAAACGCCTTCAAACGTGCGGAGATCGTGTGATTATTTCGAGCGTTGGAAATTTGATTTCTTGTACGATGACTATGGAGTCAAAACACACTTCGCTCCCCAAATGGAAGAGTCAGACCCCGCTCAAAGTGTGCCCATGGAAGCGTCAACCCGCAAGGAGCGTTTTGGGAGAAAAAAACTCCATCCGCGGAGGGACTTGTTTTGCAATAATCCCCTTGAAACATCCGGAGACCGTGTGATTATTTGGAGCTTTGGAAATTTGATTGCTTGTAGGATGACTCTGGGGTCAAAACACACTTCGTTCCCCAAATTGAGGAGTCACACCCCGCTCAAAGTGTGCCCCTCGAAGCGTCAACTCGCAAGGAGTGTTTTGAGAGGAAAAAACTCCATCCGCAGAGGTACTCATTTTGTAATAAACCCCTTCAAACGTGCGGACATCGTGTGATTATTTGGAGCTTTGGAAATTTGATTGCTTGTACGATGACTATGCGGTCAAAACACACTTCGTTCCCCAAATCAAAGAATCAGGCCTCTCCCAAAGTGTGGCCATGGAAGCGTCAACTCGCAAGGAGCGTTTTGGCAGAAAAAAACTCCATCCGCGGATGGACTCATTTTGCAATAAACCCCTTCAAACGTCCGGAGATCGTGTGATTATTTGGAGCTTTGGAAATTTGATTGCTTGTACGATGACTTTGGGGTCAAAACACACTTCGTTCCCCAAATTGAAGAATCAGACCTCTCCCAAAGTGTGCCCATGGAAACGTCAACTCGCAAGGAGCCCTATGAGAGAAAAGAACTCCATCAGCGGAGGGACTCATTTTGCAATAAATCCCTTCAAACGTGCGGAGATCGTGTAATTATTCGGAGCTTTGGAAATTTGATTGCTTGTACGATTACTATGGGGTCAAAACAAACTTCGCTCCCCAAATTGAAGAGTCAGACCCCGCTCAAAGTGTGCCCCTGGAAGCGTCAACTCGCAAGGAGCGATTTGAGAGGAAAAAACTCCATCGGCGGAGGGACTCATTTTGTAATAAACCCCTTCAAACGTCCGGAGATCGTGTGATTATTTGGAGGTTTGGAAATTTGATTGGTTGTACGATGACTATGGGGTCAAAAGACACTTCGTTCCCCAAATTGAAGAGTCAGACTCCGCTCAAAGTGTGGCCGTGGATACGTCAACTCGCAAGGAGCTTTTTGGGAGAAAAAAACTCCATGTGCGGAGGGACTCATTTTGCAATAATCCCCCTCAAACGTCTGGAGATTGTGTGATTCTTTGGAGCTTTGGAAATTTGATTGCCTGTACGATTACTATGGGGTCAAAACACACTTCGTTCCCCAAATTGAAGAGTCAGACCCCGCTCAAAGTGTGCCCATGGAAGCGTTTACTCGCGAGGAGTGTTTTCAGAGAAAAAAACTCCATCCGCGGAGGTACTCATTTTGCAATAATCCCCTTCAAACGTGCGGAGATCGTGTGATTATTTGGAGCTTTGGAAATTTGATTGCTTGTACGATGACTATGGGGTCAAAACACACTTCGTTCTCCAAATTGAAGAGTCAGACCCCGCTCAAAGTGTGCCCCTGGAAGCGTCCACTCGCAAGGAGCGATTTGAGAGAAAAAAACTCCATCCGCGGAGGGACTCATTTTGTAATAAACCCCTTCAAACGTCCGGAGATCGTGTGATTATTTGGAGGTTTGGAAATTTGATTGGTTGTACGATGAGTATGGCGTCAAAACACACTTCGTTCCCCAAATTGAAGAGTCAGACTCCGCTCAAACTGTGGCCGTGGAAGCGTCAACTCGCAAGGAGCGTTTTGGGAGAAAAAACTCCTTGCGCGGAGGGACTCATTTTGCAATAATCCCCCTCAAAGGTCCGGAGATCGTGTGATTATTTGGAGCTTTGGAAATTTCATTGCTTGTAGGATGACTCTGGGGTCAAAACACACTTCGTTCCCCAAATTGAAGAGTCAGACCTCTCCCAAAGTGTGGCCATGGAAGCGTCAACTCGCAAGGAGCGTTTTCCGAGAAAAAACTCCATCCGCGGAGGGACTCGTGTGGCAATAATCCCCTTCAAACGTCCCGAGACCGTGTGATTATTTGGATCTTTGGAACTTTGATTGCTTATACGATGACTATGGGGTCAAAACACACTTGGTTCCCCAAATTGAAGAATGAGACCTCTCCCAAACCGTGGCCATGGAAGCGTCGACTCGCAAGGAGCGTTTTGGGAGAAAACAACTTCATCCGCGGAGGTACTCATTTTGTAATAAACCCCTTCAAACGTGCGGAGATTGTGGGATTATTTGGCGCTTTGCAAATTTGATTGCTTGTACGATTACTATGGGGTCAAAACGCACTTCGTTCCCCAAATTGAAGAATCAGACCTCTTCCCCAAGTGTGCCCATGGAAGCGTCAACTCGCAAGGAGCGATTTGAGAGGAAAAAACTCCATCCGTGGAGGTACTCATTTTGCAATAATCCCCTTCAAACGTCCGGAGATCCGGTGATTTTTTGGAACTTTGGAAATTTGATTGCTTGTACCCTGACTATAGGGTCCAAACACACTTCGTTCCCCAAGTCGAAGAGTCAGACCCCGCTCAAACTGTGGCCGTGGAAGCGTCAACTCGCAAGGAGTGTTTTGGGAGAAAAAAACTCCATCAGCGGAGGGACCCGTTTTGCAATAATCCCCTTCAGACGTCCCGAGACGGTGTGATTATTTGGAGCTTTGGAAATTTGATTGCTTGTATGATGACTATGGGGTCAAAACACACTTCGCTCTCCAAGTGGAAGAGTCAGACCCCGCTCAAACTGTGGCCGTGGAAGCGTCAACTCGCAAGGAGTGTTTTGGGAGAAAAAAACTCCATCAGCGGAGGGACTCATTTTGCAATAATCCCCTTCAAACGTGCGGAGATCGTGTGATTATTTGGACCTTTGAAAATTTGATTGTTTGGACGATGACTATGGGGTCAAAACAAACTTCGTTCCCCAAATTGAAGAGTCACACCCCGCTCAAAGTGTGCCCCTGGAAGCGTCAACTCGCAAGGAGCGTTTTGGGAGAAAAAAACTCCATCCGCGGACGGACTCCTTTTGCAACAATCCCCTTCAAACGTCCCGAGACGGTGTGATTATTTGGAGCTTTGGAAATTTGATTGCTTGTACCCTGACTATAGGGTCCAAACACACTTCGTTCCCCAAATTGAAGAGTCAGACCCCGCTCAAACTGTGGCCGTGGAAGCGTCAACTCGCAAGGAGTGTTTTGGGAGAAAAAAACTCCATCAGCAGAGGGACTCGTTTTGCAATAATCTCCATCAGACGTCCGGAGATCGTGTGATTTTTTGGTGCTTTGGAAATTTGATTGCTTGTAGGATGACTCTGGAGTCAAAAAACACTTTGTTCCCCAAATTGAAGAGTCAGACCCCGCTCAAAGTGTGCCCCTGGAAGCGTCCACTCGCAAGGAGCGTTTTGGGAGAGAAAACTCCATCCGTGGAGGTACTCATTTTGCAATAATCCCCTTGAAACGTCTGGAGATCGTGTGATTATATGGAGCTTTGGAAATGACGATGACTTTGGGGTCAAGACACACTTCGTTCCCCAAATTGAAGAATCAGACCTCTCCCAAAGTGTGCCCATGGAAGCGTCAACTCGCAGGGAGTGATTTGAGAGGAAAAGGCTGCATCCGCGGAGGTACTCGTTTTGTAATAAACCTCTTCAAACGTCCGGAGATCTGGTGATTATTTGGAGCTTTGGAACTTTGATTGCTTGTACGATGACTATGGGGCCAAAACACACTTTGTTCCCCAAATTGAAGAATCAGACCTCTCCCAAAGTGTGCCCATGGAAGTGTCAACTCGCAAGGAGCGATTTGAGACGAAAAAACTCCATCCATGGAGGTACTGATTTTGTAATAATCCCCTTCAAACGTCTGGAGATTGTGTGATTATTTGGAGCTTTGGAAATTTGATTGCTTGTACGATGACTTTGGGGTCAAAACACACTTCGTTCCCCAAATTGAAGAGTCAGACCCCGGTCAAAGTGTGCATCTGGAAGCGTCAACTCGCAAGGAACGTTTTGGGGGGAAAAAACTCCATCCGCGGAGGGACTCGTTTTGCAATAATCCCCTTCAAACGTCCCGAGACCGTGTGCTTATTCGGAGCTTTGTAAATTTGATTGCTTGTGGGATGACTTTGGGGTCAAAACACACTTCGTTCCCCAAATTGAAGAGTCAGACCCCGCTCAAAGTGTGCGCCTGGAAGCGTCAACTCGCAAGGAGTGTTTTGAGAGAAAAAAACTCCATCCACAGAGGGACTCGTTTTGCAATAGTCCCCCTCACCCGTCCGGAGATTTTGTGCTTATTTGGAGCTTTGGAAATTGGATTGCTTGTAGGATGACTCTGGAGTCAAAACACACTTCGTTCCCCAAATTAAAGAATCAAACCTCTCCCAATGTGTGCCCATGGAATCGTCCCCTCGCAAGGTGTGTTTTGAGAGAAAAAAACCCCATCCGCGGAGGGACTCATTTTGCAATAAACCCCCTCAAACGTGCGGAGATCGTGTGATTGTTTGGAGCTTTTGAAATTTGATTGCTTGTACGATGACTATGGGGTCAAAACAAACTTCGTTCCCCAAGTGGAAGAGTCAGACCCCGCTCAAAGTGTGCCCCTGGAAGCGTCAACTCGCAAGGAGCGTTTTGGGAGAAAAAAAATCCCTCCGCGGCGGTACTCATTTTGCAACAATCCCCTTCAAACGTCCAGAGATCTGGTCCTTATTTGGCGCCGTGGAAATTTGATTGCTTGTACGATGACTATGGGGTCAAAACACACTTCGTTCCCCAAATTGAAGAGTCACACCCCGCTCAAAGTGTGCCCGTCGAAGCGTCAACTCGCAAGGAGCGTTTTGGGAAAAAAAAACTCCATCCGTGGAGGGACTCGTTTTGCAAAAATCCCCTTGAAACGTCCCGAGACCGTGTGATTATCTGGGGCTTTGGAAATTTAATTGCTCGTAGGATGACTCTGGAGTCAAAACACACTTCGTTCCCCAAGTTGAAGAGTCACACCTCTCCCAAAGTGTGGCCTTGCAAGCGTCAACTCGCAAGGAGCGTTTTGAGAGAAAGAAACTCCATCCGCGGAGGTACTCATTTTGCAATAATCCCCCTCAAAGGTGCGGAGATCGTATGATTATTTCGAGCTTTGGAAATTTGATTGCTTGTAGGATGACTCTGGAGTCAAAACACAGTTCGTTCCCCAAGTTGAAGAGTCAGACCCCGCTCAAAGTGTGCCCATGGAAGCGTCAACTCGCAAGGAGCGATTTGAGAGGAAAAAACTCCATCCGCGGAGGTACTCATTTTGCAATAATCCCCGTCAAACGTCTGGAGATCCGGTGATTTTTTGGAACTTTGGAAATTTGATTGCTTGTACCCTGACTATAGGGTCCAAACACACTTCGTTCCCCAAGTCGAAGAGTCAGACCCCGCTCAAACTGTGGCCGTGGAAGCGTCAACTCGCAAGGAGTGTTTTGGGAGAAAAAAACTCCATCAGCGGAGGGACCCGTTTTGCAATAATCTCCATCAAACGTGCGGAGATCGTGTGATTATTTGGACCTTTGGAAATTTGATTGTTTGTACGATGTCTATTGGGTCAGAACAAACTTCGTTCCCCAAATTGAAGAGTCACACCCCGCTCAAAGTGTGCCCCTGGAAGCGTCAACTCGCAAGGAGCGTTTTGGGAGAAAAAAACTCCATCCGCGGACGGACTCCTTTTGCAATAATCCCCTTCAAACGTCCCGAGACGGTGTGATTATTTGGAGCTTTGGAAATTTGATTGCTTGTATGATGACTATGGGGTCAAAACACACTTCGTTCTCCAAGTGGAAGAGTCAGACCCCGCTCAAACTGTGGCCGTGGAAGCGTCAACTCGCAAGGAGTGTTTTGGGAGAAAAAAACTCCATCAGCAGAGGGACTCGTTTTGCAACAATCTCCATCAGACGTCCGGAGATCGTGTGATTTTTTGGTGCTTTGGAAATTTGATTGCTTGTAGGATGACTCTGGAGTCAAAACACACTTTGTTCCCCAAATTGAAGAGTCAGACCCCGCTCAAAGTTTCCCCCTGGAAGCGTCAACTCGCAAGGAGCGTTTTGGGAGAAAAAACTCCATCCGTGGAGGTACTCATTTAGCAATAATCTCCTTGAAACGTCTGGAGATCGTGTGATTATATGGAGCTTTGGAAATTATGATGACTTTGGGGTCAAGACACACTTCGTTCCCCAAATTGAAGAATCAGACCTCTCCCAAAGTGTGCCCATGGAAGCGTCAACTCGCAGGGAGTGATTTGAGAGGAAAAAGCTGCATCCGCGGAGGTACTCGTTTTGTAATAAACCTCTTCAAACGTCCGGAGATCTGGTGATTATTTGGAGCTTTGGAACTTTGATTGCTTGTACGATGACTATGGGGCCAAAACACACTTTGTTCCCCAAATTGAAGAATCAGACCTCTTCCAAAGTGTGCCCATGGAAGTGTCAACTCGCAAGGAGCGATTTGAGACGAAAAAACTCCATCCATGGAGGTACTGATTTTGTAATAATCCCCTTCAAACGTCTGGAGATTGTGTGATTATTTGGAGCTTTGGAAATTTGATTGCTTGTACGATGACTTTGGGGTCAAAACACACTTCGTTCCCCAAATTGAAGAGTCAGACCCCGCTCAAACTGTGCCTCTGGAAGCGTCAACTCGCAAGGAACGTTTTGGGGGGAAAAAACTCCATCCGCGGAGGGACTCGTTTTGCAATAATCCCCTTCAAACGTCCCGAGACCGTGTGCTTATTCGGAGCTTTGTAAATTTGATTGCTTGTGGGATGACTTTGGGGTCAAAACACACTTCGTTCCCCAAATTGAAGAGTCAGACCCCGCTCAAAGTGTGCGCCTGGAAGCGTCAACTCGCAAGGAGTGTTTTGAGAGAAAAAAACTCCATCCGCAGAGGGACTCGTTTTGCAATAGTCCCCCTCACCCGTCCGGAGATCTTGTGCTTATTTGGAGCTTTGGAAATTGGATTGCTTGTAGGATGACTCTGGAGTCAAAACACACTTCGTTCCCCAAATTAAAGAATCAAACATTTCCCAATGTGTGCCCATGGAATCGTCCCCTCGCAAGGTGTGTTTTGAGAGAAAAAAACCCCATCCGCGGAGGGACTCATTTTGCAATAAACCCCCTCAAACGTGCGGAGATCGTGTGATTGTTTGGAGCTTTTGAAATTTGATTGCTTGTACGATGACTATGGGGTCAAAACAAACTTCGTTCCCCAAGTGGAAGAGTCAGACCCCGCTCAAAGTGTGCCCCTGGAAGCGTCAACTCGCAAGGAGCGTTTTGGGAGAAAAAAACTCCCTCCGCGGCGGTACTCATTTTGCAACAATCCCCTTCAAACGTCCAGAGATCTGGTGCTTATTTGGCGCCGTGGAAATTTGATTGCTTGTACGATGACTATGGGGTCAAAACACACTTCGTTCCCCAAATTGAAGAGTCACACCCCGCTCAAAGTGTGCCTGTGGAAGCGTCATCTCGCAAGGAGCGTTTTGGGAAAAAAAAACTCCATCCGTGGAGGGACTCGTTTTGCAAAAATCCCCTTGAAACGTCCCGAGACCGTGTGATTATCTGGGGCTTTGGAAATTTGATTGCTCGTAGGATGACTCTGGAGTCAAAACACACTTCGTTCCCCAAGTTGAAGAGTCACACCTCTCCCAAAGTGTGGCCTTGCAAGCGTCAACTCGCAAGGAGCGTTTTGAGAGAAAAAAACTCCATCCGCGGAGGTACTCATTTTGCAATAATCCCCCTCAAACGTGCGGAGATCGTATGATTACTTCGAGCTTTGGAAATTTGATTGCTTGTAGGATGACTCTGGAGTCAAAACACAGTTCGTTCCCCAAGTTGAAGAGTCAGACCCCGCTCAAAGTGTGCCCCTGGAAGCGTCTACTCGCAAGCATTTTTTGAGAGAAAAAAACTCCATCCGCGGAGGTACTCATTTTGCAATAAACCCCTTCAAATGTTCGGAGATCGTGTGATTTTTTGGAGCTTTGACAATTTAATTGCTTGTACGATGACTATGGGGTCAAAACACACTTCGTTCCCAAAATTGAAGAGTCAGACCCCGCTCAAAGTGTGCCCCTGGAAGCGTCAACCCGCAAGGAGTGTTTTGAGAGAAAAAAGTTCCATCCGCGGAGGTACTCATTTTGTAATAAACCCCTTCAAACGTCCGGAGATCGTGTGATTATTTGGAGGTTTGGAAATTTGATTGGCTGTACGATGACTATGGGGTCAAAACACACTTCGTTCCCCAAATTGCAGTGTCAGACCCCGCTCAAAGTGTGCCCATGGAAGCGTCTACTCGCAAGGATTGTTTTGAGAGAGAGAAAAAACTCCATCCGCGGAGGTACTCATTTTGCAATAAACCCCTTCAAAGGTGCGGAGATCGTGTGATTATTTGGAGCTTTGACAATTTGATTGCTTGTACCATGACCATGGGGTCAAAACACACTTCGTTCCCCAAATTGAAGAGTCAGACCCCGCTCAAAGTGTGCCCCTGGAAGCGTCAACTCGCAAGGAGTGTTTTGAGAGAAAAAAGTTCCATCCGCGGAGGTACACATTTTGTAAGAAACCCTTCAAACGTGCGGAGATCGTGTGATCATTTGGAGCTTTGGAAATTTGATTGCTTGTACGATTACTATGGGGTCAAAACACACTTTGTTCCCCAAATTGAAGAATCAGACCCCTCCCAAAGTGTGCCCCTGGAAGCGTCAACTCGCAAGGAGCGATTTGAGAGGAGAAAACTCCATCCGCGGAGGTACTGATTTTGCAATAATCCCCTTCAAACGTCTGGAGATCGTGTGATTATTTGGAGGTTTGGAAATTTGATTGGCTGTACGATGACTATGGGGTCAAAACACACTTCGTTCCCCAAATTGCAGTGTCATACCCCGCTCAAAGTGTGCCCATGGAAGCGTCTACTCGCAAGGATTGTTTTGAGAGAGAAAAAAAACTCCATCCGCGGAGGTACTCAGTTTGCAATAAACCCCTTCAAAGGTGCGGAGATCGTGTGATTATTTGGAGCTTTGACAATTTGATTGCTTGTACCATGACCATGGGGTCAAAACACACTTCGTTCCCCAAATTGAAGAGTCAGACCCCGCTCAAAGTGTGCCCCTGGAAGCGTCAACTCGCAAGGAGTGTTTTGAGAGAAAAAAGTTCCATCCGCGGAGGTACTCATTTTGTAATAAACCGTTCAAACGTGCGGAGATCGTGTGATCATTTGGAGCTTTGGAAATTTGATTGCTTGTAGGATGACTATGGGGCCAAAACACACTTCGTTCCCCAAATTGAAGAATCAGACTCCCCCAAACCGTGGCCATGGAAGCGTCAACTCGCAAGGAGCGATTTGAGAGAAAAAAATTCCATCCGCGGAGGTACTCATTTCGTAATAATTGCCTTCAAATGTCCGGAGATCCGGTGATTATTTGGAGCTTTGGAAATTTGATTGCTTGTACGATGACTTTGGGGTCAAAACACACTTCGTTCCCAAAATTGAAGAGTCAGACCCCGCTCAAAGTGTGCCTCTGGAAGCGTCAACTCGCAAGGAGCAATTTGAGAGGAAAAAACTCCATCCGCGGAGGTACTCATTTTGCAATAATCTCCATCAAACATCCGGAGATCGTGTGATTATTTGGAGCTTTGGAAATTTGATTGCTTGTACGATGACTATGGGGTCACAACACACTTCGTTCCCCAAATTGAAGAATGAGACCTCTCCCAAACCGTGGCCATGGAAGCTTCAACTCGCAAGGAGTGTTTTGAGAGAAAAAAGCTCCATCCGCAGAGGTACTCATTTTGCAATAAACCCCTTCAAACGTCCGGAGATCGTGTGATTATTTGGAGGTTTGGAAATTTGATTGCTGGTACAATGATTATGGGGCCAAAACACACTTCGTTCCCCAAATTGCAGTGTCAGACCCCGCTCAAAGTGTGCCCTTGGAAGCGTCTACTCGCAAGGAGTTTTTTGAGAGAAAAAAAACTCCATCCGCGGAGGTACTCATTTTGTAATAAACCCCTTCAAAGGTGCGGAGATCGTGTAATTATTTGGAGCTTTGGAAATTTGATTGCTTGTACCATGACTATGGGGTCCAAAAACACTTTGTTCCCTAAATTGAAGAGTCAGACCCCGCTCAAAGTGTGCCCTTGGAAGCGTCTACTCGCAAGGAGCTTTTCGAGAGAAAAAAAACTCCATCCGCGGAGGTACTCATTTTGCAATAAACCCCTTCAAAGGTGCGGAGATCGTGTAATTATTTGGAGCTTTGGAAATTTGATTGCTTGTACCATGACTATGGGGTCCAAAAACACTTTGTTCCCCAAATTGAAGAGTCAGACCCCGCTCAAAGTGTGCGCCTGGAAGCGTCCACTCGCAAGGAGTGTTTTGAGAGAAAAAAACTCCATCCGCGGAGGTACTCGTTTTGTAATAAAACCCTTCAAACGTGCGGAGATCGTGTGATTATTTGGAGCTTTGGAAATTTGATTGCTAGTACGATTACTATGGGGTCAAAACACACTTTGTTCCCCAAATTGAAGAATCAAACCTCTCCCAAAGTGTGCTCATGGAAGCGTCAACTCGCAAGGAGCGATTTGAGAAGAAAAAACTCCATCCGCGGAGGAACTCATTTTGCAATAATCCCCTTCAAACGTTCCAAGATCTAGTGATTATTTGGCGCTCTGGAAATTATATTGCTTGTACGATGACTATGGGGTCAAAACACACTTCGTTCCCCAAATTGAAGAGTCAGACCCCGCCCAAAGTGTGGCCATGGAAGCGTCAACTCGCAAGGAGTGTTTTGAGAGAAAAAGACTCCATCCGCCGAGGTACTCGTTTTGTAATAAAACCCTTCAAACGTGCGGAGATCGTGTGACTATTTGGAGCTTTGGAAATTTGATTGCTTGTACCATTACTATGGGGTCAATGCACACTTCGTTCCCGAAATTGAAGAATCAGACCCCTCCCAAAGTGTGCCCATGGAAGCGTCAACTCGCAAGGAGCGATTTGAGAGGAAAAAACTCCATCCGCGGAGGTGCTGATTTTGCAATAATCCCCTTCAAACTTCCAGAGATCCGGTGATTATTTGGAGCTTTGGAAATTTGATTGCTTGTACGATGACTATGGGGCCAAAACACACTTCGTTCCCCAAATTGAAGAATCAGACCTCCCCCAAAGTGTGCCCATGGAAGCGTCAACTCGCAAGGAGCGATTTGAGAGAAAAAAACTCGATCCGCGGAGGTACTCATTTTGCAATAATCCCCTTCAAATGTCCGGACATCCGGTGATTATTTGGAGCTTTGGAAATTTGATTCCTTGTACGATGACTATGGGGTCAAAACACACTTCGTTCCCCAAATTGAACAATGAGACCTCTCCCGAACCGTGGCCATGGAGTTGTCAACTCGCAAGGAGTGTTTTGAGAGAAAAAAGTTCCATCCGCGGAGGTACTAATTTTGCAATAGACCCCTTCAAACGTCCAGAGACCGTGTGATTATTCGGAGCTTTGGAAATTTGATTGCTTGTACGATGACTATGGGGTCAAAACACACTTCGTTCCCCAAAGTGAAGAATCAGACCTCCCCCAAACCGTGGCCATGGAAGCGTCAACTCGCAAGGAGCGATTTGAGAGAAAAAAACTCCATCCGCGGAGGTACTCATTTTGCCATAATCCCCCTCAAACGTCCAGAGGTCGTGTGATTATTTGGAGCTTTGATAATTTGATTGCTTGTACGATGACTATGGGGTCAAAACACACTTCGTTCCCCAAATTGAAGAGTCAGAACCCGCTCAAATTGTGCCCCTGGAGGCGTCAACTCGCAAGGAGTGTTTTGAGAGAAAAAAATTCCATCCGCTGAGGTACTGATTTTGCAATAAACCCCTTCAAACGTGCGGAGATCGTGTGATTATTTGGAGGTTTTGGAAATTTGATTGGTTGTACGATGACTATGGGGTCAAAACACACTTCGTTCCCCAAATTGCAGAGTCATACCCCGCTCAAAGTGTGCCCCCGGAAGCGTCTACTCGCAAGGAGTGTTTTGAGAGAAAAAAACTCCATCCGCGGAGGTACTCATTTTGCAATAAACCCCTTCAAATGTCCGGAGATCCGGTGATTATTTGGAGCTTTGGAAATTTGATTGTTTGTACGATTACTATGGGGTCAAAACACACTTCCTTCCCCAAATTGGAGAATCAGACCTCTCCCAAAGTGTGCCCTCGGAAGCGTCAACTCGCAAGGAGCGTTTTGGGGAAAGGAAACTCCATCCGCGGAGGGACTCGTTTTGCAATAATCCCCTTCAAACGTCCCGAGACCGTCTGATTATTTGGAGCTTCGGAAATTTGATTGCTTGTAGGATGACTCTGGAGTCAAAACACACTTCGTTCCCCAAGTTGAAGAGTCAAACCTCTCCCAAAATGTGGCCATGGAAGCGTCAACTCGCGAGGAGCGTTTTTAGAGAAAAAAACTCCATCCGTGGAGGTACTCATTTTGCAATAATCCCCCTCAAACGTCCGGAGATCGTGTGGTTATTTGGAGCTTTGGAAATTTGATTGCTTGTACGATGACTATGGGGTCAAAACACACTTCGTTCCCCAAATTGAAAAGTCAGACCCCGCTCAAAGTGTGCCTTTGGAAGCGTCAACTCGCAAGGAGTGTTTTGAGAGAGAAAGGTTCCATCCGCGGAGGTACTCAATTTGTAATAAAACCCTTCAAACCTGCGGGGATCGTGTGATTATTTGGAGCTTTGGAAATTTGATTGGTTGTACGATGACTGTGGGGTCAAAACACACTTCGTTCCCCAAATTGCAGAGTGAGACCCCGCTCAAAGTGTGCCCCTGGAAGCCTCTACTCGCAAGCAGTTTTTTGAGAGAAAAAAACTCCATCCGCGGAGGTACTCATTTTGCAATAAACCCCTTCAAAGGTGCGGAGATCGTGTGATTATTTGGAGCTTTGACAATTTGATTGCTTGTACGACGACTATGGGGTCAAAACACACTTCGTTCCCCAAATTGAAGAGTCAGACCCCGCTCAAAGTGTGCCCTTGGAAGCGTCAACTCGCAAGGAGCGATTTGAGAAGAAAAAACTCCATCCGCGGAGGTACTCATTTTGCAATAATCCCCTTCAAACGTCCAGAGATCTGGTGATTATTTGGCGCTCTGGAAATTTTATTGCTTGTACGATGACTATGGGGTCAAAACACATTTCGTTCCCCAAATTGAAGAGTCAGACCCCGCTCAAAGTGTGCGCCTGGAAGCGTCAACTCGCAAGGAGTGTTTTGAGAGAAAAAAACTCCATCCGCCGAGGTACTCATTTTTGCAATAAACCCCTTCAAACGTCCGGAGATCGTGTGATTATTTGGAGCTTTGGAAATTTGATTGCTTGTACGATTACTATGGGGTCAAAACACACTTCGTTCCCCAAATTGAAGAATCAGACCCCTCCCAAAGTGTGCCCATGGAAGGGTCAACTCGCAAGGAGCGTTTTGGGAGGAAAAAACTCCATCCGCGGAGGTACTGATTTTGCAATAATCCCCTCCAAACGTCCAGAGATCCGGTGATTATTTGGAGCTTTGGAAATTTGATTGCTTGTACGATGACTATGGGGCCAAAACACACTTCGTTCCCCAAATTGAAGAATCAGACCTCCCCCAAACTGTGGCCATGGAAGCGTCAACTCGCAAGGAGCGATTTGAGAGGAACAAATTCCATCCGCGGAGGTACTCATTTTGTAATAATCCCCTTCAAATGTCTGGAGATCCTGTGATTATTTGGAGCTTTGGAAATTTTATTGCTTGTACGATGACTTTGGGGTCAAAACACACTTCGTTCCCCAAATTGAAGAGTCAGACCCCGCTCAAAGTGTGCCTCTGGAAGCGTCAACTCGCAAGGAGTGTTTTGAGAGAAAAAAACTCCATCCGCGGAGGTACTCATTTTGCAATAATCCCCATCAAACATCCGGAGATCGTGTGATTATTTGGAGCTTTGGAAATTTGATTTCTTGTACGATGACTATGGGGTCAAAACACACTTCGTTCCCCAAATTGAAGAATCAGACCTCTCCCAAAGTGTGCCCATGGAAGCGTCAACTCGCAAGGAGCGATTTGAGAGGAAAAAACTCCATCCGCGGAGGTACTCATTTTGCAATAATCCCCTTCAAACGTCCAGAGATCTGGTGATTATTTGGCGCTCTGGAAATTTTATTGCTTGTACGATGACTATGGGGTCAAAACACACTTCGTTCCCCAAATTGAAGAGTCAGACCCCGCTCAAAGTGTGCGCCTTGAAGCGTCAACTCGCAAGGAGTGTTTTGAGAGAAAAAAACTCCATCCGCCGAGGTACTCATTTTTGCAATAAACCCCTTCAAACGTCCGGAGATCGTGTGATTATTTGGAGCTTTGGAAATTTGATTGCTTGTACGATTACTATGGGGTCAACACACACTTCGTTCCCCAAATTGAAGAATCAGACCCCTCCCAAAGTGTGCCCATGGAAGCGTCAACTCGCAAGGAGCGTTTTGGGAGGAAAAAACTCCATCCGCGGAGGTACTGATTTTGCAATAATCCCCTCCAAACGTCCAGAGATCCGGTGATTATTTGGAGCTTTGGAAATTTGATTGCTTGTACGATGACTATGGGGCCAAAACACACTTCGTTCCCCAAATTGAAGAATCAGACCTCCCCCAAACTGTGGCCATGGAAGCGTCAACTCGCAAGGAGCGATTTGAGAGGAAAAAATTCCATCCGCGGAGGTACTCATTTTGTAATAATCCCCTACAAATGTCCGGAGATCCTGTGATTATTTGGAGCTTTGGAAATTTGGTTGCTTGTACGATGACTTTGGGGTCAAAACACACTTGGTTCCCCAAATTGAAGAGTCAGACCCCGCTCAAAGTGTGCCTCTGGAAGCGTCAACTCGCAAGGAGTGTTTTGAGAGAAAAAAACTCCATCCGCGGAGGTACTCATTTTGCAATAATCCCCATCAAACATCCGGAGATCGTGTGATTATTTGGAGCTTTGGAAATTTGATTTCTTGTACGATGACTATGGGGTCAAAACACACTTCGTTCCCCAAATTGAAGAATGAGACCTCTCCCAAACCGTGGCCATGGAAGCGTCAACTCGCAAGGAGCGATTTGAGAGGGAAAAACTCCATCCGCGGAGGTACTCATTTTGCAATAATCCCCTTCAAACGTCAGAAGATCCGGTTATTTTTTGGAGCTTTCGAAATTTGATTGCTTGTACGATGACTATGGGGTCAAAACACACTTCGTTCCCCGAATTGAAGAGTCAGACCCCGCTCAAAGTGTGCCTCCGGAAGCGTCAACTCGCAAGGAGTGTTTTGAGAGAGAAAAACTCCATCCGCGGAGGTACTCATTTTGCAATAAACCCCTTCAAACGTGCGGAGACCGTGTGATTATTCGGAGCTTTGAAAGTTTGGTTGCTTGTACGATGACTATGGGGTCAAAAGACACTTCGTTCCCCAAATTGAAGAATGAGACCTCTCCCAAACCGTGGCCATGGAAGCGTCAACTCGCAAGGAGCGATTTGAGAGAAAAAAACTCCATCCGCGGAGGTACTCATTTTGCCATAATCCCCCTCAAACGTCCGGAGATCGTGTGATTATTTGGAGCTTTGATAATTTGATTGCTTGTACGATGACTATGGGGTCAGAACACACTTCGTTCCCCAAATTGCAGAGTCATACCCCGCTCAAAGTGTGCCCATGGAAGCGTCTACTCGCAAGGGGTGTTTTGGGAGAAAAAAACTCCATCCGGGAGGGACTCGTTTTGCAATAGTCCCCCTCACACGTGCGGAGGTCCGGTGATTATTTGGAGCTTTGGAAATTTGATTGCTTGTACGATTACTATGGGGTCAAAACACACTTCCTTCCCCAAATTGAAGAATCAGGCCTCTCCCAAAGTGTGCCCCTGGAAGCGTCAACTCGCAAGGAGCGTTTTGGGAAAAAGAAACTCCATCCGCGGAGGGACTCGTTTTGCAACACACCCCTTCAAAGGTGCGGAGATCGTGTGGTTATTTGAAGCTTTGACAATTTGATTGCTTGTACGATGACTATGGGGTCAAAACACACTTTGTCCCCCAAATTGAGGAGTCAGACCCCGCTCAAAGTGTGCGCCTGGAAGCGTCAACTCGCAAGGAGCGTTTTGAGAGAAAAAAACTCCATCCGCGGAGGTACTCATTCTTCAATAATCCCCCTCAAACGTCCGGAGATCGCGTGATCATTTGGAGCTTTGGAAATTTGATTGCTTGTACGATGACTATGGGGTCAAAACAAACTTCGTTCCCCCAAATTGCAGAGTCAGACCCCGCTCAAAGTGTGCCCCTGGAAGCGTCTACTCGCAAGCAGTTTTTTGAGAGAAAAAAACTCCATCCGCGGAGGTACTCATTTTGCAATAAACCCCTTCAGATGTGCGGATATCGTGTGATTATTTGGGGCTTCGACAATTTGATTGCTTGTACGATGACTATGGGGTCAAAACACACTTCGTTCCCCCAAATTGCAGAGTCAGACTCGCTCAAAGTGTGCCCCTGGAAGCGTCAACTCGCAAGGAGTGTTTTGAGAGAAAAAAGTTCCATTCACGGAGGTGGTCATTTTGTAATAAACCCCTTCAAACGTCCGGAGATCGTGTGATTATGTGGAGGTTTGGAAATTTGATTGGTTGTACGATGACTATGGGGTCAAAACACACTTCGTTCCCCAAATGGCAGTGTCAGACCCCGCTCAAAGTGTGCCCCTGGAAGCGTCTACTCGCAAGGAGTTTTTTGAGAGAAAAAAAACTCCATCCGCGGAGGTACTCATTTTGCAATAAACCCCTTCAAACGTGCGGAGATCGTGTGATTATTTGGAGGTGTAAGTGCGGCTAGCCCCATCTGCTCAGATTTTCAGACATTCTGCCCAGATTGGCTACATTTTGGTCATTTTCTTTGCTTCTGGGGAATTGCCGCCTCGCAGCTCAGTCACAGGATATTTCCTATATATTTCTGATATGCCGGATTTGATTCCGCGGTCCATTTCCCGTAAATCCGCCGCGTTCCGCTATTTTAGCTGGAATCGCCATTTGCCGCTGACGCGCGCTCGCGGGCCAGATCGGCCAAACCTTTTTACATAAATGGATTATTTAAATCTTTTCAGACAGTTTTGGACACTCAGATGTATTTAGAATAATTCCCCTCAATTTTCTTCATAGACTGGGATTTTCTGCCGGACCACAATCAGCATGGACCTTGCTTCTGTTGTCGCTGCTCTCGCCTCCGTTGGTGTCCGTGTCTCTGGTTCTACCCCCAACAACAACATCCAGGAAGACTCCTCGCGTGCCTGCCCCACTGGTCTTGCCGACCCCGAGCTCTCCGGCACCCACAACGACCCAGGGCAGCACTTTCATGGTAGCAGAGGCTACCTGAATGTTGTTCCTTTGGTGTCCCAACCACAGCTAGCCCCTCAGTACGGCCCCGTAGACTCCGCCACCTCCGGAGACGTAACGATTACGCTGCCGTGGTGCTGTGCGAACGAGGCCTTGAGAGGACTGCCTTGCGCAAGCCCAAATTGCCCAAGAAGGGCACAAATCAGCAGCTGTGGAGGCCCAGATTACAATCAAGATCCCAGTCGAAATTGGCCATCAAGTAGCTGGAATCTCCCAGCCTACGCTAATGGCAACGCTCCGGTGGAGCTTATGGACCTGGCAGGTACTAATACTCCTTACCAATGTCCACATTTTGAGACCATCGACGCCGACATTGACGACATTGAGATGGGTGGTCCAGGTGAGGTACCTACCTATAATCGACCAGCCTCATGGGCACAATGGGACAACCATTTGTCTTCGGAAGTGACCCGTAACCTTGAGGCGCTTGAGGCCCTTTGTCTATTAGCCACGTCTAAGCTGATAGGACAAGAAAGAATCGCCTCTGATTTTTTATTCGAATATTTTTTCCTCCTTCAAGAAGAAATTAAGACCAGGATGTGGTGGTGTTCTCAAGAAGATGAATTTTTTGCCATTTTCTTGCAGATCTGGGAGGCAAGCCCCTTCCCGAAGGAGAAGACCAAGGCACCGGTTGCCGGGCCCTCCGCCCCTCATCCCTCTGTTTCCATCCGCGACGATCTAGCCGCCGCGGTTGAGGAAGGAATTTTAGAGGCAGCTAGGCAGGCAAGCCTGGAAATTACGACTGAAGGAGCTCCCCAAGTGGACTCCTGGCTGCGAACCACTGAGATTAGCGGTCTGACAGCCTGCTAAGGCCCTTCAGGACACGGTATGTACTGTCCTGCCGACTGCTCTTGCAGATTACAGCGAGACTCTGAGCTCCAATTGCTCAAAGATCAAATGCAACTCATCATTCAGACGCTGGGAATTAAAGATCTTTTCAAGACCCACATGCGATCTGAGGGCGCATCATCGGTGGAACAAACAACAGAACCGTCGGAGGAGGCGACAGAAATTTTTTCGATTGCTCCTTCGGTGGACTCTAAGACCACCGACGCAAGGATCAGCAGGACTAAGCTAAAGGAAAGGGTTACAATCTCTCGATCTCAGAGTAGATCGGTGAAGGCTAGGAATGAGGCTCGAAAAGCCAAACGAACTGCCTCCCGTACTACCCTTCCTGCTGTTGATTCCAATGCAATTGCCCAGATGTTGCTCGCCCAGACCCTCGCCGGAGCTGGTGTGGCTAATGATGCCGCCAAGGTGTCTGCCATTACGGCCGGTGTTGGGCTGGATTCACTCCTAAATCCTACTTCATTGCGACTTCGTCAGGTTGCCAAGCAACCAAAGTATAATGGGAACCCCAGACGTTGGCCTCAGTTCCAACGGGAATTTAAACTGTGGGTTAAGACCCAAAAACTTCAAGATGATCAGTTCCTGATGGCCCTCTTGGACTGCCTTGAGGGAGCGCCGGCCAATACTTGGCTCAGGACCTGGAGTGATCGTGAGGATTCAAGTTCCCCCCTTACCTTTGATGAGGTTTGGGAACAGTTGGAGGTACGTGGATCCCGGCTGCCTGAGGACCATTACCACCAGATGTTGAAGAATTTTCCTTCGTTCTCGCGATTAATCTTGCACGAAGTGCAGGACAAGAGACAGCGCTTCTGGAATCTCGTAGAAGAATCTGAACATTCAGGCGAAAAATTTTCTAGTGCCGAGCTGAAAAATCTGATTTTTGACAAGATCCCCTCAGAAACCGCCGCCACCCTTCGGAATAAACAATCCGAAGAAAAGGTCAAGACCTGGTGGGCGGAAGTCGATGGCTTCGACGCCTCGGCCAACCGGTTTACAGTCAGGGAGGCACTTCAAAAGTGCTCCCCCACGTCGTTTACCAAGGTGAAATTCACTGAAAACACGTGGAAAATCAAGTTTAATGAACACGAGGATCGGGACTTGTTTGTCCAAGTTCTCAACAGGGGAGTAAGTTTCCACGGCAATCGCCTGAAGGCCAGGAACTGGGTGTTCTCGTTCACCCCGCAGGAACTGTGGGAAGAGGTTGAGCGGCTCGCTGACGCCGCCAATCAAAATTTCCATGAGGGTCTTGGGGGAAACAGGAATACCCAGCAAAACACCCAAAATGGGGCCCAAAAGGGCAACAAAAAGGTGAATGACACCCGGAATGTTCAGGATCATTGTAGCATCTGCCTTCTTTTAGGTTCTACGAACCGAGCTAAGACGCATTCTACTGCTAATCACCGATGGTCTGCTTACGATCACAAGGTGATTGGTGAAAATGTCAGTAATTCGCAGAATTCAGACAGGAATGACAGACAGGTGCATGGTGCCAAGGGGGGAAAGGGTAATTCGACCCCCTCCGGTGGAAACAAAAATACGGGAGGCCCTGGCGGGTCCCAAGGCAAAGGAAATCGGACTCCATCCGGTTCCGGTGGACAGCCGAACGGCCAGACAAGTCCTAATGGCAACGCCGGAGGCGCAAAACGAAATCCAGGCCAAACCCCTCAATCCGGTACAAACAAAGGAAATGCTCCAGGATCACAGGGTAAGGGTAAGGGAAATCCTTCGGGAACCCCCTTCTCTGGTAAGGGCAGAGGGCGTGGCGACGGTGGTGGCCCATCATCCGGCGGCCGTGGCCGTGGACGTGGAAAGGGCAATCATCGTGTGGATCAGGTCTCAGGTGCAGATCAGGTGTCCGATGCGGATCGAGATTATGTCGAAAATGCCCTGAATCCAGCGGATGATGCGTTCCAAGATGAGTGGATCGACGAATCAGGCTGTGTTCACAATGTGAACGCAGCCGCTGGAGGTCAGAACGCCTAGGGGAGCCACGAAAATCGCCCCTCCCCAGGCGATTTCAGGCATGATCCCCAAATTCCTGATCGACCATTACTTGATGTAGGGTCGCTTGTCTCCTCTCCCCTGGATCCGGCAGCGGATCCTTCTGTTGTAGTGGACGAGGTTGGTGTACAGTCCAAGCACAGGGCTCGTCAGTTTGTCACAAAGCTGTGGGTCTCCGATTGCAAGGGAAATTTCCACCTCGCCACTTGTTTGTGTGACAATGGATCAGAGGTAAATCTCCAATCCAATGCATTCTTACCCGACGACTGCGTGTTTGAATCGCCTCATCCTGTTACCCTCGAGGGAGTTTCTGGACATTCTCTCGCAGGTGGGCAACGCGGTTGTTATATATCAACTCATTTGGTCGCTCAAGACCTTTGGGAAGAGCAAAATGTGGAAGAAGTTGTCCTTAAGGATGACTACTTCTATCGTGCTGACATAAAGTATGACCTTTATTTGGGCCATCCTTGGCTTCGCAAGAACAGGGTAGCGCCCGTAGGTCATCGTCGTTGTTTTTTGCTGGAGTCAGGTCCCTTGGAGCGTCCTGAATTTCGTTTTTTGCACGCAGGGTTTAAAAGTGCAGAAGAATTTTTGAAGCAAAGGTGACACCAAAATTTGGTGAAGATGTCACCATTGCAGAGGTGAATGGGAGTGCCGATTACTCCCAAGAGTTTAAAATGTCTTCGTAGGGACTCCCAGCCACGACGCCCTTCGCGCTGGCACTCTTCATCCTACAGAGTTGTCGACAAATGGCGCGATGCAATTTGTGAATACCTCCATGAACATCATTCCTTTTGGCCCCAGTATGATGCCTTTGCTAACCGTATGAACAAGCGCTTTGACAAGCACTTCAGCGACGCTTGGACCCACAAATGGGACAAGAAGTTGTGGATTAGTCCTCCGTTTCACTTAATCCAGCAGGTCATCCACAAAATCAAGCAAGATAAAACCCAGGCAATTTTGGTTGTGCCCTTGTCGGACGACAAGCCTTGGTTTCAGGAATTACAGGACATTTGTGTAGATTACATCGAACTTCCCAGGAAGATTAAGCTGTATGCCAGGGACGACACAGGTCCCCTGCCACAGCGGTCCTGGAGTTCGCTTGCATTCCTGGTGGATGGAAAGCTTTCTGACTCTAATTCTGCTGATTCTGGTACTGATTCTTGTGTTGGGTCAGAATCTGAGGTTGAGCGTGGTACTGATGATGATCTATTTTTTCTGATTTTTGTCCGTCAGATACCCAAGGTGATTCAACGTCCAATGGATCCGCCTCGTCTCCCTCTTCCCCAATACGGTCGACATCGAAAAGAATCTTCAGTGCACGGGCGAGGAAAAATCTCCAATCGCGCCGCAAATTCAGAGTTTTTTATGAAAAACCCCCTGTGGAAGCTTTCATGGATCCTTTCGAGGAGCTGGATCGCGAAGAGAATCTCTGGGATTTCGACACACGACCCACCTATCTTCAAGAGGCAGTTGATACGGATCTGTTTAGGGACATCCGTAAGAAGATTCTTCCTGCCAAAGCCGAAGAAGTCGCCAAAGTTTTTTCGACAGTAATTCCTGGCGATCAGGTGGACACCCAATTGTGTTCAAAGTCAAGAGAAAAGTTTTTTGAGGAACGGAAGGATACAACCCTTTCAGGAAAGTTGATCAAGGACCCCCCTGTCCATGGGCAGTTCGGTGAAGCCTTCATCGAGCTTCGTGAAGGGTACAAGGCAAAAAAACAGCGCCCTTATGAAAATCATGGACACAAACATGAGATTCTCAGAAAAATCATTGAGAGAAATCTCAGGGAATTTGGTTGGCTTGAGGGTTGTATGACCAGCGAATGGTGCTGTTCACCCTTCACAGTCCCGAAGCCACCGCCTGCAGACCAGAACACCATTGATGGTTGGCGAATGGTTGTTGATTTTCGCAATCTCAACGCCGAAACCAAGGCGGATTCACACCCCCTGCCCCTCATTGAGGAGGAAATCGCCAAGAGGGCAAGAGGTCGTTTGTTCTCTGTGCTGGATCTCCGTCACGGCTTTCACCAAATGCCGTTGAGGAAGGACAGCCGACCTCTCACCTGTATGTGCACGCCATGTGGCCCAGTCCAATGGACCGTCATGCCCATGGGGCTGAAGAACGCCCCCTCATTTTTTCAAAGAATGATGGAGGATGTGCTGTTCACAACCCATCCTGAGCTTCGTGCCTTCGTGAGTGTGTACATAGATGACATAATCATCGCGACGGAAGGGGAGGGACTGACCGAAGCCGAGCTGGTGGCCCTACATGAGAAGCAGCTGAACCAAGTTTTGGACATTCTTGACGCCAATCAGCTGATTTGTGGGCCAAAGAAGGGAAAATTATTTTTAAATTCAGTCGAATTTTGTGGTTCTCTCCTAGAGAATGGCACCCGAGGACCCAGTCCAGGGAAGCTCGTCGCTATTCAGAAGTGGAAGCGCCCTGAGACGATCACGGAGTTGAGAGGATTCCTGGGTTGTTGCAATTTTTACCACACTTTTGTGCCGAATTATGCCAAATTTGCTGCCCCCCTCACTGAATTATTGAAGGTAGGGAGAGATGCGGGCAAGGCAGGTTCAAAGGTTCGTGTCAAGTGGACTGACGAGTGCGAGGAGGCCTTCCATCACTTGAAGGCAGCCCTCTGCGAAGTCGCCACGTTGCATGTGCCCCAATTTGACCGACCCTTCTACATTAGAACCGACGCATCTAGGTACGCGATCGGAGCTGTCCTTGAACAGGTTGATGAAGCCACCGGCGATCATTACCCTTTTGCATTTTGGTCTCGGAAGCTAGCCCCACGCCAAATGCAATGGTCGCCGCGTGAGCAAGAGACTTACGCCATCATCTGTGCTTTAAAAAAGTACCAATCGTGGGTTGGCACCAATCGAGTCGAGGTCCTGACGGATCATCGATCTCTGGAGTATTGGGCCACTGAACACATTGATACTGTCGCGAGCCCAGCTGGTCGACGGGCCAGATGGCACGAATTTCTCTCTCTGTTTGACCTCCATGTGTCGTATTTGCCTGGAAAACATAACACGGTAGCGGATGCTCTGAGCCGATGGGCTTACCCCGCCTCAGAGGGGCTGCAAAGTACCAACATCCATGGTACGGAGCAGGACCGCCATGTCATCATCGAATGGGATCAGGAAGAAAAGAAACTCATTCGACGTGCATGCATGCAGTGCGCTGTCAAACAGCACGCATTGCCGTGTCACGACATCACGGCCATCTCAGATCCGGCGCATGCCCATGAGATCTGCACCAAAACACTGAAAGTTGTGGAGAAAGTCACCGATCCCTCCTCAGGGGGTGTGAAACGGTTTGACTATACCCGACAAGTAAGTCGATTTCGGTTGATCCAAGGCATTAAGCGTCGAGATCCGGCCAAAACTCCACCCCTGCCGAAGGATTCCCTGATCATCCGTGACTGGACGTCCGATTACCTGCAAGATCCCATGTTTAAAGAGGTCTTTGGAAATCTCAAATCCAAAGATGCTCACAGGGATGGGATTTTTGCGGAGTACTCGTTGGATGGGGAGAAGCTGTGGATGGAGGGTAAATTGTGTGTGCCAGACGCCCTAGCCCCCCGAGTGTTAAACTGGTGGCACAAATGGGAGTCCCCCCACGCACATGGCCGTCGACTGTGGTCGATGATTAAGCATAGGTTGTTTGGATCGAGGCTCTACACTCATTGCATGAAAGTAGCCGCCGGATGTGCCCAATGTGCTGTCTCGACGCCTCCCAGCGCGAAGAAGCACGGCCATCTGAGGCCTCATCCTATTCCGGAGCGCCTCTTTAACAGAGTCACGAGTGATTTTTTTTATCTCGGTGAGCTCGATGACGAAGAGTGCCATTGGACTAACAAAAAAGTCAATGGTGTGCTCCTCATTCAGTGCCGTCATTCCGGCTACATTCAAGTGTTGCCTTGCAACATTGAGTCGATGACTGGCAAGGCTGCCGCCAAGTGGTGCGCGCAGACCTGGATGGGAGGCTGGGACGTCCCATCCGAGGTGGTCACGGATTCAGGCAAAGAGTACACCTCCGAATGGTGGAGAGAATTGTGTGCTCGCCTTGGAATCCACCACCTCCGATGTGAAATCCACTCGCATCGAGCGCTGCCTGGCGAAAGAGCCGGCCGCTCAATAATTAATATGCTTCGTAAGGAGCTCGCGAGTGAAAAGGATTTCCATTGGATGGAAGTTCTCTTCGCATTGCTTCGCCGTTACCACAACACGCCTTTGTATCATGGCCTTTCTCCAAATGAAATTGTCTTTGGACGAAAGAAGTGTTGGTGGAACATGCCGTTGAATAATCCTCGCCCCTGTAAGGATGCTTCGCTGTTTTTGGACGAAGTCCAGCGAGCAGATAAATCTGTGTCGAAATTAATCAAGAAGCATCAAGCTGACTGGCTTTGGGTTCAAAATCAAGGTCGAAAAAACCCCCACAATTTTGAAGTCGATGATCGAGTTTGGCTTCGAAAATCCGAAACCACCCTGGACGGAGATGACAAGCTTCTTCCCTTGTGGGAGGGGCCATTCGCTGTTACAGCGCGTCTTGGTGAGAACAGATTGTTTGTCGAAACCAGACAGACAAGTGGAGAGCGACGGAAAACGACCTGTGGTGAATCGAGGTCCAGCCTTTTACGGCCCTCAGCAGCCACATTCCAGGGCTGATCCGTCGATCCCCCCTCCTGCGGTCAGGCCAGCCCAGGAGCCAAATGAGGACCAAGCTTCGAGTTCGGCCGCTGATTTGCAGCGCCCAAGCCGTACGAGGGCCAGGCCAGACAGGTTGGTGGTCACATGTATTCGTGCTTGGCCGAATTGAGGAAGCCATGCTACCACATTCTGCTCAATCCACTGTTCATTCTTTCTGTTTATGTCATGATGTGGAGAACTGCGAATGTTTGATAATTTGACGTCAATCAACTTTTCTTTGGTCTCCGTTAGGCAGACAAGGCGTAGATACGCTGACGGAGTGTGCTGCCGTGTTCAGAAAAAACCAAACTCAGGCTTAATTCAGGCAGATTCGGGGTAATCTTGTCTCTGTTGGTCTGTGCATCTTTGGAATTTGGCTACTCGTGCAGATGGAAGCAAATGTACATAATCAAAACGCTGGCCAGCGACATTCACCCCTACAGGCAACCCCTGTAGTACTGGCTGCACCAGATGCGACGCCAGGAACTCAGATCTTACCTTCATTTGCTGTGATGCTGACGCCAAAGTCCAGATTCAGATCCAGGATCCTCAAATTTACCTTGAATTTCTCAGGTTTGTCCATCATTCTGCCACTGTTGTACGAAACCCAGACGTCAATTGTTCAGACAATCTTCATCTAGGAGCTCTAGGGACTTCTAACAGCACCCTCTGAAGTCCGTAAGCTTCGTTGTATTTTTGGCACACGCCAATGTGAGCTCAATTCGACCAGAAACTGTCGAGAATGGTGAATCCAAGTGTCTTGTGGGACTCCATCGAAAGATTGGCCTTGTCCAAGTCGATCGACACTACCGCCACTGTAAATTCGGTGTCTCTCAGTTATATACTGTCAGTAAAGCGCCTTCAGCGAACCTTCGGCGCGTTACATGCCAAGGATCCAGGGCCAGCATGTCCCATCATGATGCATCATCTCATGATCCACATTTTGATAGAATCTGTTAGATGCTCGCGAACCAACGTGCCGGAAAGCACAATTGAGCTGAATAAACGACAATATATATTTACTTTAGTCTAAACGAAAGTGTTAGTAGTTGCAGTTGTAGACATTCCGCTTCATTTCACCTTCATCTCAGGGAATTTACTCATGTTAGGACAATTTAGATTGATTACCTTGTCATCTCCCATCATTCCTCGAAGATCTGTTTAGATCTAAGTGAACAGAAGAACATCTCTACCTTCGGTGGTTCACTTAGGGTCTGTAGACTACATGTGTATTTGTTTAACCTCTCTGTGATTGCTTAATCCCCTCAATCTCTGCTCAAATTCATTCTCATTTTTGCTGAATCTTGTGATCATCCATCAGATGCGCCAAATCTGAGCCACATGCTGTACTTTTCAGAACGAGAAAAGCGGGATAACACGATGTAGAGTTCGGCGAGGACACCGTAGCGTGCCCGCGACAGCGAAACTGTGCCAGAGCGCTGAGATGTCACTCCAATTCTTGATCCCCCCACTCAATCCACCAATAATCTACCTCATTCTCAACCAATGCATGGTTTGGTATCGATTCTGGATACGTTTACATGCTTTCTAGCCCTTGACCTAATGTTTTACAGCACGGAGGACTGTTCGTCACTTCTCATTCTGTCTCATTTCAGGTTCATCCAGCCTGATTCAGTGCCAATTCAGCCCAAATCAGGTCAGATCAAGCAGATTTTGCCCCATCGAGGCTACATTTCTATGTTTTTCTGGGACTTACCCGCACTACGTTCTTCGTTGACGTAGCGACACACCCCAGTGTGTTTTTGGAGGGGGAGTGTAAGTGCGGCTAGCCCCATCTGCTCAGATTTTCAGACATTCTGCCCAGATTGGCTACATTTTGGTCATTTTCTTTGCTTCGGCGGAATTGCCGCCTCGCAGCTCAGTCACAGGATATTTCCTATATATTTCTGATATGCCGGATTTGATTCCGCGGTCCATTTCCCGTAAATCCGCCGCGTTCCGCTATTTTAGCTGGAATCGCCATTTGCCGCTGACGCGCGCTCGCGGGCCAGATCGGCCAAACCTTTTTACATAAATGGATTATTTAAATCTTTTCAGACAGTTTTGGACACTCAGATGTATTTAGAATAAATCCCCTCAATTTTCTTCATAGACTGGGATTTTCTGCCGGACCACAATCAGCATGGACCTTGCTTCTGATGTCGCTGCTCTCGCCTCCGTTGGTGTCCGTGTCTCTGGTTCTACCCCCAACAACAACATCCAGGAAGACTCCTCGCGTGCCTGCCCCACTGGTCTTGCCGGCCCCGAGCCCTCCGGCACCCACAACGACCCAGGGCAGCACTTTCAGGAGGTTTGCAATTTTGATTGGTTGTACGATCACTATGGGGTCAAAACACACTTCGTTCCCCAAATTGCAGAGTCATACCCCGCTCAAAGTGTGCCCCTGGAAGCGTCTACTCGCAAGGGGTGTTTTGGGAGAAGAAAACTCCATCCGCGGAGGGACTCGTTTTGCAATAGTCCCCCTCACACGTGCGGAGATCCGGTGATTATTTGGAGCTTTGGAAATTTGATTGCTTGTACAATTACTATGGGGTCAAAACACACTTCCTTCCCCAAATTGAAGAATCAGGCCTCTCCCAAAGTGTGCCCCTGGAAGCGTCAACTCGCAAGGAGCGTTTTGGGAAAAAGAAACTCCATCCGCGGAGGGACTCGTTTTGCAATAACCCCCTTCAAACGTCCCGAGATGTGGTGATTATTTGGCGCTCTGGATATTTTTTTGCTTGTACGATGACTATGGGGTCAAAACACACTGCGTTCCCCAAATTGAAGAGTCAGACCCCGCTCAAATTGTGCCCCTAGAAGCGTCAACTCGCAAGTAGTGTTTTGAGAGAAAAAAGTTCCATCCGCGGAGGTACTCATTTTGTAATAAACCCCTTCAAACGTCCGGAGATCCTGTGATTATTTGGAGGTTTGAAAATTTGATTGCTTGTACGATTACTATGGGGTCAAAACACACTTCGTTCCCCAAATTGAAGAAGCAGACCTCTCCCAAAGTGTGCCCATGGAAGCGTCAACTCGCAAGGAGCGATTTGAGAGGAAAAAACTTCATCCGCGGAGGTACTCATTTTGCAACAATCCCCTTCAAACGTCCCGAGATCTGGTGATTATTTGGCGCTCTGAAAATTCTTTTTGCTTGTACGATGACTATGGGGTCAAAACACATTTCGTTCCCCAAATTGAAGAGTCAGACCCCGCTCAAAGTGTGCGCCTGGAAGCGTCAACTCGCAAGGAGCGTTTTGAGGGAAAGAAACTCCATCCGCGGAGGTACTCTCTTTGCAATAATCCCCTTCAAACGTCCGGAGATCGTGTGATTATTTGGAGCTTTGGAAATTTGATTGCTTGTACGATGACTATGGGGTCAAAACACACTTCCTTCCCCCAAATTGCAGAGTCAGACCCCGCTCAAAGTGTGCCCCTGGAAGCGTCTACTCGCAAGCAGTTTTTTGAGAGAAAAAAACTCCATCCGCGGAGGTACTCATTTTGCAATAAACCTCTTCAAAGGTGCGGATATCGTGTGATTATTTGGAGCTTTGACAATTTGATTGCTTGTACGATGACTATGGGGTCAAAACACACTTCGTTCCCCAAATTGAAGAGTCAGACCCCGCTCAAAGTGTGCCCCTGGAAGCGTCAACTCGCAAGGAGTGTTTTGAGAGAAAAAAGTTCCATCCGGGGAGGTACTCATTTTGCAATAAACCCCTTCAAACGTCCGGAGATCGTGTGATTATTTGGAGGTTTGGAAATTTGATTGGTTGTACGATGACTATGGGGTCAAAACACACTTCGTTCCCCAAATTGCAGAGTCATACCCCGCTCAAAGTGTGCCCCTGGAAGTGTCTTCTCGCAAGGAGTGTTTTGAGAGAAAAAAACTCCATCCGCGGAAGGACTCGTTTTGCAATAGTCCCCCTCACACGTGCGGAGATCCGGTGATTATTTGGAGCTTTGGAAATTTGATTGCTTGTACGATTACTATGGGGTCAAAACACACTTCCTTCCCCAAATTGAAGAATCAGGCCTCTCCCAAAGTGTGCCCCTGGAAGCGTCGACTCGCAAGGAGCGTTTTGGGAAAAAGAAACTCCATCCGCGGAGGGACTCATTTTGCAACAAACCCCTTCAAAGGTGCGGAGATCGTGTGGTTATTTGGAGCTTTGACAATTTGATTGCTTGTACGATGACTATGGGGTCAAAACACACTTTGTTCCTCAAATTGAAAAGTCAGACCCCGCTCAAAGTGTGCCCCTGGAAGCGTCAACTCGCAAGGAGTGTTTTGAGAGAAAAAATTTCCATCCGCGGAGCTACTCATTTTGTAATAAACCCCTTCAAACGTCCGGAGATCGTGTGATTATTTGGAGCTTTGAAAGTTTGATTGCTTGTACGATTACTCTGGGGTCAAAACACACTTCCTTCCCCAAATTGAAGAATCAAACCTCTCCGAAAATGTGTGCCCATGGTAGCGTCAACTCGCAAGGAGCGATTGGAGAGGAAAAAACTTCATCCGCGGTGGTACTCATTTTGCAACAATCCCCTTCAAACGTCCCGAGATCTGGTGATTATTTGGCGCTCTGGAAATTTTATTGCTTGTACGATGACTATGGGGTCAAAACACACTTCGTTCCCCAAATTGAAGAGTCAGACCCCGCTCAAAGTGTGCCCCTAGAAGCGTCAACTCGCGAGTAGTGTTTTGAGAGAAAAAAGTTCCATCCGCGGAGGTACTCATTTTGTAATAAACCCCTTCAAACGTCCGGAGATCGTGTGATTATTTGGAGCTTTGAAAATTTGATTGCTTGTACGATTACTATGGGGTCAAAACACACTTCGTTCCCCAAATTGAAGAAGCAGACCTCTCCCAAAGTGTGCCCATGGAAGCGTCAACTCGCAAGGAGCGATTTGAGAGGAAAAAACTTCATCCGCGGAGGTACTCATTTTGCAACAAACCCCTTCAAATGTCCCGAGATCTGGTGATTATTTGGCGCTCTGGAAAATTTATTGCTTGTACGATGACTATGGGGTCAAAACACATTTCGTTCCCCAAATTGAAGAGTCAGACCCCGCTCAAAGTGTGCGCCTGGAAGCGTCAACTCGCAAGGAGCGTTTTGAGGGAAAAAAACTCCATCCGCGGAGGTACTCATTTTGCAATAATCCCCCTCAAACGTCCGGAGATCCTGTGATTATTTGGAGCTTTGGAAATTTGATTGCTTGTACGATGACTATGGGGTCAAAACACACTTCGTTCCCCAAATTGAAGAAGCAGACCTCTCCCAAAGTGTGCCCATGAAAGCGTCAACTCGCAAGGAGGGATTTGAGAGGAAAAAACTTCATCCGCGGAGGTACTCATTTTGCAACAAACCCCGTTCAAACGTCCCGAGATCTGGTGATTATTTGGCGCTCTAAAACTTTCTTTTGCTTGTACGATGACTATGGGGTCAAAACACATTTCGTTCCCCAAATTGAAGAGTCAGACCCGGCTCAAAGTGTGCGCCTGGAAGCGTCAACTCGCAAAGAGCGTTTTGAGGGAAAAAAACTCCATCCGCGGAGGTACTCATTTTGCAATAATCCCCCTCAAACGTCCGGAGATCGTCTGATTATTTGGAGCTTTGGAAATTTGATTGCTTGTACGATGACTATGGGGTCAAAACACACTTCGGTCCCCCAAAATTGCAGAGTCAGACCCCGCTCAAAGTGTGCCCCTGGAAGCGTCTACTCGCAAGCAGTTTTTTGAGAGAAAAAAACTCCATCCGCGGAGGTACTCATTTTGCAATAAATCCCTTCAAAGGTGCCGATATCGTGTGATTATTTGGAGCTTTGACAGTTTGACTGCTTGTACGATGACTATGGGGTCAAAACACACTTCGTTCCCCAAATTGAAGAGTCAGACCCCGCTCAAAGTGTGCCCCTGGAAGCGTCAACTCGCAAGGAGTGTTTTGAGAGAAAAAAGTTCCATCCGCGGAGGTACTCATTTTGTAATAAACCCCTTCAAACGTCCGGAGATCGTGTGATTATTTGGAGGTTTGGAAATTTGATTGGTTGTACGATGACTATGGGGTCAAAACACACTTCGTTCCCCAAATTGCAGAGTCATACCCCGCTCAAAGTGTGCCCCTGGAAGTGTCTACTCGCAAGGAGTGTTTTGAGAGAAAAAAACTCCATCCGCGGAAGGACTCGTTTTGCAATAGTCCCCCTCACACGTGCGGAGATCCGGTGATTATTTGGAGCTTTGGAAATTTGATTGCTTGTACGATTACTATGGGGTCAAAACACACTTCCTTCCCCAAATTGAAGAATCAGGCCTCTCCCAAAGTGTGCCCCTGGAAGCGTCGACTCGCAAGGAGCGTTTTGGGAAAAAGAAACTCCATCCGCGGAGGGACTCATTCTGCAACAAACCCCTTCAAAGGTGCGGAGATCGTGTGGTTATTTGGAGCTTTGACAATTTGATTGCTTGTACGATGACTATGGGGTCAAAACACACTTTGTTCCCCAAATTAAAAACTCAGACCCCGCTCAAAGTGTGCCCCTGGAAGCGTCAACTCGCAAGGAGTGTTTTGAGAGAAAAAATTTCCATCCGCGGAGGTACTCATTTTGTAATAAACCCCTTCAAACGTCCGGAGATCGTGTGATTACTTGGAGCTTTGAAAATTTGATTGCTTGTACGATTACTCTGGGGTCAAAACACACTTCCTTCCCCAAATTGAAGAATCAGACCTCTCCGAAAATGTGTGCCCATGGAAGCGTCAACTCGCAAGGAGCGATTGGAGAGGAAAAAACTTCATCCGCGGTGGTACTCATTTTGCAACAATCCCCTTCAAACGTCCCGAGATCTGGTGATTATTTGGCGCTCTGGAAATTTTATTGCTTGTACGATGACTATGGGGTCAAAAAACACTTCGTTCCCCAAATTGAAGAGTCAGACCCGGCTCAAAGTGTGCCCCTAGAAGCGTCAACTCGCAAGTAGTGTTTTGAGAGAAAAAAGTTCCATCCGCGGAGGTACTCATTTTGTAATAAACCCCTTCAAACGTCCGGAGATCGTGTGATTATTTGGAGCTTTGAAAATTTGATTGCTTGTACGATTACTATGGGGTCAAAACACACTTCCTTCCCCAAATTGAAGAAGCAGACCTCTCCCAAAGTGTGCCCATGGAAGCGTCAACTCGCAAGGAGCGATTTGAGAGGAAAAAACTTCATCCGCGGAGGTACTCATTTTGCAACAATCCCCTTCAAATGTCCCGAGATCTGGTGATTATTTGGCGCTCTGGAAATTTTATTGCTTGTACGATGACTATGGGATCAAAACACACTTCGTTCCCCAAATTGAAGAGTCAGACCCCGCTCAAAGTGTGCGCCTGGAAGCGTCAACTCGCAAGGAGTGTTTTGAGAGAAAAAAACTCCATCCGCGGAGGTTCTCATTTTGCAATAATCCCCCCCGAACGTCCGGAGATCGTGTGATTATTTGGAGCTTTGGAAATTTGATTACTTGTACAATGACTAGGGGGTCAAACCACACTTCGTTCCCCCAAATTGCAGAGTCAGACCCCGCTCAAAGTGTGCCCCTGGAAGCGTCTACTCGCAAGCAGTTTTTTGAGAGAAAAAAACTCCATCCGCGGAGGTACTCATTTTGCAATAAACCCCTTCAAAGGTGCGGATATCGTGTGATTATTTGGAGCTTTGACAATTTGATTGCTTGTACGATGACTATGGGGTCAAAACACACTTCGTTTCCCAAATTGAAGAGTCAGACCCCGCTCAAAGTGTGCCCCTGGAAGCGTCAACTCGCAAGGAGTGTTTTGAGAGAAAAAAGTTCCATCCGCGCAGGTACTCATTTTGTAATAAACCCCTTCAAACGTCCGGAGATCGTGTGATTATGTGGAGGTTGGGAAATTTGATTGGTTGTACGATGACTATGGGGTCAAAACACACTTCATTCCCCAAATTGCAGTGTCAGACCCCACTCAAAGTGTGCATCTGGAAGCGTCAACTCGCAAGGAGTGTTTTGAGAGAAAAAAACTCCATCCGCGGAGGTACTCATTTTCCAATAAACCCCTTCAAAGGTGCGGAGATTGTGTGAATATTTGGAGCTTTGACAATTTGATTGCTTGTACGATGACTATGGGGTCAAAACACACTTCGTTCCCCAAATTCAAGAGTCAGACCCCGCTCAAAGTGTGCATCTGGAAGCGTCAACTCGCAAGGAGTGTTTTGAGAGAAAAAAACTCCATCCGCGGAGGAACTCGTTTTGCAATAATCGCCTTCAAACATCCGGAGATCGTGTGATTATTTGGAGCTTTGGAAATTTGATTGCTTGTACGATGACTATGGGGTCAAAACACACTTCGTTCCCCAAATTGAAGAATGAGACCTCTCCCAAAGTGTGCCCATGGAAGCGTCAACTCGCAAGGAGCGATTTGAGAGGAAAAAACTCCATCCGCGGAGGTACTCATTTTGCAATAATCCCCTTCAAACGTCCGGAGATCCGGTTATTATTTGGAGCTTTGGAAATTTGATTGCTTGTACGATGACTTTGGGGTCAAAACACACTTCGTTCCCCAAATTGAAGAGTCAGACCCCGCTCAAATTGTGCCTCTGGAAGCGTCAACTCGCAAGGAGTGTTTTGAGAGAAAAAAACTCCATCCGCGGAGGTACTCATTTTGCAATAAACCCCTTCAAATGTCCCGAGACCGTGTGATTATTCGGGGCTTTGGAAATTTGATTGGTTGTACGATGACTATGGGGTCAAAACACACTTTGTTCCCCAAATTGAAGAATGAGACCTCTCCCAAACCGTGGCCATGGAAGCGTCAACTCGCAAGGAGCGATGTGAGAGAAAAAAACTCCATCCGCGGAGGTACTGATTTTGCCATAATCCCCCTCAAACGTCCGGAGATCGTGTGATGGAGGTTTGGAAATTTGATTGCTTGTACGATGACTATGGGGTCAAAACACACCTTGTTCCCCAAATTGAAGAGTCGGACCCCGCTCAAAGTGTGCCCCTGGAAGCGTCAACTCGCAAGGAGTGTTTTGAGAGAAAAAAATTCCATCCGCGGAGGTACTCATTTTGCAATAAACTCCTTCAAACGTGCGGAGATCGTGTGATTATTTGGAGGTTTGCAAATTTGATTGGTTGTACGATGACTATGGGGTCAAAACACACTTCGTTCCCCAAATTGAAGAATCAGACCTCTCCCAAAGTGTGCCCATGGAAGCGTCAACTCGCAAGGAGCGATTTGAGAGGAAAAAACTCCATCCGCGGAGGTACTCATTTTGCAATAATCCCCTTCAAGCGTCCCGAGATCTGGTGATTATTTGGCGCTCTGGAAATTTTATTGCTTGTACGATGACTATGGGGTCAAAACACACTTCGTTCCCCAAATTGAAGAGTCAGACCCCGCTCAAAGTGTGCGCCTGGAAGCGTCAACTCGCAAGGAGCGTTTTGAGAGAAAAAAACTCCATGTGTGGAGGTACTCATTTTGCAATAATCCCCTTCAAAGGTGCGGAGATTGTGTCATTATTTGGAGCTTTGACAATTTGATTGCTTGTACGATGACTATGGGGTCAAAACACACTTCGTTCCCCAAATTGAAGAGTCAGACCCCGCTCAAAGTGTGCCTCTGGAAGCGTCAACTCGCAAGGAGTGTTTTGAGAAAGAAAATCTCGATCCGCGGAGGTACTCATTTTGCAATAATCCCCATCAAACATCCGGACATCGTGTGATTGTTTGGAGCTTTGGAAATTTGATTGCTTGTACGATGACTATGGGGTCAAAACACACTTCGTTCCTCAAATCGAAAAATGAGACCTCTCCCAAACCGTGGCCATGGAAGCGTCAACTCGCAAGGAGCGATTTGAGAGGAAAAACCTCCATCCGCGGAGGTACTCATTTTGCAATAATCCCCTTCAAACGTCCGGACATCCGATTATTATTTGGAGCTTTGGAAATTTGATTGCTTGTACGATGCCTTGCGGGCCAAAACACACTTCGTTCCCCAAATTGAAGAGTCAGACCCTGCTCAAATTGTGCCCCTGGAAGCGTCAACTCGCATGGAGTGTTTTGAGAGAAAAAAACTTCATCCGCGGAGGTACTCATTTTGCAATAAACCCCTTCAAACGTCCCGAGACCGCGTGATTATTCGGAGCTTTGGAAATTTGATTGCTTGTACGATGACTATGGGGTCAAAACACACTTCGTTCCCCAAATTGAGGAATGAGACCTCTCCCAAACCGTGGCCATGGAAGCGTCAACTCGCAAGGAGCGATTTGAGAGAAAAAAACTCCATCCGCGGAGGTACTCATTTTGCCATAATCCCCCTCAAACGTCTGGAGATCGTGCGATTATTTGGAGCTTTGATAATTTGATTGCTTGTACGATGACTATGGGGTCAAAACACACTTCGTTCCCCAAATTGAAGAGTCAGACCCCGCTCAAAGTGTGCCCCTGGAGGCGTCAACTGGCAAGGAGCGTTTTGAGAGAAAAAAACTCCATCCGCGGAGGTACTCATTTTGCAATAATCCCCCTCAAACGTCCGGAGATCGTGTGATTATTTGGAGCTTTGGAAATTTGATTGCTTGTACGATGACTATGGGGTCAAAACACACTTCGGTCCCCAAATTGCTGTGTCAGACCCCGCTCAAAGTGTGCCCCTGGAAGCGTCTACTCGCAAGCAGTTTTTTGAGAGAAAAAAACTCCATCCGCGGAGGTACTCATTTTGCAATAAACCCCTTCAAAGGTGCGGAGATCGTGTGATTATTTGGAGCTTGGGAAATTTGATTGCTTGTACGATGACTTTGGGGTCAAAACACACTTCGTCCCCCAAATTGAAGAGTCAGACCCCGCTCAAAGTGTGCCTCTGGAAGCGTCAACTCGCAAGGAGCGTTTTGGGAGAAAAAAACTGAATCCGCGGAGGTACTCATTTTGCAATAATCTCCATCAAACATCCGGAGATCGTGTCATTATGTGGAGCTTTGGAAATTTGATTGCTTGTACGATGACTATGGGGTCAAAACACACTTCGTTCCCCAAATTGAGGAATGAGACCTCTCCCAAACCGTGGCCATGGAAGCGTCAACTCGCAAGGAGTGATTTGAGAGGAAAAAACTCCATCCGCGGAGGTACTCATTTTGCAATATCCCCCTTCAAACGTCCGGAGATCCGGTTATTATTTGGAGCTTTGCAAAATTTGATTGCTTGTACGATGACTTTGGGGTCAAAACACACTTCGTTCCCCAAATTGAAGAGTCAGACCCCGCTCAAATTGTGCCTCTGGAAGCGTCAACTCGCAAGGAGCGTTTTGAGAGAAAAAAACTCCATCCGCGGATGTACTCATTTTGCAATAACCCCCTCAAACGTCCTGAGACCGTGTGATTATTCGGAGCTTTGGAAATTTGATTGCTTGTACGATGACTATGGGGTCAAAACACACTTCCTTCCCCAAATTGAGGAATGAGACCTCTCCCAAACCGTGGCCACGGAAGCGTCAACTCGCAAGGAGCGATTTGAGAGAAGAAAACTCCATCCGCGGAGGTACTCATTTTGCCATAATCCCCCTCAAACGTCCTGAGACCGTGTGATTGTTTGGAGCTTTGATAATTTGATTGCTTCTACGACGACTATGGGGTCAAAACACACTTCGTTCCCCAAATTGAAGAGTCAGAACCCGCTCAAAGTGTGCCCCTGGAAGCGTCTGATCGCAAGGAGTGCTTTGAGAGAAAGAAATTCCATCCGCGGAGGTACTCATTTTGCAATAAACCCCTTCAAACGTGCGGAGATCCGGTGATTATTTGGAGCTTTGGAAATTTGATTGCTTGTACGATTACTATGGGGTCAAAACACACTTCCTTCCCCAAATTGAAGAATCAAACCTCTCCCAAAGTGTGCCCCTGGAAGCGTCAACTCGCAAGGAGCGTTTTGGGAAAAAGAAACTCCATCCGCGGAGGGACTCGTTTTGCAATAATGCCCTTCAAACGTCCCGAGACCGTCTGATTATTTGGAGCTTCGGAAATTTGATTGCTTGTAGGATGACTCTGGAGTGAAAACACACTTCGTTCCCCAAGTTGAAGAGTGAGACCTCTCCCAAAGTGTGGCCATGGAAGCGTCAACTCGCAAGGAGCGTTTTGAGAGAAAAAAACTCCATCCGGGGAGGTACTCATTTTGCAATAATCCCCCTCAAACGTCCGGAGATCGTGTGATTATTTGGAGCTTTGACAATTTGATTGCTTGTAGGATGACTATGGGGTCAAAACACACTTCGTTCCCCAAATTGAAGAGTCAGACCCCGCTCAAAGTGTGCCCCTGGAAGCGTCAACTCGCAAGGAGTGTTTTGAGAGAAAAAAGTTCCATCCGCGGAGGTACTCATTTTGCCATAATCCCCCTCAAACGTCCTGGAATCGTGTGATTATTTGGAGCTTTGATAATTTGATTGTTTGTACGACGACTATGGGGTCAAAACACACTTCGTTCCCCAAATTGAAGAGTCAGACCCCGCTCAAAGTGTGCCCCTGGAAGCGTCAACTCGCAAGGAGTGTTTTGAGAGAAAGAAGTTCCCTTCAAACGTCCGGAGATCCAGTGATTATTTGGATCTTTGGAAATTTGATTGCTTGTACGATGACGATGGGATCAAAACACACTTTGTTCCCCAAATTGAAGAATGAGACCTCTCCCAAACCGTGGCCATGGAAGCGTCAACTCGCAAGGAGCGATTTGAGAGAAAAAAACTCCATCCGCGGAGGTACCCATTTTGCCATAATCCCCCTCAAACGTCCGGAGATCGTGTGATTATTTGGAGCTTTGATAATTTGATTGCTTGTACGACGACTATGGGGTCAAAACACACTTCGTTCCCCAAATTGAAGAGTCAGACCCCGCTCAAAGTGTGCCCCTGGAAGCGTCAACTCGCAAGGAGTGTTTTGAGAGAAAAAAGTTCCATCCGCGGAGGTGCTCATTTTGCCATAATCCCCCTCAAACGTCCGGGAATCGTGTGATTATTTGGAGCTTTGATAATTTGATTGTTTGTACGACGACTATGGGGTCAAAACACACTTCGTTCCCCAAATTGAAGAGTCAGACCCCGCTCAAAGTGTGCCCCTGGAAGCGTCAACTCGCAAGGAGTGTTTTGAGAAAAAAAATTCCATCCGCGGAGGGACTCATTTCGCAATAAACCCCTTCAAACGTCCGGAGATCCGGTGATTATTTGGAGCTTTGGAAATTTGATTGCTTGTACGATTACTATGGGGTCAAAACACACTTCCTTCCCCAAATTGAAGAATCAGACCTCTCCCAAAGTGTGCCCCTGGAAGCGTCAACTCGCAAGGAGCGTTTTGGGAAAAAGAAACTCCATCCGCGGAGGGACTCATTTTGCAATAATCCCCTTCAAATGTCCCGAGACCGTCTGATTTTTTGGAGCTTCGGAAATTTGATTGCTTGTAGGATGACTCTGGAGTCAAAACACACTTCGTTCCCCAATTTGAAGAGTCAGACCTCTCCCAAAGTGTGGCCATGGAGGCGTCAACTCGCAAGGAGCGTTTTGAGAGAAAAAAAATCCATCCGCGGAGGTACTCATTTTGCAACAATCTCCCTCAAACGTTGTGAGACCGTGTGTTTGTAATGGAGCTTTGACAATTTGATTGCTTGTACGACGACTATGGGGTCAAAACACACTTCTTTCCCCAAATTGAAGAGTCAGACCCCGCTCAAAGTGTGCCCCTGGAAGCGTCAACTCGCAAGGAGTGTTTTGAGAGAAAAAAGTTCCATCCGCGGAGGTACTCATTTTGCAATAAACCCCTTCAAACGTGCGAAGATGGTGTGATTATTTGGAGGTTTGGAAATTTGATTGGTTGTACGATGACTATGGGGTCAAAACACACTTCGTTCCCCAAATTGCAGAGTCATACCCCGCTCAAAGTGTGCCCCTGGAAGCGTCTGATCGCAAGGAGTGTTTTGAGAGAAAAAAACTCCATCCGCGGAGGTACTCATTTTGCCATAACCCCCTTCAAACGTCCGGAGATCCGGTGATTATTTGGAGCTTTGGAAATTTGATTGCTTGTACGATTACTATGGGGTCAAAACACACTTCCTTCTCCAAATTGAAGAATCAGACCTCTCCCAAAGTGTGCCCTTGGAAGCGTCAACTCGCAAGGAGCGTTTTGGGAAAAAGAAACTCCATTCGCGGAGGGACTCGTTTTGCAATAATCCCCTTCAAACGTCCGGAGATCGTGTGATTATTTGGAGCTTTGACAATTTGATTGTTTGTACGACGACTATGGGGTCAAAACACACTTCGTTCCCCAAATTGAAGGGTCACACCTCTCCCAAAGTGTGGCCATGGAAGCGTCAACCTGCAAGCAGTTTTTTGAGAGAAAAAAACTCCATCCGCGGAGGTACTCATTTTGCCATAATCCCCCTCAAACGTCCGGAGATCGTGTGATTATTTGGAGCTTTGATAATTTGATTGCTTGTACGATGACTTTGGGGTCAAAACACACTTCGTTCCCCAAATTGAAGTGTCAGACCCCGCTCAAAGTGTGCCCCTGGAAGCGTCAACTCGCAAGGAATGTTTTGAGAGAAAAAACATTCCATCCGCGGAGGTACTCATTTTGCAATAAACCCCTTCAAACGTCCGGAGATCCGGTGATTATTTGGAGCTTTGGAAATTTGATTGCTTGTACGATTACTATGGGGTCAGAACACACTTCGTTCCCCAAATTGAAGAATCAGACCTCTCCCAAAGTGTGCCCCTGGAAGCGTCAACTCGCAAGGAGCGTTTATGGAAAAAGAAACTCCATCCGCGGAGGGACTCGTTTTGCAATAATCCCCCTCAAACGTCCGGAGATCGTGTGATTGTTTGGAGCTTTGACAATTTGATTGCTTGTACGACGACTATGGGGTCAAAACACACTTCGTTCCCCAAATTGAAGAGTCAGACCCCGCTCAAAGTGTGCCCCTGGAAGCGTCAACTCGCAAGGAGTGTTTTGAGAGAAAAAAGTTCCATCCGCGGAGGTAATCATTTTGCAATAAACCCCTTCAAACGTGCAAAGATGGTGTGATTATTTGGAGGTTTGGAACTTTGATTGATTGTACGATGACTATGGGGTCAAAACACACTTCGTTCCCCAAATTGCAGAGTCATACCCCGCTCAAAGTGTGCCCCTGGAAGCGTCTGATCGCAAGGAGTGTTTTGAGAGAAAAAAACTCCATCCGCGGAGGTACTCATTTTGCAATAACCCCCTTCAAACGTCCGGAGATCCGGTGATTATTTGGAGCTTTGGAAATTGGATTGCTTGTACGATTACTATGGGGTCAAAAGACACTTCCTTCTCCAAATTGAAGAATCAGACCTCTCCCGAAGTGTGCCCCTGGAAGCGTCAACTCGCAAGGAGCGTTTTGGGAAAAAGAAACTCCATCCGCGGAGGGACTCGTTTTGCAATAATCCCCTTCAAACGTCCGGAGATCGTGTGATTATTTGGAGCTTTGACAATTTGATTCTTTGTACGACGACTATGGGGTCAAAACACACTTCGTTCCCCAAATTGAAGGGTCAGACCTCTCCCAAAGTGTGGCCATGGAAGCGTCAACCCGCAAGCAGGTTTTTGAGAGAAAAAAACTCCATCCGCGGAGGTACTCATTTTGCAATAATCCCCCTCAAACGTCCGGAAATCGTGTGATTATTTGAAGCTTTGGCAATTTGATTGTTTGTACGACGACTATGGGGTCAAAACACACTTCGTTCCCCAAATTGAAGAGTCAGACCCGGCTCAAAGTGTGCCCCTGGAAGCCTCAACTCGCAAGGAGTGTTTTGAGAGAAAAAAGTTCCATCCGCGGAGGTACTCATTTTGTAATAAACCCCTTCAAACGTGCGGAGATCGTGTGATGGTTTGGAGCTTTGGAAATTTGATGGCTTGTACGATGACTCTGGAGTCAAAACACAGTTCGTTCCCCAAATGGAAGAGTCAGACCCCGCTCAAAGTGTGCCCATGGAAGCGTCAACTCGCAAGGAGTGTTTTGAGAGAAAAAAAACTCCATCCGCGGAGGTCCTCATTTTGCAATAAACCCCTTCAAACGTCCCGAGACCGGGTGATTATTTGGAGCTTTGGAAATTGGATTGCTTGAAGGATGACTCTGGGGTCAAAACACACTTGGTTCCCCAAATTGAAGAATCAGACCTCTCCCAAAGTGTGGCCATGGAAGCGTCAACTCGCAAGGAGTGTTTTGAGAGAAAAAAACTACTTCCGCGGAGGTACTCATTTTGCAATAATCCCCCTCAAACGTCCGGAGATCGTGTGATTATTTGGAGCTTGGGAAATTTGATTGCTTGTACGATGACTATGGGGTCAAAACACAGTTCGTTCCCCAAATGGAAGAGTCAGACCCCGCTCAAAGTGTGCCCATGGAAGCGTCCACTCGCAAGGAGTGTTTTGAGAGAAAAAAACTCCATCCGCGAAGGTACTCATTTTGCAATAATCCCCTTCTAACGTCCTGAGACCGGGTGATTATTTGGAGCTTCTGGAAATTTGATTGTCTGTAGGATGACTCTGGAGTCAAAACACACTTCGTTCCCCAAATTGAAGAAGCAGACCTCTCCCAAAGTGTGGCCATGGAAGCGTCAACTCGCAAGGAGTGTTTTGAGAGAAAAAAACCCCATCCGCGGAGGTAGTCCTTTTGCAATTTTCCCCCTCGAACGTCTTGAGATCGTGTGATTATTTGGAGCTTGGGAAATTTGATTGCTTGTACGATGACTCTGGAGTCAAAACACAGTTCGTTCCCCAAATGGAAGAGTCAGACCCCGCTCAAAGTGTGCCCATGGAAGCGTCCACTCGCAAGGAGTGTTTTGAGAGAAAAAAACTCCATCCGCGAAGGTACTCATTTTGCAATAATCCCCTTCAAACGTCCCGAGACCGGGTGATTATTTGGAGCTTTGGAAATTTGATTGCTTGTAGGATGACTCTGGGGTCGAAACACACTTCGTTCCCCAAATTGAAGAATCAGACCTCTCCCAAAGTGTGCCGATGGAAGCGTCAACTCGCAAGGAGCGTTTTGGGAGAAAAAAACTCCATCCGCGGAGGTACTCGTTTTGCAATAATCCCCTTCAAACGTCCCGAGACCGTGTGATTATTTGGAGCTTTGGAAATTTGTTTGCTTGTACGATGACTCTGGGGTCAAAACACACTTCGTTCCCCAAATTGAAGAGTCAGACCCCGCTCAAAGTGTGCCCCCGGAAGCGTCAACTCGCAAGGAGCGTTTTGGGAGAAAAAAACTCCATCCGCGGAGGGACTCGTTTTGCAATAATCCCCTTCAAACGTCCCAAGACCGTGTGATTATTTGGAGCTTTGGAAATTTGATTGCTTGTACGATGACTATGGGGTCAAAACACAGTTCGTTCCCCAAATGGAAGAGTCAGACCCCGCTCAAAGTGTGCCCATGGAAGCGTCCACTCGCAAGGAGTGTTTTGAGAGAAAAAAACTCCATCCGCGAAGGTACTCATTTTGCAATAATCCCCTTCAAACGTCCCGAGACCGGGTGATTATTTGGAGCTTTGGAAATTTGATTGCTTGTAGGATGACTCTGGAGTCAAAACACACTTCGTTCCCCAAATTGAAGAAGCAGACCTCTCTCAAAGTGTGGCCATGGAAGCGTCAACTCGCAAGGAGTGTTTTGAGAGAAAAAAACCCCATCCGCGGAGCTAGTCACTTTGCAATAGTCCCCCTCAAACGTCTTGAGATCGTGTGATTATTTGGAGCTTGGGAAATTTGATGGCTTGTACGATGACTCTGGAGTCAAAACACAGTTCGTTCCCCAAATGGAAGAGTCAGACCCCGCTCAAAGTGTGCCCATGGAAGCGTCAACTCGCAAGGAGTGTTTTGAGAGAAAGAAACCCCATCCGCGAAGGTACTCATTTTGCAATAATCCCCTTCAAACGTCCCGAGACCGGGTGATTATTTGGAGCTTTGGAAATTTGGTTGCTTGTACGATGACTCTGGGGTCAAAACACACTTCGTTCCCCAAATTGAAGAGTCATACCCCGCTCAAAGTGTGCCCATGGAAGCGTCAACTCGCAAGGAGCGTTTTGGGAGAAGAAAACTCCACCCGTGGAGGTACTCGTTTTGCAATAATCCCCTTCAAACGTCCCGAGACCGTGTGATTATTTGGAGCTTTGGAAATTTGTTTGCTTGTACGATGACTCTGGGGTCAAAACACACTTCGTTCCCCAAATTGAAGAGTCAGACCCCGCTCAAAGTGTGGCCATGGAAGCGTCAACTCGCAAGGAGCGTTTTGGGAGAAAAAAACTCCATCCGCGGAGGGACTCGTTTTGCAATAATCCCCTTCAAACGTCCCAAGACCGTGTGATTATTTGGAGCTTTGGAAATTTGATTGCTTGTAGGATGACTCTGGAGTCAAAACACACTTCGTTCCTCAAATTGAAGAATCAGACCTCTCCCAAAGTGTGGCCATGGAAGCGTCAACTCGCAAGGAGCGTTTTGAGAGAAAGAAACTCCATCCGCGGAGGTACTCATTTTGCAATAAACCTCTTCCAAGGTTCTGAGACCAGGTGATTACTTGGAGCTTTGGAAATTTGATTACTTGTACGATGACTTTGGGGTCAAAACACACTTCGTTCCCCAAATTGAAGAATCAGACCTCTCCCAAAGTTTGCCCATGGAAGCGTCAACTCGCAAGGAGCGATTTGAGAGGAAAAAACTCTACTCATTTTGCAATAATCCCCTTCAAACGTCCGGAGATCCGGTGATTATTTGGAGCTTTGGAACTTTGATTGCTTGTACGATGACTATGGGGCCAAAACACACTTCGTTCCCCAAATTCAAGAATCCGACCTCTCCCAAAGTGTGCCTCTGGAAGCGTCAACTCGCAAGGAGTCTTTTGAGAGGAAAAAACTCCATCCGCGGAGGAAATCATTTTGTAATAATCCCCTTCAAACGTCCGGAGATCGTGTGATTATTTGGAGCTTTGGAAATTTGATTACTTGTACGATGACTATGGGGTCAAAACACACTTCGTTCCCCAAATTGAAGAATCAGACCTCTCCCAAAGTGTGCCCATGGAAGCGTCAACTCGCAAGGAGCGATTTGAGAGGAAGAAACTCTACTCATTTTGCAATAATCCCCTTCAAACGTCCGGAGATCCGGTGATTATTGGGAGCTTTCGAAATTTGTTTGCTTGTAAGATCACTATGGGGTCAAAACACACTTCGTTCCCCAAATTGAAGAATCAGACCTCTCCCAAAGTGTGGCCATGGAAGCGTCAACTCGCAGGGAGTGTTTTGAGAAAAAAAAACTACATCCGCGGAGGTACTCATTTTGCAATAATCCCCCTCAAACGTCCGGAGATCGTGTGATTATTTGGAGCTTTGGAAATTTGATTACTAGTACGATGACTATGGGGTCCAAACACACTTCGTTCCCCAAATGAAAGAGTCAGACCCCGCTCAAAGTGTGGCCCCGGAAGCGTCAACTCGCAAGGAGCGTTTTGGGAGAAAAAAACTCCATCCGCGGAGAAACTCGTTTTACAATAATCCCCTTCAAATGTCCCAAGACCGTGTGATTATTCGGAGCTTTGGAAATTTGATTACTTGTACGATGACTTTGGGGTCAAAACACACTTCGTTCCCCAAATAGAAGAGTCAGACCCCGCTCAAAGTTTGCCCATGGAAGCGTCCACTCGCAAGGAGTGTTTTGAGAGAAAAAAACTCCATCCGCGAAGGTACTCATTTTGCAATAATCCCCTTCAAACGTCCCGAGACCGGGTGATTATTTGGAGCTTTGGAAATTTGATTCTTTGTACGATGACTATGGGGTCAAAACACACTTCGTTCCCCAAATTGAAGAGTCAGACCTCTCCCAAAGTGTGGCCATGGAAGCGTCAACTCGCAAGGAGTGTTTTGAGAGAAAAAAACTACATCCGCGGAGGTACTCATTTTGCAATAATCCCCCTCGAACGTCCTGAGGTCGTGTGATTATTTGGAGCTTTGGAAATTTGATTGCTTGTACGATGACTTTGGGGTCAAAACACACTTCGTTCCCCAAATTGAAGAGTCAGACCTCTCCCAAAGTGTGGCCATGGAAGCGTCAACTCGCAAGGAGTGTTTTGAGAGAAAAAAACTACATCCGCGGAGGTAGTCATTTTGCAATAATCCCCCTCAACCGTCCGGAGATCGTGTGATTATTTGGAGCTTTGGAAATTTGATTGCTTGTACGAAGACTACGGGGTCAAAACACACTTCGTTCCCCAAATTGAAGAGTCAGACCCCGCTCAAAGTGTGCCCCTGGAAGCGTCCACTCGCAAGGAGTGTTTTGAGAGGAAAAACCTCCATCCGCGGAGGTACTGATTTTGCAATAATCCCCCTCAAACGTCCGGAGATCCGGTGATTATTTGGAGTTTTGGACCTTTGTTTGCTTGCACGATGACTATGGGGCCAAAACGCACTTTGTTCCCCAAATTGGAGAATCAGACCTCTCCCAAAGTGTGCCCCTGGAAGCGTCAACTCGCAAGGAGCGATTTGAGAGGAAAAAACTCCATCCGCAGAGGTACTCATTTTGTAATAATCCCCCTCAAACGTGCGGAGATCGTGTGATTATTTGGAACTTTGGAAATTTGATTGCTTGTACGATGACTATGGGGTCCAAACACACTTCGTTCCCCAAAATAAAGAGTCAGACCCCGCTCAAAGTGTGCCCCTGGAAGCGTCAACTCGCAAGGAGCGTTTTCGGGAAAAAAAACTCCATCCGCGGAGGTACTCGTTTTGCAATAAACCCCTTCAAACGTGCGGAGATCGTGTGATTTTTTGGAGCTTTGGAAATTTGATTGCTTGTACGATGACTATGGGGTCAAAACACATATCGTTCCCCAAATGCTGAGTCAGACCCCGCTCAAAGTGTGCCCCTGGAAGCGTCCATTCGCAAGGAGTGTTTTGAGAGAAAAAAAACTCCATCCGCGGAGGTACTCACTTTGCAATAAACCCCTGCAAACGTCCCGAGACCGGGTGATTATTTGGAGCTTTCGAAATTGGATTGCTTGTAGGATGACTCTGGGGTCAAAACACACTTCGTTCCCCAAATTGAAGAATCAGATCTCTCCCAAAGTGTGGCCATGGAAGCGTCAACTCGCAAGGAGTGTTTTGAGAGGAAAAAACTACATCCGCGGAGGTACTCGTTTTGCAATAATACCCCTTCAAACGTCCAGAGATCGTGTGATTATTTGGAGCTTGGGAAATTTGATTGCTTGTACGATGACTATGGGGTCAAAACACAGTTCGTTCCCCAAATGGAAGAGTCAGACCCCGCTCAAGGTTTGCCCATGGAAGCGTCCACTCGCAAGGAGTGTTTTGAGAGAAAAAAACTCCATCCGCGAAGGTACTCATTTTGCAATAATCCCCTTCAAACGTCCCGAGACCGGGTGATTATTTGGAGCTTTGAAAATTTTATTGCTTGTAGGATGACTATGGGGTCAAAACACACTTCGTTCCCCAAATTGAAGAAGCAGACCTCTCCCAAAGTGTGGCCATGGAAGCGTCAACTCGCAAGGAGTGTTTTGAGAGAAAAAAACCCCATCCGCGGAGGTACTCATTTTGCAATAATCCCCCTCGAACGTCCTGAGGTCGTGTGATTATTTGGAGCTTTGGAAATTTGATTGCTTGTACGATGACTTTGGGGTCAAAACACACTTCGTTCCCAAAATTGAAGAGTCAGACCCCGCTGAAAGTGTGCCCATGGAAGCGTCAACTCGCAAGGCGTGTTTTGAGAGAAAAAAACTCCATCCGCGGGGGTACTCATTTTGCAATAATCCCCTTCAAACCTCCCGAGACGGTGTGATTATTTGGAGCTTTGGAAATTTGTTTGCTTGTAGGATGACTCTGGGGTCAAAACACACTTCGTTCCCCAAGTTGAAGAGTCAGACCCCCCTGGAAGTGTGCCCCTGGAAGCGTCAACTCGCGAGGAGTGTTTTGAGAGAAAAAAACTCCATCCGCGGAGGTATTCATTTTGTAATAAACCCCTTGAAACGTGCGGAGATCGTGTGATTATTTGGAGCTTTGGAAATTTGATTGCTTGTCTGATTGCTATGGGGTGAAAACACACTTCGTTCCCCAAATTGACGAATCAGATCTTTCCCAAAGTGTGCCCCTGGAAGCGTCAACTCGCAAGGAGCGTTTTGGGAGAAAAAAACTCCATCCGCGGAGGGACTCGTTTTGCAATAATCCCCTTCAAACGTTCCGAGACCGTGTGATTATTTGGAGCTTTGGAAATTTGATTGCTTGTAGGGTGACTCTGGGGTCAAAACACACTTCGTTCCCCAAGTTGAAGAGTCGGACCCCGCTCAAAGTGTGCCCCTGGAAGCGTCAACTCGCAAGGAGTGTTTTGAGAGAAAAAGACTCCATCCGCAGAGGGACTCTTTTTGTGCTAAACCCCTTCAAACGTGCGGAGATCGTGTGATTATTTGGAGCTTTGGAAATTTGATTTCTTGTACGATTACTATGGGGTCAAAACACACTTCGTTCCCCAAATTGAAGAATCAGACCTCTCCCAAAGTGTGCCCATGGAAGCGTCAACTCGCAAGGAGCGATTTGAGAGGAAAAAACTCCATCCGCGGAGGTACTCATTTTGCAATAATCCCCCTCAAACGTCCAGAGATGCGGTGATTATTTGGAGCTTTGGAAATTTGATTGCTTGTAGGATGACTCTGGAGTCAAAACACACTTCGCTCCCCAAATGGAAGAGTCAGACCCCGCTCAAAGTGTGCCCATGGAAGCGTCAACCCGCAGGGAGCGTTTTTGGAGAAAAAAACTCCATCCGCGGAGGGACTTGTTTTGCAATAATCCCCTTCAAACGTCCGGAGACCGTGTGATTATTTGGAGCTTTGGAAATTTGATTGCTTGTAGGATGACTCGGGGGTCAAAACACACTTCGTTCCCCAAATTGAAGAGTCACACCCCGCTCAAAGTGTGCCCCTCGAAGCGTCAACTCGCAAGGAGTGTTTTGAGAGGAAAAAACTCCATCCGCGGAGGTACTCATTTTGTAATAAACCCCTTCAAACGTGCGGAGATCGTGTGATTATTTGGAGCTTTGGAAATTTGATTGCTTGTACGATGACTATGCGGTCAAAACACCCTTGGTCCCCCAAATTGAAGAATCAGGCCTCTCCCAAAGTGTGGCCATGGAAGCGTCAACTCGCAAGGAGTGTTTTGAGAGGAAAAAACTACATCCGCGGAGGTACTCGTTTTGCAATAATACCCCTTCAAACGTCCAGAGATCGTGTGATTATTTGGAGCTTGGGAAATTTGATTGCTTGTACGATGACTATGGGGTCAAAACACAGTTCGTTCCCCAAATGGAAGAGTCAGACCCCGCTCAAGGTTTGCCCATGGAAGCGTCCACTCGCAAGGAGTGTTTTGAGAGAAAAAAACTCCATCCGCGAAGGTACTCATTTTGCAATAATCCCCTTCAAACGTCCCGAGACCGGGTGATTATTTGGAGCTTTGAAAATTTTATTGCTTGTAGGATGACTATGGGGTCAAAACACACTTCGTTCCCCAAATTGAAGAAGCAGACCTCTCCCAAAGTGTGGCCATGGAAGCGTCAACTCGCAAGGAGTGTTTTGAGAGAAAAAAACCCCATCCGCGGAGGTACTCATTTTGCAATAATCCCCCTCGAACGTCCTGAGGTCGTGTGATTATTTGGAGCTTTGGAAATTTGATTGCTTGTACGATGACTTTGGGGTCAAAACACACTTCGTTCCCAAAATTGAAGAGTCAGACCCCGCTGAAAGTGTGCCCATGGAAGCGTCAACTCGCAAGGCGTGTTTTGAGAGAAAAAAACTCCATCCGCGGGGGTACTCATTTTGCAATAATCCCCTTCAAACCTCCCGAGACGGTGTGATTATTTGGAGCTTTGGAAATTTGTTTGCTTGTAGGATGACTCTGGGGTCAAAACACACTTCGTTCCCCAAGTTGAAGAGTCAGACCCCCCTGGAAGTGTGCCCCTGGAAGCGTCAACTCGCGAGGAGTGTTTTGAGAGAAAAAAACTCCATCCGCGGAGGTATTCATTTTGTAATAAACCCCTTGAAACGTGCGGAGATCGTGTGATTATTTGGAGCTTTGGAAATTTGATTGCTTGTCTGATTGCTATGGGGTGAAAACACACTTCGTTCCCCAAATTGACGAATCAGATCTTTCCCAAAGTGTGCCCCTGGAAGCGTCAACTCGCAAGGAGCGTTTTGGGAGAAAAAAACTCCATCCGCGGAGGGACTCGTTTTGCAATAATCCCCTTCAAACGTTCCGAGACCGTGTGATTATTTGGAGCTTTGGAAATTTGATTGCTTGTAGGGTGACTCTGGGGTCAAAACACACTTCGTTCCCCAAGTTGAAGAGTCGGACCCCGCTCAAAGTGTGCCCCTGGAAGCGTCAACTCGCAAGGAGTGTTTTGAGAGAAAAAAACTCCATCCGCAGAGGGACTCTTTTTGTGCTAAACCCCTTCAAACGTGCGGAGATCGTGTGATTATTTGGAGCTTTGGAAATTTGATTTCTTGTACGATTACTATGGGGTCAAAACACACTTCGTTCCCCAAATTGAAGAATCAGACCTCTCCCAAAGTGTGCCCATGGAAGCGTCAACTCGCAAGGAGCGATTTGAGAGGAAAAAACTCCATCCGCGGAGGTACTCATTTTGCAATAATCCCCCTCAAACGTCCAGAGATGCGGTGAGTATTTGGAGCTTTGGAAATTTGATTGCTTGTAGGATGACTCTGGAGTCAAAACACACTTCGCTCCCCAAAAGGAAGAGTCAGACCCCGCTCAAAGTGTGCCCATGGAAGCGTCAACCCGCAGGGAGCGTTTTTGGAGAAAAAAACTCCATCCGCGGAGGGACTTGTTTTGCAATAATCCCCTTCAAACGTCCGGAGACCGTGTGATTATTTGGAGCTTTGGAAATTTGATTGCTTGTAGGATGACTCGGGGGTCAAAACACACTTTGTTCCCCAAATTGAAGAGTCACACCCCGCTCAAAGTGTGCCCCTCGAAGCGTCAACTCGCAAGGAGTGTTTTGAGAGGAAAAAACTCCATCCGCGGAGGTACTCTCTTTGTAATAAACCCCTCCAAACGTGCGGAGATCGTGTGATTATTTGGAGCTTTGGAAATTTGATTGCTTGTACGATGACTATGCGGTCAAAACACACTTCGTTCCCCAAATTAAAGAATCAGGCCTCTCCCAAAGTGTGGCCATGGAAGCGTCAACTCGCAAGGAGCGTTTTGGCAGAAAAAAACTCCATCCGCGGATGGACTCATTTTGCAATAAACCCCTTCAAACGTCCAGAGATCGTGTGATTATTTGGAGCTTTGGAAATTTGATTGCTTGTACGATGACTTTGGGGTCAAAACACACTTCGTTCCCCAAATTGAAGAATCAGACCTCTCCCAAAGTGTGCCCATGGAAACGTCAACTCGCAAGGAGCCCTATGAGAGAAAAAAACTCCATCCGCGGAGGGACACATTTTGCAATAAATCCCTTCAAACGTGCGGAGATCGTGTTATTATTTGGAGGTTAGGAAATTTGATTGGTTGTACGATGACTATGGGGTCAAAAGACACTTCCTTTCCCAAATTGAAGAGTCAGACTCCGCTCAAAGTGTGGCCGTGGAAGCGTCAACTCGCAAGGAGCGTTTTGGGAGAAAAAAACTCCATGTGCGGAGGGACTAATTTTGCAATAATCCCCCTCAAACGTCTGGAGATTGTGTGATTATTCGGAGCTTTGGAAATTTGATTGCCTGTACAATTACTATGGGGTCAAAACACACTTCGTTCCCCAAATTGAAGAATCTGACCTCTCCCAAAGTGTGCCCATGGAAGCGTCCACTCGCGAGGAGTGTTTTCAGAGAAAAAAACTTCATCCGCGGAGGTACTCATTTTGCAATAATCCCCTTCAAACGCCCCGAGAGCGTGTGATTATTTGGAGCTTTGGAAATTTGATTGCTTGTACGATGACTATGGGGTCAAAACACACTTCGTTCCCCAAATTGCAGAGTAAGACCCCGCTCAAAGTGTGCCCCTGGAAGCGTCCACTCGCAAGGAGCGATTTGAGAGGAAAAAACTCCATCCGCGGAGGTACTCATTTTGTAATAAACCCCTTCAAACGTCCGGAGATCGTGTGATTATTTGGAGCTTTGGAAATTTGATTGGTTGTACGATGAGTATGGGGACAAAACACACTTCGTTCCCCAAATTGCAGAATCGGATGCACTGACCGAGGAGTGGCGAAACGGGGACGCCGGGGAAGGACGGGGCTCCGAGCTCTGTGAACCCGGGGGACTCCGCCACCAGGCAGGAGGTGCGTCTTGGAGGGCCCCCCACTAGGACCCGGTGGGGAGGATATCACCTGGCCCGACCAGGTGGCCCCCCGGGGCCGAAAGGCGTCTAGTACCCGCAAAATCAAACCTCAAACCTCAAACCACTTCGTTCCCCAAATTGAAGAGTCAGACTCCGCTCAAACTGTGGCCGTGGAAGCGTCAACTCGCAAGGAGCGTTTTGGGAGAAAAAAACTCCTTGCGCGGAGGGACTCATTTTGCAACAACCCCCCTCAAAAGTTCGGAGATCGTGTGATTATTTGGAGCTTTGGAAATTTCATTGCTTGTAGGATGACTTTGGGGTCAAAACACACTTTGTTCCCCAAATTGAAGAATCAGACGTCTCCCAAAGTGTGGCCATGGAAGCATCAACTCGCAAGGAGCGTTTTCCGAGAAAAAACTCCATCCGCGGAGGGACTTGTTTTGCAATAATCCCCTTCGGACGTCCGGAGACCACGTGATTATTTGGAGCTTTTGAAATTTGATTGCTTGTACGATTACTATGGGGTCAAAACACACTTCGTTCCCCAAATTGAAGAATCAGACCTCTCCCAAAGTGTGCCCATGGAAGCGTCCATTCGCAAGGAGTGTTTTCAGAGAAAAAAACTCCATCCGGGGAGGTACTCATTTTGCAATAAACTCCTTCAAACGTCCCGAGACCGTGTGATTATTTGGATCTTTGGAACTTTGATTGCTTGTACGATGATTATGGGGCCAAAACACACTTCGTTCCCCAAATTGAAGAATGAGACCTCTCCCAAACCGTGGCCATGGAAGCGTCAACTCGCAAGGAGCGTTTTGGGAGAAGAAAACTTCATCCGCGGAGGTACTCATTTTGTAATAAACCCCTTCAAACGTGCGGAGATTGTGTGATTATTTGGCGCTTTGCAAATTTGATTGATTGTACGATTACTATGGGGTCAAAACGCACTTCGTTCCCCAAATTGAAGAATCAGACCTCTCCCCCAAGTGTGCCCATGGAAGCGTCAACTCTCAAGGAGCGATTTGAGAGGCAAAAACTCCTTCCGCGGAGGTACTCATTTTGCAATAATCCCCTTCAAACGTCCGGAGATCCGGACATTTTTTGGAACTTTGGAAATTTGATTGCTTGTACCCTGACTATAGGGTCCAAACACACTTCGTTCCCCAAGTGGAAGAGTCAGACCCCGCTCAAACTGTGGCCGTGGAAGCGTCAACTCGCAAGGAGTGTTTTGGGAGAAAAAAACTCCATCAGCGGAGGGACTCGTTTTGCAATAATCTCCATCAAACGTCCGGAGATCGTGTGATTTTTTGGTGCTTTGGAAATTTGATTGCTTGTAGGATGACTCTGGAGTTAAAACACACTTCGTTCCCCAAATTGAAGAATCAAACCTCTCCCAAAGTGTGCCCATGGAAGCGTCAACTCGCAAGGAGTGTTTTCTGAGAACAAAACTCCATCCGTGGAGGTACTCATTTCGCAATAATCCCCTTCAAACGTGCGGAGATCGTGTGATTATTTGGACCTTTGGAAATTTGATTGTTTGTACGATGACTATGGGGTCAAAACAAACTTCGTTCCCCAAATTAAAGAGTCACACCCCGCTCAAAGTGTGCCCCTGGAAGCGTCAACTCGCATGGAGCGTTTTGGGAGAAAAAAACTCCATCCGCGGACGGACTCCTTTTGCAATAATCCCCTTCAAACGTCCGGAGACGGTGTGATTATTTGGAGCTTTGGAAATTGGATTGCTTGTATGATGACTTTGGGGTCAAAACACACTTCGTTCCCCAAATTGAAGAGTCACACCCCGCTCCAAGTGTGCCCCTGGAAGCGTCAACTCGCAAGGAGCGTTTTGGGAGAAAAAACTCCATCCGCGGAGGTACTCATTTTGCAATAATCCCCTTGAAACTTCCGGAGATCGTGTGATTATTTGGAGCTTTGGAAATTTGATTGCTTGTACGGTGACTATGGGGTCAAAACACACTTCGTTCCCCAAATTGAAGAATCAGACCTCTCCCAAAGTGTGCCCATGGAAGCGTCAACTCGCAGGGAGCGATTTGAGAGGAAAATGCTCCATCCGCGGAGGTACTCGTTTTGTAATAAAACTCTTCAAACGTCCGGAGATCTGGTGATTATTTGGAGCTTTGGAACTTTGATTGCTTGTACGATGACTATGGGGCCAAAACACACTTTGTTCCCCAAATTGAAGAGTCAGACCCCGCTCAAAGTGTCCCTCTGGAAGCGTCAACTCGCAAGGAGCGTTTTGGGGGGAAAAAACTCCATCCGCGGAGGTACTCATTTTGCAATAAAACCCTTCAAACGTCCCGAGATGGTGTGATTATTTGGAGCTTTGGAAATTTGATTGCTTGTACGATGACTATGGGGTCAAAACACACTTGGTTCCCCAAATTGAAGAGTCAGACCCCGCTCAAAGTGTGCCCATGGAAGCGTCCACCCGCAATGATCGTTTTGAGAGGAAAAAACTCCATCCGCGGAGGTACTCATTTTGTAATAAACCCCTTCAAACGTGCGGAGATTGTGTGATTATTTGGCGCTTTGCAAATTTGATTGCTTGTACGATTACTATGGGGTCAAAACGCACTTCGTTCCCCAAATTGAAGAATCAGACCTCTCCCCCAAGTGTGCCCATGGAAGCGTCAACTCGCAAGGAGCGATTTGAGAGGCAAAAACTCCTTCCGCGGAGGTACTCATTTTGCACTAATCCCCTTCAAACGTCCGGAGATCCGGTGATTTTTTGGAACTTTGGAAATTTGATTGCTTGTACCCTGACTATAGGGTCCAAACACACTTCGTTCCCCAAGTGGAAGAGTCAGACCCCGCTCAAACTGTGGCCGTGGAAGCGTCAACTCGCAAGGAGTGTTTTGGGAGAAAAAAACTCCATCAGCGGAGGGACTCGTTTTGCAATAATCTCCATCAAACGTCCGAAGATCGTGTGATTTTTTGGTGCTTTGGAAATTTGATTGCTTGTAGGATGACTCTGGAGTCAGAAACACACTTCGTTCCCCAAATTGAAGAATCAAACCTCTCCCAAAGTGTGCCCATGGAAGCGTCAACTCGCAAGGAGTGTTTTCTGAGAACAAAACTCCATCCGTGGAGGTACTCATTTTGCAATAATCCCCTTCAAACGTGCGGAGATCGTGTGATTATTTGGACCTTTGGAAATTTGATTGTTTGTACGATGACTATGGGGTCAAAACAAACTTCGTTCCCCAAATTGAAGAGTCACACCCCGCTCAAAGTGTGCCCCTGGAAGCGTCAACTCGCAAGGAGCGTTTTGGGAGAAAAAAACTTCATCCGCGGAGGTCCTCATTTTGCAATAAACCCCCTCAAACGTGCGGAGATCGTGTGATTGTTTGGAGCTTTGGAAATTTGATTGCTTGTACGATGACTATGGGGTCAAAACAAACTTCGTTCCCCAAGTGGAAGAGTCAGACCCCGCTCAAAGTGTGCCCCTGGAAGCGTCAACTCGCAAGGAGCGTTTTGGGAGAAAAAAACTCCCTCCGCGGCGGTACTCATTTTGCAACAATCCCCTTCAAACGTCCAGAGATCTGGTGCTTATTTGGCGCCGTGGAAATTTGATTGCTTGTACGATGACTATGGGGTCAAAACACACTTCGTTCCCCAAATTGAAGAGTCACACCCCGCTCAAAGTGTGCCCGTGGAAGCGTCAACTCGCAAGGAGCGTTTTGGGAAAAAAAACTCCATCCGTGGAGGGACTCGTTTTGCAATAATCCCCTTCAAACGTCCCGAGACCGTGTGATTTTTTGGAGCTTTGGAAATTTAATTGCTCGTAGGATGACTCTGGAGTCAAGACACACTTCGTTCCCCAAGTTGAAGAATCAGACCTCTCCCAAAGTGTGGCCTTGCAAGCGTCAACTCGCAAGGAGCGTTTTGAGAGAAAAAAACTCCATCCGCGGAGGTACTCATTTTGCAATAACCCCCCTCAAACGTGCGGAGATCGTATGATTATTTGGAGCTTTGGAAATTTGATTGCTTGTAGGATGACTCTGGAGTCAAAACACATTTCGTTCCCAAAGTTGAAGAGTCAGACCCCGCTCAAAGTGTGCCCCTGGAAGCGTCTACTCGCAAGCATTTTTTGAGAGAAAAAAACTCCATGCGCGGAGGTACTCATTTTGCAATAAACCCCTTCAAAGGTGCGGAGATCGTGTGATTATTTGGAGCTTTGACAATTTGATTGCTTGTACGATGACTATTGGGTCAAAACACACTTCGTTCCCCAAATTGAAGAGTCAGACCCCGCTCAAAGTGTGCCCCTGGAAGCGTCAACTCGCAAGGAGTGTTTTGAGAGAAAAAAGTTCCATCCGCGGAGGTACCCATTTTGTAATAAACCCCTTCAAACGTCCGGAGATCGTGTGATTATTTGGAGGTTTGGAAATTTGATTGGCTGTACGATGACTATGGGGTCAAAACACACTTCGTTCCCCAAATTGCGGTGTCAGACCCCGCTCAAAGTGTGCCCATGGAAGCGTCTACTCGCAAGGAGTTTTTTGAGAGAGAAAAAAACTCCATCCGCGGAGGTACTCATTTTGCAATAATCCCCTTCAAACGTCCAGAGATCCGGTGATTACTTGGACCTTTGACAATTTGATTGCTTGTACGATGACTATGGGGTCAAAACACACTTCGTTCCCCAAATTGAAGAGTCAGACCCCGCTCAAAGTGTGCCCCTGGAAGCGTCAACTCGCAAGGAGTGTTTTGAGAGAAAAAAGTTCCATCCGCGGAGGTACTCATTTTGTAATAAACCCCTTCAAACGTCCGGAGATCGTGTGATTATTTGGAGGTTTGGAAATTTGATTGGCTGTACGATGACTATGGGGTCAAAACACACTTCGTTCCCCAAATTGCGGTGTCAGACCCCGCTCAAAGTGTGCCCATGGAAGCGTCTACTCGCAAGGAGTTTTTTGAGAGAGAAAAAAACTCCATCCGCGGAGGTACTCATTTTGCAATAAACCCCTTCAAAGGCGCGGAGATCGTGTGATTATTTGGAGCTTTGACAATTTGATTGCTTGTACCATGACCATGGGGTCAAAACACACTTCGTTCCCCAAATTGAAGAGTCAGACCCCGCTCAAAGTGTGCCCCTGGAAGCGTCAACTCGCAAGGAGTGTTTTGAGAGAAAAAAGTTCCATCCGCGGAGGTACTCATTTTGTAATAAACCCCTTCAAACGTCCGGAGATCGTGTGATTATTTGGAGCTTTGGAAATTTGAATGCTTGTACGATTACTATGGGGTCAAAACACACTTCGTTCCCCAAATTGAAGAATCAGACCACTCCCAAAGTGTGCCCATGGAAGCGTCAACTCGCAAGGAGCGATTTCAGAAGAAAAGACTCCATCCGCGGAGGTACTCATTTTGCAATAATCCCCTTCAAACGTCCAGAGATCCGGTGATTATTTGGAGCTTTGGAAATTTGATTGCTGGTACAATGATTATGGGGTCAAAACACACTTTGTTCCCCAAATTGAAGAGTCAGACCCCGCTCAAAGTGTGCGCCTGGAAGCGTCAACTCGCAAGGAGTGTTTTGAGAGAAAAAAACTCCATCCGCCGAGGTACTCATTTTGTAATAAACCCTTCAAACGTGCGGAGATCGTGTGATTATTTGGAGCTTTGGAAATTTGATTGCTTGTACGATTACTATGGGGTCAAAACACACTTTGTTCCCCAAATTGAAGAATCAGACCCCTCCCAAAGTGTGCCTCTGGAAGCGTCAACTCGCAAGGAGCGATTTGAGAGGAAAAAACTCCATCCGCGGAGGTACTGATTTTGCAATAATCCCCTTCAAACGTCCAGAGATCCGGTGATTATTTGGAGCTTTGGAAATTTGATTGCTTGTAGGATGACTATGGGGCCAAAACACACTTCGTTCCCCAAATTGAAGAATCAGACCTCCCCCAAACCGTGGCCATGGAAGCGTCAACTCGCAAGGAGCGATTTGAGAGGAAAAAATTCCATCCGACGAGGTACTCATTTTGTAATAATTGCCTTCAAATGTCCGGAGATCCGGTGATTATTTGGAGCTTTGGAAATTTGATTGCTTGTACGATTACTTTGGGGTCAAAACACACTTCGTTCCCCAAATTGAAGAGTCAGACCCCGCTCAAAGTGTGCCTCTGGAAGCGTCAACTCGCAAGGAGTGTTTTGAGGGAAAAAAACTCCATCCGCGGAGGTACTCATTTTGCAATAAACCCCTTCAAACGTCCGGAGATCGTGTGATTATTTGGAGGTTTGGAAATGTGATTGCTGGTACAATGATTATGGGGTCAAAACACACTTCGTTCCCCAAATTGCAGAGTCAGACCCCGCTCAAAGTGTGCCCTTGGAAGCGTCTACTCGCAAGCAGTGTTTTGAGAGAAAAAAGTTCCATCCGCAGAGGTACTCATTTTGTAATAAACCCCTTCAAACGTCCAGAGATCGTGTGATTATTTGGAGCTTTGGAAATTTGTTTGCTTGTACGATGACTATGGGGTCAAAACACACTACGTTCCCCAAATTGAAGAATCAGACCTCTCCCCCAAGGTGTCCCCATGGAAGCGTCAACTCGCCAGGAGCGATTTGAGAAGAAAAAACTCCATCCGCGGAGGTACTCATTTTGCAATAATCCCCTTCAAACGTCCCGAGATCTGGTGATTATTTGGCGCTCTGGAAATTATATTGCTTGTACGATGACTATGGGGTCAAAACACACTTCGTTCCCCAAATTGAAGAGTCAGACCCCGCTCAAAGTGTGCGCCTGGAAGCGTCAACTCGCAAGGAGTGTTTTGAGAGAAAAAAACTCCATCCACGGAGGTACTCGTTTTGTAATAAAACCCTTCAAACGTGCGGAGATCGTGTGATTATTTGGAGCTTTGGAAATTTGATTGCTAGTACGATTACTATGGGGTCAAAACACACTTTGTTCCCCAAATTGAAGAATCAAACCTCCCCCAAAGTGTGCTCATGGAAGCGTCAACTCGCAAGGAGCGATTTGAGAGGAAAAAACTCCATCCGCGGAGGTGCTGATTTTGCAATAATCCCCTTCAAACGTCCAGAGATCCGGTGATTATTTGGAGCTTTGGAAATTTGATTGCTTGTACGATGACTATGGGGCCAAAACACACTTCGTTCCCCAAATTGAAGAATCAGACCTCCCCCAGACCCTGCCCATGGAAGCGTCAACTCGCAAGGAGCGATTTGAGAGGAAAAAATTCCATCCGCGGAGGTACTCATTTTGTAATAATCCCCTTCAAATGTCCGGAGATCCGGTGATTATTTGGAGCTTTGGAAATTTGATTGCTTGTACGATGACTTTGGGGTCAAAACACACTTCGTTCCCCAAATTGAAGAGTCACACCCCGCTCAAAGTGTGCCTCTGGAGGCGTCAACTCGCAAGGAGTGTTTTGAGAGAAAAAAACTCCATCCGCGGAGGTACTCATTTTGCAATAAACCCCTTCAAAGGTGCGGAGATCGTGTGATTATTTTGGAGCCTTGACAATGGGGTCAAAACACACTTCGTTCCCCAAATTGAAGAGTCAGACCCCGCTCAAAGTGTGCCCCTGGAAGCGTCAACTCGCAAGGAGTGTTTTGAGAAAAAAAAGTTCCATCCGCGGAGGTACTCATTTTGTAATAAACCCCTTCAAACGTCCGGAGATGGTGTGATTATTTGGAGCTTTGGAAATTTGATTGCTTGTACCATTACTATGGGGTCAAAACACACTTTGTTCCCCAAATTGAAGAATCAAACCTCCCCCAAAGTGTGCTCATGGAAGCGTCAACTCGCAAGGAGCGATTTGAGAGGAAAAAACTCCATCCGCGGAGGTGCTGATTTTGCAATAATCCCCTTCAAACGTCCAGAGATCCGGTGATTATTTGGAGCTTTGGAAATTTGATTGCTTGCACGATGACTATGGGGCCAAAACACACTTCGTCCCCCAAATTGAAGAATCAGACCTCCCCCAAACCCTGCCCATGGAAGCGTCAACTCGCAAGGAGCGATTTGGGAGGAAAAAATTCCATCCGCGGAGGTACTCATTTTGTAATAATCCCCTTCAAATGTCCGGAGATCCGGTGATTATTTGGAGCTTTGGAAATTTGATTGCTTGTACGATGACTTTGGGGTCAAAACACACTTCGTTCCCCAAATTGAAGAGTCACACCCCGCTCAAAGTGTGCCTCTGGAAGCGTCAACTCGCAAGGAGTGTTTTGAGAGAAAAAAACTCCATCCGCGGAGGTACTCATTTTGCAATAAACCCCTTCAAACGTCCGGAGATCGTGTGATTATTTGGAGGTTAGGAAATTTGATTGGTTGTACGATGACTATGGGGTCAAAACACACTTCGGTCCCCAAATTGCAGTGTCAGACCCCGCTCAAAGTGTGCCCTTGGAAGCGTCTACTCGCAAGGAGTTTTTTGAGAGAACAAAAACTCAATCCGCGGAGGTACTCATTTTGCAATAAACCCCTTCAAAGGTGCGGAGATCGTGTGATTATTTTGGAGCCTTGACTATGGGGTCAAAACACACTTCGTTCCCCAAATTGAAGAGTCAGACCCCGCTCAAAGTGTGCCCCTGGAAGCGTCAACTCGCAAGGAGTGTTTTGAGAGAAAAAAGTTCCATCCGCGGAGGTACTCATTTTGTAATAAACCCCTTTAAACGTCCGGAGATGGTGTGATTATTCCGAGCTTTGGAAATTTGATTGCTTGTACCATTACTATGGGGTCAAAACACACTTCGTTCCCCAAATTGAAAAATCAGACCTCTCCCAAAGTGTGCCCATGGAAGCGTCAACTCGCAAGGAGCGATTTGAGAAGAGAAAATTCTATCCGCGGAGGTACTCATTTTGCAATAATCCCCTTCAAACGTCCCGAGATCTAGTGATTATTTGGCGCTCTGGAAATTATATTGCTTGTACGATGACTATGGGGTCAAAACACACTTCGTTCCCCAAATTGAAGAGTCAGACCCCGCTCAAAGCGTGCGCCTGGAAGCGTCAACTCGCAAGGAGTGTTTCGAGAGAAAAAAACTCCATCCGCGGAGGTACTCATTTTGTAATAAAACCCTTCAAACGTGCGGAGATCGTGTGATTATTTGGAGCTTTGGAAATTTGATTGCTTGTACGATTACTATGGGGTCAAAGCACACTTCGTTCCCCAAACTGAAGAATCAGACCCCTTCCAAAGTGTGCCCATGGAAGCGTCAACTCGCAAGGAGCGATTTGAGAGGAAAAAACTCCATCCGCGGAGGTGCTGATTTTGCAATAATCCCCTTCAAACGTCCAGAGATCCGGTGATTATTTGGAGCTTTGGAAATTTGATTGCTTGTACGATGACTATGGGGCCAAAACACACTTCGTTCCCCAAATTGAAAAATCAGACCTCCCCCAAACCGTGGCCATGGAAGCGTCAACTCGCAAGGAGCGATTTGGGAGAAAAAAACTCCATCCGCGGAGGTACTCATTTTGCCATAATCCCCCTCAAACGTCTGGAGGTCGTGTGATTATTTGGAGCTTTGATAATTTGATTGCTTGTACGATGACTATGGGGTCAAAACACACTTCGTTCCCCAAATTGAAGAGTCACACCCCGCTCAATTTGTGCCCCTGGAAGCGTCAACTCGCAAGGAGTGTTTTGAGAGAAAAAAATTCCATCCGCTGAGGTACTCATTTTGCAATAAACCCCTTCAAACGTGCGGAGATCGTGTGATTATTTGGAGGTTTTGGAAATTTGATTGGTTGTACGATGACTATGGGGTCAAAACACACTTCGTTCCCCAAATTGCAGAGTCATACCCCGCTCAAAGTGTGCCCCTGGAAGCGTCTACTCGCAAGGAGTGTTTTGAGAGAAAAAAACTCCATCCGCGGAGGTACTCATTTTGCAATAAACCCCTTCAAATGTCCGGAGATCCAGTGATTATTTGGAGCTTTGGAAATTTGATTGCTTGTACGATTACTATGGGGTCAAAACACACTTCCTTCCCCAAATCGGAGAATCAGACCTCTCCCAAAGTGTGCCCCTGGAAGCGTCAACTCGCAAGGAGCGTTTTGGGAAAAAGAAACTCCATCCGCGGAGGGACTCGTTTAGCAATAATCCCCTTCAAACGTCCCGAGACCGTCTGATTATTCGGAGCTTCGGAAATTTGATTGCTTGTACGATGACTCTAGAGTCAAAACACACTTCGTTCCCCAAGTTGAAGAGTCAGACCTCTCTGAAAATGTGGCCATGGAAGCGTCAACTCGCAAGGAGCGTTTTGAGAGAAAAAAACTCCATCCGTGGAGGTACTCATTTTGCAATAATCCCCCTCAAACTTCCGGAGATCGTGTGATTATTTGGAGCTTTGGAAATTTGATTGCTTGTACGATGACTATGGGGTCAAAACACACTTCGTTCCCCAAATTGAAGAGTCAGAGCCCGCACAAAGTGTGCCTTTGGAAGCGTCAACTCGCAAGGAGTGTTTTGAGAGAAAAAAGTTCCATCCGCGGAGGTACTCATTTTGTAATAAAACCCTTCAAACGTGCGGGGATCGTGTGATTATTTGGAGGTTTTGGAAATTTGATTGGTTGTACGATAACTATGGGGTCAAAACACACTTCGTTCCCCAAATTGCAGAGTGAGACCCCGCTCAAAGTGTGCCCCTGGAAGCCTCTACTCGCAAGCAGTTTTTTGAGAGAAAAAAACTCCATCCGCGGAGGTACTCATTTTGCAAGAAACCCCTTCAAAGGTGCAGAGATCGTGTGATTATTTGGAGCTTTGACAATTTGATTGCTTGTACGACGACTATGGGGTCAAAACACACTTCGTTCCCCAAATTGAAGAGTCAGACCCCGCTCAAAGTGTGCCCCTGGAAGCGTCAACTCGCAAGGAGTGTTTTGAGAGAGAAAAATTCCGTCCGCGGAGGTACTCATTTTGCAATAAACCCCTTCAAACGTCCGGAGATCCGGTGATTATTTGGAGCTTTGGAAATTTGATTGCTTGTACGATTACTATGGGGTCAAAACACACTTCGTTCCCCAAATTGAAGAATCAGACCTCTCCCAAAGTGTGCCCATGGAAGCGTCAACTCGCAAGGAGCGATTTGAGAAGAAAAAACTCCATCCGCGGAGGTACTCATTTTGCAATAATCCCCTTTAAATGTCCGGAGATCCGGTGATTATTTGGAGCTTTGGAAATTTGATTGCTTGTACGATGACTATGGGGCCAACACACACTTCGTTCCCCAAATTGAAGAATCAGACCCCGCTCAAAGTGTGCGCCTGGAAGCGTCAACTCGCAAGGAGTGTTTTGAGAGAAAAAAACTCCATCCGCGGAGGTACTCATTTTTGCAATAAACCCCTTCAAACGTCCGGAGATCGTGTGATTATTTGGAGCTTTGGAAATTTGATTGCTTGTACGATTACTATGGGGTCAAAACACACTTCGTTCCCCAAATTGAAGAATCAGACCCCTCCCAAAGTGTGCCCATGGAAGCGTCAACTCGCAAGGAGCGATTTGAGAGGGAAAAACTCCATCCGCGGAGGTACTGATTTTGCAATAATCCCCTTCAAACGTCCAGAGATCCGGTGATTATTTGGAGCTTTGGAAATTTGATTGCTTGTACGATGACTATGGGGCCAAAACACACTTCGTTCCCCAAATTGAAGAATCAGACCTCCCCCAAACTGTGGCCATGGAAGCGTCAACTCGCAAGGAGCGATTTGAGAGGAAAAAATTCCATCCGCGGAGGTACTCATTTTGTAATAATCCCCTTCAAATGTCCGGAGATCCTATGATTATTTGGAGCTTTGGAAATTTTATAGCTTGTACGATGACTTTGGGGTCAAAACACACTTCGTTCCCCAAATTGAAGAGTCAGACCCCGCTCAAAGTGTGCCTCTGGAAGCGTCAACTCGCAAGGAGTGTTTTGAGAGAAAAAAACTCCATCCGCGGAGGTACTAATTTTGCAATAATCCCCATCAAACATCCGGAGATCGTGTGATTATTTGGAGCTTTGGAAATTTGATTTCTTGTACGATGACTATGGGGTCAAAACACACTTCGTTCCCCAAATTGAAGAATGAGACCTCTCCCAAACCGTGGCCATGGAAGCGTCAACTCGCAAGGAGCGATTTGAGAGAAAAAGACTCCATCCGCGGAGGTACTCATTTTGCCATAATCCCCCTCAAACGTCCGGGAATCGTGTGATTATTTGGAGCTTTGATAATTTGATTGCTTGTACGATGACTATGGGGTCAGAACACACTTCGTTTCCCAAATTGAAGAGTCAGACCCCGCTCAAAGTGTGCCCCTGGAAGCGTCAACTCGCAAGGAGTGTTTTGAGAGAAAAAAATTCCATCCGCGGAGGTACTCATTTTGCAATAAACCCCTTCAAACGTGCGGAGATCGTGTGATTATTTGGAGGTTTGGAAATTTGATTGGTTGTACGATCACTATGGGGTCGAAACACACTTCGTTCCCCAAATTGCAGAGTCATACCCCGCTCAAAGTGTGCCCCTGGAAGCGTCTACTCGCAAGGAGTGTTTTGGGAGAAAAAAGTTCCAATCCGCGGAGGGACTTGTTTTGCAATAGTCCCCCTCACACGTGCGGAGATCCGGTGATTATTTGGAGCTTTGGAAATTTGATTGCTTGTACGATTACTATGGGGTCAAAACACACTTCCTTCCCCAAATTGAAGAATCAGGCCTCTCCCAAAGTGTGCCCCTGGAAGCGTCAACTCGCAAGGAGCATTTTGGGAAAAAGAAACTCCATCCGCGGAGGGACTCATTTTGCAACAAACCCCTTCAAAGGTGCGGAGATCGGGTGATTATTTGGAGCTTTGACAATTTGATTGCTTGTACGATGACTATGGGGTCAAAACACACTTTGTTCCCCAAATTGAAGAGTCAGACCCCGCTCAAAGTGTGCCCCTGGAAGCGTCAACTGGCAAGCAGTTTTTTGAGAGAAAAAAACTCCATCCGCGGAAGTACTCATTCTGCAATAAACCCCTTCAAAGGTGCGGAGATCGTGTGATTATTTGGAGCTTTGACATTTTGATTGCTTGTACGATGACTATGGGGTCAAAACACACTTCGTTCCCCAAATTGAAGAGTCACACCCCGCTCAAAGCGTGCCCCTGGAAGCGTCAACTCGCAAGGAGTGTTCTGAGAGAAAAAAGTTCCATCCGCGGAGGTACTCATTTTGTAATAAACCCCTTCAAACGTCCGGAGATCGTGTGATTATGTGGAGGTTTGGAAATTTGATTGGTTGTACGATGACTATGGGGTCAAAACACACTTCGTTCCCCGAATTGTAGTGTAAGACCCCGCTCAAAGTGTGCATCTGGAAGCGTCAACTCGCAAGGAGTGTTTTGAGAGAAAAAAACTCCATCCGCGGAGGTAGTCATTTTGCAATAAACCCCTTCAAAGGTGCGGAGATCGTGTGATTATTTGGAGCTTTGACAATTTGATTGCTTGTACGATGACTATGGGGTCAAAACACACTTCGTTCCCCAAATTGAAGAATGAGACCTCTCCCAAACCGTGGCCATGGAAGCGTCAACTCGCAAGGAGCGATTTGAGAGGAAAAAACTCCATCCGCGGAGGTACTCATTTTGCAATAATCCCCTTCAAACGTCCGGAGATCCGGTTATTATTCGGAGCTTTGGAAATTTGTTTGCTTGTACGATGACTTTGGGGTCAAAACACACTTCGTTCCCCAAATTGAAGAGTCAGACCCCGCTCAAATTGTGCCTCTGGAAGCGTCATCTCGCAAGGAGTGTTTTGAGAGAAGAAAACTCCATCCGCGGAGGTACTCATTTTGCAATAAACCCCTTCAAATGTCCCGAGACCGTGTGATTATTCGGAGCTTTGGAAATTTGATTGGTTGTACGATGACTATGGGGTCAAAACACACTTCGTTCCCCAAATTGAAGAGTCAGACCCCGCTCAAAGTGTGCGCCTGGAAGCGTCAACTCGCAAGGAGCGATTTGAGAGAAAAAAACTCCATCCGCGGAGGTACTCATTTTGCCATAATCCCCCTCAAACGTCTGGAGATCGTGTGATTATTTGGAGCTTTGGTAATTTGATTGCTTGTACGATGACTATGGGGTCAAAACACACTTCGTTCCCCAAATTGAAGAGTCAGACCCCGCTCAAAGTGTGCCCCCGGAAGCGTCAACTCGCAAGGAGTGTTTTGAGAGAAAAAATTCCATCCGCGGAGGTACTCATTTTGCAATAAACCCCTTCAAACGTGCGGAGATCGTGTGATGATTTGGAGGTTTGGAAATTTGATTGGTTGTACGATGACTATGGGGTCAAAACACACTTCGTTCCCCAAATTGAAGAATCAGACTTCTCCCAAAGTGTGCCCATGGAAGCGTCAACTCGCAAGGAGCGATTTGAGAGGAAAAAACTCCATCCGCGGAGGTACTCATTTTGCAATAATCCCCTTCAAGCGTCCCGAGATCTGGTGATTATTTGGCGCCCTGGAAATTTTATTGCTTGTACAATGACTATGGGGTCAAAACACACTTCGTTCCCCAAATTGAAGAGTCAGACCCCGCTCAAAGTGTGCGCCTGGAAGCGTCAACTCGCAAGGAGTGTTTTGAGAGGAAAAAATTCCATCCGCGGAGGTACTCATTTTGCAATAATCCCCTTCAAAGGTGCAGAGATTGTGTCATTATTTGGAGCTTTGACAATTTGATTGCTTGTACGATGACTATGGGGTCAAAACACACTTCGTTCCCCAAATTGAAGAGTCAGACCCCGCTCAAAGTGTGCCTCTGGAAGCGTCAACTCGCAAGGAGTGTTTTGGGACAAAAAAACTCCATCCGCGGAGGTACTCATTTTGCAATAATCCCCATCAAACATCCGGACATCGTGTGATTGTTTGGAGCTTTGGAAATTTGATTGCTTGTACGATGACTATGGGGTCAAAACACACTTCGTTCCCCAAATCGAAGAATGAGACCTCTCCCAAACCGTGGCCATGGAAGCGTCAACTCGCAAGGAGCGATTTGAGAGGAAAAAACTCCATCCGCGGAGGTACTCATTTTGCCATAATACCCCTCAAACGTCTGGAGATCGTGCGATTATTTGGAGCTTTGATAATTTGATTGCTTGTACGATGACTATGGGGTCAAAACACACTTCGTTCCCCGAATTGAAGAGTCAGACCCCGCTCAAAGTGTGCCCCTGGAAGCGTCAACTCGCAAGGAGTGTTTTGAGAGAAAAAAGTTCCATCCGCGGAGGTACTCATTTTGCAATAAACCCCTTCAAACGTGCGGAGATCGTGTGATTATTTGGAGGTTTGGAAATTTGATTGGTTGTACGATGACTATGGGGTCAAAACACACTTCGTTCCCCAAATTGCAGAGTCAGACCCCGCTCAAAGTGTGCCCCTGGAAGCGTCTACTCGCAAGGAGTTTTTTGAGAGAAAAAAAACTCCATCCGCGGAGATACTCATTTTGCAATAAACCCCTTCAGAGGTGCGGAGATCGTGTGATTATTTGGAGCTTTGACAATTTGATTGCTTGTACGATGACTATGGGGTCAAAACACACTTCGTTCCCCAAATTGAAGAGTCAGACCCCGCTCAAAGTGTCCCCCTGGAAGCGTCAACTCGCAAGGAGTGTTTTGAGAGAAAAAAGTTCCATCCGCGGAAGTACTCATTTTGTAATAAACCCCTTCAAACGTCCGGAGATCGTGTGATTATTTGGAGCTTTGAAAATTTGATTGCTTGTACGATTACTATGGGGTCAAAACACACTTCGTTCCCCAAATTGAAGAATCAGACCTCTCCCAAAGTGTGCCCATGGAAGCGTCAACTCGCAAGGAGCGATTTGAGAGGAAAAAACTCCATCCGCGGAGGTACTCATTTTGCAATAATCCCCTTCAAACGTCCCGAGATCTGGTGATTATTTGGCGCTCTGGAAATTTTATTGCTTGTACGATGACTATGGGGTCAAAACACACTTCGTTCCCCAAATTGCAGTGTCAGACCCCGCTCAAAGTGTGCCCCTGGAAGCGTCAACTCGCAAGGAGCTTTTTGAGAGAAAAAAACTCCATCCGCGGAGGTACTCATTTTGCAATAATCCCCCTCAAACGTCCGGAGATCGTGTGATTATTTGGAGCTTTGGAAATTTGATTGCTTGTACGATGACTATGGGGTCAAAACACACTTCGGTCCCCGAATTGCTGTGTCAGACCCCGCTCAAAGTGTGTCCCTGGAAGCGTCTACTCGCAAGCAGTTTTTTGAGAGAAAAAAACTCCATCCGCGGAGGTACTCATTTTGCAATAAACCCCTTCAAAGGTGCGGAGATCGTGTGATTATTTGGAGCTTGGGAAATTTGATTGCTTGTACGATGATGAAAGTGCTGCCCTGGGTCGTTGAGGGTGCCGGAGGGCTCGGGGCCGGCAAGACCAGTGGGGCAGGCACACGAGGAGTCTCCCTGGATGTTGTTATTGGGGGTATTACCGGAGACACGGACACCAACGGAGGCGAGAGCAGCGACAACAGAAGCAAGGTCCATGCTGATTGTGGTCCGGCAGAAAATCCCAGTCTATGAAGAAAATTGAGGCAAATTATTCTAAATACATCTGAGTGTCCAAAACTGTCCGAATGAATTTAAATAATCCATTTATGTAAAATTGTCTGGCCGATCTGGCCCGCGAGCGCGCGTCAGCGGCAAATGGCGATTCCAGCTAAAATAGCGGAATGCGGCGGATTTACGGGAAATGGACCGCAGAATCAAATCCGGCATATCAGAAATATATAGGAAATATCCTGTGACTGAGCTGCGAGGCGGCAATTCCGCCGAAGCAAAGAAAATGACCAAAATGTAGCCAATCTGGACAGAATGTCTGAAAATCTGAGCAGATGGGGCTAGCCGCACTTACACTCCCCCTCCAAAAACACACTGGGGTGTGTCGCTACGTCAACGAAGAACGTAGTGCGGGTAAGTCCCAGAAAAACATAGAAATGTAGCCTTGACAAGGCGAAATCTGCTTGATCTGACCTGATTTGGGCTGAATTGGCACTGAATCAGGCTGGATGAACCTGAAATGAGACAGAATGAGAAGTGACGAACAGTCCTCCGTGCTGTAAAACATTAAGTCAAGGGCTAGAAAGCATGTAAACGTATCGAGAATCGATACCAAACCATGCATTGGTTGAGAATGAGGTAGATTATTGGTGGATTGAGTGGGGGGATCAAGAATTGGAGTGACATCTCAGCGCTCTGGCACAGTTTCGCTGTCGCGGGCACGCTACGGTGTCCTCGCCGAACTCTACATCGTGTTATCCCGCTTTTCTCGTTCTGAAAAGTACAGCATGTGGCTCAGATTTGGCGCATCTGGTGGATGATCACAAGATTCAGCAAAAATGAGAATGAATTTGAGCAGAGATTGAGGGGATTAAGCAATCACAGAGAGGTTAAACAAATACACATGTAGTCTACAGACCCTAAGTGAACCACCGAAGGTAGAGATGTTCTTCTGTTCACTTAGATCTAAACAGATCTTCGAGGAATGATGGGTGATGACAAGGAAATCAATCTAAATTGTCCTAATATAAGTACATTCCCTGAGATGAAGGTGAAATGAAGCGGAATGTGTACAACTGAAACTACCAACACTTTCGTTTAGACTAAAGTTAGTATATATTGTCGTTTATTCAGCTCAATTGTGCTTTCCGGCACGTTGGTTCGCGAGCATCTAACAGATTCTATCAAAATGTGGATCATGTGATGATGCATCATGATGGGACATGCTGGCCCTGGATCCTTGGCATGTAACGCGCCGAAGGTTCACTGAAGGCGCTTTACTGACAGTATATAACTGAGAGACACCGAATTTACAATGGCGGTGGTGTCAATCGACTTGGACAAGGCCAATCTTTCGATGAAGTCCCACAAGACACTTGGATTCACCATTCTCGACAGTTTCTGGTCGAATTGAGCTCACATTGGCGTGTGCCAAAAATACAACGAAGCTTACGGACTTCAGAGGTTGCTGTTAGAAGTCCCTAGAGCTCCTAGATGAAGATTGTCTGAACAATTGACGTCTGGGTTTCGTACAACAGTGGCAGAATGATGGACAAACCTAAGAAATTCAAGGTAAATTTGAGGATCCTGGATCTGAATCTGGACCTTGGCGTCAGCATCACAGCAAATGAAGGTGAGATCTGAGTTCCTGGCGTCGCCTCTAGGGCAGCCAGTACTACAGGGGTTGCCTGTAGGGGTGAATGTCGCTGGCCAGCGTTTTGATTATGTACATTTGCTTCCATCTGCACGAGTAGCCAAATTCCAAAGATGCACAGACCAACAGAGACAAGATTACCCCGAATCTGCCTGAATTAAGCCTGAGTTTGGTTTTTTCTGCACACGGCAGCACACTCCGTCAGCGTATCTACGCCTTGTCTGCCGAACGGAGACCAAAGAAAAGTTGATTGACGTCAAATTATCAAACATTCGCAGTTCTCCACATCATGACACAAACAGAAAGAATGAACAGTGGATTGAGCAGAATGTGGTAGGATGGCTTCCTCAATTCGGCCAAGCACGAATGCATGTGACCACCAACCTGTCTGGCCTGGCCCTCGTACGGCTTGGGCGCTGCAGATCAGCGGCCGAACTTGAAGCTTGGTCCTCATTTGGCTCCTGGGCTGGCCTGACCACAGGAGGGGGGATCGACGGATCAGCCCTGGAATGTGGCTGCTGAGGGCCGTAAAAGGCTGGATCTCGATTCACCACAGGTCGTTTTCCGTCGCTCACCACTTGTCTGTCTGGTTTCGACAAACAATCTGTCAGGAGTACACCAATTTCGGGGTGCTTCTTCAGGAAGTCAATGAACCCCTTGGTGTATCCATGGACAAAAGATTGGGCTGGTTCCCAGTTGTTGTGACTGGAATCAAAGCCCCTCCACTCACACAGAAATTCCCATTCGCCCTTGGCGTCACGTCTTGCTTCAACAATCCTCTTGAGTTCGTACTTTCCCCCTTCGATTACCCGATCGGACAAGTGTTTTGCAGTCCAAAAAAGGGGTTTAACCCGATCCTTGGGGGAGGGGATCTCTCTCTTGAGGCGATCGCCCGAAACGTCAATTTCCCTGCTGACATCCACACGGATCCTCCACCTGTTCTCCCCAAGACGCGCTGTAACAGCGAATGGCCCCTCCTGCAAGGGAAGAAGCTTGTCATCTCCGTCCAGGGTGGTTTCGGATTTTCGAAGCCAAACTCGATCATCAACTTCAAAATTGTGGGGGTTTTTTCGACCTTGATTTTGAACCCAAAGCCAGTCAGCTTGATGCTTTTCGATTAATTTCGACACAGATTTATCTGCTCGTTGGACTTCGTCCAAAAACAGCGAAGCATCCTTACAGGGGCGAGGATTATTCAACGGCATGTTCCACCAACACTTCTTTCGTCCAAAGACAATTTCATTTGGAGAAAGGCCATGATACAAAGGCGTGTTGTGGTAACGGCGAAGCAATGCGAAGAGAACTTCCATCCAATGGAAATCCTTTTCACTCGCGAGCTCCTTACGAAGCATATTAATTATTGAGCGGCCGGCTCTTTCGCCAGGCAGCGCTCGATGCGAGTGGATTTCACATCGGAGGTGGTGGATTCCAAGGTGAGCACACAATTCTCTCCACCATTCGGAGGTGTACTCTTTGCCTGAATCCGTGACCACCTCGGATGGGACGTCCCAGCCTCCCATCCAGGTCTGCGCGCACCACTTGGCGGCAGCCTTGCCAGTCATCGACTCAATGTTGCAAGGCAACACTTGAATGTAGCCGGAATGACGGCACTGAATGAGGAGCACACCATTGACTTTTTTGTTAGTCCAATGGCACTCTTCGTCATCGAGCTCACCGAGATAGAAAAAATCACTCGTGACTCTGTTGAAGAGACGCTCCGGAATAGGATGAGGCCTCAGATGGCCGTGCTTCTTCGCGCTGGGGGGCGTCGAGACAGCACATTGGGCACATCCGGCTGCTACTTTCATGCAATGAGTGTAGAGCCTCGATCCAAACAACCTATGCTTAATCATCGACCACAGTCGCCAGCCATGTGCGTGGGGGGACTCCCATTTGTGCCACCAGTTTAACACTCGGGGGGCTAGGGCGTCTGGCACACACAATTTACCCTCCATCCACAGCTTCCCCCCATCCAACGAGTACTCTGCAAAAATCCCATCCCTGTGAGCATCTTTGGATTTGAGATTTCCAAAGACCTCTTTAAACATGGGATCCTGCAGGTAATCGGACGTCCAGTCACGGATGATCAGGGAATCCTTAGGCAGGGGTGGAGTTTTGGCCGGATCTCGACGCTTAATGCCCTCGATCAACCGAAATCGACTTACTCGTCGGGTATAGTCAAACCGTTTCACACTCCCTGAGGAGGGATCGGTGACTTTTTCCACGACTTTCAGCGTTTTGGTGCAGATCTCGTGAGCATGCGCCGGATCTGTGATGGCCGTGATGTCGTGACACGGCAATGCGTGCTGTTTAACAGCGCACTGCATGCATGCACGTCGAATGAGTTTCTTTTCTTCCTGATCCCATTCGATGATGACATGGCGGTCCTGCTCCGTACCATGGATGTTGGTACTTTGCAGTCCCTCTGAGGCGGGGTAAGCCCATCGGCTCAGAGCATCCGCTACCGTGTTGTGTTTTCCAGGCAGATACGACACATGGAGGTCAAACAGAGAGAGAAATTCGTGCCATCTGGCCCGTCGGCCAGCTGGGCTCGCGACAGTATCAATGTGTTCAGTGGCCCAATACTCCAGAGATCGATGATCCGTCAGGACCTCGACTCGATTGGTGCCAACCCACGATTGGTACTTTTTTAAAGCACAGATGATGGCGTAGGTTTCTTGCTCACGCGGCGACCATTGCATTTGGCGTGGGGCTAGCTTCCGTGACCAAAATGCAAGAGGGTAATGATCGCCGGTGGCTTCATCAACCTGTTCAAGGACAGCTCCGATCGCGTACCTAGATGCGTCGGTTCTAATGTAGAAGGGTCTGTCAAATTGGGGCACATGCAACGTGGCGACTTCGCAGAGGGCTGCCTTCAAGTGATGGAAGGCCTCCTCGCACTCGTCAGTCCACTTGACACGAACCTTTGAACCTGCCTTGCCTGCATCTCTCCCTACCTTCAATAATTCAGTGAGGGGGGCAGCAAATTTGGCATAATTTGGCACAAAAGTGTGGTAAAAATTGCAACAACCCAGGAATCCTCGCAACTCCGTGATCGTCTCAGGGCGCTTCCACTTCTGAATAGCGACGAGCTTCCCTGGACTGGGTCGTCGAGTGCCATTCTCCAGGAGAGAACCACAAAATTCGACTGATTTTAAAAAAAATTTTCCCTTCTTTGGCCCAAAAATCAGCTGATTGGCGTCAAGAATATCCAAAACTTGGTTCAGCTGCTTCTCATGTAGGGCCACCAGCTCGGCTTCGGTCAGTCCCTCCCCCTCCGTCGCGATGATTATGTCATCTATGTACACACTCACAAAGGCACGAAGCTCAGGATGGGTTGTGAACAGCACATCCTCCATCATTCTTTGAAAAAATGAGGGGGCGTTCTTCAGCCCCATGGGCATGACGGTCCATTGGACTGGGCCACATGGCGTGCACATACAGGTAAGAGGTCTGCTGTCCTTCCTCAACGGCATTTGGTGAAAGCCGTGACGGAGATCCAGCACAGAGAACAAACGACCTCTTGCCCTCTTGGCGATTTCCTCCTCAATGAGGGGAAGGGGGTGTGAATCCGCCTTTGTTTCGGCGTTGAGATTGCGAAAATCAACCACCGTTCGCCAACCATCAATGGTGTTCTGGTCTGCAGGCGGTGGCTTCGGGACTGTGAAGGGTGAACAACACCATTCGCTGGTCATACAACCCTCAAGCCAACCAAATTCCCTGAGATTTCTCTCAATGATTTTTCTGAGAATCTCATGTTTGTGTCCATGATTTTCATAGGGGCGCTGTTTTTTTGCCTTGTACCCTTCACGAAGCTCGATGAAGGCTTCACCGAACTGCCCACGGACAGGGGGGTCTTTGATCAACTTCCCTGAAAGGGTTGTGTCCTTCCGTTCCTCAAAAATCTTTTCTCTTGACCTCGAACACAATTCAGTGTCCACCTGATCGCCAGGAATTACTGTCGAAAAAACTTTGGCGACTTCTTCGGCTTTGGCAGGAAGAATCTTCTTACGGATGTCCCTAAACAGGTCCGTATCCACTGCCTCTTGAAGATAGGTGGGTCTTGTGTCGAAATCCCAGAGATTTTCCTCGTGATCCAGCTCCTTGAAAGGATCCATGAAAGCTTCCACAGGGGGTTTTTCATAAAAAACTCTGAATTTGCGGCGCGATTGGGGATTTTTCCTCGCCCGTGCACTGAAGATTCTTTTCGATGTCGACCGTATTGGGGAAGAGGGAGACGAGGCGGATCCATTGGACGTTGAATCACCTTGGGTATCTGACGGACAAAAATCAGAAAAAATAGATTCATCATCAGTACCACGCTCAACCTCAGATTCAGACCCAACACAGGAATCGGCAGAATTAGAGTCAGAAAGCTTTCCATCCACCAGGAATGCAAGCGAATGCAAGCAATTGTCCTGTAATTCCTGAAACCAAGGCTTGTCGTCCCACAAGGGCACAACCAAAATTGCCTGGGTTTTATCTTGCTTGATTTTGTGGATGACCTGCTGGATTAAGTGAAACGGAGGGTTAATCCACAACTTCTTGTCCCATTTGTGGGTCCAAGCGTCGCTGAAGTGCTTGTCAAAGCGCTTGTTCATACGGTTAGCAAAGACATCATACTGGGGCCAAAAGGAATGATGTTCATGGAAGTATTCACAAATTGCATCGCGCCATTTGTCGACAACTCTGTAGGATGAAGAGTGCCAGCGCGAAGGGCGTCGTGGCTGGGAGTCCCTACGAAGACATTCTAACTCCTGGGAGTAATCGGCACTCCCATTCACCTCAGCAATGGTGACATCTTCACCAAATTTTGGTGTCACTTTTTGCTTCAAAAATTCTTCTGCACTTTTAAACCCTGCGTGCAAAAACCGAAATTCAGGACGCTCCAAGGGACCTGACTCCAGCAAAAAACAACGACGATGACCTACGGGCGCTACCCTGTTCTTGCGAAGCCAAGGATGGCCCAAATAAAGGTCATACTTTATGTCAGCACGGTAGAAGTAGTCATCCTTAAGGACAACTTCTTCCACATTTTGCTCTTCCCACAGGTCTTGAGCGACCAAATGGGTTGATATATAACAACCACGTTGCCCACCTGCGAGAGAATGTCCAGAAACTCCCTCGAGGGTAACAGGATGAGGCGATTCAAACACGCAGTCGTCGGGTAAGAATGCATTGGATTGGAGATTTACCTCTGATCCATTGTCACACAAACAAGTGGCGAGGTGGAAATTTCCCTTGCAATCAGAGACCCACAGCTTTGTGACAAACTGACGAGCCCTGTGCTTGGACTGTACACCAACCTCGTCCACTACAACAGAAGGATCCGCTGCCGGATCCAGGGGAGAGGAGACAAGCGACCCTACATCAAGTAATGGTCGATCAGGAATTTGGGGATCATGCCTGAAATCGCCTGGGGAGGGGCGATTTTCGTGGCTCCCCTAGGCGTTCTGACCTCCAGCGGCTGCGTTAACATTGTGGACACAGCCTGTTTCGTCGATCCATTCATCTTGGAAGGGATCATCCGCTGGATTCAGAGCATTTTCGACGTAATCTCGATCCGCATCAGACACCTGGTCTGCACCTGAGACCTGATCCACACGATGGTTTCCCTTTCCACGTCCACGGCCACGGCCGCCGGATGATGGACCACCACCGTCGCCACGCCCTCTGCCCTTACCAGAGAAAGGGGTTCCTGAAAGATTTCCTTTACCCTTACCCTGTGATCCTGGAGCATTTCCTTTATTTGTACCGGATTGAGGGGTTTGGCCTGGATTTTGATTTCCGCCTCCGGCGTTGACATTGGGACTCGTCTGGCCGTTTGGCTGTCCACCGGAGCCGGATGGAGTCCGATTCCCTTTGCCTTGGGACCCGCCAGGGCCTCCAGTATTTTTGTTCCCACCGGAGGGAGTCGAATTACCCTTTCCCCCCTTGGCACCATGCACCTGTCTGTCATTCCTGTCTGAATTCTGAGGATTACTGACATTTTCACCAATCACCTTGTGATCGTAAGCAGACCATCGGTGATTAGCAGTGGAATGCGTCTTAGCTCGGTTCGTAGAACCTAGAAGAAGACAGATGCTACAATGATCCTGAACATTCCGGGTGTCATTCACCTTTTTGTTGCCCTTTTGGGCCCCATTTTGGGTGTTTTGCTGGGTATTCCTGTTTCCCCCAAGACCCTCATGGAAATTTTGATTGGCGGCGTCAGCGAGCCTCTCAACCTCTTCCCACAGTTCCTGCGGAAATAAACGAAAACACCCAGTTCCTGGCCTTCAGGCGATGGCCGTGGAAACTTACTCCCCTATTGAGGACTTGGACAAACAAGTCCCGATCCTCGTGTTCATTGAACTTGATTTTCCACGTGTTTTCAGTGAATTTCACCTTGGTAAACGACGTGGGGGAGCACTTTTGGAGTGCCTCCCTGACGGTAAACCGGTTGGCCGAGGCGTCAAAGCCATCGATCTCCGCCCACCAGGTCTTGACCTTTTCTTCGGATTGTTTATTCCGAAGGGTGGCGGCGGTTTCAGAGGGGATCTTGTCAAAAATCAGATTTTTCAGCTCGGCACTAGAAAATTTTTCGCCTCAATGTTCGGATTCTTCTACGAGATTCCAGAAGCGCTGTCTCTTGTCCTGCACTTCATGCAAGATTAATCGAGAGAATGAAGGAAAATTCTTCAACATCTGGTGGTAATGGTCCTCAGGCAGCCGGGATCCACGTACCTCCAACTGTTCCCACACCTCATTAAAGGTAAGGGGGGAACTTGAATCTTCACGATCACTCCAGGTCCTGAGCCAAGTATTGGCCGGCGCTCCCTCAAGGCAGTCCAGGAGGGCCATCAGGAACTGATCATCCTGGAGCTTTTGAGTCTTAACCCACAGTTTAAATTCCCGTTGGAACTGAGGCCAACGTCTGGGGTTCCCATTATACTTCGGTTGCTTGGCAACCTGACGAAGTCGCAATGAAGTAGGATTTAGGAGTGAATCCAGCCCAACACCGGCCGTAATGGCAGACACCTTGGCGGCATCATTAGCCACACCAGCTCCGGCGAGGGTCTGGGCGAGCAACATCTGGGCAATTGCATTGGAATCAACAGCAGGAAGGGTAGTACGGGAGGCAGTTCTTTTGGCATTCTGAACCTCATTCCTAGCCTTCGCCGATCTACTCTGTGATCGAGAGATTGTAACCCTTTCCTTTAGTTTAGTCCTGCTGATCCGTGCATCGGTGGTCTTAGAGTCCACCGAAGGAGCAATCGAAAAAATTTCTGTCGCCTCCTCCGACGGTTCTGTTGTCTGATCCACCGATGATGCGCCCTCAGACCTCATGTGGGTCTTGAAAAGATCTTTAATTCCCAGCGTCTGAATGATGAGTTGCATTTGATCTTTGAGCAATTGGAGCTCAGAGTCTCGCTGAGATCTGCAAGAGCAGTCGGCAGGGCAGTACATACCGTGTCCTGAAGGGCCTGAGCAGGCTGTCGGACCGCTAATCTCAGTGGTTCGCAGCCAGGAGTCCACTTGGGGAGCTCCTTCAGTCCTAATTTCCAGGCTTGCCTGCCTAGCTGCCTCTAAGATTCCTTCCTCAACCGCGGCGGCTAGATCGTCGCGGATGGAAACAGAGGGATGAGGGGCGGAGGGCCCGGCAACCGGTGCCTTGGTCTTCTCCTTCGGGAAGGGGCTTGCCTCCCAGATCTGCAAGAAAATGGCAAAAGATTCATCTTCTTGAGAACACCACCACATCCTGGTCTTAATTTCTTCTTGAAGGAGGAAAAAATATTCAAATAAAAAATCAGAGACGATTCTTTCTTGTCCTATCAGCTTAGACGTGGCTAATAGACACAGGGCCTCAAGACTCTGAAGGTTACGGGTCACTTCTGAAGACAAATGGTTGTCCCATTGTGCCCAATTGTCTGGTCGATTATAGGTAGGTACCTCACCTGGACCAGCCATCTCAATGTCGTCAATGTCGGCGTCGATGGTCTCAAAATGTGGACATTGGTAGGGAGTATTGGTACCTGCCAAGTCCGTAAGCTCCACCGGAGCGTTGCCATTAGCGTAAGCTGGGAGATTCCAGCTGCTTGATGGCCAATTTCGACTGGGATCTTGATTGTAATCTGGGCCTCCACAGCTGCTGATTTGTGTCCTTCTTGGGCAATTTGGGCTTGCGCAAGGCATTCCTCTCAAGGCCTCGTTCGCACAGCACCACGGGAGCGTGATCGTTACGTCTCCGGAGGTGGCGGAGTCTACGGGGACATACTGAGGGGCTAGCTGTGGTTGGGACACCAAAGCAACAACATTCAGGTAGCCTCTGCTACCATGAAAGTGCTGCCCTGGGTCGTTGAGGGTGCCGGAGGGCTCGGGGCCGGCAAGACCAGTGGGGCAGGCACGCGAGGAGTCTCCCTGGATGTTGTTATTGGGGGTATTACCGGAGACACGGACACCAACGGAGGCGAGAGCAGCGACAACAGAAGCAAGGTCCATGCTGATTGTGGTCCGGCAGAAAATCCCAGTCTATGAAGAAAATTGAGGGGAATTATTCTAAATACATCTGAGTGTCCAAAACTGTCCGAATGAATTTAAATAATCCATTTATGTAAAATTGTCTGGCCGATCTGGCCCGCGAGCGCGCGTCAGCGGCAAATGGCGATTCCAGCTAAAATAGCGGAATGCGGCGGATTTACGGGAAATGGACCGCGGAATCAAATCCGGCATATCAGAAATATATAGGAAATATCCTGTGACTGAGCTGCGAGGCGGCAATTCCGCCGAAGCAAAGAAAATGACCGAAATGTAGCCAATCTGGGCAGAATGTCTGAAAATCTGAGCAGATGGGGCTAGCCGCACTTACAGATGACTTTGGGGTCAAAACACACTTCGTTCCCCAAATTGAAGAGTCAGACCCCGCTCAAAGTGTGCCTCTGGAAGCGTCAACTCGCAAGGAGCGTTTTGGGAGAGAAAAACTCAATCCGCGGAGGTACTCATTTTGCAATAATCTCCATCAAACATCCGGAGAGCGTGTCATTATGTGGAGCTTTGGAAATTTGATTGCTTGTACGATGACTATGGGGTCAAAACACACTTCGTTCCCCAAATTGAAGAATGAGACCTCTCCCAAAGTGTGGCCATGGAAGCGTCAACTCGCAAGGAGCGATTTGAGAGGAAAAAACTCCATCCGCGGAGGTCCTCATTTTGCAATAATCCCCTTCAAACGTCCGGAGATCCGGTTATTATTTGGAGCTTTGGAAATTTGATTGCTTGTACGATGACTTTGGGGTCAAAACACACTTCGTTCCCCAAATTGCAGAGTCAGACCCCGCTCAAAGTGTGCCCCTGGGAGCGTCTACTCGCAAGCAGTTTTTTGAGAGAAAAAAACTCCATCCGCGGAGGTACTCATTTTGCAATGAACCCCTTCAAAGGTGCGGAGATCGTGTGATTATTTGGAGCTTTGACAATTTGATTGCTTGTACGATGACTATGGGGTCAAAACACACTTCGTTCCCCAAATTGAAGAGTCAGACCCCGCTCAAAGTGTGCCCTTGGAAGCGTCAACTCGCAAGGAGTGTTTTGAGAGAAAAAAGTTCCATCCGCGGAGGTACTCATTTTGGAACAAACCCCTTCAAACGTCCGGAGATCGTGTGATTATATGGAGCTTTGGAAATTTGATTGCTCGTACGATTACTATGGGGTCAAAACACACTTCGCTCCCCAAATTGAAGAATCCGACCTCTCCCAAATTGTGCCTCTGGAAGCGTCAACTCGCAAGGAGCGATTTGAGGGAAAAAAACTCCATCCGCGGAGGTACTCATTTTGTAATAATCCCCTTCAAATGTCAGGAGATCCGGTGATTATTTGGAGCTTTGGAAATTTGATTGCTTGTACGATGACCTTGGGGTCAAAACACACTTCGTTCCCCAAACTGAAGAGTCAGACCCCGCTCAAAGTGTGCCTCCGGAAGCGTCAACTCGCAAGGAGAGTTTTGGGAGAAAAAAACTCCATCCGCGGAGGTACTCATTTTGCAATAATCTCCAGCAAACATCCGGAGATCGTGTGATTATTTGGAGCTTTGGAAATTTGATTGCTTGTACAATGACTATGGGGTCAAAACACACTTCGTTCCCCAAATTGAGGAATGAGACCTCTCCCAAACCGTGGCCATGGAAGCGTCAACTCGCAAGGAGCGATTTGAGAGGAAAAAACTCCATCCGCGGACGTACTCATTTTGCAATAATCCCCTTCAAATGTCCGGAGATCCGGTTATTATTTGGAGCTTTGGAAATTTGAGTGCTTGTACGATGACCTTGGGGTCAAAACACACTTCGTTCCCCAAACTGAAGAGTCAGACCCCGCTCAAATTGTGCCTCTGGAAGCGTCAACTCGCAAGGAGTGTTTTGAGAGAAAAAAACTCCATCCGCGGAGGTACTCGTTTTGCAATAACCCCCTCAAACGTCCCGAGACCGTGTGATTATTCGGAGCTTTGGAAATTTGATTGCTTGTACGATGACTATGGGGTCACAACACACTTCCTTCCCCAAATTGAGGAATGAGACCTCTCCCAAACCGTGGCCATGGAAGCGTCAACTCGCAAGGAGCGATTTGAGAGAAAAAAACTCCGTCCGCGGAGGTACTCATTTTGCCATGATCCCCCTCAAACGTCCGGAGATCGTGTGATTATTTGGAGCTTTGATAATTTGATTGCTTGTACGACGACTATGGGGTCAAAACACACTTCGTTCCCCAAATTGCAGTGTCAGACCCCGCTCAAAGTGTGCCCCTGGAAGCGTCAACTCGCAAGGAGCGTTTTGAGAGAAAAAAACTCCATCCGCGGAGGTACTCATTTTGCAATAATCCCCCTCAAACGTCCGGAGATCGTGTGATTATTTGGAGCTTTGGAAATTTGATTGCTTGTACGATGACTATGGGGTCAAAACACACTTCGGTCCCCAAATTGCTGTGCCAGACCCCGCTCAAAGTGTGTCCCTGGAAGCGTCTACTCGCAAGCAGTTTTTTGAGAGAAAAAAACTCCATCCGCGGACGTACTCATTTTGCAATAAACCCCTTCAAAGGTGCGGAGATCGTGTGATTATTTGGAGCTTGGGAAATTTGATTGCTTGTACGATGACTTTGGGGTCAAAACACACTTCGTTCCCCAAATTGAAGAGTCAGAACCCGCTCAAAGTGTGCCTCTGGAAGCGTCAACTCGCAAGGAGCGTTTTGGGAGAGAAAAACTCAATCCGCGGAGGTACTCATTTTGCAATAATCTCCATCAAACATCCGGAGATCGTGTCATTATGTGGAGCTTTGGAAATTTGATTGCTTGTACAATGACTATGGGGTCAAAACACACTTCGTTCCCCAAATTGAGGAATGAGACCTCTCCCAAACCGTGGCCATGGAAGCGTCAACTCGCAAGGAGCGATTTGAGAGGAAAAAACTCCATCCGCGGACGTACTCATTTTGTAATAATCCCCTTCAAATGTCCGGAGATCCGGTGATTATTTGGAGCTTTGGAAATTTGATTGCTTGTACGATGACCTTGGGGTCAAAACACACTTCGTTCCCCAAACTGAAGAGTCAGACCCCGCTCAAAGTGTGCCTCCGGAAGCGTCAACTCGCAAGCAGAGTTTTGGGAGAAAAAAACTCCATCCGCGGAGGTACTCATTTTGCAATAATCTCCATCAAACATCCGGAGATCGTGTGATTATTTGGAGCTTTGGAAATTTGATTGCTTGTACGATGACTATGGGGTCAAAACACACTTCCTTCCCCAAATTGAGGAATGAGACCTCTCCCAAACCGTGGCCATGGAAGCGTCAACTCGCAAGGAGCGATTTGAGAGAAAAAAACTCCATCCGCGGAGGTACTCATTTTGCCATAATCCCCCTCAAACGTCCGGAGATCGTGTGATTATTTGGAGCTTTGATAATTTGATTGCTTGTACGACGACTATGGGGTCAAAACACACTTCGTTCCCCAAATTGAAGAGTCAGAACCCGCTCAAAGTGTGCCCTCGGAAGCGTCAACTCGCAAGGAGTGGTTTGAGAGAAAAAAATTCCATCCGCGGAGGTACTCATTTTGCAATAAACCCCTTCAAACGTGCGGAGATCGTGTGATTATTTGGAGGTTTGGAAATTTGATTGGTTGTACGACGACTATGGGGTCAAAACACACTTCGTTCCCCAAATTGCAGAGTCATACCCCGCTCAAAGTGTGCCCCTGGAAGCGTCTGAACGCAAGGAGTGTTTGGAGAGAAAAACCCTCCATCCGCGAAGGTACTCATTTTGCAATAAACCCCTTCAAACGTCCGGAGATCCTGTGATTATTTGGAGCTTTGGAAATTTGTTTGCTTGTACGATGACTATGGGGTCAAAACACACTTCGTTCCCCAAATTGAGTAATGAGACCTCTCCCAAACCGTGGCCATGGAAGCGTCAAGTCGCAAGGAGCGATTTGAGAGAAAAAAACTCCATCCGCGGAGGTACTCATTTTGCCATACTCCCCCTCAAACGTCCGGAGATCGTGTGATTTTTTGGAGCTTTGACAATTTGATTGCTTGTACGATGACTATGGGGTCAAAACACACTTCGTTCCCCAAATTGAAGAGTCAGACCCCGCTCAAAGTGTGCCCCTGGAAGCGTCAACTCGCAAGGAGTGTTTTGAGAGAAAAAAGTTCCATCCGCGGAGGTACTGATTTTGTAATAAACCCCTTCAAACGTCCGGAGATCGTGTGATTATTTGGAGCTTTGAATATTTGATTGCTTGTACGATTACTATGGGGTCAAAACACACTTCGTTCCCCAAATTGAAGAATCAGACCTCTCCCAAAGTGTGCCCATGGAAGCGTCAACTCGCAAGGAGTGGTTTGAGAGGAAAAAACTCCATCCGCGGAGGTACTCATTTTGCAATAATCCCCTTCAAACGTCCCGAGATCTGGTGATTATTTGGCGCTCTGGAAATTTTATTGCTTGTACGATGACTATGGGGTCAAAACACACTTCGTTCCCCAAATTGCAGTGTCAGACCCCGCTCAAAGTGTGCCCCTGGAAGCGTCAACTCGCAAGGAGCGTTTTGAGAGAAGAAAACTCCATCCGCGGAGGTACTCATTTTGCAATAATCCCCCTCAAACGTCCGGAGATCGTGTGATTATTTGGAGCTTTGGAAATTTGATTGCTTGTACGATGACTATGGGGTCAAAACACACTTCGGTCCCCAAATTGCTGTGTCAGACCCCGCTCAAAGTGTGTCCCTGGAAGCGTCTACTCGCAAGCAGTTTTTTGAGAGAAAAAAGTTCCATCCGCGGAGGTACTCATTTTGTAACAAACCCCTTCAAACGTCCGGAGATCGTGTGATTATATGGAGCTTTGGAAATTTGATTGCTTGTACGATTACTATGGGGTAAAAACACACTTCGTTCCCCAAATTGAAGAATCCGACCTCTCCCAAATTGTGCCTCTGGAAGCGTCAACTCGCAAGGAGCGATTTGAGGGAAAAAAACTCGATCCGCGGAGGTACTCATTTTGTAATAATCCCCTTCAAATGTCCGGAGATCCGGTGATTATTTGGAGCTTTGGAAATTTGATTGCTTGTACGATGACCTTGGGGTCAAAACACACTTCGTTCCCCAAACTGTAGAGTCAGACCCCGCTCAAAGTGTGCCTCCGGAAGCGTCAACTCGCAAGGAGCGTTTTGGGAGAAAAAAACTCCATCCGCGGAGGTACTCATTTTGCAATAATCTCCATCAAACATCCGGAGATCGTGTGATTATTTGGAGCTTTGGAAATTTGATTGCTTGTACAATGACTATAGGGTCAAAACACACTTCGTTCCCCAAATTGAGGAATGAGACCTCTCCCAAACCGTGGCCATGGAAGCGTCAACTCGCAAGGAGCGATTTGAGAGGAAAAAACTCCATCCGCGGAGGTACTCATTTTGCAATAATCCCCTTCAAACGTCCGGAGATCCGGTTATTATTTGGAGCTTTGGAAATTTGATTGCTTGTACGATGACTTTGGGGTCAAAACACACTTCGTTCCCCAAATTGAAGAGTCAGACCCCGCTCAAATTGTGCCTCTGGAAGCGTCAACTCGCAAGGAGTGTTTTGAGAGAAAAAAACTCCATCCGCGGAGGTACTCATTTTGCAATAACCCCCTCAAACGTCCCGAGACCGTGTGATTATTCGGAGCTTTGGAAATTTGATTGCTTGTACGATGACTATGGGGTCAAAACACACTCCCTTCCCCAAATTGAGGAATGAGACCTCTCCCAAACCGTGGCCATGGAAGCGTCAACTCGCAAGGAGCGATTTGAGAGAAAAAAACTCCATCCGCGGAGGTACTCATTTTGCCATAATCCCCCTCAAACGTCCGGAGATCGTGTGACTATTTGGAGCTTTGATAATTTGATTGCTTGTACGACGACTATGGGGTCAAAACACACTTCGTTCCCCAAATTGAAGAGTCAGAACCCGCTCAAAGTGTGCCCTCGGAAGCGTCAACTCGCAAGGAGTGGTTTGAGAGAAAAACCCTCCATCCGCGGAGGTACTCATTTTGCAATAAACCCCTTCAAACGTCCGGAGATCCTGTGATTATTTGGAGCTTTGGAAATTTGTTTGCTTGTACGATGACTATGGGGTCAAAACACACTTCGTTCCCCAAATTGAATAATGAGACCTCTCCCAAACCGTGGCCATGGAAGCGTCAACTCGCAAGGAGCGATTTGAGAGAAAAAAACTCCATCCGCGGAGGTACTCATTTTGCCATACTCCCCCTCAAACGTCCGGAGATCGTGTGATTATTTGGAGCTTTGATAATTTGATTGCTTGTACGACGACTATGGGGTCAAAACACACTTCGTTCCCCAAATTGAAGAGTCAGGCCCCGCTCAAAGTGTGCCCCCGGAAGCGTCTGATCGCAAGGAGTGTTTTGAGAGAAAAAAATTCCATCTGCGGAGGTACTCATTTTGCAATAAACCCCTTCAAACGTGCGGAGATCCGGTGATTATTTGGAGCTTTGGAAATTTGATTGCTTGTACGATTACTATGGGGTCAAAACACACTTCCTTCCCTAAATTGAAGAATCAAACCTCTCCCAAAGTGTGCCCTTGGAAGTTTCAACTCGCAAGGAGCGTTTTGGGAAAAAGAAACTCCATCCGCGGAGGGACTCGTTTTGCAATAATGCCCTTCAAACGTCCCGAGACCGTCTGATTATTTGGAGCTTCGGAAATTTGATTGCTTGTAGGATGACTCTGGAGTCAAAACACACTTCGTTCCCCAAGTTGAAGAGTCAGATCTCTCCCAAAGTGTGGCCATGGGAGCGTCAACTCGCAAGGAGCGTTTTGAGAGAAAAAAGTTCCATCCGCGGAGGTACTCATTTTGTAATAAACCCCTTTAAACGTCCCGAGACCATGTGATTATTTGGAGGTTTGGAAATTTGATTGGTTGTACGATGACTATGGGGTCAAAACACACTTCGTTCCCCAAATTGCAGTGTCAGACCCCGCTCAAAGTGTGCCCTTGGAAGCGTCTACTCGCAAGGAGTTTTTTGAGAGGAAAAAACTCCATCCGCGGAGGTACTCATTTTGTAATAAACCCCTTCAAACGTCCGGAGATCCAGTGATTATTTGGAGCTTTGGAAATTTGATTGCTTGTACGATGACTATGGGGTCAAAACACACTTTGTTCCCCAAATTGAAGAATGAGACCTCTCCCAAACCGTGGCAATGGAAGCGTCAACTCGCAAGGAGCGATTTGAGAGAAAAAAGTTCCATCCGCGGAGGTACTCATTTTGCAATAAACCCCTTCAAACGTGTGGAGATCGTGTGATTATTTGGAGCTTTGGAAATTTGATTGGTTGTACGATGACTATGGGGTCAAAACACACTTCGTTCCCCAAATTGCAGAGTCGTACCCCGCTCAAAGTGTGCCCCTGGAAGCGTCTGATCGCAAGGAGTGTTTTGGGAAAAAGAAACTCCATCCGCGGAGGGACTCGTTTTGCAATAATCCCCTTCAAACGTCCCGAGACCGTCGGATTATTTGGAGCTTCGGAATTTGATTGCTTGTATGATGACTCTGGAGTCAAAACACACTTCGTTCCCCAAGTTGAAGAGTCAGACCTCTCCCAAAGTGTGGCCATGGAAGCCTCAACTCGCAAGGAGCGTTTTGAGAGAAAAAAACTCCATCCGCGGAGGTACTCATTTTGCAATAATCCCCCTCAAACGTCCGGAGATCGTGTGATTATTTGGAGCTTTAACAATTGGATTGCTTGTACGACGACTATGGGGTCAAAACACACTTCGTTCCCCAAATTGGAGAGTCAGACCCCGCTCAAAGTGTGCCCCTGGAAGCGTCAACTCGCAAGGAGTGTTTTGAGAGAAAAACGTTCCATCCGCGGAGGTACTCATTTCGCCATAATCCCCCTCAAACGTCCGGAGATCGTGTGATTATTTGGAGCTTTGATAATTTGATTGCTTGTACGACGACTATGGGGTCAAAACACAGTTCGTTCCCCAAATTGAAGAGTCAGACCCCGCTCAAAGTGTGCCCCTGGAAGTGTCAACCCGCAAGGAGTGTTTTGAGAGAAAAAAATTCCATCCGCGGAGGTACTCATTTTGCAATAAACCCCTTCAAACGTCCGGAGATCCGGTGATTATTTGGAGCTTTGGAAATTTGATTGCTTGTACGATTACTATGGGGTCAAAACACACTTCCTTCCCCCAATTGAAGAATCAGACCTCTCCCAAAGTGTGCCCCTGGAAGCGTCAACTCGCAAGGAGCGTTTTGGGAAAAAGAAACTCCATCCGCGGAGGGACTCGTTTTGCAATAATCCCCTTCAAATGTCCCGAGACCGTCTGATTATTTGGAGCTTCGGAAATTTGATTGCTTGTAGGATGACTCTGGAGTCAAAACACACTTCGTTCCCCAATTTGAAGAGTCAGACCTCTCCCAAAGTGTCGCCATGGAAGCGTCAACTCGCAAGGAGCGATTTGAGAGAAAAAAACTCCATCCGCGGAGGTACTCATTTTGCCATACTCCCCCTCAAACGTCCGGAGATCGTGTGATTATTTGGAGCTTTGATAATTTCATTGCTTGTACGACGACTATGGGGTCAAAACACACTTCGTTCCCCAAATTGAAGAGTCAGGCCCCGCTCAAAGTGTGCCCCTGGAAGCGTCTGATCGCAAGGAGTGTTTTGAGAGAAAAAAATTCCCTCTGCGGAGGTACTCATTTTGCAATAAACCCCTTCAAACGTGCGGAGATCCGGTGATTATTTGGAGCTTTGGAAATTTGATTGCTTGTACGATTACTATGGAGTCAAAACACACTTCCTTCCCTAAATTGAAGAATCAAACCTCTCCCAAAGTGTGCCCTTGGAAGTTTCAACTCGCAAGGAGCGTTTTGGGAAAAAGAAACTCCATCCGCGGAGGGACTCGTTTTGCAATAATGCCCTTCAAACGTCCCGAGACCGTCTGATTATTTGGAGCTTCGGAAATTTGATTGCTTGTAGGATGACTCTGGAGTCAAAACACACTTCGTTCCCCAAGTTGAAGAGTCAGACCTCTCCCAAAGTGTGGCCATGGAAGCGTCAACGCGCAAGGAGCGTTTTGAGAGAAAAAAGTTCCATCCGCGGAGGTACTCATTTTGTAATAAACCCCTTTAAACGTCCCGAGACCGTGTGATTATTTGGAGGTTTGGAAATTTGATTGGTTGTACGATGACTATGGGGTCAAAACACACTTCGTTCCCCAAATTGCAGTGTCAGACCCCGCTCAAAGTGTGCCCTTGGAAGTGTCTACTCGCAAGGAGTTTTTTGAGAGGAAAAAACTCCATCCGCGGAGGTACTCATTTTGTAATAAACCCCTTCAAACGTCCGGAGATCCAGTGATTATTTGGAGCTTTGGAAATTTGATTGCTTGTACGATGACTATGGGGTCAAAACACACTTTGTTCCCCAAATTGAAGAATGAAACCTCTCCCAAACCGGGGCCATGGAAGCGTCAACTCGCAAGGAGCGATTTGAGAGAAAAAAGTTCCATCCGCGGAGGTACTCATTTTGCAATAAACCCCTTCAAACGTGTGGAGATCATGTGATTATTTGGAGCTTTGGAAATTTGATTGGTTGTACGATGACTATGGGGTCAAGACACACTTCGTTCCCCAAATTGCAGAGTCGTACCCCGCTCAAAGTGTGCCCCTGGAAGCGTCTGATCGCAAGGAGTGTTTTGAGAGAAAAAAACTCCATCCGCGGAGGTACTCATTTTGCAATAGACCCCTTCAAACGTCCGGAGATCCGGTGATTATTTGGAGCTTTGGAAATTTGATTGCTTGTACGATTACTATGGGGTCAAAACACACTCCCTTCCCCAAACTGAAGAATCAGACCTCTCCCAAAGTGTGCCCCTGGAAGCGTCAACTCGCAAGGAGCGTTTTGGGAAAAAGAAACTCCATCCGCGGAGGGACTCGTTTTGCAATAATCCCCTTCAAACGTCCCGAGACCGTCGGATCATTTGGAGCTTCGGAATTTGATTGCTTGTATGATGACTCTGGAGTCAAAACACACTTCGTTCCCCAAGTTGAAGAGTCAGACCTCTCCCAAAGTGTGGCCATGGAAGCCTCAACTCGCAAGGAGCGTTTTGAGAGAAAAAAACTCCATCCGCGGAGATACTCATTTTGCAATAATCCCCCTCAAACGTCCGGAGATCGTGTGATTATTTGGAGCTTTAACAATTTGATTGCTTGTACGACGACTATGGGGTCAAAACACACTTCGTTCCCCAAATTGAAGAGTCAGACCCCGCTCAAAGTGTGCCCCTGGAAGCGTCAACTCGCAAGGAGTGTTTTGAGAGAAAAACGTTCCATCCGCGGAGGTACTCATTTCGCCATAATCCCCCTCAAACGTCCGGAGATCGTGTGATTATTTGGAGCTTTGATAATTTGATTGCTTGTACGACGACTATGAAGTCAAAACACAGTTCGTTCCCGAAATTGAAGAGTCAGACCCCGCTCAAAGTGTGCCCCTGGAAGTGTCAACTCGCAAGGAGTGTTTTGAGAGAAAAAAATTCCATCCGCGGAGGTACTCATTTTGCAATAAACCCCTTCAAACGTCCGGAGATCCGGTGATTATTTGGAGCTTTGGAAATTTGATTGCTTGTACGATTACAATGGGGTCAAAACACACCTCCTTCCCCCAATTGAAGAATCAGACCTCTCCCAAAGTGTGCCCCTGGAAGCGTCAACTCGCAAGGAGCGTTTTGGGAAAAAGAAACTCCATCCGCGGAGGGACTCGTTTTGCAATAATCCCCTTCAAATGTCCCGAGACCGTCTGATTATTTGGAGCTTCGGAAATTTGATTGCTTGTAGGATGACTCTGGAGTCAAAACACACTTCGTTCCCCAATTTGAAGAGTCAGACCTCTCCCAAAGTGTCGCCATGGAAGCGTCAACTCGCAAGGAGCGATTTGAGAGGAAAAAACTCCATCCGCGGAGGTACTCATTTTGCAACAATCCCCCTCAAACGTCCGGAGATCGTGTGATTGTTTGGAGCCTTGACAATTTGATTGCTTGTACGATGACTATGGGGTCAAAACACACTTCGTTCCCCAAATTGAAGAGTCAGACCCCGCTCAAAGTGTGCCCCTGGAAGCGTCAACTCGCAAGGAGTGTTTTGAGAGAAAAAAGTTCCATCCGCGGAGGTACTCATTTTGCAATAAACCCCTTCAAACGTGCGAAGGTCGTGTGATTATTTGGAGGTTTGGAAATTTGATTGCTTGTACGATGACTATGGGGTCAAAACACACTTCGTTCCCCAAGTTGAAGAGTCAGACCTCTCCCAAAGTGTGGCCATGGAAGCCTCAACTCGCAAGGAGCGATTTGAGAGAGAAAAACTCCATCCGCGGAGGTACTCATTTTGCCATAATCCCCCTCAAACGTCCGGAGATCGTGTGATTTTTTGGAGCTTTGATAATTTGATTGCTTGTACGACGACTATGGGGTCAAAACACACTTCGTTCCCCAAATTGAAGAGTCCGACCCCGCTCAAAGTGTGCCCCTGGAAGCGTCAACTCGCAAGGAGCGTTTTGGGAGAAAAAAACTCCATCCGCGGAGGTACTCATTTTGCAATAATCCCCCTCAAACGTCCGGAGATCGTGTGATTATTTGGAGGTTTGGAAATTTGATTGCTTGTACGACGACTATGGGGTCAAAACACACTTGGTTCCTCAAATTGAAGAGTCAGACCCCGCTCAAAGTGTGCCCCTGGAAGCGTCAACTCGCAAGGAGTGTTTTGAGAGAAAAAAGTTCCATCCGCGGAGGTACTCATTTTGTAATAAACCCCTTCAAAGGTGCGGAGATCGTGTGATTATTTGGAGCTTTGGAAATTTGATTGGTCGTACGATGACTATGGGGTCAAAACACACTTCGTTCCCCAAATTGAAGAGTCAGACCCCGCTCAAAGTGTTCCCCTGGAAGCGTCTACTCGCAAGCAGTTTTTTGAGAGAAAAAAACTCCATCTTCGGAGGTACTCATTTTGCAATAAACCCCTTCAAAGGTGCGGAGATCGTGTGATTATTTGGAGCTTTGACAATTTGATTGCTTGTACGATGACTATGGGGTCAAAACACACTTCGTTCCCGAAATTGTAGAAGCAGACCCCGCTCAAAGTGTGCCCCTGGAAGCGTCTGATCGCAAGGAGTGTTTTGAGAGAAAAAAACTCCATCCGCGGAGGTACTCATTTTGCAATAAACCCCTTCAAACGTCCGGAGATCCGGTGATTATTTGGAGCTTTGGAAATTTGATTGCTTGTACGATTACTATGGGGTCAAAACACACTTCCTTCCCCAAATTGAAGAATCAGACCTCTCCCAAAGTGTGCCCCTGGAAGCGTCAACTCGCAAGGAGCGTTTTGGGAAAAAGAAACTCCATCCGCGGAGGGACTCGTTTTGCAATAATCCCCTTCAAACGTCCCGAGACCGTCTGATTATTTGGAGCTTTGGAAATTTGATTGCTTGTAGGATGACTCTGGAGTCAGAACACACTTCGTTCTCCAAGTTGAAGAGTCAGACCTCTCCCAAAGTGTGGCCATGGAAGCGTCAACTCGCAAGGAGCGTTTTGAGAGAAAAAAACTCCATCCGCGGAGGTACTCATTTTGCAATAAACCCCTTCAAAGGTGCGGAGATCGTGTGATTATTTGGAGCTTTGACAATTTGATTGCTTGTACGATGACTATGGGGTCAAAACACACTTCGTTCCCCAAATTGAAGAGTCAAACCCCGCTCAAAGTGTGCCCCTGGAAGCGTCAACTCGCAAGGAGTGTTTTGAGAGAAAAAAACTCCATCCGCGGAGGTACTCATTTTGTAATAAACCCCGTCAAACGTCCGGAGATCGTGTGATTATTTGGAGGTTTGGAAATTTGATTGGTTGTACGATGACTATGGGGTCAAGACACACGTCGTTCCCCAAATTGCAGTGTCAGATCCCGCTCAAAGTGTGCCCCTGGAAGCGTCTACTCGCAAGGTGTTTTTTGAGAGAAAAAAAACTCCATCTTCGGAGGTACTCATTTTGCAATAAACCCCTCCAAAGGTGCGGAGATCGTGTGATTATTTGGAGCTTTGACATTTTGATTGCTTGTACGATGACTATGGGGTCAAAACACACTTCTTTCCCCAAATTGAAGAGTCAGACCCCGCTCAAAGTGTGCCCCTGGAAGCGTCAACTCGCAAGGAGCGATTTGAGAGAAAAAAGTTCAATCCGCGGAGGTACTCATTTTGCAATAAACCCCTTCAAACGTCCGGAGATCGTGTGATTATTTGGAGGTTTTGAAATTTGATTGATTGTACGGTGACTATGGGGTCAAAACACACTTCGTTCCCCAAATTGCAGTGTCAGACCCCGCTCAAAGTGTGCCCCTGGAAGCGTCAACTCGCAAGGAGTGTTTTGAGAGAGAAAAATTCCATCCGCGGAGGTACTCATTTTGCAATAAACCCCTTCAAACGTCCGGAGATCCGGTGATTATTTGGAGCTTTGGAAATTTGATTGCTTGTACGATTACTATGGGGTCAAAACACACTTCGTTCCCCAAATTGAAGAATCAGACCTCTCCCAAAGTGTGCCCCTGGAAGCGTCAACTGGCAAGGAGCGTTTTGGGAAAAAGAAACTCCATCCGCGGAGGGACTCGTTTTGCAATAATCCCCTTCAAACATCCCGAGACCGTCTGATTATTTGGAGCTTTGGAAATTTGATTGCTTGTAGGATGACTCCGGAGTCAGAACACACTTCGTTCCCCAAATTGAAGAGTCAGACCCCGCTCAAAGTGTGCCCATGGAAGCGTCAACTCGCAAGGAGTGTTTTGAGAGAAAAAAGTTCCATCCGCGGAGGTACTCATTTTGCCATAATCCCCCTCAAACGTCCGGAGATCGTGTGATTATTTGGAGCTTTGATAATTTGATTGCTTGTACGACGACTATGGGGTCAAAACACAGTTCGTTCCCCAAATTGAAGAGTCAAACCCCGCTCAAAGTGTGCCCCTGGAAGTGTCAACTCGCAAGGAGTGTTTTGAGAGAAAAAAATTCCATCCGCGGAGGTACTCATTTTGCAATAAACCCCTTCAAACGTCCGGAGATCCGGTGATTATTTGGAGCTTTGGAAATTTGATTGCTTGTACGATTACTATGGGGTCAAAACACACTCCCTTCCCCAAATTGAAGAATCAGACCTCTCCCAAAGTGTGCCCCTGGAAGCGTCAACTCGCAAGGAGCGTTTTGGGAAAAAGAAACTCCATCCGCGGAGGGACTCGTTTTGCAATAATCCCCTTCAAATGTCCCGAGACCGTCTGATTATTTGGAGCCTCGGAAATTTGATTGCTTGTAGGATGACTCTGGAGTCAAAACACACTTCGTTCCCCAATTTGAAGAGTCAGACCTCTCCCAAAGTGTGGCCATGGAAGCGTCAACTCGCAAGGAGCGTTTTTAGAGAAAGAAACTCCATCCGCGGAGGTACTCATTTTGCAACAATCCCCCTCAAACGTCCGGAGATCGTGTGATTGTTTGGAGCTTTGACAATTTGATTGCTTGTACGATGACTATGGGGTCAAAACGAACTTCGTTCCCCAAATTGAAGAGTCAGACCCCGCTCAAAGTGTGCCCCTGGAAGCGTCCACTCGCAAGGAGCGTTTTGAGAGAAAAAAGTTCCGTCCGCGGAGGTACTCATTTTGCAATAAACCCCTTCAAACGTGCGAAGGTCGTGTGATTATTTGGAGGTTTGGAAATTTGATTGGTTGTACGATGACTATGGGGTCAAAACACACTTCGTTCCCCAAATTGCAGAGTCATACCCCGCTCAAAGTGTGCCCCTGGAAGCGTCTACTCGCAAGGAGTGTTTTGAGAGAAAAAAACTTCATCCGCGGAGGTACTCATTTTGCAATAAACCCCTTCAAATGTCCGGAGATCCGGTGATTATTTGGAGCTTTGGAAATTTGATTGCTTGTACGATTACTATGGGGTCAAAACACACTCCCTTCCCCAAATTGAAGAATCAGACCTCTCCCAAAGTGTGCCCCTGGAAGCGTCAACTCGCAAGGAGCGTTTTGGGAAAAAGAAACTCCATCCGCGGAGGGACTCGTTTTGCAATAATCCCCTTCAAACGTCCCGAGACCGTCGGATTATTTGGAGCTTCGGAATTTGATTGCTTGTAGGATGACTCTGGAGTCAAAACACACTTCGTTCCCCAAGTTGAAGAGTCAGACCTCTCCCAAAGTGTGGCCATGGAAGCCTCAACTCGCAAGGAGCGTTTCGAGAGAAAAAAACTCCATCCGCGGAGGTACTCATTTTGCAATAATCCCCCTCAAACGTCCGGAGATTGTGTGATTATTTGGAGCTTTGACAATTTGATTGTTTGTACGACGACTATGGGGTCAAAACACACTTCGTTCCCCAAATTGAAGAGTCAGGACCCGCTCAAAGTGTGCCCCTGGAAGCCTCAACTCGCAAGGAGTGTTTTGAGAGAAAAAAGTTCCATCCGCGGAGGTACTCATTTTGTAATAAACCCCTTCAAACGTGCGGAGATCGTGTGATTGTTTGGAGCTTTGGAAATTTGATTGGTTGTACGATGACTATGGGGTCAAAACACACTTTGTTCCCGAAATTGCAGTGTCATACCCCGCTCAAAGTTTGCCCCTGGAAGCGTCTACTCGCAAGGAGTTTTTTGAGCGGAAAAAACTCCATCCGCGGAGGTACTCATTTTGCAATAAACCCCTTCAAACGTCCGGAGATACGGTGATTATTTGGAGCTTTGGAAATTTGATTGCTTGTACGATGACTATGGGGTCAAAACACACTTCGTTCCCCAAATTGAAGAATGAGACCTCTCCCAAACCGTGGCCATGGAAGCGTCAACTCGCAAGGAGCGATTTGAGAGAAAAAAACTCTATCCGCGGAGGTACTCATTTTGCCATAATCCCCCTCAAACGTCCGGAGATCGTGTGATTATTTGGAGCTTTGATAATTTGATTGCTTGTACGACGACTATGGGGTCAAAACACACTTCGTTCCCCAAATTGAAGAGTCCGACCCCGCTCAAAGTGTGCCCCTGGAAGCGTCAACTCGCAAGGAGCGTTTGGAGAGAAAAAAACTCCATCCGCGGAGGTACTCATTTTGCAATAATCCCCCTCAAACGTCCGGAGATGGTGTGATTATTAGGAGGTTTCGAAATTTGATTGCTTGTACGACGACTATGGGGTCAAAACACACTTGGTTCCCCAAATTGAAGAGTCAGACCCCGCTCAAAGTGTGCCCCTGGAAGCGTCAACTCGCAAGGAGTGTTTTGAGAGAAAAAAGTTCCATCCGCGGAGGTACTCATTTTGTAATAAACCCCTTCAAAGGTGCGGAGATCGTGTGATTATTTGGAGCTTTGGAAATTTGATTGGTTGTACGATGACTATGGGGTCAAAACACAGTTCGTTCCCCAAATTGCAGAGTCAGACCCCGCTCAAAGTGTTCCCCTGGAAGCGTCTACTCGCAAGGAGTGTTTTGAGAGAAAAAAACTCCATCCGCGGAGGTACTCATTTTGCAATAAACCCCTTCAAACGTCCGGAGATCCGGTGATTATTTGGAGCTTTGGAAATTTGATTGCTTGTACGATTACTATGGGGTCAAAACACACTCCCTTCCCCAAATTGAAGAATCAGACCTCTCCCAAAGTGTGCCCCTGGAAGCGTCAACTCGCAAGGAGCGTTTTGAGAGAAAGAAACTCCATCCACGGAGGGACTCTTTTTGCAATAATCCCCTTCAAACGTCCCGAGACCGTCGGATTATTTGGAGCTTTGACAATTTGATTGTTTGTACGACGACTATGGGGTCAAAACACACTTCGTTCCCCAAATTGAAGAGTCAGACCCCGCTCAAAGTGTGCCCCTGGAAGCCTCAACTCGCAAGGAGTGTTTTGAGAGAAAAAAGTTCCATCCGCGGAGGTACTCATTTTGTAATAAACCCCTTCAAACGTGCGGAGATCGTGTGATTGTTTGGAGCTTTGGAAATTTGATTGGTTGTACGATGACTATGGGGTCAAAACACACTTTGTTCCCGAAATTGCAGTGTCAGACCCCGCTCAAAGTTTGCCCCTGGAAGCGTCTACTCGCAAGGAGTTTTTTGAGAGGAAAAAACTCCATCCGCGGAGGTACTCATTTTGCAATAAACCCCTTCAAACGTCCGGAGATCCGGTGATTATCTGGAGCTTTGGAAATTTGATTGCTTGTACGATGACTATGGGGTCAAAACACACTTCGTTCCCCAAATTGAAGAATGAGACCTCTCCCAAACCGTGGCCATGGAAGCGTCAACTCGCAAGGAGCGATTTGAGAGAAAAAAACTCCATCCGCGGAGGTACTCATTTTGCCATAATCCCCCTCAAACGTCCGGAGATCGTGTGATTATTTGGAGCTTTGATAATTTGATTGCTTGTACGGCGACTATGGGGTCAAAACACACTTCGTTCCCCAAATTGAAGAGTCAGACCCCGCTCAAAGTGTGCCCCTGGAAGCGTCAACTCGCAAGGAGCGTTTTGGGAGAAAAAAACTCCATCCGCGGAGGTACTCATTTTGCAATAATCCCCCTCAAACGTCCGGAGATCGTGTGATTATTTGGAGCTTTGACAATTTGATTGCTTGTACGACGACTATGGGGTCAAAACACACTTGGTTCCCCAAATTGAAGAGTCAGACCCCGCTCAAAGTGTGCCCCTGGAAGCGTCAACTCGCAAGGAGTGTTTTGAGAGAAAAAAGTTCCATCCGCGGAGGTACTCATTTTGTAATAAACCTTTTCAAACGTGCGGAGATCGTGTGATTATTTGGAGCTTTGGAAATTTGATTGGTTGTACGATGACTATGGGGTCAAAACACACTTCGTTCCCCAAATTGCAGAGTCAGACCCCGCTCAAAGAATTCCCCTGGAAGCGTCTACTCGCAAGCTGTTTTTTGAGAGAAAAAAACTCCATCTTCGGAGGTACTCATTTTGCAATAAACCCCTTCAAAGGTGCGGAGATCGTGTGATTATTTGGAGCTTTGACAATTTGCTTGCTTGTACGATGACTATGGGGTCAAAACACACTTCCTTCCCCAAATTGAAGAGTCAGACCCCGCTCAAAGTGTGCCCCTGGAAGCGTTAGCTCGCAAGGAGTGTTTTGAGGCAACAAAGTTCCATCCGCGGAGGTACTCATTTTGCAATAATCCCCCTCAAACTTCCGGAGATCGTGTGATTATTTGGAGCTTTGACAATTTGATTGCTTGTACGACGACTATGGGGTCAAAACACACTTGGTTCCCCAAATTGAAGAGTCAGACCCCGCCCAAAGTGTGCCCCTGGAAGCGTCAACTCGCAAGGAGTGTTTTGAGAGAAAAAAGTTCCATCCGCGGAGGTACTCATTTTGTAATAAACCTTTTCAAACGTGCGGAGATCGTGTGATTATTTGGAGCTTTGGAAATTTGATTGGTTGTACAATGACTATGGGGTCAGAACACACTTCGTTCCCCAAATTGCAGAGTCAGACCCCGCTCAAAGAATTCCCCTGGAAGCGTCTACTCGCAAGCAGTTTTTTGAGAGAAAAAAACTCCATCCGCGGAGGTACTCATTTTGCCATAATCCCCCTCAAACGTCCGGAGATCGTGTTATTATTTGGAGCTTTGATAATTTGATTGCTTGTACGACGACTATGGGGTCAAAACACACTTCGTTCCCCAAATTGAAGAGTCAGACCCCGCTCAAAGTGTGCCCCTGGAAGCGTTAGCTCGCAAGGAGTGTTTTGAGGCAACAAAGTTCCATCCGCGGAGGTACTCATTTTGCAGTAAACCCCTTCAACCGTCCGGAGATCGTGTGATTATTTGGAGGTTTGGAAATTTGATTGGTTGTACGATGACTATGGGTCAAAACAGACTTCGTTCCCCAAATTGCAGAGTCAGACCCGCTCAAAGTGTGCCCCTGGAAGCGTCAACACGCAAGGAGTGTTTTGAGAGAGAAAAATTCCATCCGCGGAGGTACTCATTTTGCAATAAACCCCTTCAAACGTCCGGAGATCCGGTGATTATTTGGAGCTTTGGAAATTTGATTGCTTGTACGATTACTATGGGGTCAAAATACACTTCCTTCCCCAAATTGAAGAATCAGACCTCTCCCAAAGTGTGCCCCTGGAAGCGTCAACTCGCAGGGAGCGTTTTGGGAAAAAGAAACTCCATCCGCGGAGGGACTCGTTTTGCAATAATCCCCTTCAAACGTCCCGAGACCGTCTGATTATTTGGAGCTTTGGAAATTTGATTGCTTGTAGGATGACTCTGGAGTCAGAACACACTTCGTTCTCCAAGTTGAAGAGTCAGACCTCTCCCAAAGTGTGGCCATGGAAGCGTCAACTCACAAGGAGCGTGTTGAGAGAAAAAAACTCCATCCGCGGAGGTACTCATTTTGCAATAAACCCCTTCAAAGGTGCGGAGATCGTGTGATTATTTGGAGCTTTGACAATTTGATTGCTTGTACGATGACTATGGGGTCAAAACACACTTCGTTCCCCAAATTGAAGAGTCAAACCCCGCTCAAAGTGTGCCCCTGGAAGCGTCAACTCGCAAGGAGTGTTTTGAGAGAAAAAAGTTCCATCCGCGGAGGTACTCATTTTGTAAGAAACCCCTTCAAACCTCCGGAGATCGTGTGATTATTTGGAGGTTTGGAAATTTGATTGGTTGTACGATGACTATGGGGTCAAGACACACGTCGTTCCCCAAATTGCAGTGTCAGATCCCGCTCAAAGTGTGCCCCTGGAAGCGTCTACTCGCAAGGTGTTTTTTGAGAGAAAAAAAACTCCATCTTCGGAGGTACTCATTTTGCAATAAACCCCTCCAAAGGTGCGGAGATCGTGTGATTATTTGGAGCTTTGACAATTTGATTGCTTGTACGATGACTATGGGGTCAAAACACACTTCTTTCCCGGAATGAAAGAGTCAGACCCCGCGCAAAGTGTGCCCCTGGAAGCGTCAACTCGCAAGGAGTGTTTTGAGAGAAAAAAGTTCCATCCGCGGAGGTACTCATTTTGTAATAAACCCCTTCAAACGTCCGGAGATCGTGTGATTATTTGGAGGTTTGGAAATTTGATTGATTGTACGATGACTATGGGGTCAAAACACACTTCGTTCCCCAAATTGCAGTGTCAGACCCCGCTCAAAGTGTGCCCCTGGAAGCGTCAACTCGCAAGGAGTGTTTTGAGAGAGAAAAATTCCATCCGCGGACGTACTCATTTTGCAAAAAACCCCTTCAAACGTCCGGAGATCCGGTGATTATTTGGAGCTTTGGAAATTTGATTGCTTGTACGATTACTATGGGGTCAAAACACACTTCCTTCCCCAAATTGAAGAATCAGACCTCTCCCAAAGTGTGCCCCTGGAAGCGTCAACTCGCAAGGAGCGTTTTGGGAAAAAGAAACTCCATCCGCGGAGGGACTCGTTTTGCAATAATCCCCTTCAAACCTCCCGAGACCGTCTGATTATTTGGAGCTTTGGAAATTTCATTGCTTGTAGGATGACTCTGGAGTCAGAACACACTTCGTTCTCCAAGTTGAAGAGTCAGACCTCTCCCAAAGTGTGGCCATGGAAGCGTCAACTCGCAAGGAGCGTTTTGAGAGAAAAAAACTCCATCCGCCGAGGTACTCATTTTGCAATAAACCCCTTCAAAGGTGCGGAGATCGTGTGATTATTTGGAGGTTTGGAAATTCGATTGGTTGTACGATGACTATGGGGTCAAAACACACGTCGTTCCCCAAATTGCAGTGTCAGATCTCGCTCAAAGTGTGCCCCTGGAAGCGTCTACTCGCAAGGTGTTTTTTGAGAGAAAAAAAACTCCATCCGCGGAGGTACTCATTTTGCAATAAACCCCTCCAATGGTGCGGAGATCGTGTGATTGTTTGGAGCTTTGACAATTTGATTGCTTGTACGATGACTATGGGGTCAAAACACACTTTTATTCCCAAATTAAAGAGTCAGACCCGGCTCAAAGTGTGCCCCTGGAAGCGTCAACTCGCAAGGAGTGTTTTGAGAGAAAAAAGTTCCATCCGCGGAGGTACTCATTTTGTAATAAACCCCTTCAAACGTCCGGAGATCGTGTGATTATTTGGAGGTTTGGAAATTTGATTGGTTGTACGATGACTATGGGGTCAAAACACACGTCGTTCCCCAAATTGCAGTGTCAGATCTCGCTCAAAGTGTGCCCCTGGAAGCGTCTACTCGCAAGGTGTTTTTTGAGAGAAAACAAACTCCATCCGCGGAGGTACTCATTTTGCAATAAACCCCTTCAAAGGTGCGGAGATCGTGTGATTATTTGGAGCTTTGACAATTTGATTGCTTGTACGATGACTATGGGGTCAAAACACACTTCGTTCCCCAAATTGAAGAGTCAAACCCCGCTCAAAGTGTGCCCCTGGAAGCGTCCACGCGCAAGGAGTGTTTTGAGAGAAAAAAGTTCCATCCACGGAGGTACTAATTTTGTAATAAACCCCTTCAAACGTCCGGAGACCGTGTGATTATTTGGAGGTTTGGAAATTTGATTGGTTGTACGATGACTATGGGGTCAAAACACACTTCGTTCCCCAAATTGCAGTGTCAGACCCCGCTCAAAGTGTGCCCCTGGAAGCGTCTACTCGCAAGCAGTGTTTTGAGAGAGAAAAATTCCATCCGCGGAGGTACTCATTTTGCAATAAACCCCTTCAATCGTCCGGAGATCCGGTGATTATTTGGAGCTTTGGAAATTTGATTGCTTGTACGATTACTATGGGGTCAAAACACACTTCCTTCCCCAAATTGAAGAATCAGACCTCTCCCAAAGTGTGCCCCTGGAAGCGTCAACTCGCAAGGAGCGTTTTGGGAAAAAGAAACTCCATCCGCGGAGGGACTCGTTTTGCAATAATCCCCTTCAAACGTCCCGAGACCGTCTGATTATTTGGAGCTTTGGAAATTTGATTGCTTGTAGGATGACTCTGGAGTCAGAACACACTTCGTTCTCCAAGTTGAAGAGCCAGACCTCTCCCAAAGTGTGGCCATGGAAGCGTCAACTCGCAAGGAGCGTTTTGAGAGAAAAAAACTCCATCCGCGGAGGTACTCATTTTGCAATAAACCCCTCCAAAGGTGCGGAGATCGTGTGATTATTTGGAGTCTTGACAATTTGATTGCTTGTACCATGACTATGGGGTCAAAACACACTTCTTTCCCCAAATTGAAGAGTCAGACCCCGCTCAAAGTGTGCCCCTGGAAGCGTCAACTCGCAAGGAGTGTTTTGAGAGAAAAAAGTTCCATCCACGGAGGTACTCATTTTGTAATAAACCCCTTCAAACGTCCGGAGACCGTGTGATCATTTGGAGGTTTGGAAATTTGATTGGTTGTACGATGACTATGGGGTCAAAACACACTTCGTTCCCCAAATTGCAGTGTCAGACCCCGCTCAAAGTGTGCCCCTGGAAGCGTCTACTCGCAAGCAGTGTTTTGAGAGAGAAAATTTCCATCCGCGGAGGTACTCATTTTGCAATAAACCCCTTCAATCGTCCGGAGATCCGGTGATTATTTGGAGCTTTGGAAATTTGATTGCTTGTACGATTACTATGGGGTCAAAACACACTTCCTTCCCCAAATTGAAGAATCAGACCTCTCCCAAAGTGTGCCCCTGGAAGCGTCAACTCGCAAGGAGCGTTTTGGGAAAAAGAAACTCCATCCGCGGAGGGACTCGTTTTGCAACAATCCCCTTCAAACGTCCCGAGACCGTCTGATTATTTGGAGCTTTGGAAATTTGATGGCTTGTAGGATGACTCTGGAGTCAGAACACACTTCGTTCTCCAAGTTGAAGAGTCAGACCTCTCCCAAAGTGTGGCCATGGAAGCGTCAACTCGCAGAGAGCGTTTTGAGAGAAAAAAACTCCATCCGCGGAGGTACTCATTTTGCAATAAACCCCTCCAAAGGTGCGGAGATCGTGTGATTATTTGGAGCTTTGACAATTTGATTGCTTGTACGATGACTATGGGGTCAAAACACACTTCTTTCCCCAAATTGAAGAGTCAGACCCCGCTCAAAGTGTGCTTCTGGAAGCGTCAACTCGCAAGGAGTGTTTTGAGAGAAAAAAGTTCCATCCGCGGAGGTACTCATTTTGTAATAAACCCCTTCAAACGTCCGGAGATCGTGTGATTATTTGGAGGTTTGGAAATTTGATTGGTTGTACGATGACTATGGGGTCAAAACACACTTCGTTCCCCAAATTGCAGTGTCAGACCCCGCTCAAAGTGTGCCCCTGGAAGCGTCAACTCGCAAAGAGTGTTTTGAGAGAGAAAAATTCCGTCCGCGGAGGTACTCATTTTGCAATAAGCCCCTTCAAACGTCCGGAGATCCGGTGATTATTTGGAGCTTTGGAAATTTGATTGCTTGTACGATTACTATGGGGTCAAAACACACTTCCTTCCCCAAATTGAAGAATCAGACCTCTCCCAAAGTGTGCCCCTGGAAGCGGCAACTCGCAAGGAGCGTTTTGGGAAAAAGAAACTCCATCCGCGGAGGGACTCGTTTTGCAATAATCCCCTTCAAACGTCCCGAGACCGTCTGATTATTTGGAGCTTTGTAAATTCGATTGCTTGTAGGATGACTCTGGAGTCAGAACACACTTCGTTCTCCAAGTTGAAGAGTCAGACCTCTCCCAAAGTGTGGCCATGGAAGCGTCAACTCGCAAGGAGTGTTTTGAGAGAAAAAAACTCCATCCGCGGAGGTACTCATTTTGTAATAATCCCCTTCAAATGTCCGGAGATCCGGTGATTATTTGGAGGTTTGAAAATTTGATTGGTTGTACGATGACTATGGGGTCAAAACACACGTCGTTCCCCAAATTGCAGTGTCAGACCCCGCTCAAAGTGTGCCCCTGGAAGCGTCTACTCGCAAGGTGTTTTTTGAGAGAAAAGAAACTCCATCCGCGGAGGTACTCATTTTGCAATAAACCCCTCCAAAGGTGCGGAGATCGTGTGATTATTTGGAGCTTTGACAATTTGATTGCTTGTACGATGACTATGGGGTCAAAACACACTTCTTTCCCCAAATTGAAGAGTCAGACCCCGCTCAAAGTGTGCCCCTGGAAGCGTCAACTCGCAAGGAGCGTTTTGAGAGGAAAAAGTTCCATCCGCGGAGGTACTCATTTTGTAATAAACCCCTTCAAACGTCCGGAGATCCGGTGATTATTTGGAGCTTTGGAAATTTGATTGCTTGTACGATTACTATGGGGTCAAAACACACTTCCTTCCCCAAATTGAAGAATCAGACCTCTCCCAAAGTGTGCCCCTGGAAGCGTCAACTCGCAAGGAGCGTTTTGGGAAAAAGAAACTCCATCCGCGGAGGGACTCGTTTTGCAATAATCCCCTTCAAACGTCCCGAGACCGTCTGATTATTTGGAGCTTTGGAAATTTGATTGCTTGTAGGATGACTCTGGAGTCAGAACACACTTCGTTCTCCAAGTTGAAGGGTCAGACCTCTCCCAAAGTGTGGCCATGGAAGCGTCAACTCGCAAGGAGTGTTTTGAGAGAAAAAAACTCCATCCGCGGAGGTACTCATTTTGCAATAATCCCCTTCAAATGTCCGGAGATCCGGTGATTATTTGGAGGTTTGGAAATTTGATTGGTTGTACGATGACTATGGGGTCAAAACACACGTCGTTCCCCAAATTGCAGTGTCAGACCCCGCTCAAAGTGTGCCCCTGGAAGCGTCTACTCGCAAGGTGTTTTTTGAGAGAAAAAAAACTCCATCCGCGGAGGTACTCATTTTGCAATAAACCCCTCCAAAGGTGCGGACATCGTGTGATTATTTGGAGCTTTGACAATTTGATTGCTTGTACGATGACTATGGGGTCAAAACACACATCTTTCCCCAAATTGAAGAGTCAGACCCCGCTCAAAGTGTGCCCCTGGAAGCGTCAACTCGCAAGGAGCGTTTTGAGAGGAAAAAGTTCCATCCGCGGAGGTACTCATTTTGTAATAAGCCCCTTCAAACGTCCGGAGATCCGGTGATTATTTGGAGCTTTGGAAATTTGATTGCTTGTACGATTACTATGGGGTCAAATCACACTTCCTTCCCCAAATTGAAGAATCAGACCTCTCCCAAAGTGTGCCCCTGGAAGCGTCAACTCGCAAGGAGCGTTTTTGGAAAAAGAAACTCCATCCGCGGAGGGACTCGTTTTGCAATAATCCCCTTCAAACGTCCCGAGACCGTCTGATTATTTGGAGCTTTGTAAATTCGATTGCTTGTAGGATGACTCTGGAGTCAGAACACACTTCGTTCTCCAAGTTGAAGAGTCAGACCTCTCCCAAAGTGTGGCCATGGAAGCGTCAACTCGCAAGGAGCGTTTTGAGAGAAAAAAACTCCATCCGCGGAGGTACTCATTTTGCAATAAACCCCTCCAAAGGTGCGGAGATCGTGTGATTATTTGGAGCTTTGACAATTTGATTGCTTGTAAGATGACTATGGGGTCCAAACACACTTCGTTCCCCAAATTGAAGAGTCAGACCCCGCTCAAAGTGTGCCCCTGGAAGCGTCAACTCGCAAGGAGTGTTTTGAGAGAAAAAAGTTCCATCCGCGGAGGTACTCATTTTGTAATAAACCCCTTCAAACGTCCGGAGATCGTGTGATTATTTGGAGGTTTGGAAATTTGATTGGTTGTACGATGACTATGGGGTCAAAACACACTTCGTTCCCCAAATTGCAGTGTCAGACCCCGCTCAAAGTGTGCCCCTGGAAGCGTCAACTCGCAAGGAGTGTTTTGAGAGAGAAAAATTCCGTCCGCGGAGGTACTCATTTTGCAATAAGCCCCTTCAAACGTCCGGAGACCCGGTGATTATTTGGAGCTTTGGAAATTTGATTGCTTGTACGACTACTATGGGGTCAAAACACACTTCCTTCCCCAAATTGAAGAATCAGACCTCTCCCAAAGTGTGCCCCTGGAAGCGTCAACTCGCAAGGAGCGTTTTGGGAAAAAGAAACTCCATCCGCGGAGGGACTCGTTTTGCAATAATCCCCTTCAAACGTCCCGAGACCGTCTGATTATTTGGAGCTTTGGAAATTTGATTGCTTGTAGGATGACTCTGGAGTCAGAACACACTTCGTTCTCCAAGTTGAAGGGTCAGACCTCTCCCAAAGTGTGGCCATGGAAGCGTCAACTCGCAAGGAGTGTTTTGAGAGAAAAAAACTCCATCCGCGGAGGTACTCATTTTGCAATAATCCCCTTCAAATGTCCGGAGATCCGGTGATTATTTGGAGGTTTGGAAATTTGATTGGTTGTACGATGACTATGGGGTCAAAACACACTTCTTTCCCCAAATTGCAGTGTCAGACCCCGCTCAAAGTGTGCCCCTGGAAGCGTCTACTCGCAAGGTGTTTTTTGAGAGAAAAAAAACTCCATCCGCGGAGGTACTCATTTTGCAATAAACCCCTCCAAAGGTGCGGACATCGTGTGATTATTTGGAGCTTTGACAATTTGATTGCTTGTACGATGACTATGGGGTCAAAACACACTTCTTTCCCCAAATTGAAGAGTCAGACCCCGCTCAAAGTGTGCCCCTGGAAGCGTCAACTCGCAAGGAGCGTTTTGAGAGGAAAAAGTTCCATCCGCGGAGGTACTCATTTTGTAATAAGCCCCTTCAAACGTCCGGAGATCCGGTGATTATTTGGAGCTTTGGAAATTTGATTGCTTGTACGATTACTATGGGGTCAAAACACACTTCCTTCCCCAAATTGAAGAATCAGACCTCTCCCAAAGTGTGCCCCTGGAAGCGTCAACTCGCAAGGAGCGTTTTTGGAAAAAGAAACTCCATCCGCGGAGGGACTCGTTTTGCAATAATCCCCTTCAAACGTCCCGAGACCGTCTGATTATTTGGAGCTTTGTAAATTTGATTGCTTGTAGGATGACTCTGGAGTCAGAACACACTTCGTTCTCCAAGTTGAAGAGTCAGACCTCTCCCAAAGTGTGGCCATGGAGGCGTCAACTCGCAAGGAGCGTTTTGAGAGAAAAAAACTCCATCCGCGGAGGTACTCATTTTGCAATAAACCCCTTCAAAGGTGCGGAGATCGTGTGATTATTTGGAGCTTTGGAAATTTGATTGCTTGTACGATGACTATGGGGTCAAAACACACTTCGTTCCCCAAATTGAAGAGTCAAACCCCGCTCAAAGTGTGCCCCTGGAAGCGTCCACTCGCAAGGAGTGTTTTGAGAGAAAAAAGTTCCATCCACAGAGGTACCCATTTTGTAATAAACCCCTTCAAACGTCCGGAGATCGTGTGATTATTTGGAGCTTTGGAAATTTGATTGCTTGTACGATGACTATGGGGCCAAAACACACTTCCTTCCCCAAATTGAAGAATCAGACCTCCCCCAAAGTGTGCCCATGGAAGCGTCAACTCGCAAGGAGCGATTTGGGAGGAAAAAACTCCATCCGCGGAGGTACTCATTTTGTAATAATCCCCTTCAAATGTCCGGAGATCCGGTGATTATTTGGAGCTTTGGAAATTTCATTGCTTGTACGATGACTTTGGGGTCAAAACACACTTCGTTCCCCAAATTGAAGAGTCAGACCCCGCTCAAATTGTGCCTCTGGAAGCGTCAACTCGCGAGGAGTGTTTTGAGAGAAAAAAACTCCATCCGCGGAGGTACTCATTTTGTAATAATCCCCTTCAAATGTCCGGAGATCCGGTGATTATTTGGAGGTTTGGAAATTTGATTGGTTGTACGATGACTATGGGGTCAAAACACACGTCGTTCCCCAAATTGCAGTGTCAGACCCCGCTCAAAGTGTGCCCCTGGAAGCGTCTACTCGCAAGGTGTTTTTTGAGAGAGAAAAAACTCCGTCCGCGGAGGTACTCATTTTGCAATAAACCCCTCCAAAGGTGCGGAGATCGTGTGATTATTTGGAGCTTTGACAATTTGATTGCTTGTACGATGACTATGGGGTCAAAACACACTTCTTTCCCCAAATTGAAGAGTCAGACCTCTCCCAAAGTGTGGCCATGGAAGCGTCAACTCGCAAGGAGCGTTTTGAGAGGAAAAAGTTCCATCCGCGGAGGTACTCATTTTGTCATAAGCCCCTTCAAACGTCCGGAGATCCGGTGATTATTTGGAGCTTTGGAAATTTGATTGCTTGTACGATTACTATGGGGTCAAAACACACTTCCTTCCCCAAATTGAAGAATCAGACCTCTCCCAAAGTGTGCCCCTGGAAGCGTCAACTCGCAAGGAGCGTTTTGGGAAAAAGAAACTCCATCCGCGGAGGGACTCGTTTTGCAATAATCCCCTTCAAACGTCCCGAGACCGTCTGATTATTTGGAGCTTTGGAAATTTGATTGCTTGTAGGATGACTCTGGAGTCAGAACACACTTCGTTCTCCAAGTTGAAGAGTCAGACCTCTCCCAAAGTGTGGCCATGGAAGCGTCAACTCGCAAGGAGCGTTTTGAGAGAAAAAAACTCCATCCGCGGAGGTACTCATTTTGCAATAAACCCCTTCAAAGGTGCGGAGATCGTGTGATTATTTGGAGCTTTGGAAATTTGATTGCTTGTACGATGACTATGGGGTCAAAACACACTTCGTTCCCCAAATTGAAGAGTCAAACCCCGCTCAAAGTGTGCCCCTGGAAGCGTCCACTCGCAAGGAGTGTTTTGAGACAAAAAAGTTCCATCCTCGGAGGTACTCATTTTGTAATAACCCCCTTCAAACGTCCGGAGATTGTGTGATTATTTGGAGGTTTGGAAATTTGATTGGTTGTACGATGACTATGGGGTCAAAACACACGTCGTCCCCCAAATTGCAGTGTCAGACCCCGCTCAAAGTGTGCCCCTGGAAGCGTCTACTCGCAAGGTGTTTTTTGAGAGAAAAAAAACTCCATCCGCGGAGGTACTAATTTTGCAATAAACCCCTCCAAAGGTGCGGAGATCGTGTGATTATTTGGAGCTTTGACAATTTGATTGCTTGTACGATGACTATGGGGTCAAAACACACTTCTTTCCCCAAATTGAAGAGTCAGACCCCGCTCAAAGTGTGCCCCTGGAAGCGTCAACTCGCAAGGAGCGTTTTGAGAGAAAAAAGTTCCATCCGCGGGGGTACTCATTTTGTAATAAACCCCTTCAAACGTCCGGAGATCGTGTGATTATTTGGAGCTTTGGAAATTTGATTGCTTGTACGATTACTATGGGGTCAAAACACACTTCGTTCCCCAAATTGAAGAATCAGACCTCTCCCAAAGTGTGCCCATGAAAGCGTCAACTCGCAAGGAGCGAATTGACAGGAAAAAACTCCATCCGCGGAGGTACTCATTTTGTAATAATCCCCTTCAAATGTCCGGAGATCCGGTGATTGTTTGGAGCTTTGGAAATTTGATTGCTTGTACGATGACTTTGGGGTCAAAACACACTTCGTTCCCCAAATTGAAGAGTCAGACCCCGCTCAAATTGTGCCCCTGGAAGCGTCAACTCGCAAGGAGCGATTTGAGAGGAAAAAACTCCATCCGCGGAGGTACTCCTTTTGCAATAACCCCCTTCAAACGTCCCAAGATCTGGTGATTATTTGGCGCTCTGGCAGTTTTATTGCTTGTACGATGACTATCGGGAAAAACACACTTCGTTCCCCAAATTGAAGAGTCAGACCCCGCTCAAAGTGTGCGCCTGGAAGCGTCAACTCGCAAGGAGCGATTTGAGAGGAAAAAACTCCATCCGCGGAGGTACTCATTTTGCAATAATCCCCTTCAAACGTCCAGAGATCCGGTGATTATTTGGAGCTTTGGAAATTTGATTGCTTGTACGATGACTATGGGGCCAAAACACACTTCCTTCCCCAAATTGAAGAATCAGACCTCCCCCAAAGTGTGCCCATGGAAGCGTCAACTCGCAAGGAGCGATTTGACAGGAAAAAACTCCATCCGCGGAGGTACTCATTTTGTATTAATCCCCTTCAAATGTCCGGAGATCCGGTGATTATTTGGAGCTTTGGAAATTTGATTGCTTGTACGATGACTTTGGGGTCAAAATGTAAGTGCGGCTAGCCCCATCTGCTCAGATTTTCAGACATTCTGCCCAGATTGGCTACATTTTGGTCATTTTCTTTGCTTCGGCGGAATTGCCGCCTCGCACCTCAGTCACAGGATATTTCCTATATATTTCTGATATGCCAGATTTGATTCCGCGGTCCATTTCCCGTAAATCCGCCGCATTCCGCTATTTTAGCTGGAATCGCCATTTGCCGCTGACGCGCGCTCGCGGGCCAGATCGGCCAGACAATTTTACATAAATGGATCATTTAAATTCATTCGGACAGTTTTGGACACTCAGATGTATTTAGAATAATTCCCCTCAATTTTCTTCATAGACTGGGATTTTCTGCCGGACCACAATCAGCATGGACCTTGCTTCTGTTGTCGCTGCTCTCGCCTCCGTTGGTGTCCGTGTCTCTGGTTCTACCCCCAATAACAACATCCAGGGAGACTCCTCACGTGCCTGCCCCACTGGTCTTGCCGGCCCCGAGCCCTCCGGCACCCACAACGACCCAGGGCAGCACTTTCATGGTAGCAGAGGCTACCTGAATGTTGTTCCTATGGTGTCCCAACCACAGCTAGCCCCTCAGTATGTCCCCGTAGACTCCGCCACCTCCGGAGACGTAACGATCACGCTCCCGTGGTGCTGTGCGAACGAGGCCTTGAGAGGAATGCCTTGCGCAAGCCCAAATTGCCCAAGAAGGACACAAATCAGCAGCTGTGGAGGCCCAGATTACAATCAAGATCCCAGTCGAAATTGGCCATCAAGCAGCTGGAATCTCCCAGCTTACGCTAATGGCAACGCTCCGGTGGAGCTTACGGACTTGGCAGGTACCAATACTCCCTACCAATGTCCACATTTTGAGACCATCGACGCCGACATTGACGACATTGAGATGGCTGGTCCAGGTGAGGTACCTACCTATAATCGACCAGACAATTGGGCACAATGGGACAACCATTTGTCTTCAGAAGTGACCCGTAACCTTCAGAGTCTTGAGGCCCTGTGTCTATTAGCCACGTCTAAGCTGATAGGACAAGAAAGAATCGCCTCTGATTTTTTATTTGAATATTTTTTCCTCCTTCAAGAAGAAATTAAGACCAGGATGTGGTGGTGTTCTCAAGAAGATGAATCTTTTGCCATTTTCTTGCAGATCTGGGAGGCAAGCCCATTCCCGAAGGAGAAGACCAAGGCACCGGTTGCCGGGCCCTCCGCCCCCCATCCCTCTGTTTCCATCCGCGACGATCTAGCTGCCGCGGTTGAGGAAGGAATTTTAGAGGCAGCTAGGCAGGCAAGCCTGGAAATTAGGACTGAAGGAGCTCCCCAAGTGGACTCCTGGCTGCGAACCACTGAGATTAGCGGTCCGACAGCCTGCTCAGGTCCTTCAGGACACGGTATGTACTGTCCTGCCGACTGCTCTTGCAGATCTCAGCGAGACTCTGAGCTCCAATTGCTCAAAGATCAAATGCAACTCATCATTCAGACGCTGGGAATTAAAGATCTTTTCAAGACCCACATGAGGTCTGAGGGCGCATCATCGGTGGATCAGACAACAGAACCGTCGGAGGAGGCGACAGAAATTTTTTCGATTGCTCCTTCGGTGGACTCTAAGACCACCGATGCACGGATCAGCAGGACTAAGCTAAAGGAAAGGGTTACAATCTCTCGATCACAGAGTAGATCGGCGAAGGCTAGGACTGAGGTTCAGAATGCCAAAAGAACTGCCTCCCGTACTACTCTTCCTGCTGTTGATTCCAATGCAATTGCCCAGATGTTGCTCGCCCAGACCCTCGCCGGAGCTGGTGTGGCTAATGATGCCGCCAAGGTGTCTGCCATTACGGCCGGTGTTGGGCTGGATTCACTCCCTAATCCTACATCATTGCGACTTCGTCAGGTTGCCAAGCAACCAAAGTATAATGGGAACCCCAGACGTTGGCCTCAGTTCCAACGGGAATTTAAACTGTGGGTTAAGACTCAAAAACTCCAGGATGATCAGTTCCTGATGGCCCTTCTGGACTGCCTTGAGGGAGCGCCGGCCAACACTTGGCTCAGAACCTGGAGTGATCGTGAAGATTCAAGTTCCCCCCTTACCTTTGATGAGGTGTGGGAACAGTTGGAGGTACGTGGATCCCGGCTGCCTGAGGACCATTACCACCAGATGTTGAAGAATTTTCCTTCATTCTCTCGATTAATCTTGCACGAGGTGCAGGACAAGAGACAGCGCTTCTGGAATCTCGTAGAAGAATCTGAACATTCAGGCGAGAAATTTTCTAGTGCCGAGCTGAAAAATCTGATTTTTGACAAGATCCCCTCAGAAACCGCCGCCACCCTTCGGAATCGACAGTCCGAAGAAAAGGTCAAGACCTGGTGGGCGGAGATCGATGGCTTTGACGCCTCGGCCAACCGGTTTACCGTCAGGGAGGCACTTCAAAAGTGCTCCCCCACGTCGTTTACCAAGGTGAAATTCACTGAAAACACGTGGAAAATCAAGTTTAATGAACACGAGGATCGGGACTTGTTTGTCCAAGTCCTCAATAGGGGAGTAAGTTTCCACGGCCATCGCCTGAAGGCCAGGAACTGGGTGTTCTCGTTCACTCCGCAGGAACTGTGGGAAGAGGTTGAGAGGCTCGCTGACGCCGCCAATCAAAATTTCCATGAGGGTCTTGGGGGAAACAGGAATACCCAGCAAAACACCCAAAATGGGGCCCAAAAGGGCAACAAAAAGGTGAATGACACCCGGAATGTTCAGGATCATTGTAGCATCTGTCTTCTTTTAGGTTCTACGAACCGAGCTAAGACACATTCCACTGCTAATCACCGATGGTCTGCTTACGATCACAAGGTGATTGGTGAAAATGTCAGTAATTCTCAGAATTCAGACAGGAATGACAGACAGGTGCATGGTGCCAAGGGGGGAAAGGGTAATCCGAACCCCTCCGGTGGGAACAAAAATACCGGAGGCCCTGGCGGGTCCCAAGGCAAAGGAAATCGGACTCCATCCGGTTCCGGTGGACAGCCGAATGGCCAGACAGGTCCCAATGTCAACGCCGGAGGCGGAAATCGAAATCAAGGCCAAACCCCTCAATTCGGTACAAACAAAGGAAATGCTCCAGGATCACAGGGTAAGGGTAAGGGAAATCCTTCAGGAACCCCCTTCTCTGGTAAGGGCAGAGGGCGTGGCGACAGTGGTGGCCCATCATCCGGCGGCCGTGGCCGTGGACGCGGAAAGGGCAATCATCGTGTGGATCAGGTCTCAGGTGCAGACCAGGTGTCTGATGCGGATCGAGATTACGTCGAAAATGCCCTGAATCCAGCGGATGATCCGTTCCAAGATGAATGGATCGACGAAACAGGCTGTGTTCACAATGTGAACGCAGCCGCTGGAGGTCAGAACGCCTAGGGGAGCCACGAAAATCGCCCCTCCCCAGGCAATTTCAGGCATGATCCCCAAATTCCTGATCGACCATTACTTGATGTAGGGTCGCTTGTCTCCTCTCCCCTGGATCCGGCAGCGGATCCTTCTGTTGTAGTGGACGAGGTTGGTGTACAGTCCAAGCACAGGGCTCGTCAGTTTGTCACAAAGCTGTGGGTCTCTGATTGCAAGGGAAATTTCCACCTCGCCACTTGTTTGTGTGATAATGGATCAGAGGTAAATCTCCAATCCAACTCTTTCTTACCCGACGACTGCGTGTTTGAATCGCCTCATCCTGTTACCCTCGAGGGAGTTTCTGGACATTCTCTCGCAGGTGGGCAACGCGGTTGTTATATATCCACCCATTTGGTCGCTCAAGACCTTTGGGAAGAGCAAAATGTGGAAGAAGTTGTCCTTAAGGATGACTACTTCTACCGTGCTGACATAAAGTATGACCTTTATTTGGGCCATCCTTGGCTTCGCAAGAACAGGGTAGCGCCCGTAGGTCATCGTCGTTGTTTTTTGCTGGAGTCAGGTCCTTTGGAGCGTCCTGAATTTCGTTTTTTGCACGCAGGGTTTAAAAGTGCAGAAGAATTTTTGAAGCAAAAAGTGACACCAAAATTTGGTGAAGATGTCACCATTGCAGAGGTGAATGGGAGTGCCGATTACTCCCAAGAGTTAGAATGTCTTCGTAGGGACTCCCAGCCACGACGCCCTTCGCGCTGGCACTCTTCATCCTACAGAGTTGTCGACAAATGGCGCGATGCAATTTGTGAATACTTTCATGAACATCATTCATTTTGGCCACAATATGATGCATTTGCTAACTGTATGAACAAGCGCTTTGACAAGCACTTCAGCGACGCTTGGACCCACAAATGGGACAAGAAGTTGTGGATTAATCCTCCGTTTCACTTAATCCAGCAGGTCATCCACAAAATCAAGCAAGATAAAACCAAGGCAATTTTAGTTGTGCCTTTGTGGGACGACAAGCCTTGGTTTCAGGAATTACAGGACATTTGTGTAGATTACATCGAACTTCCCAGGAAGATTAAGCTGTATGCCAGGGACGACACAGGTCCCCTGCCACAGCGGTCCTGGAGTTCGCTTGCATTCCTGGTGGATGGAAAGCTTTCTGACTCTAATTCTGCTGATTCTGGTACTGATTCTTGTGTTGGGTCTGAATCTGAGGTTGAGCGTGGTACTGATGATGAATCTATTTTTTCTGATTTCTGTCCGTCAGATACCCAAGGTGATTCAACGTCCAATGGATCCGCCTCGTCTCCCTCTTCCCCAATACGGTCGACATCGAAAAGAATCTTCAGTGCACGGGCGAGGAAAAATCTCCAATCGCGCCGCAAATTCAGAGTTTTTTATGAAAAACCCCCTGTGGAAGCTTTCATGGATCCTTTCGAGGAGCTGTATCGCGAAGAAAATCTCTGGGATTTCGACACAAGACCCACCTATCTTCAGGAGGCAGTTGATACGGACCTGTTTAGGGACATCCGTAAGAAGATTCTGCCTGCCAAAGCCGAAGAAGTCGCCAAAGTGTTTTCGACAGTAATTCCTGGCGATCAGGTGGACACTGAATTGTGTTCGAGGTCAAGAGAAAAGATTTTTGATGAACGGAAGGACACAACCCTTTCAGGGAAGTTGATCAAAGACCCCCCTGTCCGTGGACAGTTCGGTGAAGCCTTCATCGAGCTTCGTGAAGGGTACAAGGCAAAAAAACAGCGCCCTTATGAGAATCATGGACACAAACATGAGATACTCAGAAAAATCATTGAGAGAAATCTCAGGGAATTTGGTTGGCTTGAGGGTTGTATGACCAGCGAATGGTGCTGTTCACCCTTCACAGTCCCGAAGCCACCGCCTGCAGACCAGAACACCATTGATGGTTGGCGAATGGTTGTTGATTTTCGCAATCTCAACGCCGAAACAAAGGCGGATTCACACCCCCTGCCCCTCATTGAGGAGGAAATCGCCAAGAGGGCAAGAGGTCGTTTGTTCTCTGTGCTGGATCTCCGTCACGGCTTTCACCAAATGCCGTTGAGGAAGGACAGCAGACCTCTCACCTGTATGTGCACGCCATGTGGCCCAGTCCAATGGACCGTCATGCCCATGGGGCTGAAGAACGCCCCCTCATTTTTTCAAAGAATGATGGAGGATGTGCTGTTCACAACCCATCCTGAGCTTCGTGCCTTCGTGAGTGTGTACATAGATGACATAATCATCGCGACGGAGGGAGAGGGACTGACCGAAGCCGGGCTGGTGGCCCTACATGAGAAGCAGCTGAACCAAGTTTTGGACATTCTTGACGCCAATCAGCTGATTTGTGGGCCAAAGAAGGGAAAATTATTTTTAAAATCAGTCGAATTTTGTGGTTCTCTCCTAGAGAATGGCACTCGACGACCCAGTCCAGGGAAGCTCGTCGCTATTCAGAAGTGGAAGCGCCCTGAGACGATCACGGAGTTGAGAGGATTCCTGGGTTGTTGCAATTTTTACCACACTTTTGTGCCGAATTATGCCAAATTTGCTGCCCCCCTCACTGAATTATTGAAGGTAGGGAGAGATGCGGGCAAGGCAGGTTCAAAGGTTCGTGTCAAGTGGACTGACGAGTGCGAGGAGGCCTTCCATCACTTGAAGGCAGCCCTCTGCGAAGTCGCCACGTTGCATGTGCCCCAATTTGACCGACCCTTCTACATTAGAACCGACGCATCTAGGTACGCGATCGGAGCTGTCCTTGAACAGGTTGATGAAGCCACCGGCGATCATTACCCTCTTGCATTTTGGTCACGGAAGCTAGCCCCACGCCAAATGCAATGGTCGCCGCGTGAGCAAGAGACTTACGCCATCATCTGTGCTTTAAAAAAGTACCAATCGTGGGTTGGCACCAATCGAGTCGAGGTCCTGACGGATCATCGATCTCTGGAGTATTGGGCCACTGAACACATTGATACTGTCGCGAGCCCAGCTGGTCGACGGGCCAGATGGCACGAATTTCTCTCTCTGTTTGACCTCCATGTGTCGTATTTGCCTGGAAAACACAACACGGTAGCGGATGCTCTGAGCCGATGGGCTTACCCCGCCTCAGAGGGGCTGCAAAGTACCAACATCCATGGTACGGAGCAGGACCGCCATGTCATCATCGAATGGGATCAGGAAGAAAAGAAACTCATTCGACGTGCATGCATGCAGTGCGCTGTCAAACAGCACGCATTGCCGTGTCACGACATCACGGCCATCACAGATCCGGCGCATGCTCACGAGATCTGCACCAAAACGCTGAAAGTCGTGGAAAAAGTCACCGATCCCTCCTCAGGGAGTGTGAAACGGTTTGACTATACCCGACAAGTAAGTCGATTTCGGTTGATCGAGGGCATTAAGCGTCGAGAACCGGCCAAAACTCCACCCCTGCCTAAGGATTCCCTGATCATCCGTGACTGGACGTCCGATTACCTGCAGGATCCCATGTTTAAAGAGGTCTTTGGAAATCTCAAATCCAAAGATGCTCACAGGGATGGGATTTTTGCTGAGTACTCGTTGGATGGGGGGAAGCTGTGGATGGAGGGTAAATTGTGTGTGCCAGACGCCCTAGCCCCCCGAGTGTTAAACTGGTGGCACAAATGGGAGTCCCCCCACGCACATGGCCGTCGACTGTGGTCGATGATTAAGCATAGGTTGTTTGGATCGAGGCTCTACACTCATTGCATGAAAGTAGCTGCCGGATGTGCCCAATGTGCTGTCTCGACGCCTCCCAGCGCGAAGAAGCACGGCCATCTGAGGCCTCATCCTATTCCGGAGCGTCTCTTCAACAGAGTCACGAGTGATTTTTTCTATCTCGGTGAACTCGATGACGAAGAGTGCCATTGGACGAATAAAAAAGTCAATGGTGTGCTCCTTATTCAGTGCCGTCATTCCGGCTACATTCAAGTGTTGCCTTGCAACATTGAGTCGATGACTGGCAAGGCTGCCACCAAATGGTGCGCGCAGACCTGGATGGGAGGCTGGGACGTCCCATCCGAGGTGGTCACGGATTCAGGCAAAGAGTACACCTCCGAATGGTGGAGAGAATTGTGTGCTCGCCTTGGAATCCACCATCTCCGATGTGAAATCCACTCGCATCGAGCGCTGCCTGGCGAAAGAGCCGGCCGCTCAATAATTAATATGCTTCGTAAGGAGCTCGCGAGTGAAAAGGATTTCCATTGGCTTGAAGTTCTCTTCGCATTGCTTCGCCGTTACCACAACACGCCTTTGTATCATGGCCTTTCTCCAAATGAAATTGTCGTTGGACGAAAGAAGTGTTGGTGGAACATGCCGTTGAATAATCCTCGCCCCTGTAAGGATGCTTCGCTGTTTTTGGACGAAGTCCAACGAGCAGATAAATCTGTGTCGAAATTAATCGAGAAGCATCAAGCTGACTGGCTTTGGGTTCAAAATCAAGGTCGAAAAAACCCCCACAATTTTGAAGTCGATGACCGAGTTTGGCTTCGAAAATCCGAAACCACTCTGGACGGAGATGACAAGCTTCTTCCCTTGTGGGAGGGGCCATTCGCTGTTACAGCGCGTCTTGGTGAGAACAGGTGGAGGATCCTGTGGATGTCAGCAGGGAAATTGATGTTTCGGGCGATCGCCTCAAGAGAGAGATCCCCTCCCCCAAGGATCGAGTTAAACCTCTTTTTTGGACTGCAAAACACTTGTCCGATCGGGTAATCGAAGGGGGAAAGTACGAACTCAAGAGGATTGTTGAAGCAAGACGTGACGCCAAGGGCGAATGGGAATTTCTGTGTGAGTGGAGGGGCTTTGATCCCAGTCACAACAACTGGGAACCAGCCCAATCTTTTGTCCATGGGTACACCAAGGGGTTCATTGACTTCCTCAAGAAGCACCCCGAAATTGGAGTACTCCTGACAGATTGTTTGTCGAAACCAGACAGACAAGTGGAGAGCGACGGAAAACAACCTGTGGTGAATCGAGATCCAGCCTTTTACGGCCCTCAGCCGCCACATTCCAGGGCTGATCCGTCGATCCCCCCTCCTGCGGTCAGGCCAGCCCAGGAGCCAAATGAGGACCAAGCTTCAAGTTCGGTCGCTGATCTGCAGCGCCCAAGCCGTACGAGGGCCAGGCCAGACAGGTTGGTGGTCACATGCATTCGTGCTTGGCCGAATTGAGGAAGCCATCCTACCACATTCTGCTCAATCCACTGTTCATTCTTTCTGTTTATGTCATGATGTGGAGAACTGCGAATGTTTGATAATTTGACGTCAATCAACTTTTCTTTGGTCTCCGTTAGGCAGACAAGGCGTAGATACGCTGGCGGAGTGTGCTGCCGTGTTCAGAAAAAACCAAACTCAGGCTTAATTCAGGCAGATTCGGGGTAATCTTGTCTCTGTTGGTCTGTGCATCTTTGGAATTTGGCTACTCGTGCAGATGGAAGCAAATGTACATAATCAAAGCACCGGCCGGTGACATTCACCCCTACAGGCACCCCCTGTAGTACTGGCTGCACCAGATGCGACGCCAGGAACTCAGATCTCACCTTCATTTGCTGTGATGCTGACGCCAAAGTCCAGATTCAGATCCAGGATCCTCAAATTTGCCTTGATTTTCTCAGGTTTGTTCATCATTCTGCCACTGTTGTACGAAACCAAGACGTCAATTGTTCAGACAATCTTCATCTAGGAGCTCTAGGGACTTCTAACAGTAACCTCTGAAGTCCGTAAGCTTCGTTGTATTTTTGGCACACGCCAATGTGAGCTCAATCCGACCTGAAACTGTCGAGAATGGTGAATCCAAGTGTCTTGTGGGATTTCATCAAAAGATTGGCCTTGTCCAAGTCGATTGACACCACCGCCACTGTAAATTCGGTGTCTCTCAGTTATATACTGTCAGTAAAGCGCCTTCAGTGAACCTTCGGCGCGTTACATGCCAAGGATCCAGGGCCAGCATGTCCCATCATGATGCATCATCACATGATCCACATTTTGACAGAATCTGTTTGATGCTCGCGAACCAACGTGCCGGAAAGCACAATTGAGCTGAATAAACGACAATATATATTAACTTTAGTCTAAACGAAGGTGTTAGTAGTTTCAGTTGTACACATTCCGCTTCATTTCACCTTCATCTTAGGGAATGTGCTGACATTAGGAAAATTTAGATTGATTTCTTTGTCATCTCCTCTCATTCCTCGAAGATCTGTCGACGGCTTTGCCTAACTTCGTTGACGCTTATGATCTTCTGTGCATTTAGAGTCTGTAGACTACATGTGTAATTGTTTAACCTCTCTGTGATTGCTTAATCCCCTTCATCTTTGCTCCAAATGAATGCTGAATCTTGTGATCATCCACCTGATGCGCCAAATCTGATGCACATGCTGCACTTTTCAGAACGAGAAAAGCGGGAATAACACGATGTTGAGTTCGGCGAGGACACCGTAGCGTGCCCGCGACAGCGAAACTGTGCCAGAGCGCTGAGATGTCACTCCAATTCCTGATCCCCCCACTTAATCCATCAATAATCTACCTCATTCTCAACCAATGCATGGTTTGGTATCGATTCTCAATACGTTTACATGCTTTTTAGCCCGTGACCTCATGTTCTACTGCACGGAGGACTGTTCGTCACTTCTCATTCTGTCTCATTTCAGATTCATCCAGCCTGATTCAGTGCCAATTCAGCCCAATTCAGGTCAGATCAAGCAGATTTCGCCCCATCGAGGCTACATTTCTATGTTTTTCTGGGACCTACCCGCACTACTTTCTTCGTTGACGTAGCGACACACCCCAGTGTGTTTTTGGAGGGGGAGTGTAAGTGCGGCTAGCCCCATCTGCTCAGATTTTCAGACATTCTGCCCAGATTGGCTACATTTTGGTCATTTTCTTTGCTTCGGCGGAATTGCCGCCTCGCAGCTCAGTCACAGGATATTTCCTATATATTTCTGATATGCCGGATTTGATTCCGCGGTCCATTTCCCGTAAATCCGCCGCATTCCGCTATTTTAGCTGGAACCGCCATTTGCCGCTGACGCGCGCTCGCGGGCCAGATCGGCCAGACAATTTTACATAAATGGATTATTTAAATTCATTCGGACAGTTTTGGACACTCAGATGTATTTAGAATAATTCCCCTCAATTTTCTTCATAGACTGGGATTTTCTGCCGGACCACAATCAGCATGGACCTTGCTTCTGTTGTCGCTGCTCTCGCCTCCGTTGGTGTCCGTGTCTCTGGTTCTACCCCCAATAACAACATCCAGGGAGACTCCTCGCGTGCCTGCCCCACTGGTCTTGCCGGCCCCGAGCCCTCCGGCACCCACAACGACCCAGGGCAGCACTTTCACAAAACACACTTCGTTCCCCAAATTGAAGAGTCAGACCCCGCTCAAATTGTGCCTCTGGAAGCGTCAACTCGCAAGGAGTGTTTTGAGAGAAAAAAACTCCATCCGCGGAGGTACTCATTTTGTAAGAATCCCCTTCAAATGTCCGGAGATCCGGTGATTATTTGGAGGTTTGGAAATTTGATTGGTTGTACGATGACTATGGGGTCAAAACACACGTCGTTCCCCAAATTGCAGTGTCAGACCCCGCTCAAAGTGTGCCCCTGGAAGCGTCTACTCGCAAGGTGTTTTTTGAGAGAAAAAAAACTCCATCCGCGGAGGTACTCATTTTGCAATAAACCCCTCCAAAGGTGCGGAGATCGTGTGATTATTTGGAGCTTTGACAATTTGATTGCTTGTACGATGACTATGGGGTCAAAACACACTTCTTTCCCCAAATTGAAGAGTCAGACCCCGCTCAAAGTGTGCCCCTGGAAGCGTCAACTCGCAAGGAGCGTTTTGAGAGGAAAAAGTTCCATCCGCGGAGGTACTCATTTTGTAATATACCCCTTCAAACGTCCGGGGAACGTGTGATTATTTGGAGGTTTGGAAATTTGATTGGTTGTACGATGACTATGGGGTCAAAACACACTTCGTTCCCCAAATTGCAGTGTCAGACCCCGCTCAAAGTGTGCCCCTGGAAGCGTCAACTCGCAAGGAGTGTTTTGAGAGAGAAAAATTCCATCCGCGGAGGTACTCATTTTGCAATAAAACCCTTCAAACGTCCGGAGATCCGGTGATTATTTGGAGCTTTGGAAATTTGATTGCTTGTATGAATACTATGGGGTCAAAACACACTTCCTTCCCCAAATTGAAGAATCAGACCTCTCCCAAAGTGTGCCCCTGGAAGCGTCAACTCGCAAGGAGCGTTTAGGGAAAAAGAAACTCCATCCGCGGAGGGACTCGTTTTGCAATAATCCCCTTCAAACGTCCCGAGACCGTCTGATTATTTGGAGCTTTGGAAATTTGATTGCTTGTAGGATGACTCTGGAGTCAGAACACACTTCGTTCTCCAAGTTGAAGAGTCAGACCTCTCCCAAAGTGTGGCCATGGAATCGTCAACTCGCAAGGAGCGTTTTGAGAGAAAAAAACTCCATCCGCGGAGGTACCCATTTTGCAATAAACCCCTTCAAAGGTGCGGAGATCGTGTGATTATTTGGAGCTTTGACAATTTGATTGCTTGTACGATGACTATGGGGTCAAAACACACTTCTTTCCCCAAATTGAAGAGTCAGACCCCGCTCAAAGTGTGCCCCTGGAAGCGTCAACTCGCAAGGAGTGTTTTGAGACAAAAAAGTTCCATCCGCGGGGGTACTCATTTTGTAATAAACCCCTTCAAACGTCCGGAGATCGTGTGATTATTTGGAGCTTTGGAAATTTGATTGCTTGTACGATTACTATGGGGTCAAAACACACTTCGTTCCCCAAATTGAAGAATCAGACCTCTCCCAAAGTGTGCCCATGGAAGCGTCAACTCGCAAGGAGCGATTTGACAGGAAAAAACTCCATGCGCGGAGGTACTCATTTTGTAATAATCCCCTTCAAATGTCCGGAGATCCGGTGATTATTTGGAGCTTTGGAAATTTGATTGCTTGTACGATGACTTTGGGGTCAAAACACACTTCGTTCCCCAAATTGAAGAGTCAGACCCCGCTCAAATTGTGCCCCTGGAAGCGTCAACTCGCAAGGAGCGATTTGAGAGGAAAAAACTCCATCCGCGGAGGTACTCATTTTGCAATAACCCCCTTCAAACGTCCCAAGATCTGGTGATTATTTGGAGCTTTGGAAATTTGATTGCTTGTACGATGACTTTGGGGTCAAAACACACTTCGTTCCCCAAATTGAAGAGTCAGACCCCGCTCAAATTGTGCCCCTGGAAGCGTCAACTCGCAAGGAGCGATTTGAGAGGAAAAAACTCCATCCGCGGAGGTACTCATTTTGCAATAACCCCCTTCAAACGTCCCAAGATCTGGTGATTATTTGGCGCTCTGGCAGTTTTATTGCTTGTACGATGACTATGGGGAAAAACACACTTCGTTCCCCAAATTGAAGAGTCAGACCTCTCCCAAAGTGTGCCCCTGGAAGCGTCAACTCGCAAGGAGCGATTTGAGAGGAAAAAACTCCATCCGCGGAGGTACTCATTTTGCAATAATCCCCTTCAAACGTCCAGAGATCCGGTGATTATTTGGAGCTTTGGAAATTTGATTGCTTGTACGACGACTATGGGGCCAAAACACACTTCCTTCCCCAAATTGAAGAATCAGACCTCCCCCAAAGTGTGCCCATGGAAGCGTCAACTCGCAAGGAGCGATTTGACAGGAAAAAACTCCATCCGCGGAGGTACTCATTTTGTAATAATCCCCTTCAAATGTCCGGAGATCCGGTGATTATTTGGAGCTTTGGAAATTTGATTGCTTGTACGATGACTTTGGGGTCAAAACACACTTCGTTCCCCAAATTGAAGAGTCAGACCCCGCTCAAATTGTGCCTCTGGAAGCGTCAACTCGCAAGGAGTGTTTTGAGAGAAAAAAACTCCATCCGCGGAGGTACTCATTTTGTAAGAATCCCCTTCAAATGTCCGGAGATCCGGTGATTATTTGGAGGTTTGGAAATTTGATTGCTTGTACGATGACTATGGGGCCAAAACACACGTCGTTCCCCAAATTGCAGTGTCAGACCCCGCTCAAAGTGTGCCCCTGGAAGCGTCTACTCGCAAGGTGTTTTTTGAGAGAAAAAAAACTCCATCCGCGGAGGTACTCATTTTGCAATAAACCCCTCCAAAGGTGCGGAGATCGTGTGATTATTTGGAGCTTTGACAATTTGATTGCTTGTACGATGACTATGGGGTCAAAACACACTTCTTTCCCCAAATTGAAGAGTCAGACCCCGCTCAAAGTGTGCCCCTGGAAGCGTCAACTCGCAAGGAGCGTTTTGAGAGGAAAAAGTTCCATCCGCGGAGGTACTCATTTTGTAATAAACCCCTTCAAACGTCCGGAGATCGTGTGATTATTTGGAGGTTTGGAAATTTGATTGGTTGTACGATGACTATGGGGTCAAAACACACTTCGTTCCCCAAATTGCAGTGTCAGACCCCGCTCAAAGTGTGCCCCTGGAAGCGTCAACTCGCAAGGAGTGTTTTGAGAGAGAAAAATTCCATCCGCGGAGGTACTCATTTTGCAATAAAACCCTTCAAACGTCCGGAGATCCGGTGATTATTTGGAGCTTTGGAAATTTGATTGCTTGTACGAATACTATGGGGTCAAAACACACTTCCTTCCCCAAATTGAAGAATCAGACCTCTCCCAAAGTGTGCCCCTGGAAGTGTCAACTCGCAAGGAGCGTTTAGGGAAAAAGAAACTCCATCCGCGGAGGGACTCGTTTTGCAATAATCCCCTTCAAACGTCCCGAGACCGTCTGATTATTTGGAGCTTTGGAAATTTGATTGCTTGTAGGATGACTCTGGAGTCAGAACACACTTCGTTCTCCAAGTTGAAGAGTCAGACCTCTCCCAAAGTGTGGCCATGGAAGCGTCAACTCGCAAGGAGCGTTTTGAGAGAAAAAAACTCCATCCGCGGAGGTACCCATTTTGCAATAAACCCCTTCAAAGGTGCGGAGATCGTGTGATTATTTGGAGCTTTGACAATTTGATTGCTTGTACGATGACTATGGGGTCAAAACACACTTCGTTCCCCAAATTGAAGAGTCAAACCCCGCTCAAAGTGTGCCCCTGGAAGCGTCCACTCGCAAGGAGTGTTTTGAGAGAAAAAAGTTCCATCCACGGAGGTACTCATTTTGTAATAAACCCCTTCAAACGTCCGGAGATCGTGTGATTATTTGGAGGTTTGGAAATTTGATTGGTTGTACGATGACTATGGGGTCAAAACACACGTCGTTCCCCAAATTGCAGTGTCAGACCCCGCTCAAAGTGTGCCCCTGGAAGCGTCTACTCGCAAGGTGTTTTTTGAGAGAAAAAAAACTCCGTCCGCGGAGGTACTCATTTTGCAATAGACCCCTCCAAAGGTGCGGAGATCGTGTGATTATTTGGAGCTTTGACAATTTGATTGCTTGTACGATGACTATGGGGTCAAAACACACTTCTTTCCCCAAATTGAAGAGTCAGACCCCGCTCAAAGTGTGCCCCTGGAAGCGTCAACTCGCAAAGAGTGTTTTGAGAGAAAAAAATTCCATCCGCGGAGGTACTCATTTTGTAATAAACCCCTTCAAACGTCCAGAGATCGTGTGATTATTTGGAGCTTTGAAAATTTGATTGCTTGTACGATTACTATGGGGTCAAAACACACTTCGTTCCCCAAATTGAAGAATCAGACCTCTCCCAAAGTGTGCCCATGGAAGCGTCAACTCGCAAGGAGCGATTTGAGAGGAAAAAACTCCATCCGCGGAGGTACTCATTTTGCAATAATCCCCTTCAAACGTCCCGAGATCTGGTGATTATTTGGCGCTCTGGCAGTTTTATCGCTTGTACAATGACTATGGGGAAAAACACACTTCGTTCCCCAAATTGAAGAGTGAGACCCCGCTCAAAGTGTGCGCCTGGAAGCGTCAACTCGCAAGGAGTGTTTTGAGAGAAAAAAACTCCATCCGCGGAGGTACTCATTTTGTAATAAAACCCTTCAAACGTGCGCATATCGTGTGATTATTTGGAGCTTTGGAAATTTGATTGCTTGTACGATGACTATGGGGCCAAAACACACTTCCTTCCCCAAATTGAAGAATCAAACCTCCCCCAAAGTGTGCTTCTGGAAGCGTCAACTCGCAAGGAGCGATTTGAGAGGAAAAAACTCCATCCGCGGAGGTACTCATTTTGTAATAATCCCCTTCAAACGTCCGAAGATCCGGTGATTATTTGGAGCTTTGGAAATTTGATTGCTTGTACGATGACTTTGGGGTCAAAACACACTTCGTTCCCCAAATTGAAGAGTCAGACCCCGCTCAAATTGTGCCCCTGGAAGCGTCCACTCGCAAGGACCGTTTTGAGAGAAAAAAACTCCATCCGCGGAGGTACTCATTTTGTAATAATCCCCTTCAAATGTCCGGAGATCCGCTGATTATTTGGAGGTTTGGAAGTTTGATTGGTTGTACGATGACTATGGGGTCAAAACACACGTCGTTCCCCAAATTGCAGTGTCAGACCCCGCTCAAAGTGTGCCCCTGGAAGCGTCTACTCGCAAGGTGTTTTTTGAGAGAAAAAAAACTCCATCTTCGGAGGTACTCATTTTGCAATAAACCCCTCCAAAGGTGCGAAGCTCTTGTGATTATTTGGAGCTTTGACAATTTGATCTTGTACGATGACTATGGGGTCAAAACACACTTCTTTCCCCAAATTGAAGAGTCAGACCCCGCTCAAAGTGTGCCCCTGGAAGCGTCAACTCGCAAGGAGTGTTTTGAGAGAAAAAAGTTCCATCCGCGGAGGTACACATTTTGTAATAAACCCCTTCAAACGACCCGAGACCGTGTGATTATTTGGAGGTTTGGAAATTTGATTGGTTGTACGATGACTATGGGGTCAAAACACACTTCGTTCCCCAAATTGCAGTGTCAGACCCCGCTCAAAGTGTGCCCCTGGAAGCGTCTACTCGCAAGGAGTGTTTTGAGAGAGAAAAATTCCATCCGCGGAGGTACTCATTTTGCAATAAAACCCTTCAAACGTCCGGAGATCCGGTGATTATTTGGAGCTTTGGAAATTTGATTGCTTGTACGATTACTATGGGGTCAAAACACACTTCCTTCCCCAAATTGAAGAATCAGACCTCTCCCAAAGTGTGCCCCTGGAAGCGTCAACTCGCAAGGAGCGTTTTGGGAAAAAGAAACTCCATCCGCGGAGGGACTCGTTTTGCAATAATCCCCTTCAAACGTCCCGAGACCGTCTGATTATTTGGAGCTTTGGAAATTTGATTGCTTGTAGGATGACTCTGGAGTCAGAAGACACTTCGTTCTCCAAGTTGAAGAGTCAGACCTCTCCCAAAGTGTGGCCATGGAAGCGTCAACTCGCAAGGAGCGTTTTGAGAGAAAAAAACTCCATCCGCGGAGGTACTCATTTTGCAATAAACCCCTTCAAAGGTGCGGAGATCGTGTGATTATTTGGAGCTTTGACAATTTGATTGCTTGTACGATGACTATGGGGTCAAAACACACTTCGTTCCCCAAATTGAAGAGTCAAACCCCGCTCAAAGTGTGCCCCTGGAAGCGTCCACTCGCAAGGAGTGTTTTGAGAGAAAAAAGTTCCATCCGCGGAGGTACTCATTTTGTAATAAACCCCTTCAAACGTCCGGAGATTGTGTGATTATTTGGAGGTTTGGAAATTTGATTGCTTGTACGATGACTATGCGGTCAAAACACACGTCGTTCCCCAAATTGCATTGTCAGACCCCGCTCAAAGTGTGCCCCTGGAAGCGTCTACTCGCAAGGTGTTTTTTGAGAGAAAAAAAACTCCATCCGCGGAGGTACTAATTTTGCAATAAACCCCTCCAAAGGTGCGGAGATCGTGTGATTATTTGGAGCCTTGACAATTTGATTGCTTGTACGATGACTATGGGGTCAAAACACACTTCTTTCCCCAAATTGAAGAGTCAGACCCCGCTCAAAGTGTGCCCCTGGAAGCGTCAACTTGCAAGGAGTGTTTTGAGAGAAAAAAGTTCCATCCGCGGAGGTACTCAATTTATAAGAAACCCCTTCAAACGTCCGGAGATCGTGTGATTATTTGGAGCTTTGAAAATTTGATTGCTTGTACGATTACTATGGGGTCAAAACACACTTCGTTCCCCAAATTGAAGAATCAGACCTCTCCCAAAGTGTGCCCATGGAAGCGTCAACTCGCAAGGAGCCATTTGAGAGGAAAAAACTCCATCCGCGGAGGTACTCATTTTGCAATAATCCCCTTCAAACGTCCCGAGATCTGGTGATTATTTGGCGCTCTGGCAGTTTTATTGCTTGTACGATGACTATGGGGAAAAACACACTTCGTTCCCCAAATTGAAGAGTCAGACCCCGCTCAAAGTGTGCGCCTGGAAGCGTCAACTCGCAAGGAGTGTTTTGAGAGAAAAAAACTCCATCCGCGGAGGTACTCATTTTGTAATAAAACCCTTCAAACGTGCGCATATCGTGTGATTATTTGGAGGTTTGGAAATTTGATTGCTTGTACGATGACTATGGGGCCAAAACACACTTCCTTCCCCAAATTGAAGAATCAGACCTCCCCCAAAGTGTGCCCATGGAAGCGTCAACTCGCAAGGAGCGATTTGAGAGGAAAAAACTCCATCCGCGGAGGTACTCATTTTGTAATAATCCCCTTCAAACGTCCGGAGATCCGGTGATTATTTGGACCTTTGGAAATTTGATTGCTTGTACGATGACTTTGGGGTCAAAACACACTTTGTTCCCCAAATTGAAGAGTCAGACCCCGCTCAAATTGTGCCCCTGGAAGCGTCCACTCGCAAGGACCGTTTTGAGAGAAAAAAACTCCATCCGCGGAGGTAGTCATTTTGTAATAATCCCCTTCGAAAATTGCAAATGCAAATTGCAAATGTCCGGAGATCCGGTGATTATTTGGAGGTTTGGAAGTTTGATTGGTTGTAGGATGACTATGGGGTCAAAACACACGTCGTTCCCCAAATTGCAGTGTCAGACCCCGCTCAGAGTGTGCCCCTGGAAGCGTCTACTCGCAAGGTGTTTTTTGAGAGAAAAAAGTTCCATCCACGGAGGTACTCATTTTGCAATAAACCCCTCCAAAGGTGCGAAGCTCGTGTGATTATTTGGAGCTTTGACAATTTGATCTTGTACGATGACTATGGGGTCAAAACACACTTCTTTCCCGAAATTGAAGAGTCAGACCCCGCTCAAAGTGTGCCCCTGGAAGCATCAACTCGCAAGGAGTGTTTTGAGAGAAAAAAGTTCCATCCGCGGAGGTACACATTTTGTAATAAACCCCTTCAAACGTCCGGAGATCGTGTGATTATTTGGAGGTTTGGAAATTTGATTGGTTGTACGATGACTATGGGGTCAAAACACACTTCGTTCCCCAAATTGCAGTGTCAGACCCCGCTCAAAGTGTGCCCCTGGAAGCGTCTACTCACAAGGAGTGTTTTGAGAGAGAAAAATTCCATCCGCGGAGGTACTCATTTTGCAATAAAACCCTTCAAACGTCCGGAGATCCGGTGATTATTTGGAGCTTTGGAAATTTGATTGCTTGTACGATTACTATGGGGTCAAAACACACTTCCTTCCCCAAATTGAAGAATCAGACCTCTCCCAAAGTGTGCCCCTGGAAGCGTCAACTCGCAAGGAGCGTTTTGGGAAAAAGAAACTCCATCCGCGGAGGGACTCGTTTTGCAATAATCCCCTTCAAACGTCCCGAGACCGTCTGATTATTTGGAGCTTTGGAAATTTGATTGCTTGTAGGATGACTCTGGAGTCAGAACACACTTCGTTCTCCAAGTTGAAGAGTCAGACCTCTCCCAAAGTGTGGCCATGGAAGCGTCCACTCGCAAGGAGCGTTTTGAGAGAAAAAAACTCCATCCGCGGAGGTACTCATTTTGCAATAAACCCCTTCAAAGGTGCGGAGATCGTGTGATTATTTGGAGCTTTGACAATTTGATTGCTTGTACGATGACTATGGGGTCAAAACACACTTCCTTCCCCAAATTGAAGAGTCAAACCCCGCTCAAAGTGTGCCCCTGGAAGCGTCCACTCGCAAGGAGTGTTTTGAGAGAAAAAAGTTCCATCCGCGGAGGTACTCATCTTGTAATAATCCCCTTCAAACGTCCGGAGATTGTGTGATTATTTGGAGGTTTGGAAGTTTGATTGGTTGTACGATGACTATGGGGTCAAAACACACGTCGTTCCCCAAATTGCAGTGTCAGACCCCGCTCAAAGTGTGCCCCTGGAAGCGTCTACTCGCAAGGTGTTTTTTGAGAGAAAAAAAACTCCATCCGCGGAGGTACTCATTTTGCAATAAACCCCTCCAAAGGTGCGGAGATCGTGTGATTATTTGGAGCTTTGACAATTTGATTGCTTGTACGATGACTATGGGGTCAAAACACACTTCTTTCCCCAAATTGAAGAGTCAGACCCCGCTCAAAGTGTGCCCCTGGAAGCGTCAACTTGCAAGGAGTGTTTTGAGAGAAAAAAGTTCCATCCGCGGAGGTACTCAATTTATAAGAAACCCCTTCAAACGTCCGGAGATCGTGTGATTATTTGGAGCTTTGAAAATTTGATTGCTTGTACGATTACTATGGGGTCAAAACACACTTCGTTCCCCAAATTGAAGAATCAGACCTCTCCCAAAGTGTGGCCATGGAAGCGTCAACTCGCAAGGAGCGATTTGAGAGGAAAAAACTCCATCCGCGGGGGTACTCATTTTGCAATAACCCCCTTCAAACGTCCCGAGATCTGGTGATTATTTGGCGCTCTGGCAGTTTCATTGCTTGTACGATGACTATGGGGAAAAACACACTTCGTTCCCCAAATTGAAGATTCAGACCCCGCTCAAAGTGTGCGCCTGGAAGCGTCAACTCGCATAGAGTTTTTTGAGAGAAAAAAACTCCATCCGCGGAGGTACTCATTTTGTAATAAAACCCTTCAAACGTGCGGAGATCGTGTGATTATTTGGAGCTTTGGAAATTTGATTGCTTGTACGATTACTATGGGGTCAAAACACACTTTGTTCCCCAAATTGAAGAATCAGACCTCCCCCAAAGCGTGCCCATGGAACCGTCAACTCGCAAGGAGCGATTTGAGAGGAAAAAACTCCATCCGCGGAGGTACTCATTTTGCAATAATCCCCTTCAAACGTCCAAAGATCCGGTGATTATTTGGAGCTTTGGAAATTTGATGGCTTGTACGATGACTATGGGGCCAAAACACACTTTCTTCCCCAAATTGAAGAATCAGACCTCCCCCAAAGTGTGCCCCTGGAAGCGTCAACTCGCAAGGAGCGATTTGAGAGGAAAAAACTCCAACCGCGGAGGTACTCATTTTGTAATAATCCCCTTCAAATGTCCGGAGATCCGGTGATTATTTGGAGCTTTGGAAATTGGATTGCGTGTACGATGACTTTGGGGTCAAAACACACTTCGTTCCCCAAATTGAAGAGTCAGACCCCGCTCAAATTGTGCCTCTGGAAGCGTCAACTCGCAAGGAGTGTTTTGAGAGAAAAAAACTCCATCCGCGGAGGTACTCATTTTGCAATAATATCCATCAAATGTCCGGAGATCCGGTGATTTTTTGGAGCTTTGGAAATTTGATTGCTTGTACGATGACTATGGGGTCAAAACACACTTCGTTCCCCAAATTGAAGAATGAGACCTCTCCCAAACCGTGGCCATGAAAGCGTCAACTCGCAAGGAACGATTTGAGAGGAAAAACCTCCATCTGCGGAGGGACTCATTTTGCAATAATCCCCTTCAAACGTCCAGAGATCCGGTGATTATTTGGAGCTTTGGAAATCTGATTGCTTGTACGATGACTTTGGGGTCAAAACACAATTCGTTCCCCAAATTGAAGAGTCAGACCCCGCTCAAAGTGTGCCCCTGGAAGCCTCAACTCGCAAGGAGCGTTTTGGGGGAAAAAAACTCCATCCGCGGAGGGACTCGATTTGCAATAATCCCCTTCCAACGTCCCGAGACCGTCTGATTATTTTCGGGCTTTGGAAATTTGATTGCTTGTAGGATGACTCTAGAGTCAAAACACACTTCGTTCCCCAAATTGAAGAATCAGACCTCTCCCAAAGTGTGGCCATGGAAGCGTCAACTCGCAAGGAGCGGTGTGAGAGAAAAAAACACAATCCGCGGAGGTACTCATTTTGCAATAATCCCCCTCAAACGTCCGCAGATCGTGTGATTATTTGGAGCCTTGGAAATTTGATTGCTTGTAGGATGACTCTGGGGTCAAAACAAACTTCGTTCCCCAAATTGAAGAGTCAGACCCCGCGCAAAGTGTGCCCCTGGAGGCGTCAACCCGCAAGGAGCGATTTGAGAGGTAAAAACGCCATCCGCGGAGGTACTCGTTTTGCAATAATCCCCTTCAAACGTCCGGAGATATGGTGTTTATTTGGAGCTTTGGAACCTTGATTGCTTGTAGGATGACTCTAGAGTCAAAACACACTTCGTTCCCCAAGTTGAAGAATCAGACCTCTCCCAAAGTGTGGCCATGGAAGCGTCAACTCGCAAGGAGCGTTTTGAGACAAAAAAACTCCATCCGCGGAGGTACTCATTTTGCAATAAACCCCTTCAAACGTCGAGAGATCGTGTGATTATTTGGAGCTTTGGAAATCTGATTGCTTGTACGATTACTATGGGGTCAAAACACACTTCGTTCCCCAAATTGAAGAGTCACACCCCGCTCAAAGTGTGGCCGTGGAAGCGTCCACTCGCAAGGATTGTTTTGAGAGGAAAAAACTCCATCCGCGGAGGTACTCCTTTTGCAATAAACCCCTTCAAATGTCCGGAGCCCGTGTGATTATTTGGAGCTTTGGAAATTTGATTGCTTGTACGATGACCATGGGGTCAAAACACACTTCGTTCCCCAACTTGAAGAATCAGACCCCTCCCAAAGTGTGCCCCTGGAAGCGTCAACTCGCAAGAAGCGATTTGAGAGGAAAAAACTCCATCCGCGGAGGTACTCATTTTGTAACAATCTCCTTCAAACGCCCGGAGATCCGGTGATTATTTGGAGCTTTTGAAATTTGATTGCTTGTACGATTACTTTGGGGTCAAGACACACTTCGTTCCCCAAATTGAAGAGTCGGACCCCGCTCAAAGTGTGCCCCTGGAAGCGTCAACTCGCAAGGAGTGTTTTGAGAGAAAAAAACTCCATCCGCGGAGGTACTCATTTTGCAATAAACCCCTTCAAACGTGCGGAGATCGTATGATTATTAGGAGCTTTGGAAATTTGATTGCTTGTAGGATGACTCTGGGGTCAAAACACACTTCGTTCCCCAAATTGAAGAATCAGACCTCTCTCAAAATGTGGCCCTGGAAGCGTCAACCCGCAAGGAGCGGTTTCAGAGGAAAAAACTCCATCCGCGGAGGTACTCATTTTGCAATAAACCCCTACAAACGTCCCGAGATCGTATGATTATATGGAGCTTTGGAAATTTGATTGCTTGTACGAAGACTATGGGCTCAAAACACACTTCGTTCCCCAAATTGAAGAATCAGACCTCTCCCAAAGTGTGCCCCTGGAAGCGTCAACTCGCAAGGAGCGATTTGAGAGAAAAAAACTCCATCCGCGGAGGTACTCGTTTTGTAATAATCCCCTGCAAACGTCCGGAGATCCGGTGATTATTTGGAGCTTTGGAAATTTGATTGCTTGTACGATGACTTTGGGGTCAAAACACACTTCGTTCCCCAAATTGAAGAATCAGACCTCTCCCGAAGTGTGCCCATGGAAGTGTCAACCCGCAAGGAGCGTTTTGAGAGGAAAAAACTCCATCCGCGGAGGTACTGATTTTGTAATAATCCCCTTCAAACGTCCAGAGATCCGGTGATTATTTGGAGCTTTGGAAATTTGATTGCGTGTACGATGACTTTGGGGTCAAAACACACTTCGTTCCCCAAATTGAAGAATTAGACCCCGCTCAAAGTGTGGCCGTGGAAGCGTCCACTCGCAAGGATTGTTTTGAGAGGAAAAAACTCCATCCGCGGAGGTACTCCTTTTGCAATAAACCCCTTCAAACGTTCCGAGACCGTGTGATTATTTGGAACTTTGGAAATTTGATTCCTTGTACGATGACTCTGGAGTCAAAACACACTTCGTTCCCCAAGTTGAAGAGTCAGACCCCGCTCAAACTGTGCCCCTGGAAGCGTCACCTCGCAAGGAGCGATTTGAGAGGAAAAAACTCCATCCGCGGAGGTACTCATTTTGTAATAATACCCTGCAAACGTCCGGAGATCCGGTGATTATTTGGAGCTTTGGAAATTTGATTGCTTGTACGATGACTTTTGGGTCAAAACACACTTCGTTCCCCGAATTGAAGTATCAGACCCCGCTCAAAGTGTGGCCGTGGAAGCGTCCACTCGCAAGGAGCGTTCTGAGTGAAACAAACTCCATCCGCGGAGGTACTCATTTTGCAATAAACCCTTTCAAACGTCCGGAGATCCGGTGAATATTTGGAGCTTTGGACCTTTGACTGCTTGTACGATGACTATGGGGCCAAAACACACTTCGTTCCCCAAATTGAAGAATCAGACCTCTCCCAAAGTGTGCCCATGGAAGTGTCAACCCGCAAGGAGCGTTTTGAGAGGAAAAAACTTCATCCGCGGAGGTACTCATTTTGTAATAATCCCCTTCAAACGTCCGGAGATCCGGTGATTATTTGAAGCTTTGGAAATTGGATTGCGTGTACGATGACTTTGGGGTCAAAACACACTTCGTTCCCCAAATTGAAGAATTAGACCCCACTCAAAGTGTGGCCGTGGAAGCGTCCACTCGCAAGGAGCGTTTTGAGAGAAAAAAACTCCGTCCGCGGAGGTACTCATTTTGCAATAAACCCCTTCAAACGTTCCGAGACCGTGTGATTATTTGGAACTTTGGAAATTTGATTGCGTGTACGATGACTTTGGGGTCAAAACACACTTCCTTCCCCAAGTTGAAGAGTCAGACCCCGCTCAAAGTGTGCCCCTGTAAGCGTCACCTCGCAAGGAGCGATTTGAGAGGAAAAAACTCCATCCGCGGAGGTACTCATTTTGCAATAATCCGCTTCAAACGTCCGGAGATCCGGTGATTATTTGGACCTTTGGAAATTTGATTGCTTGTACGATGACTATGGGGCCAAAACACACTTCGTTCCCCAAATTGAAGAATCAGACCCCGCTCAAAGTGTGGCCGTGGAAGCGTCCACTCGCAAGGAGTGTTTTGAGAGAAAAAAACTCCATCCGTGGAGGTACTCATTTTGCAATAAACCCCTTCAAACGTTCCGAGACCGTGTGATTATTTGGAGCTTTGGAAATTTGATCGCTTGTAAGATGACTATGGGGTCAAAACACACTTCGTTCGCCAAATGGAAGAGTCAGACCCTGCTCAAAGTGTGCCCCCGGAAGCCCCACCTGGCAAGGAGTGTTTTGAGAAAAAAAATACATCCGCGGAGGTACTCATGTTGTAATAAACCCCTTCAAAGGTGCGGAGATCGTCTGATTATTTGGAGCTTTGCAAAATTTGATTGCTTGTACGATTACTATGGGGTCAAGGCACACTTCGTCTCCCAAATTGAAGAGTCACACCCCGCTCAAAATGTGCTCCTGGAAGCGTCCACTCGCAAGGAGTGTTTTGAGAGAAAAAAACTCCATCCACGGAGGTACTCATTTTGCAATACACCCTCTCAAACGACCCGAGACCGTGTGATTACTTGGAGCTTTGGAAATTTGAATGCTTGTACGATGACTATGGGGTCAAAACACACTTCGTTCCCCAAATTGAAGAATCAGACCTCTCCCAAAGTGTGCCCATGGAAGCGTCAACTCGCAAGGAGCGAATTGAGAGGAAAAAACTCCATCCGGGGAGGTACTCATTTTGCAATAATCCCCCTCCAACGTCCGGAGATCGTGTGATTATTTTGAGTCTTGACAATTGGATTGCTTGTACGATGACTATGGGGTCAAAACACACTTGGTTCCCCAAATTGAAGAGTGAGACCCCGCTCAAAGTGTGCCCCTAGAAGCGTCCACTCGCAAGGAGTGTTTCGAGAGAAAAAGACTCCATGCGCGGAGGTACTCATTTTGCAATAAACCCCTTCAAACGTCCCGAGACCGTGTGATTATTTGGAGCTTTGGAAACTTCATTGCATGTACGATAACTATGGGGTCAAAACACACTTCGTTCCCCAAATTGAAGATTCAGACCTCTCCCAAAGTGTGCCCATGGAAGCGTCAACTCGCAAGGAGCGATTTGAGAGGAAAAAACTCCGTCCGCGGAGGTACTCATTTTGCAATAATCCCCTTCAAACGTCCAGAGATCTGGTGCTTATTTGGCGCCGTGGAAATTTGATTGCTTGTACGATGACTATGGGGTCAAAACGCTTCGTTCCCCAAATTGAAGAGTCACACCCCGCTCAAAGTGTGCCCATGGAAGCGTCAACTCGCAAGGAGCCTTTTGGGAGAAAAAACCTCCATCCGCGGAGGGACCCATTTTGTAATAAACCCCTTCAAACGTCCGGAGATCCAGTGATTATTTGGAGCTTTGGAAATTTGATTGCTTGTACGATGACTATGGGGTCAAAACACACTTTGTTCCCCAAATTGAAGAATGAAACCTCTCCCAAACCGGGGCCATGGAAGCGTCAACTCGCAAGGAGCGATTTGAGAGAAAAAAGTTCCATCCGCGGAGGTACTCATTTTGCAATAAACCCCTTCAAACGTGTGGAGATCATGTGATTATTTAAAGCTTTGGAAATTTGATTGGTTGTACGATGACTATGGGGTCAAGACACACTTCGTTCCCCAAATTGCAGAGTCGTACCCCGCTCAAAGTGTGCCCCTGGAAGCGTCTGATCGCAAGGAGTGTTTTGAGAGAAAAAAACTCCATCCGCGGAGGTACTCATTTTGCAATAGACCCCTTCAAACGTCCGGAGATCCGGTGATTATTTGGAGCTTTGGAAATTTGATTGCTTGTACGATTACTATGGGGTCAAAACACACTCCCTTCCCCAAACTGAAGAATCAGACCTCTCCCAAAGTGTGCCCCTGGAAGCGTCAACTCGCAAGGAGCGTTTTGGGAAAAAGAAACTCCATCCGCGGAGGGACTCGTTTTGCAATAATCCCCTTCAAACGTCCCGAGACCGTCGGATCATTTGGAGCTTCGGAATTTGATTGCTTGTATGATGACTCTGGAGTCAAAACACACTTCGTTCCCCAAGTTGAAGAGTCAGACCTCTCCCAAAGTGTGGCCATGGAAGCCTCAACTCGCAAGGAGCGTTTTGAGAGAAAAAAACTCCATCCGCGGAGGTACTCATTTTGCAATAATCCCCCTCAAACGTCCGGAGATCGTGTGATTATTTGGAGCTTTAACAATTTGATTGCTTGTACGACGACTATGGGGTCAAAACACAGTTCGTTCCCCAAATTGAAGAGTCAGACCCCGCTCAAAGTGTGCCCCTGGAAGTGTCAACTCGCAAGGAGTGTTTTGAGAGAAAAAAACTCCATCCGCGGAGGTACTCATTTTGCAATAAACCCCTTCAAACGTCCGGAGATCCGGTGATTATTTGGAGCTTTGGAAATTTGATTGCTTGTACGATTACAATGGGGTCAAAACACACCTCCTTCCCCCAATTGAAGAATCAGACCTCTCCCAAAGTGTGCCCCTGGAAGCGTCAACTCGCAAGGAGCGTTTTGGGAAAAAGAAACTCCATCCGCGGAGGGACTCGTTTTGCAATAATCCCCTTCAAATGTCCCGAGACCGTCTGATTATTTGGAGCTTCGGAGATTTGATTGCTTGTAGGATGACTCTGGAGTCAAAACACACTTCGTTCCCCAATTTGAAGAGTCAGACCTCTCCCAAAGTGTCGCCATGGAAGCGTCAACTCGCAAGGAGCGTTTTGAGAGAAAAAAACTCCATCCGCGGAGGTACTCATTTTGCAACAATCCCCCTCAAACGTCCGGAGATCTTGTGATTGTTTGGAGCCTTGACAATTTGATTGCTTGTACGATGACTATGGGGTCAAAACACACTTCGTTCCCCAAATTGAAGAGTCAGACCCCGCTCAAAGTGTGCCCCTGGAAGCGTCAACTCGCAAGGAGTGTTTTGAGAGAAAAAAGTTCCATCCGCGGAGGTACTCATTTTGCAATAAACCCCTTCAAACGTGCGAAGGTCGTGTGATTATTTGGAGGTTTGGAAATTTGATTGGTTGTACGATGACTATGGGGTCAAAACACACTTCGTTCCCCAAATTGCAGAGTCATACCCCGCTCAAAGTGTGCCCCTGGAAGCGTCTGATCGCAAGGAGTGTTTTGAGAGAAAAAAACTCCATCCGCGGAGGTACTCATTTTGCAATAAACCCCTTCAAACGTCCGGAGATCCGGTGATTATTTGGAGCTTTGGAAATTTGATTGCTTGTACGATGACTATGGGGTCAAGACACACTTCGTTCCCCAAGTTGAAGAGTCAGACCTCTCCCAAAGTGTGGCCATGGAAGCCTCAACTCGCAAGGAGCGATTTGAGAGAAAGAAACTCCATCCGCGGAGGTACTCATTTTGCCATAATCCCCCTCAAACGTCCGGAGATCGTGTGATTATTTGGAGCTTTGATAATTTGATTGCTTGTACGACGACTATGGGGTCAAAACACACTTCGTTCCCCAAATTGAAGAGTCCGACCCCGCTCAAAGTGTGCCCCTGGAAGCGTCAACTCGCAAGGAGCGTTTTGGGAGAAGAAAACTCCATCGGCGGAGGTACTCATTTTGCAATAATCCCCCTCAAACGTCCGGAGATCGTGTGATTATTTGGAGGTTTGGAAATTTGATTGCTTGTACGACGACTATGGGGTCAAAACACACTTGGTTCCTCAAATTGAAGAGTCAGACCCCGCTCAAAGTGTGCCCCTGGAAGCGTCAACTCGCAAGGAGTGTTTTGAGAGAAAAAAGTTCCATCCGCGGAGGTACTCATTTTGTAATAAACCCCTTCAAAGGTGCGGAGATCGTGTGATTATTTGGAGCTTTGGAAATTTGATTGGTTGTACGATGACTATGGGGTCAAAACACACTTCGTTCCCCAAATTGAAGAGTCAGACCCCGCTCAAAGTGTTCCCCTGGAAGCGTCTACTCGCAAGCAGTTTTTTGAGAGAAAAAAACTCCATCTTCGGAGGTACTCATTTTGCAATAAACCCCTTCAAAGGTGCGGAGATCGTGTGATTATTTGGAGCTTTGACAATTTGATTGCTTGTACGATGACTATGGGGTCAAAACACACTTCGTTCCCGAAATTGTAGAAGCAGACCCCGCTCAAAGTGTGCCCCTGGAAGCGTCTGATCGCAAGGAGTGTTTTGAGAGAAAAAAACTCCATCCGCGGAGGTACTCATTTTGCAATAAACCCCTTCAAACGTCCGGAGATCCGGTGATTATTTGGAGCTTTGGAAATTTGATTGCTTGTACGATTACTATGGGGTCAAAACACACTCCCTTCCCCAAATTGAAGAATCAGACCTCTCCCAAAGTGTGCCCCTGGAAGCGTCAACTCGCAAGGAGCGTTTTGGGAAAAAGAAACTCCATCCACGGAGGGACTCGTTTTGCAATAATCCCCTTCAAACGTCCCGAGACCGTCGGATTATTTGGAGCTTCGGAATTTGATTGCTTGTAGGATCACTCTTGAGTCAAAACACACTTCGTTCCCCAAGTTGAAGAGTCAGACCTCTCCCAAAGTGTCGCCATGGAAGCCTCAACTCGCAAGGAGCGTTTTGAGAGAAAAAAACTCCATCCGCGGAGGTACTCATTTTGCAATAATCCCCCTCAAACGTCCAGAGATCGTGTGATTATTTGGAGATTTGACAATTTGATTGTTTGTACGACGACTATGGGGTCAAAACACACTTGGTTCCCCAAATCGAAGAGTCAGACCCCGCTCAAAGTGTGCCCCTGGAAGCCTCAACTCGCAAGGAGTGTTTTGAGAGAAAAAAGTTCCATCCGCGGAGGTACTCATTTTGTAATAAAACCCTTCAAACGTGCGGAGATCGTGTGATTGTTTGGAGCTTTGGAAATTTGATTGGTTGTACGATGACTATGGGGTCAAAACACACTTTGTTCCCGAAATTGCAGTGTCAGACCCCGCTCAAAGTTTGCCCCTGGAAGCGTCTACTCGCAAGGAGTTTTTTGAGAGGAAAAAACTCCATCCGCGGAGGTACTCATTTTGCAATAAACCCCTTCAAACGTCCGGAGATCCGGTGATTATCTGGAGCTTTGGAAATTTGATTGCTTGTACGATGACTATGGGGTCAAAACACACTTCGTTCCCCAAATTGAAGAATGAGACCTCTCCCAAACCGTGGCCATGGAAGCGTCAACTCGCAAGGAGCGATTTGAGAGAAAAAAACTCCATCCGCGGAGGTACTCATTTTGCCATAATCCCCCTCAAACGTCCGGAGATCGTGTGATTATTTGGAGCTTTGATAATTTGATTGCTTGTACGACGACTATGGGGTCAAAACACACTTCGTTCCCCAAATTGAAGAGTCAGACCCCGCTCAAAGTGTGCACCTGGAAGCGTCAACTCGCAAGGAGCGTTTTGGGAGAAAAAAACTCCATCCGCGGAGGTACTCATTTTGCAATAATCCCCCTCAAACGTCCGGAGATCGTGTGATTATTTGGAGCTTTGACAATTTGATTGCTTGTACGACGACTATGGGGTCAAAACACACTTGGTTCCCCAAATTGAAGAGTCAGACCCCGCTCAAAGTGTGCCCCTGGAAGCGTCAACTCGCAAGGAGTGTTTTGAGAGAAAAACGTTCCATCCGCGGAGGTACACATTTTGTAATAAACCCTTTCAAACGTGCGGAGATCGTGTGATTATTTGGAGCTTTGGAAATTTGATTGTTTGTACGATGACTATGGGGTCAAAACACACTTCGTTCCCCAAATTGAAGAGTCAGACCCCGCTCAAAGAATTCCCCTGGAAGCGTCTACTCGCAAGCAGTTTTTTGAGAGAAAAAAACTCCATCCGCGGAGGTACTCATTTTGCAATAAACCCCTTCAAACGTCCGGAGATCCGGTGATTATTTGGAGCTTTGGAAATTTGATTGCTTGTACGATTACTATGGGGTCAAAACACACTTCCTTCCCCAAATTGAAGAATCAGACCTCTCCCAAAGTGTGCCCCTGGAAGCGTCAACTCGCAAGGAGCGTTTTGGGAAAAAGAAACTCCATCCGCGGAGGGACTCGTTTTGCAATAATCCCCTTCAAACGTCCCGAGACCGTCTGATTATTTGGAGCTTTGGAAATTTGATTGCTTGTAGGATGACTCTGGAGTCAGAACACACTTCGTTCTCCAAGTTGAAGAGTCAGACCTCTCCCAAAGTGTGGCCATGGAAGCGTCAACTCGCAAGGAGCGTTTTGAGAGAAAAAAACTCCATCCGCGGAGGTACTCATTTTGCAATAAACCCCTTCAAAGGTGCGGAGATCGTGTGATGATTTGGAGCTTTGACAATTTGATTGCTTGTACGATGACTATGGGGTCTAAACACACTTCGTTCCCCAAATTGAAGAGTCAAACCCCGCTCAAAGTGTGCCCCTGGAAGCGTCAACTCGCAAGGAGTGTTTTGAGAGAACAAAACTCCATCCGCGGAGGTACTCATTTTGTAATAAACCCCTTCAAACGTCCGGAGATCGTGTGATTATTTGGAGGTTTGGAAATTTGATTGGTTGTACGATGACTATGGGGTCAAGACACACGTCGTTCCCCAAATTGCAGTGTCAGATCCCGCTCAAAGTGTGCCCCTGGAAGCGTCTACTCGCAAGGTGTTTTTTGAGAGAAAAAAAACTCCATCTTCGGAGGTACTCATTTTGCAATAAACCCCTCCAAAGGTGCGGAGATCGTGTGATTATTTGGAGCTTTGACATTTTGATTGCTTGTACGATGACTATGGGGTCAAAACACACTTCTTTCCCCAAATTGAAGAGTCAGACCCCGCTCAAAGTGTGCCCCTGGAAGCGTCAACTCGCAAGGAGTGTTTTGAGAGAAAAAAGTTCAATCCGCGGAGGTACTCATTTTGCAATAAACCCCTTCAAACGTCCGGAGATCGTGTGATTATTTGGAGGTTTTGAAATTTGATTGATTGTACGGTGACTATGGGGTCAAAACACACTTCGTTCCCCAAATTGCAGTGTCAGACCCCGCTCAAAGTGTGCCCCTGGAAGCGTCAACTCGCAAGGAGTGTTTTGAGAGAGAAAAATTCCATCCGCGGAGGTACTCATTTTGCAATAAACCCCTTCAAACGTCCGGAGATCCGGTGATTATTTGGAGCTTTGGAAATTTGATTGCTTGTACGATTACTATGGGGTCAAAACACACTTCCTTCCCCAAATTGAAGAATCAGACCTCTCCCAAAGTGTGCCCCTGGAAGCGTCAACTAGCAAGGAGCGTTTTGGGAAAAAGAAAATCTCCATCCGCGGAGGGACTCGTTTTGCAATAATCCCCTTCAAACATCCCGAGACCGTCTGATTATTTGGAGCTTTGGAAATTTGATTGCTTGTAGGATGACTCCGGAGTCAGAACACACTTCGTTCCCCAAATTGAAGAGTCAGACCCCGCTCAAAGTGTGCCCATGGAAGCGTCAACTCGCAAGGAGTGTTTTGAGAGAAAAAAGTTCCATCCGCGGAGGTACTCATTTTGCCATAATCCCCCTCAAACGTCCGGAGATCGTGTGATTATTTGGAGCTTTGATAATTTGATTGCTTGTACGACGACTATGGGGTCAAAACACAGTTCGTTCCCCAAATTGAAGAGTCAAACCCCGCTCAAAGTGTGCCCCTGGAAGTGTCAACTCGCAAGGAGTGTTTTGAGAGAAAGAAATTCCATCCGCGGAGGTACTCATTTTGCAATAAACCCCTTCAAACGTCCGGAGATCCGGTGATTATTTGGAGCTTTGGAAATTTGATTGCTTGTACGATTACTATGGGGTCAAAACACACTCCCTTCCCCAAATTGAAGAATCAGACCTCTCCCAAAGTGTGCCCCTGGAAGCGTCAACTCGCAAGGAGCGTTTTGGGAAAAAGAAACTCCATCCGCGGAGGGACTCGTTTTGCAATAATCCCCTTCAAATGTCCCGAGACCGTCTGATTATTTGGAGCCTCGGAAATTTGATTGCTTGTAGGATGACTCTGGAGTCAAAACACACTTCGTTCCCCAATTTGAAGAGTCAGACCTCTCCCAAAGTGTGGCCATGGAAGCGTCAACTCGCAAGGAGCGTTTTTAGAGAAAAAAACTCCATCCGCGGAGGTACTCATTTTGCAACAATCCCCCTCAAACGTCCGGAGATCGTGTGATTGTTTGGAGCTTTGACAATTTGATTGCTTGTACGATGACTATGGGGTCGAAACAAACTTCGTTCCCCAAATTGAAGAGTCAGACCCCGCTCAAAGTGTGCCCCTGGAAGCGTCCACTCGCAAGGAGCGTTTTGAGAGAAAAAAGTTCCGTCCGCGGAGGTACTCATTTTGCAATAAACCCCTTCAAACGTGCGAAGGTCGTGTGATTATTTGGAGGTTTGGAAATTTGATTGGTTGTACGATGACTATGGGGTCAAAACACACTTCTTTCCCCAAATTGAAGAGTCATACCCCGCTCAAAGTGTGCCCCTGGAAGCGTCTACTCGCAAGGAGTGTTTTGAGAGAAAAAAACTTCATCCGCGGAGGTACTCATTTTGCAATAAACCCCTTCAAATGTCCGGAGATCCGGTGATTATTTGGAGCTTTGGAAATTTGATTGCTTGTACGATTACTATGGGGTCAAAACACACTCCCTTCCCCAAATTGAAGAATCAGACCTCTCCCAAAGTGTGCCCCTGCAAGCGTCAACTCGCAAGGAGCGTTTTGGGAAAAAGAAACTCCATCCGCGGAGGGACTCGTTTTGCAATAATCCCCTTCAAACGTCCCGAGACCGTCGGATTATTTGGAGCTTCGGAATTTGATTGCTTGTAGGATGACTCTGGAGTCAAAACACACTTCGTTCCCCAAGTTGAAGAGTCAGACCTCTCCCAAAGTGTGGCCATGGAAGCCTCAACTCGCAAGGAGCGTTTCGAGAGAAAAAAACTCCATCCGCGGAGGTACTCATTTTGCAATAATCCCCCTCAAACGTCCGGAGATCGTGTGATTATTTGGAGCTTTGACAATTTGATTGTTTGTACGACGACTATGGGGTCAAAACACACTTCGTTCCCCAAATTGAAGAGTCAGACCCCGCTCAAAGTGTGCCCCTGGAAGCCTCAACTCGCAAGGAGTGTTTTGAGAGAAAAAAGTTCCATCCGCGGAGGTACTCATTTTGTAATAAACCCCTTCAAACGTGCGGAGATCGTGTGATTGTTTGGAGCTTTGGAAATTTGATTGGTTGTACGATGACTATGGGGTCAAAACACACTTTGTTCCCGAAATTGCAGTGTCATACCCCGCTCAAAGTTTGCCCCTGGAAGCGTCTACTCGCAAGGAGTTTTTTGAGAGGAAAAAAACTCCATCCGCGGAGGTACTCATTTTGCAATAAACCCCTTCAAACGTCCGGAGATACGGTGATTATTTGGAGCTTTGGAAATTTGATTGCTTGTACGATGACTATGGGGTCAAAACACACTTCGTTCCCCAAATTGAAGAATGAGACCTCTCCCAAACCGTGGCCATGGAAGCGTCAACTCGCAAGGAGCGATTTGAGAGAAAAAAACTCCATCCGCGGAGGTACTCATTTTGCCATAATCCCCCTCAAACGTCCGGAGATCGTGTGATTATTTGGAGCTTTGATAATTTGATTGCTTGTACGACGACTATGGGGTCAAAACACACTTCGTTCCCCAAATTGAAGAGTCCGACCCCGCTCAAAGTGTGCCCCTGGAAGCGTCAACTCGCAAGGAGCGTTTGGAGAGAAAAAAACTCCATCCGCGGAGGTACTCATTTTGCAATAATCCCCCTCAAACGTCCGGAGATGGTGTGATTATTAGGAGGTTTGGAAATTTGATTGCTTGTACGACGACTATGGGGTCAAAACACACTTGGTTCCCCAAATTGAAGAGTCAGACCCCGCTCAAAGTGTGCCCCTGGAAGCGTCAACTCGCAAGGAGTGTTTTGAGAGAAAAAAGTTCCATCCGCGGAGGTACTCATTTTGTAATAAACCCCTTCAAAGGTGCGGAGATCGTGTGATTATTTGGAGCTTTGGAAATTTGATTGGTTGTACGATGACTATGGGGTCAAAACACACTTCGTTCCCCAAATTGCAGAGTCAGACCCCGCTCAAAGTGTTCCCCTGGAAGCGTCTACTCGCAAGGAGTGTTTTGAGAGAAAAAAACTCCATCCGCGGAGGTACTCATTTTGCAATAGACCCCTTCAAACGTCCGGAGATCCGGTGATTATTTGGAGCTTTGAAAAATTTGATTGCTTGTACGATTACTATGGGGTCAAAACACACTCCCTTCCCCAAATTGAAGAATCAGACCTCTCCCAAAGTGTGCCCCTGGAAGCGTCAACTCGCAAGGAGCGTTTTGGGAAAAAGAAACTCCATCCACGGAGGGACTCGTTTTGCAATAATCCCCTTCAAACGTCCCGAGACCGTCGGATTATTTGGAGCTTCGGAATTTGATTGCTTGTAGGATCACTCTGGAGTCAAAACACACTTCGTTCCCCAAGTTGAAGAGTCAGACCTCTCCCAAAGTGTGGCCATGGAAGCCTCAACTCGCAAGGAGCGTTTTGAGAGAAAAAAACTCCATCCGCGGAGGTACTCATTTTGCAATAATCCCCCTCAAACGTCCGGAGATCGTGTGATTATTTGGAGCTTTGACAATTCGATTGTTTGTACGACGACTATGGGGTCAAAACACACTTCGTTCCCCAAATTGAAGAGTCAGACCCCGCTCAAAGTGTGCCCCTGGAAGCCTCAACTCGCAAGGAGTGTTTTGAGAGAAAAAAGTTCCATCCGCGGAGGTACTCATTTTGTAATAAACCCCTTCAAACGTGCGGAGATCGTGTGATTGTTTGGAGCTTTGGAAATTTGATTGGTTGTACGATGACTATGGGGTCAAAACACACTTTGTTCCCGAAATTGCAGTGTCAGACCCCGCTCAAAGTTTGCCCCTGGAAGCGTCTACTCGCAAGGAGTTTTTTGAGAGGAAAAAACTCCATCCGCGGAGGTACTCATTTTGCAATAAACCCCTTCAAACGTCCGGAGATCCGGTGATTATCTGGAGCTTTGGAAATTTGATTGCTTGTACGATGACTATGGGGTCAAAACACACTTCGTTCCCCAAATTGAAGAATGAGACCTCTCCCAAACCGTGGCCATGGAAGCGTCAACTCGCAAGGAGCGATTTGAGAGAAAAAAACTCCATCCGCGGAGGTACTCATTTTGCCATAATCCCCCTCAAACGTCCGGAGATCGTGTGATTATTTGGAGCTTTGATAATTTGATTGCTTGTACGGCGACTATGGGGTCAAAACACACTTCGTTCCCCAAATTGAAGAGTCAGACCCCGCTCAAAGTGTGCCCCTGGAAGCGTCAACTCGCAAGGAGCGTTTTGGGAGAAAAAAACTCCATCCGCGGAGGTACTCATTTTGCAATAATCCCCCTCAAACGTCCGGAGATCGTGTGATTATTTGGAGCTTTGACAATTTGATTGCTTGTACGACGACTATGGGGTCAAAACACACTTGGTTCCCCAAATTGAAGAGTCAGACCCCGCTCAAAGTGTGCCCCTGGAAGCGTCAACTCGCAAGGAGTGTTTTGAGAGAAAAAAGTTCCATCCGCGGAGGTACTCATTTTGTAATAAACCTTTTCAAACGTGCGGAGATCGTGTGATTATTTGGAGCTTTGGAAATTTGATTGGTTGTACGATGACTATGGGGTCAAAACACACTTCGTTCCCCAAATTGCAGAGTCAGACCCCGCTCAAAGAATTCCCCTGGAAGCGTCTACTCGCAAGCTGTTTTTTGAGAGAAAAAAACTCCATCTTCGGAGGTACTCATTTTGCAATAAACCCCTTCAAAGGTGCGGAGATCGTGTGATTATTTGGAGCTTTGACAATTTGCTTGCTTGTACGATGACTATGGGGTCAAAACACACTTCCTTCCCCAAATTGAAGAGTCAGACCCCGCTCAAAGTGTGCCCCTGGAAGCGTTAGCTCGCAAGGAGTGTTTTGAGGCAACAAAGTTCCATCCGCGGAGGTACTCATTTTGCAATAATCCCCCTCAAACTTCCGGAGATCGTGTGATTATTTGGAGCTTTGACAATTTGATTGCTTGTACGACGACTATGGGGTCAAAACACACTTGGTTCCCCAAATTGAAGAGTCAGACCCCGCCCAAAGTGTGCCCCTGGAAGCGTCAACTCGCAAGGACTGTTTTGAGAGAAAAAAGTTCTATCCGCGGAGGTACTCATTTTGTAATAAACCTTTTCAAACGTGCGGAGATCGTGTGATTATTTGGAGCTTTGGAAATTTGATTGGTTGTACAATGACTATGGGGTCAGAACACACTTCGTTCCCCAAATTGCAGAGTCAGACCCCGCTCAAAGAATTCCCCTGGCAGCGTCTACTCGCAAGCAGTTTTTTGAGAGAAAAAAACTCCATCCGCGGAGGTACTCATTTTGCCATAATCCCCCTCAAACGTCCGGAGATCGTGTTATTATTTGGAGCTTTGATAATTTGATTGCTTGTACGACGACTATGGGGTCAAAACACACTTCGTTCCCCAAATTGAAGAGTCAGACCCCGCTCAAAGTGTGCCCCTGGAAGCGTTAGCTCGCAAGGAGTGTTTTGAGGCAACAAAGTTCCATCCGCGGAGGTACTCATTTTGCAGTAAACCCCTTCAACCGTCCGGAGATCGTGTGATTACTTGGAGGTTTGGAAATTTGATTGGTTGTACGATGACTATGGGGTCAAAACAGACTTCGTTCCCCAAATTGCAGAGTCAGACCCCGCTCAAAGTGTGCCCCTGGAAGCGTCAACACGCAAGGAGTGTTTTGAGAGAGAAAAATTCCATCCGCGGAGGTACTCATTTTGCAATAAACCCCTTCAAACGTCCGGAGATCCGGTGATTATTTGGAGCTTTGGAAATTTGATTGCTTGTACGATTACTATGGGGTCAAAACACACTTCCTTCCCCAAATTGAAGAATCAGACCTCTCCCAAAGTGTGCCCCTGGAAGCGTCAACTCGCAGGGAGCGTTTTGGGAAAAAGAAACTCCATCCGCGGAGGGACTCGTTTTGCAATAATCCCCTTCAAACGTCCCGAGACCGTCTGATTATTTGGAGCTTTGGAAATTTGATTGCTTGTAGGATGACTCTGGAGTCAGAACACACTTCGTTCTCCAAGTTGAAGAGTCAGACCTCTCCCAAAGTGTGGCCATGGAAGCGTCAACTCGCAAGGAGCGTGTTGAGAGAAAAAAACTCCATCCGCGGAGGTACTCATTTTGCAATAAACCCCTTCAAAGGTGCGGAGATCGTGTGATTATTTGGAGCTTTGACAATTTGATTGCTTGTACGATGACTATGGGGTCAAAACACACTTCGTTCCCCAAAATTGAAGAGTCAAACCCCGCTCAAAGTGTGCCCCTGGAAGCGTCAACTCGCAAGGAGTGTTTTGAGAGAAAAAAGTTCCATCCGCGGAGGTACTCATTTTGTAAGAAACCCCTTCAAACCTCCGGAGATCGTGTGATTATTTGGAGGTTTGGAAATTTGATTGGTTGTACGATGACTATGGGGTCAAAACACACGTCGTTCCCCAAATTGCAGTGTCAGATCCCGCTCAAAGTGTGCCCCTGGAAGCGTCTACTCGCAAGGTGTTTTTTGAGAGAAAAAAAACTCCATCTTCGGAGGTACTCATTTTGCAATAAACCCCTCCAAAGGTGCGGAGATCGTGTGATTATTTGGAGCTTTGACAATTTGATTGCTTGTACGATGACTATGGGGTCAAAACACACTTCTTTCCCGGAATGAAAGAGTCAGACCCCGCTCAAAGTGTGCCCCTGGAAGCGTCAACTCGCAAGGAGTGTTTTGAGAGAAAAAAGTTCCATCCGCGGAGGTACTCATTTTGTAATAAACCCCTTCAAACGTCCGGAGATCGTGTGATTATTTGGAGGTTTGGAAATTTGATTGATTGTACGATGACTATGGGGTCAAAACACACTTCGTTCCCCAAATTGCAGTGTCAGACCCCGCTCAAAGTGTGCCCCTGGAAGCGTCAACTCGCAAGGAGTGTTTTGAGAGAGAAAAATTCCATCCGCGGAGGTACTCATTTTGCAATAAACCCCTTCAAACGTCCGGAGATCCGGTGATTATTTGGAGCTTTGGAAATTTGATTGCTTGTACGATTACTATGGGGTCAAAACACACTTCCTTCCCCAAATTGAAGAATCAGACCTCTCCCAAAGTGTGCCCCTGGAAGCGTCAACTCGCAAGGAGCGTTTTGGGAAAAAGAAACTCCATCCGCGGAGGGACTCGTTTTGCAATAATCCCCTTCAAACCTCCCGAGACCGTCTGATTATTTGGAGCTTTGGAAATTTCATTGCTTGTAGGATGACTCTGGAGTCAGAACACACTTCGTTCTCCAAGTTGAAGAGTCAGACCTCTCCCAAAGTGTGGCCATGGAAGCGTCAACTCGCAAGGAGCGTTTTGAGAGAAAAAAACTCCATCCGCCGAGGTACTCATTTTGCAATAAACCCCTTCAAAGGTGCGGAGATCGTGTGATTATTTGGAGGTTTGGAAATTCGATTGGTTGTACGATGACTATGGGGTCAAAACACACGTCGTTCCCCAAATTGCAGTGTCAGATCTCGCTCAAAGTGTGCCCCTGGAAGCGTCTACTCGCAAGGTGTTTTTTGAGAGAAAAAAAACTCCATCCGCGGAGGTACTCATTTTGCAATAAACCCCTCCAAAGGTGCGGAGATCGTGTGATTGTTTGGAGCTTTGACAATTTGATTGCTTGTACGATGACTATGGGGTCAAAACACACTTTTATTCCCAAATTAAAGAGTCAGACCCGGCTCAAAGTGTGCCCCTGGAAGCGTCAACTCGCAAGGAGTGTTTTGAGAGAAAAAAGTTCCATCCGCGGAGGTACTCATTTTGTAATAAACCCCTTCAAACGTCCGGAGATCGTGTGATTATTTGGAGGTTTGGAAATTTGATTGGTTGTACGATGACTATGGGGTCAAAACACACGTCGTTCCCCAAATTGCAGTGTCAGATCTCGCTCAAAGTGTGCCCCTGGAAGCGTCTACTCGCAAGGTGTTTTTTGAGAGAAAACAAACTCCATCCGCGGAGGTACTCATTTTGCAATAAACCCCTTCAAAGGTGCGGAGATCGTGTGATTATTTGGAGCTTTGACAATTTGATTGCTTGTACGATGACTATGGGGTCAAAACACACTTCGTTCCCCAAATTGAAGAGTCAAACCCCGCTCAAAGTGTGCCCCTGGAAGCGTCCACGCGCAAGGAGTGTTTTGAGAGAAAAAAGTTCCATCCACGGAGGTACTAATTTTGTAATAAACCCCTTCAAACGTCCGGAGACCGTGTGATTATTTGGAGGTTTGGAAATTTGATTGGTTGTACGATGACTATGGGGTCAAAACACACTTCGTTCCCCAAATTGCAGTGTCAGACCCCGCTCAAAGTGTGCCCCTGGAAGCGTCTACTCGCAAGCAGTGTTTTGAGAGAGAAAAATTCCATCCGCGGAGGTACTCATTTTGCAATAAACCCCTTCAATCGTCCGGAGATCCGGTGATTATTTGGAGCTTTGGAAATTTGATTGCTTGTACGATTACTATGGGGTCAAAACACACTTCCTTCCCGAAATTGAAGAATCAGACCTCTCCCAAAGTGTGCCCCTGGAAGCGTCAACTCGCAACGAGCGTTTTGGGAAAAAGAAACTCCATCCGCGGAGGGACTCGTTTTGCAATAATCCCCTTCAAACGTCCCGAGACCGTCTGATTATTTGGAGCTTTGGAAATTTGATTGCTTGTAGGATGACTCTGGAGTCAGAACACACTTCGTTCTCCAAGTTGAAGAGTCAGACCTCTCCCAAAGTGTGGCCATGGAAGCGTCAACTCGCAAGGAGCGTTTTGAGAGAAAAAAACTCCATCCGCGGAGGTACTCATTTTGCAATAAACCCCTCCAAAGGTGCGGAGATCGTGTGATTATTTGGAGTCTTGACAATTTGATTGCTTGTACCATGACTATGGGGTCAAAACACACTTCTTTCCCCAAATTGAAGAGTCAGACCCCGCTCAAAGTGTGCCCCTGGAAGCGTCAACTCGCAAGGAGTGTTTTGAGAGAAAAAAGTTCCATCCACGGAGGTACTCATTTTGTAATAAACCCCTTCAAACGTCCGGAGACCGTGTGATCATTTGGAGGTTTGGAAATTTGATTGGTTGTACGATGACTATGGGGTCAAAACACACTTCGTTCCCCAGATTGCAGTGTCAGACCCCGCTCAAAGTGTGCCCCTGGAAGCGTCTACTCGCAAGCAGTGTTTTGAGAGAGAAAATTTCCATCCGCGGAGGTACTCATTTTGCAATAAACCCCTTCAATCGTCCGGAGATCCGGTGATTATTTGGAGCTTTGGAAATTTGATTGCTTGTACGATTACTATGGGGTCAAAACACACTTCCTTCCCCAAATTGAAGAATCAGACCTCTCCCAAAGTGTGCCCCTGGAAGCGTCAACTCGCAAGGAGCGTTTTGGGAAAAAGAAACTCCATCCGCGGAGGGACTCGTTTTGCAACAATCCCCTTCAAACGTCCCGAGACCGTCTGATTATTTGGAGCTTTGGAAATTTGATGGCTTGTAGGATGACTCTGGAGTCAGAACACACTTCGTTCTCCAAGTTGAAGAGTCAGACGTCTCCCAAAGTGTGGCCATGGAAGCGTCAACTCGCAAGGAGCGTTTTGAGAGAAAGAAACTCCATCCGCGGAGGTACTCATTTTGCAATAAACCCCTCCAAAGGTGCGGAGATCGTGTGATTATTTGGAGCTTTGACAATTTGATTGCTTGTACGATGACTATGGGGTCAAAACACACTTCTTTCCCCAAATTGAAGAGTCAGACCCCGCTCAAAGTGTGCTTCTGGAAGCGTCAACTCGCAAGGAGTGTTTTGAGAGAAAAAAGTTCCATCCGCGGAGGTACTCATTTTGTAATAAACCCCTTCAAACGTCCGGAGATCGTGTGATTATTTGGAGGTTTGGAAATTTGATTGGTTGTACGATGACTATGGGGTCAAAACACACTTCGTTCCCCAAATTGCAGTGTCAGACCCCGCTCAAAGTGTGCCCCTGGAAGCGTCAACTCGCAAAGAGTGTTTTGAGAGAGAAAAATTCCGTCCGCGGAGGTACTCATTTTGCAATAAGCCCCTTCAAACGTCCGGAGATCCGGTGATTATTTGGAGCTTTGGAAATTTGATTGCTTGTACGATTACTATGGGGTCAAAACACACTTCCTTCCCCAAATTGAAGAATCAGACCTCTCCCAAAGTGTGCCCCTGGAAGCGGCAACTCGCAAGGAGCGTTTTGGGAAAAAGAAACTCCATCCGCGGAGGGACTCGTTTTGCAATAATCCCCTTCAAACGTCCCGAGACCGTCTGATTATTTGGAGCTTTGGAAATTTGATTGCTTGTAGGATGACTCTGGAGTCAGAACACACTTCGTTCTCCAAGTTGAAGAGTCAGACCTCTCCCAAAGTGTGGCCATGGAAGCGTCAACTCGCAAGGAGTGTTTTGAGAGAAAAAAACTCCATCCGCGGAGGTACTCATTTTGTAATAATCCCCTTCAAATGTCCGGAGATCCGGTGATTAATTGGAGGTTTGAAAATTTGATTGGTTGTACGATGACTATGGGGTCAAAACACACGTCGTTCCCCAAATTGCAGTGTCAGACCCCGCTCAAAGTGTGCCCCTGGAAGCGTCTACTCGCAAGGTGTTTTTTGAGAGAAAAGAAACTCCATCCGCGGAGGTACTCATTTTGCAATAAACCCCTCCAAAGGTGCGGAGATCGTGTGATTATTTGGTGCTTTGACAATTTGATTGCTTGTACGATGACTATGGGGTCAAAACACACTTCTTTCCCCAAATTGAAGAGTCAGACCCCGCTCAAAGTGTGCCCCTGGAAGCGTCAACTCGCAAGGAGCGTTTTGAGAGGAAAAAGTTCCATCCGCGGAGGTACTCATTTTGTAATAAACCCCTTCAAACATCCGGAGATCCGGTGATTATTTGGAGCTTTGGAAATTTGATTGCTTGTACGATTACTATGGGGTCAAAACACACTTCCTTCCCCAAATTGAAGAATCAGACCTCTCCCAAAGTGTGCCCCTGGAAGCGTCAACTCGCAAGGAGCGTTTTGGGAAAAAGAAACTCCATCCGCGGAGGGACTCGTTTTGCAATAATCCCCTTCAAACGTCCCGAGACCGTCTGATTATTTGGAGCTTTGGAAATTTGATTGCTTGTAGGATGACTCTGGAGTCAGAACACACTTCGTTCTCCAAGTTGAAGGGTCAGACCTCTCCCAAAGTGTGGCCATGGAAGCGTCAACTCGCAAGGAGTGTTTTGAGAGAAAAAAACTCCATCCGCGGAGGTACTCATTTTGCAATAATCCCCTTCAAATGTCCGGAGATCCGGTGATTATTTGGAGGTTTGGAAATTTGATTGGTTGTACGATGACTATGGGGTCAAAACACACGTCGTTCCCCAAATTGCAGTGTCAGACCCCGCTCAAAGTGTGCCCCTGGAAGCGTCTAGTCGCAAGGTGTTTTTTGAGAGAAACAAAACTCCATCCGCGGAGGTACTCATTTTGCAATAAACCCCTCCAAAGGTGCGGACATCGTGTGATTATTTGGAGCTTTGACAATTTGATTGCTTGTACGATGACTATGGGGTCAAAACACACATCTTTCCCCAAATTGAAGAGTCAGACCCCGCTCAAAGTGTGCCCCTGGAAGCGTCAACTCGCAAGGAGCGTTTTGAGAGGAAAAAGTTCCATCCGCGGAGGTACTCATTTTGTAATAAGCCCCTTCAAACGTCCGGAGATCCGGTGATTATTTGGAGCTTTGGAAATTTGATTGCTTGTACGATTACTATGGGGTCAAATCACACTTCCTTCCCCAAATTGAAGAATCAGACCTCTCCCAAAGTGTGCCCCTGGAAGCGTCAACTCGCAAGGAGCGTTTTTGGAAAAAGAAACTCCATCCGCGGAGGGACTCGTTTTGCAATAATCCCCTTCAAACGTCCCGAGACCGTCTGATTATTTGGAGCTTTGTAAATTTGATTGCTTGTAGGATGACTCTGGAGTCAGAACACACTTCGTTCTCCAAGTTGAAGAGTCAGACCTCTCCCAAAGTGTGGCCATGGAAGCGTCAACTCGCAAGGAGCGTTTTGAGAGAAAAAAACTCCATCCGCGGAGGTACTCATTTTGCAATAAACCCCTCCAAAGGTGCGGAGATCGTGTGATTATTTGGAGCTTTGACAATTTGATTGCTTGTAAGATGACTATGGGGTCCAAACACACTTCTTTCCCCAAATTGAAGAGTCAGACCCCGCTCAAAGTGTGCCCCTGGAAGCGTCAACTCGCAAGGAGTGTTTTGAGAGAAAAAAGTTCCATCCGCGGAGGTACTCATTTTGTAATAAACCCCTTCAAACGTCCGGAGATCGTGTGATTATTTGGAGGTTTGGAAATTTGATTGGTTGTACGATGACTATGGGGTCAAAACACACTTCGTTCCCCAAATTGCAGTGTCAGACCCCGCTCAAAGTGTGCCCCTGGAAGCGTCAACTCGCAAGGAGTGTTTTGAGAGAGAAAAATTCCGTCCGCGGAGGTACTCATTTTGCAATAAGCCCCTTCAAACGTCCGGAGACCCGGTGATTATTTGGAGCTTTGGAAATTTGATTGCTTGTACGACTACTATGGGGTCAAAACACACTTCCTTCCCCAAATTGAAGAATCAGACCTCTCCCAAAGTGTGCCCCTGGAAGCGTCAACTCGCAAGGAGCGTTTTGGGAAAAAGAAACTCCATCCGCGGAGGGACTCGTTTTGCAATAATCCCCTTCAAACGTCCCGAGACCGTCTGATTATTTGGAGCTTTGGAAATTTGATTGCTTGTAGGATGACTCTGGAGTCAGAACACACTTCGTTCTCCAAGTTGAAGGGTCAGACCTCTCCCAAAGTGTGGCCATGGAAGCGTCAACTCGCAAGGAGTGTTTTGAGAGAAAAAAACTCCATCCGCGGAGGTACTCATTTTGCAATAATCCCCTTCAAATGTCCGGAGATCCGGTGATTATTTGGAGGTTTGGAAATTTGATTGGTTGTACGATGACTATGGGGTCAAAACACACTTCTTTCCCCAAATTGCAGTGTCAGACCCCGCTCAAAGTGTGCCCCTGGAAGCGTCTACTCGCAAGGTGTTTTTTGAGAGAAAAAAAACTCCATCCGCGGAGGTACTCATTTTGCAATAAACCCCTCCAAAGGTGCGGACATCGTGTGATTATTTGGAGCTTTGACAATTTGATTGCTTGTACGATGACTATGGGGTCAAAACACACTTCTTTCCCCAAATTGAAGAGTCAGACCCCGCTCAAAGTGTGCCCCTGGAAGCGTCAACTCGCAAGGAGCGTTTTGAGAGGAAAAAGTTCCATCCGCGGAGGTACTCATTTTGTAATAAGCCCCTTCAAACGTCCGGAGATCCGGTGATTATTTGGAGCTTTGGAAATTTGATTGCTTGTACGATTACTATGGGGTCAAAACACACTTCCTTCCCCAAATTGAAGAATCAGACCTCTCCCAAAGTGTGCCCCTGGAAGCGTCAACTCGCAAGGAGCGTTTTTGGAAAAAGAAACTCCATCCGCGGAGGGACTTGTTTTGCAATAATCCCCTTCAAACGTCCCGAGACCGTCTGATTATTTGGAGCTTTGTAAATTTGATTGCTTGTAGGATGACTCTGGAGTCAGAACACACTTCGTTCTCCAAGTTGAAGAGTCAGACCTCTCCCAAAGTGTGGCCATGGAAGCGTCAACTCGCAAGGAGCGTTTTGAGAGAAAAAAACTCCATCCGCGGAGGTACTCATTTTGCAATAAACCCCTTCAAAGGTGCGGAGATCGTGTGATTATTTGGAGCTTTGGAAATTTGATTGCTTGTACGATGACTATGGGGTCAAAACACACTTCGTTCCCCAAATTGAAGAGTCAAACCCCGCTCAAAGTGTGCCCCTGGAAGCGTCCACTCGCAAGGAGTGTTTTGAGAGAAAAAAGTTCCATCCACAGAGGTACTCATTTTGTAATAAACCCCTTCAAACGTCCGGAGATCGTGTGATTATTTGGAGCTTTCGAAATTTGATTGCTTGTACGATGACTATGGGGCCAAAACACACTTCCTTCCCCAAATTGAAGAATCGGACCTCCCCCAAAGTGTGCCCATGGAAGCGTCAACTCGCAAGGAGCGATTTGAGAGGAAAAAACTCCATCCGCGGAGGTACTCATTTTGTAATAATCCCCTTCAAATGTCCGGAGATCCGGTGATTATTTGGAGCTTTGGAAATTTCATTGCTTGTACGATGACTTTGGGGTCAAAACACACTTCGTTCCCCAAATTGAAGAGTCAGACCCCGCTCAAATTGTGCCTCTGGAAGCGTCAACTCGCGAGGAGTGTTTTGAGAGAAAAAAGTTCCATCCGCGGAGGTACTCATTTTGTAATAATCCCCTTCAAATGTCCGGAGATCCGGTGATTATTTGGAGGTTTGGAAATTTGATTGGTTGTACGATGACTATGGGGTCAAAACACACGTCGTTCCCCAAATTGCAGTGTCAGACCCCGCTCAAAGTGTGCCCCTGGAAGCGTCTACTCGCAAGGTGTTTTTTGAGAGAAAAAAAACTCCGTCCGCGGAGGTACTCATTTTGCAATAAACCCCTCCAAAGGTGCGGAGATCGTGTGATTATTTGGAGCTTTGACAATTTGATTGCTTGTACGATGACTATGGGGTCAAAACACACTTCTTTCCCCAAATTGAAGAGTCAGACCTCTCCCAAAGTGTGGCCATGGAAGCGTCAACTCGCAAGGAGCGTTTTGAGAGGAAAAAGTTCCATCCGCGGAGGTACTCATTTTGTCATAAGCCCCTTCAAACGTCCGGAGATCCGGTGATTATTTGGAGCTTTGGAAATTTGATTGCTTGTACGATTACTATGGGGTCAAAACACACTTCCTTCCCCAAATTGAAGAATCAGACCTCTCCCAAAGTGTGCCCCTGGAAGCGTCAACTCGCAAGGAGCGTTTTGGGAAAAAGAAACTCCATCCGCGGAGGGACTCGTTTTGCAATAATCCCCTTCAAACGTCCCGAGACCGTCTGATTAATTAGAGCTTTGGAATTTTGATTGCTTGTAGGATGACTCTGGAGTCAGAACACACTTCGTTCTCCAAGTTGAAGAGTCAGACCTCTCCCAAAGTGTGGCCATGGAAGCGTCAACTCGCAAGGAGCGTTTTGAGAGAAAAAAACTCCATCCGCGGAGGTACTCATTTTGCAATAAACCCCTTCAAAGGTGCGGAGATCGTGTGATTATTTGGAGCTTTGGAAATTTGATTGCTTGTACGATGACTATGGGGTCAAAACACACTTCGTTCCCCAAATTGAAGAGTCAAACCCCGCTCAAAGTGTGCCCCTGGAAGCGTCAACTCGCAAGGAGTGTTTTGAGACAAAAAAGTTCCATCCTCGGAGGTACTCATTTTGTAATAACCCCCTTCAAACGTCCAGAGATTGTGTGATTATTTGGAGGTTTGGAAATTCGATTGGTTGTACGATGACTATGGGGTCAAAACACACGTCGTCCCCCAAATTGCAGTGTCAGACCCCGCTCAAAGTGTGCCCCTGGAAGCGTCTACTCGCAAGGTGTTTTTTGAGAGAAAAAAAACTCCATCCGCGGAGGTACTAATTTTGCAATAAACCCCTCCAAAGGTGCGGAGATCGTGTGATTATTTGGAGCTTTGACAATTTCATTGCTTGTACGATGACTATGGGGTCAAAACACACTTCTTTCCCCAAAATTGAAGAGTCAGACCCCGCTCAAAGTGTGCCCCTGGAAGCGTCAACTCGCAAGGAGCGTTTTGAGAAAAAAAAGTTCCATCCGCGGGGGTACTCATTTTGTAATAAACCCCTTCAAACGTCCGGAGATCGTGTGATTATTTGGAGGTTTGGAAATTTGATTGTTTGTACGATGACTATGGGGTCAAAACACACGTCGTTCCCCAAATTGCAGTGTCAGACCCCGCTCAAAGTGTGCCCCTGGAAGCGTCTACTCGCAAGGTGTTTTTTGAGAGAAAAAAAACTCCGTCCGCGGAGGTACTCATTTTGCAATAAACCCCTCCAAAGGTGCGGAGATCGTGTGATTATTTGGAGCTTTGACAATTTGATTGCTTGTACGATGACTATGGGGTCAAAACACACTTCTTTCCCCAAATTGAAGAGTCAGACCTCTCCCAAAGTGTGGCCATGGAAGCGTCAACTCGCAAGGAGCGTTTTGAGAGGAAAAAGTTCCATCCGCGGAGGTACTCATTTTGTCATAAGCCCCTTCAAACGTCCGGAGATCCGGTGATTATTTGGAGCTTTGGAAATTTGATTGCTTGTACGATTACTATGGGGTCAAAACACACTTCCTTCCCCAAATTGAAGAATCAGACCTCTCCCAAAGTGTGCCCCTGGAAGCGTCAACTCGCAAGGAGCGTTTTGGGAAAAAGAAACTCCATCCGCGGAGGGACTCGTTTTGCAATAATCCCCTTCAAACGTCCCGAGACCGTCTGATTAATTAGAGCTTTGGAAATTTGATTGCTTGTAGGATGACTCTGGAGTCAGAACACACTTCGTTCTCCAAGTTGAAGAGTCAGACCTCTCCCAAAGTGTGGCCATGGAAGCGTCAACTCGCAAGGAGCGTTTTGAGAGAAAAAAACTCCATCCGCGGAGGTACTCATTTTGCAATAAACCCCTTCAAAGGTGCGGAGATCGTGTGATTATTTGGAGCTTTGGAAATTTGATTGCTTGTACGATGACTATGGGGTCAAAACACACTTCGTTCCCCAAATTGAAGAGTCAAACCCCGCTCAAAGTGTGCCCCTGGAAGCGTCCACTCGCAAGGAGTGTTTTGAGACAAAAAAGTTCCATCCTCGGAGGTACTCATTTTGTAATAACCCCCTTCAAACGTCCGGAGATTGTGTGATTATTTGGAGGTTTGGAAATTCGATTGGTTGTACGATGACTATGGGGTCAAAACACACGTCGTCCCCCAAATTGCAGTGTCAGACCCCGCTCAAAGTGTGCCCCTGGAAGCGTCTACTCGCAAGGTGTTTTTTGAGAGAAAAAAAACTCCATCCGCGGAGGTACTAATTTTGCAATAAACCCCTCCAAAGGTGCGGAGATCGTGTGATTATTTGGAGCTTTGACAATTTTGATTGCTTGTACGATGACTATGGGGTCAAAACACACTTCTTTCCCCAAATTGAAGAGTCAGACCCCGCTCAAAGTGTGCCCCTGGAAGCGTCAACTCGCAAGGAGCGTTTTGAGAGAAAAAAGTTCCATCCGCGGGGGTACTCATTTTGTAATAAACCCCTTCAAACGTCCGGAGATCGTGTGATTATTTGGAGCTTTGGAAATTTGATTGCTTGTACGATTACTATGGGGTCAAAACACACTTCGTTCCCCAAATTGAAGAATCAGACCTCTCCCAAAGTGTGCCCATGGAAGCGGCAACTCGCAAGGAGCGATTTGACAGGAAAAAACTCCATCCGCGGAGGTACTCATTTTGTAATAATCCCCTTCAAATGTCCGGAGATCCGGTGATTGTTTGGAGCTTTGGAAATTTGATTGCTTGTACGATGACTTTGGGGTCAAAACACACTTCGTTCCCCAAATTGAAGAGTCAGACCCCGCTCAAATTGTGCCCCTGGAAGCGTCAACTCGCAAGGAGCGATTTGAGAGGAAAAAACTCCATCCGCGGAGGTACTCCTTTTGCAATAACCCCCTTCAAACGTCCCAAGATCTGGTGATTATTTGGCGCTCTGGCAGTTTTATTGCTTGTACGATGACTATCGGGAAAAACACACTTCGTTCCCCAAATTGAAGAGTCAGACCCCGCTCAAAGTGTGCGCCTGGAAGCGTCAACTCGCAAGGAGCGATTTGAGAGGAAAAAACTCCATCCGCGGAGGTACTCATTTTGCAATAATCCCCTTCAAACGTCCAGAGATCCGGTGATTATTTGGAGCTTTGGAAATTTGATTGCTTGTACGATGACTATGGGGCCAAAACACACTTCCTTCCCCAAATTGAAGAATCAGACCTCCCCCAAAGTGTGCCCATGGAAGCGTCAACTCGCAAGGAGCGATTTGACAGGAAAAAACTCCATCCGCGGAGGTACTCATTTTGTAATAATCCCCTTCAAATGTCCGGAGATCCGGTGATTATTTGGAGCTTTGGAAAATTGAATGCTTGTACGATGACTTTGGGGTCAAAATGTAAGTGCGGCCAGCCCCATCTGCTCAGATTTTCAGACATTCTGCCCACATTGGCTACATTTTGGTCATTTTCTTTGCTTCGGCGGAATTGCTGCCTCGCACCTCAGTCACAGGATATTTCCTATATATTTCTGATATGCCGGATTTGATTCCGCGGTCCATTTCCCGTAAATCCGCCGCATTCCGCTATTTTAGCTGGAATCGCCATTTGCCGCTGACGCGCGCTCGCGGGCCAGATCGGCCAGACAATTTTACATAAATGGATCATTTAAATTCATTCGGACAGTTTTGGACACTCAGATGTATTTAGAATAATTCCCCTCAATTTTCTTCATAGACTGGGATTTTCTGCCGGACCACAATCAGCATGGACCTTGCTTCTGTTGTCGCTGCTCTCGCCTCCGTTGGTGTCCGTGTCTCTGGTTCTACCCCCAATAACAACATCCAGGGAGAATCCTCGCGTGCCTGCCCCACTGGTCTTGCCGGCCCCGAGCCCTCCGGCACCCACAACGACCCAGGGCAGCACTTTCATGGTAGCAGAGGCTACCTGAATGTTGTTCCTATGGTGTCCCAACCACAGCTAGCCCCTCAGTATGTCCCCGTAGACTCCGCCACCTCCGGAGACGTAACGATCACGCTCCCGTGGTGCTGTGCGAACGAGGCCTTGAGGGGAATGCCTTGCGCAAGCCCAAATTGCCCAAGAAGGACACAAATCAGCAGCTGTGGAGGCCCAGATTACAATCAAGATCCCAGTCGAAATTGGCCATCAAGCAGCTGGAATCTCCCAGCTTACGCTAATGGCAACGCTCCGGTGGAGCTTACGGACTTGGCAGGTACCAATACTCCCTACCAATGTCCACATTTTGAGACCATCGACGCCGACATTGACGACATTGAGATGGGTGGTCCAGGTGAGGTACCTACCTTTAATCGACCAGACAATTGGGCACAATGGGACAACCATTTGTCTTCAGAAGTGACCCGTAACCTTCAGAGTCTTGAGGCCCTGTGTCTATTAGCCACGTCTAAGCTGATAGGACAAGAAAGAATCGCCTCTGATTTTTTATTTGAATATTTTTTCCTCCTTCAAGAAGAAATTAAGACCAGGATGTGGTGGTGTTCTCAAGAAGATGAATCTTTTGCCATTTTCTTGCAGATCTGGGAGGCGAGCCCATTCCCGAAGGAGAAGACCAAGGCACCGGTTGCCGGGCCCTCCGCCCCCCATCCCTCTGTTTCCATCCGCGACGATCTAGCTGCCGCGGTTGAGGAAGGAATTTTAGAGGCAGCTAGGCAGGCAAGCCTGGAAATTAGGACTGAAGGAGCTCCCCAAGTGGACTCCTGGCTGCGAACCACTGAGATTAGCGGTCCGACAGCCTGCTCAGGTCCTTCAGGACACGGTATGTACTGTCCTGCCGACTGCTCTTGCAGATCTCAGCGAGACTCTGAGCTCCAATTGCTCAAAGATCAAATGCAACTCATCATTCAGACGCTGGGAATTAAAGATCTTTTCAAGACCCACATGAGGTCTGAGGGCGCATCATCGGTGGATCAGACAACAGAACCGTCGGAGGAGGCGACAGAAATTTTTTCGATTGCTCCTTCGGTGGACTCTAAGACCACCCATGCACGGATCAGCAGGACTAAGCTAAAGGAAAGGGTTACAATCTCTCGATCACAGAGTAGATCGGCGAAGGCTAGGACTGAGGTTCAGAATGCCAAAAGAACTGCCTCCCGTACTACTCTTCCTGCTGTTGATTCCAATGCAATTGCCCAGATGTTGCTCGCCCAGACCCTCGCCGGAGCTGGTGTGGCTAATGATGCCGCCAAGGTGTCTGCCATTACGGCCGGTGTTGGGCTGGATTCACTCCCTAATCCTACATCATTGCGACTTCGTCAGGTTGCCAAGCAACCAAAGTATAATGGGAACCCCAGACGTTGGCCTCAGTTCCAACGGGAATTTAAACTGTGGGTTAAGACTCAAAAACTCCAGGATGATCAGTTCCTGATGGCCCTTCTGGACTGCCTTGAGGGAGCGCCGGCCAACACTTGGCTCAGAACCTGGAGTGATCGTGAAGATTCAAGTTCCCCCCTTACCTTTGATGAGGTGTGGGAACAGTTGGAGGTTTGTGGATCCCGGCTGCCTGAGGACCATTACCACCAGATGTTGAAGAATTTTCCTTCATTCTCTCGATTAATCTTGCACGAGGTGCAGGACAAGAGACAGCGCTTCTGGAATCTCGTAGAAGAATCTGAACATTCAGGCGAGAAATTTTCTAGTGCCGAGCTGAAAAATCTGATTTTTGACAAGATCCCCTCAGAAACCGCCGCCACCCTTCGGAATCGACAGTCCGAAGAAAAGGTCAAGACCTGGTCGGCGGAGATCGATGGCTTTGACGCCTCGGCCAACCGGTTTACCGTCAGGGAGGCACTTCAAAAGTGCTCCCCCACGTCGTTTACCAAGGTGAAATTCACTGAAAACACGTGGAAAATCAAGTTTAATGAACACGAGGATCGGGACTTGTTTGTCCAAGTCCTCAATAGGGGAGTAAGTTTCCACGGCCATCGCCTGAAGGCCAGGAACTGGGTGTTCTCGTTCACTCCGCAGGAACTGTGGGAAGAGGTTGAGAGGCTCGCTGACGCCGCCAATCAAAATTTCCATGAGGGTCTTGGGGGAAACAGGAATACCCAGCAAAACACCCAAAATGGGGCCCAAAAGGGCAACAAAAAGGTGAATGACACCCGGAATGTTCAGGATCATTGTAGCATCTGTCTTCTTTTAGGTTCTACGAACCGAGCTAAGACACATTCCACTGCTAATCACCGATGGTCTGCTTACGATCACAAGGTGATTGGTGAAAATGTCAGTAATTCTCAGAATTCAGACAGGAATGACAGACAGGTGCATGGTGCCAAGGGGGGAAAGGGTAATCCGAACCCCTCCGGTGGGAACAAAAATACCGGAGGCCCTGGCGGGTCCCAAGGCAAAGGAAATCGGACTCCATCCGGTTCCGGTGGACAGCCGAATGGCCAGACAGGTCCCAATGTCAACGCCGGAGGCGGAAATCGAAATCAAGGCCAAACCCCTCAATTCGGTACAAACAAAGGAAATGCTCCAGGATCACAGGGTAAGGGTAAGGGAAATCCTTCAGGAACCCCCTTCTCTGGTAAGGGCAGAGGGCGTGGCGACGGTGGTGGCCCATCATCCGGCGGCCGTGGCCGTGGACGCGGAAAGGGCAATCATCGTGTGGATCAGGTCTCAGGTGCAGACCAGGTGTCTGATGCGGATCGAGATTACGTCGAAAATGCCCTGAATCCAGCGGATGATCCGTTCCAAGATGAATGGATCGACGAAACAGGCTGTGTTCACAATGTGAACGCAGCCGCTGGAGGTCAGAACGCCTAGGGGAGCCACGAAAATCGCCCCTCCCCAGGCGATTTCAGGCATGATCCCCAAAATTCCTGATCGACCATTACTTGATGTAGGGTCGCTTGTCTCCTCTCCCCTGGATCCGGCAGCGGATCCTTCTGTTGTAGTGGACGAGGTTGGTGTACAGTCCAAGCACAGGGCTCGTCAGTTTGTCACAAAGCTGTGGGTCTCTGATTGCAAGGGAAATTTCCACCTCGCCACTTGTTTGTGTGATAATGGATCAGAGGTAAATCTCCAATCCAACTCTTTCTTACCCGACGACTGCGTGTTTGAATCGCCTCATCCTGTTACCCTCGAGGGAGTTTCTGGACATTCTCTCGCAGGTGGGCAACGCGGTTGTTATATATCCACCCATTTGGTCGCTCAAGACCTTTGGGAAGAGCAAAATGTGGAAGAAGTTGTCCTTAAGGATGACTACTTCTACCGTGCTGACATAAAGTATGACCTTTATTTGGGCCATCCTTGGCTTCGCAAGAACAGGGTAGCGCCCGTAGGTCATCGTCGTTGTTTTTTGCTGGAGTCAGGTCCTTTGGAGCGTCCTGAATTTCGTTTTTTGCACGCAGGGTTTAAAAGTGCAGAAGAATTTTTGAAGCAAAAAGTGACACCAAAATTTGGTGAAGATGTCACCATTGCAGAGGTGAATGGGAGTGCCGATTACTCCCAAGAGTTAGAATGTCTTCGTAGGGACTCCCAGCCACGACGCCCTTTGCGCTGGCACTCTTCATCCTACAGAGTTGTCGACAAATGGCGCGATGCAATTTGTGAATACTTTCATGAACATCATTCATTTTGGCCACAATATGATGCATTTGCTAACTGTATGAACAAGCGCTTTGACAAGCACTTCAGCGACGCTTGGACCCACAAATGGGACAAGAAGTTGTGGATTAATCCTCCGTTTCACTTAATCCAGCAGGTTATCCACAAAATCAAGCAAGATAAAACCCAGGCAATTTTAGTTGTGCCTTTGTGGGACGACAAGCCTTGGTTTCAGGAATTACAGGACATTTGTGTAGATTACATCGAACTTCCCAGGAAGATTAAGCTGTATGCCAGGGACGACACAGGTCCCCTGCCACAGCGGTCCTGGAGTTCGCTTGCATTCCTGGTGGATGGAAAGCTTTCTGACTCTAATTCTGCTGATTCTGGTACTGATTCTTGTGTTGGGTCTGAATCTGAGGTTGAGCGTGGTACTGATGATGAATCTATTTTTTCTGATTTCTGTCCGTCAGATACCCAAGGTGATTCAACGTCCAATGGATCCGCCTCGTCTCCCTCTTCCCCAATACGGTCCACATCGAAAAGAATCTTCAGTGCACGGGCGAGGAAAAATCTCCAATCGCGCCGCAAATTCAGAGTTTTTTATGAAAAACCCCCTGTGGAAGCTTTCATGGATCCTTTCGAGGAGCTGTATCGCGAAGAAAATCTCTGGGATTTCGACACAAGACCCACCTATCTTCAGGAGGCAGTTGATACGGACCTGTTTAGGGACATCCGTAAGAAGATTCTGCCTGCCAAAGCCGAAGAAGTCGCCAAAGTGTTTTCGACAGTAATTCCTGGCGATCAGGTGGACACTGAATTGTGTTCGAGGTCAAGAGAAAAGATTTTTGATGAACGGAAGGACACAACCCTTTCAGGGAAGTTGATCAAAGACCCCCCTGTCCGTGGACAGTTCGGTGAAGCCTTCATCGAGCTTCATGAAGGGTACAAGGCAAAAAAACAGCGCCCTTATGAGAATCATGGACACAAACATGAGATACTCAGAAAAATCATTGAGAGAAATCTCAGGGAATTTGGTTGGCTTGAGGGTTGTATGACCAGCGAATGGTGCTGTTCACCCTTCACAGTCCCGAAGCCACCGCCTGCAGACCAGAACACCATTGATGGTTGGCGAATGGTTGTTGATTTTCGCAATCTCAACGCCGAAACAAAGGCGGATTCACACCCCCTGCCCCTCATTGAGGAGGAAATCGCCAAGAGGGCAAGAGGTCGTTTGTTCTCTGTGCTGGATCTCCGTCACGGCTTTCACCAAATGCCGTTGAGGAAGGACAGCAGACCTCTCACCTGTATGTGCACGCCATGTGGCCCAGTCCAATGGACCGTCATGCCCATGGGGCTGAAGAACGCCCCCTCATTTTTTCAAAGAATGATGGAGGATGTGCTGTTCACAACCCATCCTGAGCTTCGTGCCTTCGTGAGTGTGTACATAGATGACATAATCATCGCGACGGAGGGGGAGGGACTGACCGAAGCCGAGCTGGTGGCCCTACATGAGAAGCAGCTGAACCAAGTTTTGGACATTCTTGACGCCAATCAGCTGATTTGTGGGCCAAAGAAGGGAAAATTATTTTTAAAATCAGTCGAATTTTGTGGTTCTCTCCTAGAGAATGGCACTCGACGACCCAGTCCAGGGAAGCTCGTCGCTATTCAGAAGTGGAAGCGCCCTGAGACGATCACGGAGTTGAGAGGATTCCTGGGTTGTTGCAATTTTTACCACACTTTTGTGCCGAATTATGCCAAATTTGCTGCCCCCCTCACTGAATTATTGAAGGTAGGGAGAGATGCGGGCAAGGCAGGTTCAAAGGTTCGTGTCAAGTGGACTGACGAGTGCGAGGAGGCCTTCCATCACTTGAAGGCAGCCCTCTGCGAAGTCGCCACGTTGCATGTGCCCCAATTTGACCGACCCTTCTACATTAGAACCGACGCATCTAGGTACGCGATCGGAGCTGTCCTTGAACAGGTTGATGAAGCCACCGGCGATCATTACCCTCTTGCATTTTGGTCACGGAAGCTAGCCCCACGCCAAATGCAATGGTCGCCGCGTGAGCAAGAGACTTACGCCATCATCTGTGCTTTAAAAAAGTACCAATCGTGGGTTGGCACCAATCGAGTCGAGGTCCTGACGGATCATCGATCTCTGGAGTATTGGGCCACTGAACACATTGATACTGTCGCGAGCCCAGCTGGTCGACGGGCCAGATGGCACGAATTTCTCTCTCTGTTTGACCTCCATGTGTCGTATTTGCCTGGAAAACACAACACGGTAGCGGATGCTCTGAGCCGATGGGCTTACCCCGCCTCAGAGGGGCTGCAAAGTACCAACATCCATGGTACGGAGCAGGACCGCCATGTCATCATCGAATGGGATCAGGAAGAAAAGAAACTCATTCGACGTGCATGCATGCAGTGCGCTGTTAAACAGCACGCATTGCCGTGTCACGACATCACGGCCATCACAGATCCGGCGCATGCTCACGAGATCTGCACCAAAACGCTGAAAGTCGTGGAAAAAGTCACCGATCCCTCCTCAGGGAGTGTGAAACGGTTTGACTATACCCGACAAGTAAGTCGATTTCGGTTGATCGAGGGCATTAAGCGTCGAGAACCGGCCAAAACTCCACCCCTGCCTAAGGATTCCCTGATCATCCGTGACTGGACGTCCGATTACCTGCAGGATCCCATGTTTAAAGAGGTCTTTGGAAATCTCAAATCCAAAGATGCTCACAGGGATGGGATTTTTGCTGAGTACTCGTTGGATGGGGGGAAGCTGTGGATGGAGGGTAAATTGTGTGTGCCAGACGCCCTAGCCCCCCGAGTGTTAAACTGGTGGCACAAATGGGAGTCCCCCCACGCACATGGCCGTCGACTGTGGTCGATGATTAAGCATAGGTTGTTTGGATCGAGGCTCTACACTCATTGCATGAAAGTAGCTGCCGGATGTGCCCAATGTGCTGTCTCGACGCCTCCCAGCGCGAAGAAGCACGGCCATCTGAGGCCTCATCCTATTCCGGAGCGTCTCTTCAACAGAGTCACGAGTGATTTTTTCTATCTCGGTGAACTCGATGACGAAGAGTGCCATTGGACGAATAAAAAAGTCAATGGTGTGCTCCTTATTCAGTGCCGTCATTCCGGCTACATTCAAGTGTTGCCTTGCAACATTGAGTCGATGACTGGCAAGGCTGCCGCCAAATGGTGCGCGCAGACCTGGATGGGAGGCTGGGACGTCCCATCCGAGGTGGTCACGGATTCAGGCAAAGAGTACACCTCCGAATGGTGGAGAGAATTGTGTGCTCGCCTTGGAATCCACCATCTCCGATGTGAAATCCACTCGCATCGAGCGCTGCCTGGCGAAAGAGCCGGCCGCTCAATAATTAATATGCTTCGTAAGGAGCTCGCGAGTGAAAAGGATTTCCATTGGCTTGAAGTTCTCTTCGCATTGCTTCGCCGTTACCACAACACGCCTTTGTATCATGGCCTTTCTCCAAATGAAATTGTCGTTGGACGAAAGAAGTGTTGGTGGAACATGCCGTTGAATAATCCTCGCCCCTGTAAGGATGCTTCGCTGTTTTTGGACGAAGTCCAACGAGCAGATAAATCTGTGTCGAAATTAATCGAGAAGCATCAAGCTGACTGGCTTTGGGTTCAAAATCAAGGTCGAAAAAACCCCCACAATTTTGAAGTCGATGACCGAGTTTGGCTTCGAAAATCCGAAACCACCCTGGACGGAGATGACAAGCTTCTTCCCTTGTGGGAGGGGCCATTCGCTGTTACAGCGCGTCTTGGTGAGAACAGGTGGAGGATCCTGTGGATGTCAGCAGGGAAATTGATGTTTTCGGCGATCGCCTCAAGAGAGAGATCCCCTCCCCCAAGGATCGAGTTAAACCTCTTTTTTGGACTGCAAAACACTTGTCCGATCGGGTAATCGAAGGGGGAAAGTACGAACTCAAGAGGATTGTTGAAGCAAGACGTGACGCCAAGGGCGAATGGGAATTTCTGTGTGAGTGGAGGGGCTTTGATCCCAGTCACAACAACTGGGAACCAGCCCAATCTTTTGTCCATGGGTACACCAAGGGGTTCATTGACTTCCTCAAGAAGCACCCCGAAATTGGAGTACTCCTGACAGATTGTTTGTCGAAACCAGACAGACAAGTGGAGAGCGACGGAAAACGACCTGTGGTGAATCGAGATCCAGCCTTTTACGGCCCTCAGCCGCCACATTCCAGGGCTGATCCGTCGATCCCCCCTCCTGCGGTCAGGCCAGCCCAGGAGCCAAATGAGGACCAAGCTTCAAGTTCGGTCGCTGATCTGCAGCGCCCAAGCCGTACGAGGGCCAGGCCAGACAGGTTGGTGGTCACATGCATTCGTGCTTGGCCGAATTGAGGAAGCCATCCTACCACATTCTGCTCAATCCACTGTTCGTTCTTTCTGTTTATGTCATGATGTGGAGAACTGCGAATGTTTGATAATTTGACGTCAATCAACTTTTCTTTGGTCTCCGTTAGGCAGACAAGGCGTAGATACGCTGACGGAGTGTGCTGCCGTGTTCAGAAAAAACCAAACTCAGGCTTAATTCAGGCAGATTCGGGGTAATCTTGTCTCTGTTGGTCTGTGCATCTTTGGAATTTGGCTACTCGTGCAGATGGAAGCAAATGTACATAGTCAAAGCACCGGCCGGTGACATTCACCCCTACAGGCAACCCCTGTAGTACTGGCTGCACCAGATGCGACGCCAGGAACTCAGATCTCACCTTCATTTGCTGTGATGCTGACGCCAAAGTCCAGATTCAGATCCAGGATCCTCAAATTTGCCTTGATTTTCTCAGGTTTGTTCATCATTCTGCCACTGTTGTACGAAACCAAGACGTCAATTGTTCAGACAATCTTCATCTAGGAGCTCTAGGGACTTCTAACAGTAACCTCTGAAGTCCGTAAGCTTCGTTGTATTTTTGGCACACGCCAATGTGAGCTCAATCCGACCTGAAACTGTCGAGAATGGTGAATCCAAGTGTCTTGTGGGATTTCATCAAAAGATTGGCCTTGTCCAAGTCGATTGACACCACCGCCACTGTAAATTCGGTGTCTCTCAGTTATATACTGTCAGTAAAGCGCCTTCAGTGAACCTTCGGCGCGTTACATGCCAAGGATCCAGGGCCAGCATGTCCCATCATGATGCATCATCACATGATCCACATTTTGACAGAATCTGTTTGATGCTCGCGAACCAACGTGCCGGAAAGCACAATTGAGCTGAATAAACGACAATATATATTAACTTTAGTCTAAACGAAGGTGTTAGTAGTTTCAGTTGTACACATTCCGCTTCATTTCACCTTCATCTTAGGGAATGTGCTGACATTAGGAAAATTTAGATTGATTTCTTTGTCATCTCCTCTCATTCCTCGAAGATCTGTCGACGGCTTTGCCTAACTTCGTTGACGCTTATGATCTTCTGTGCATTTAGAGTCTGTAGACTACATGTGTAATTGTTTAACCTCTCTGTGATTGCTTAATCCACTTCATCTTTGCTCCAAATGAATGCTGAATCTTGTGATCATCCACCTGATGCGCCGAATCTGATGCACATGCTGCACTTTTCAGAACGAGAAAAGCGGGAATAACACGATGTAGAGTTCGGCGAGGACACCGTAGCGTGCCCGCGACAGCGAAACTGTGCCAGAGCGCTGAGATGTCACTCCAATTCTTGATCCCCCCACTTAATCCATCAATAATCTACCTCATTCTCAACCAATGCATGGTTTGGTATCGATTCTCGATACGTTTACATGCTTTTTAGCCCGTGACCTCATGTTCTACTGCACGGAGGACTGTTCGTCACTTCTCATTCTGTCTCATTTCAGATTCATCCAGCCTGATTCAGTGCCAATTCAGCCCAATTCAGGTCAGATCAAGCAGATTTCGCCCCATCGAGGCTACATTTCTATGTTTTTCTGGGACCTACCCGCACTACGTTCTTCGTTGACGTAGCGACACACCCCAGTGTGTTTTTGGAGGGGGAGTGTAAGTGCGGCTAGCCCCATCTGCTCAGATTTTCAGACATTCTGCCCAGATTGGCTACATTTTGGTCATTTTCTTTGCTTCGGCGGAATTGCCGCCTCGCAGCTCAGTCACAGGATATTTCCTATATATTTCTGATATGCCGGATTTGATTCCGCGGTCCATTTCCCGTAAATCCGCCGCATTCCGCTATTTTAGCTGGAATCGCCATTTGCCGCTGACGCGCGCTCGCGGGCCAGATCGGCCAGACAATTTTACATAAATGGATCATTTAAATTCATTCGGACAGTTTTGGACACTCAGATGTATTTAGAATAAATCCCCTCAATTTTCTTCATAGACTGGGATTTTCTGCCGGACCACAATCAGCATGGACCTTGCTTCTGTTGTCGCTGCTCTCGCCTCCGTTGGTGTCCGTGTCTCTGGTTCTACCCCCAATAACAACATCCAGGGAGACTCCTCGCGTGCCTGCCCCACTGGTCTTGCCGGCCCCGAGCCCTCCGGCACCCACAACGACCCAGGGCAGCACTTTCACAAAACACACTTCGTTCCCCAAATTGAAGAGTCAGACCCCGCTCAAATTGTGCCTCTGGAAGCGTCAACTCGCAAGGAGTGTTTTGAGAGAAAAAAACTCCATCCGCGGAGGTACTCATTTTGTAAGAATCCCCTTCAAATGTCCGGAGATCCGGTGATTATTTGGAGGTTTGGAAATTTGATTGGTTGTACGATGACTATGGGGTCAAAACACACTTCGTTCCCCAAATTGCAGTGTCAGACCCCGCTCAAAGTGTGCCCCTGGAAGCGTCAACTCGCAAGGAGTGTTTTGAGAGAGAAAAATTCCATCCGCGGAGGTACTCATTTTGCAATAAAACCCTTCAAACGTCCGGAGATCCGGTGATTATTTGGAGCTTTGGAAATTTGATTGCTTGTATGAATACTATGGGGTCAAAACACACTTCCTTCCCCAAATTGAAGAATCAGACCTCTCCCAAAGTGTGCCCCTGGAAGCGTCAACTCGCAAGGAGCGTTTAGGGAAAAAGAAACTCCATCCGCGGAGGGACTCGTTTTGCAATAATCCCCTTCAAACGTCCCGAGACCGTCTGATTATTTGGAGCTTTGGAAATTTGATTGCTTGTAGGATGACTCTGGAGTCAGAACACACTTCGTTCTCCAAGTTGAAGAGTCAGACCTCTCCCAAAGTGTGGCCATGGAAGCGTCAACTCGCAAGGAGCGTTTTGAGAGAAAAAAACTCCATCCGCGGAGGTACCCATTTTGCAATAAACCCCTTCAAAGGTGCGGAGATCGTGTGATTATTTGGAGCTTTGACAATTTGATTGCTTGTACGACGACTATGGGGTCAAAAAACACTTCTTTCCCCAAATTGAAGAGTCAGACCCCGCTCAAAGTGTGCCCCTGGAAGCGTCAACTCGCAAGGAGTGTTTTGAGAGAAAAAAGTTCCATCCGCGGGGGTACTCATTTTGTAATAAACCCCTTCAAACGTCCGGAGATCGTGTGATTATTTGGAGCTTTGGAAATTTGATTGCTTGTACGATTACTATGGGGTCAAAACACACTTCGTTCCCCAAATTGAAGAATCAGACCTCTCCCAAAGTGTGCCCATGGAAGCGTCAACTCGCAAGGAGCGAATTGACAGGAAAAAACTCCATCCGCGGAGGTACTCATTTTGTAATAATCCCCTTCAAATGTCCGGAGATCCGGTGATTATTTGGAGCTTTGGAAATTTGATTGCTTGTACGATGACTTTGGGGTCAAAACACACTTCGTTCCCCAAATTGAAGAGTCAGACCCCGCTCAAATTGTGCCCCTGGAAGCGTCAACTCGCAAGGAGCGATTACAGAGGAAAAAACTCCATCCGCGGAGGTACTCATTTTGCAATAACCCCCTTCAAACGTCCCAAGATCTGGTGATTATTTGGCGCTCTGGCAGTTTTATTGCTTGTACGATGACTATGGGGAAAAACACACTTCGTTCCCCAAATTGAAGAGTCAGACCCCGCTCAAAGTGTGCGCCTGGAAGCGTCAACTCGCAAGGAGCGATTTGAGAGGAAAAAACTCCATCCGCGGAGGTACTCATTTTGCAATAATCCCCTTCAAACGTCCAGAGATCCGGTGATTATTTGGAGCTTTGGAAATTTGATTGCTTGTACGATGACTATGGGGCCAAAACACACTTCCTTCCCCAAATTGAAGAATCAGACCTCCCCCAAAGTGTGCGCATGGAAGCGTCAACTCGCAAGGAGCGATTTGACAGGAAAAAACTCCATCCGCGGAGGTACTCATTTTGTAATAATCCCCTTCAAATGTCCGGAGATCCGGTGATTATTTGGAGCTTTGGAAATTTGATTGCTTGTACGATGACTTTGGGGTCAAAACACACTTCGTTCCCCAAATTGAAGAGTCAGACCCCGCTCAAATTGTGCCTCTGGAAGCGTCAACTCGCAAGGAGTGTTTTGAGAGAAAAAAACTCCATCCGCGGAGGTACTCATTTTGTAAGAATCCCCTTCAAATGTCCGGTGATCCGGTGATTATTTGGAGGTTTGGAAATTTGATTGGTTGTACGATGACTATGGGGTCAAAACACACGTCGTTCCCCAAATTGCAGTGTCAGACCCCGCTCAAAGTGTGCCCCTGGAAGCGTCTACTCGCAAGGTGTTTTTTGAGAGAAAAAAAACTCCATCCGCGGAGGTACTCATTTTGCAATAAACCCCTCCAAAGGTGCGGAGATCGTGTGATTATTTGGAGCTTTGACAATTTGATTGCTTGTACGATGACTATGGGGTCAAAACACACTTCTTTCCCCAAATTGAAGAGTCAGACCCCGCTCAAAGTGTGCCCCTGGAAGCGTCAACTCGCAAGGAGCGTTTTGAGAGGAAAAAGTTCCATCCGCGGAGGTACTCATTTTGTAATAAACCCCTTCAAACGTCCGAAGATCGTGTGATTATTTGGAGGTTTGGAAATTTGATTGGTTGTACGATGACTATGGGGTCAAAACACACTTCGTTCCCCAAATTGCAGTGTCAGACCCCGCTCAAAGTGTGCCCCTGGAAGCGTCAACTCGCAAGGAGTGTTTTGAGAGAGAAAAATTCCATCCGCGGAGGTACTCATTTTGCAATAAAACCCTTCAAACGTCCGGAGATCCGGTGATTATTTGGAGCTTTGGAAATTTGATTGCTTGTACGAATACTATGGGGTCAAAACACACTTCCTTCCCCAAATTGAAGAATCAGACCTCTCCCAAAGTGTGCCCCTGGAAGCGTCAACTCGCAAGGAGCGTTTAGGGAAAAAGAAACTCCATCCGCGGAGGGACTCGTTTTGCAATAATCCCCTTCAAACGTCCCGAGACCGTCTGATTATTTGGAGCTTTGGAAATTTGATTGCTTGTAGGATGACTCTGGAGTCAGAACACACTTCGTTCTCCAAGTTGAAGAGTCAGACCTCTCCCAAAGTGTGGCCATGGAAGCGTCAACTCGCAAGGAGCGTTTTGAGAGAAAAAAACTCCATCCGCGGAGGTACCCATTTTGCAATAAACCCCTTCAAAGGTGCGGAGATCGTGTGATTATTTGGAGCTTTGACAATTTGATTGCTTGTACGATGACTATGGGGTCAAAACACACTTCGTTCCCCAAATTGAAGAGTCAAACCCCGCTCAAAGTGTGCCCCTGGAAGCGTCCACTCGCAAGGAGTGTTTTGAGAGAAAAAAGTTCCATCCACGGAGGTACTCATTTTGTAATAAACCCCTTCAAACGTCCGGAGATCGTGTGATTATTTGGAGGTTTGGAAATTTGATTGGTTGTACGATGACTATGGGGTCAAAACACACGTCGTTCCCCAAATTGCAGTGTCAGACCCCGCTCAAAGTGTGCCCCTGGAAGCGTCTACTCGCAAGGTGTTTTTTGAGAGAAAAAAAACTCCGTCCGCGGAGGTACTCATTTTGCAATAGACCCCTCCAAAGGTGCGGAGATCGTGTGATTATTTGGAGCTTTGACAATTTGATTGCTTGTACGATGACTATGGGGTCAAAACACACTTCTTTCCCCAAATTGAAGAGTCAGACCCCGCTCAAAGTGTGCCCCTGGAAGCGTCAACTCGCAAGGAGTGTTTTGAGAGAAAAAAGTTCCATCCGCGGAGGTACTCATTTTGTAATAAACCCCTTCAAACGTCCGGAGATCGTGTGATTATTTGGAGCGTTGAAAATTTGATTGCTTGTACGATTACTATGGGGTCAAAACACACTTCGTTCCCCAAATTGAAGAATCAGACCTCTCCCAAAGTGTGCCCATGGAAGCGTCAACTCGCAAGGAGCGATTTGAGAGGAAAAAACTCCATCCGCGGAGGTACTCATTTTGCAATAATCCCCTTCAAACGTCCCGAGATCTGGTGATTATTTGGCGCTCTGGCAGTTTTATTGCTTGTACAATGACTATGGGGGAAAACACACTTCGTTCCCCAAATTGAAGAGTGAGACCCCGCTCAAAGTGTGCGCCTGGAAGCGTCAACTCGCAAGGAGTGTTTTGAGAGAAAAAAACTCCATCCGCGGAGGTACTCATTTTGTAATAAAACCCTTCAAACGTGCGCATATCGTGTGATTATTTGGAGCTTTGGAAATTTGATTGCTTGTACGATGACTATGGGGCCAAAACACACTTCCTTCCCCAAATTGAAGAATCAAACCTCCCCCAAAGTGTGCTTCTGGAAGCGTCAACTCGCAAGGAGCGATTTGAGAGGAAAAAACTCCATCCGCGGAGGTACTCATTTTGCAATAACCCCCTTCAAACGTCCGGAGATCCGGTGATTATTTGGAGCTTTGGAAATTTGATTGCTTGTACGATGACTTTGGGGTCAAAACACACTTCGTTCCCCAAATTGAAGAGTCAGACCCCGCTCAAATTGTGCCCCTGGAAGCGTCCACTCGCAAGGACCGTTTTGAGAGAAAAAAACTCCATCCGCGGAGGTACTCATTTTGTAATAATCCCCTTCAAATGTCCGGAGATCCGGTGATTATTTGGAGGTTTGGAAGTTTGATTGGTTGTACGATGACTATGGGGTCAAAACACACGTCGTTCCCCAAATTGCAGTGTCAGACCCCGCTCAAAGTGTGCCCCTGGAAGCGTCTACTCGCAAGGTGTTTTTTGAGAGAAAAAAGTTCCATCCACGGAGGTACTCATTTTGCAATAAACCCCTCCAAAGGTGCGAAGCTCGTGTGATTATTTGGAGCTTTGACAATTTGATCTTGTACGATGACTATGGGGTCAAAACACACTTCTTTCCCCAAATTGAAGAGTCAGACCCCGCTCAAAGTGTGCCCCTGGAAGCGTCAACTCGCAAGGAGTGTTTTGAGAGAAAAAAGTTCCATCCGCGGAGGTACACATTTTGTAATAAACCCCTTCAAACGACCCGAGACCGTGTGATTATTTGGAGGTTTGGAAATTTGATTGGTTGTACGATGACTATGGGGTCAAAACACACTTCGTTCCCCAAATTGCAGTGTCAGACCCCGCTCAAAGTGTGCCCCTGGAAGCGTCTACTCGCAAGGAGTGTTTTGAGAGAGAAAAATTCCATCCGCGGAGGTACTCATTTTGCAATAAAACCCTTCAAACGTCCGGAGATCCGGTGATTATTTGGAGCTTTGGAAATTTGATTGCTTGTACGATTACTATGGGGTCAAAACACACTTCCTTCCCCAAATTGAAGAATCAGACCTCTCCCAAAGTGTGCCCCTGGAAGCGTCAACTCGCAAGGAGCGTTTTGGGAAAAAGAAACTCCATCCGCGGAGGGACTCGTTTTGCAATAATCCCCTTCAAACGTCCCGAGACCGTCTGATTATTTGGAGCTTCGGAAATTTGATTGCTTGTAGGATGACTCTGGAGTCAGAACACACTTCGTTCTCCAAGTTGAAGAGTCAGACCTCTCCCAAAGTGTGGCCATGGAAGCGTCAACTCGCAAGGAGCGTTTTGAGAGAAAAAAACTCCATCCGCGGAGGTACTCATTTTGCAATAAACCCCTTCAAAGGTGCGGAGATCATGTGATTATTTGGAGCTTTGACAATTTGATTGCTTGTACGATGACTATGGGGTCAAAACACACTTCCTTCCCCAAATTGAAGAGTCAAACCCCGCTCAAAGTGTGCCCCTGGAAGCGTCCACTCGCAAGGAGTGTTTTGAGAGAAAAAAGTTCCATCCGCGGAGGTACTCATTTTGTAATAAACCCCTTCAAACGTCCGGAGATTGTGTGATTATTTGGAGGTTTGGAAATTTGATTGGTTGTACGATGACTATGCGGTCAAAACACACGTCGTTCCCCAAATTGCAGTGTCAGACCCCGCTCAAAGTGTGCCCCTGGAAGCGTCTACTCGCAAGGTGTTTTTTGAGAGAAAAAAAACTCCATCCGCGGAGGTACTAATTTTGCAATAAACCCCTCCAAAGGTGCGGAGATCGTGTGATTATTTGGAGCCTTGACAATTTGATTGCTTGTACGATGACTATGGGGTCAAAACACACTTCTTTCCCCAAATTGAAGAGTCAGACCCCGCTCAAAGTGTGCCCCTGGAAGCGTCAACTTGCAAGGAGTGTTTTGAGAGAAAAAAGTTCCATCCGCGGAGGTACTCAATTTATAAGAAACCCCTTCAAACGTCCGGAGATCGTGTGATTATTTGGAGCTTTGAAAATTTGATTGCTTGTACGATTACTATGGGGCCAAAACACACTTCGTTCCCCAAATTGAAGAATCAGACCTCTCCCAAAGTGTGCCCATGGAAGCGTCAACTCGCAAGGAGCGATTTGAGAGGAAAAAACTCCGTCCGCGGAGGTACTCATTTTGCAATAATCCCCTTCAAACGTCCCGAGATCTGGTGATTATTTGGCGCTCTGGCAGTTTTATTGCTTGTACGATGACTATGGGGAAAAACACACTTCGTTCCCCAAATTGAAGAGTCAGACCCCGCTCAAAGTGTGCGCCTGGAAGCGTCAACTCGCAAGGAGTGTTTTGAGAGAAAAAAACTCCATCCGCGGAGGTACTCATTTTGTAATAAAACCCTTCAAACGTGCGCATATCGTGTGATTATTTGGAGCTTTGGAAATTTGATTGCTTGTACGATGACTATGGGGCCAAAACACACTTCCTTCCCCAAATTGAAGAATCAGACCTCCCCCAAAGTGTGCCCATGGAAGCGTCAACTCGCAAGGAGCGATTTGAGAGGAAAAAACTCCATCCGCGGAGGTACTCATTTTGTAATAATCCCCTTCAAACGTCCGGAGATCCGGTGATTATTTGGACCTTTGGAAATTTGATTGCTTGTACGATGACTTTGGGGTCAAAACACACTTCGTTCCCCAAATTGAAGAGTCAGACCCCGCTCAAATTGTGCCCCTGGAAGCGTCCACTCGCAAGGACCGTTTTGAGAGAAAAAAACTCCATCCGCGGAGGTAGTCATTTTGTAATAATCCCCTTCAAATGTCCGGAGATCCGGTGATTATTTGGAGGTTTGGAAGTTTGATTGGTTGTACGATGACTATGGGGTCAAAACACACGTCGTTCCCCAAATTGCAGTGTCAGACCCCGCTCAAAGTGTTCCCCTGGAAACATCAACTCGCAAGGAGTGTTTTGAGAGAGAAAAATTCCATCCGCGGAGGTAGTCATTTTGCAATAAAACCCTTCAAACGTCCGGAGATCCGGTGATTATTTGGAGCTTTGGAAATTTGATTGCTTGTACGATTACTATGGGGTCAAAACACACTTCCTTCCCCAAATTGAAGAATCAGACCTCTCCCAAAGTGTGCCCCTGGAAGCGTCAACTCGCAAGGAGCGTTTTGGGAAAAAGAAACTCCATCCGCGGAGGGACTCGTTTTGCAATAATCCCCTTCAAACGTCCCGAGACCGTCTGATTATTTGGAGCTTTGGAAATTTGATTGCTTGTAGGATGACTCTGGAGTCAGAACACACTTCGTTCTCCAAGTTGAAGAGTCAGACCTCTCCCAAAGTGTGGCCATGGAAGCGTCCACTCGCAAGGAGCGTTTTGAGAGAAAAAAACTCCATCCGCGGAGGTACTCATTTTGCAATAAACCCCTTCAAAGGTGCGGAGATCGTGTGATTATTTGGAGCTTTGACAATTTGATTGCTTGTACGATGACTATGGGGTCAAAACACACTTCCTTCCCCAAATTGAAGAGTCAAACCCCGCTCAAAGTGTGCCCCTGGAAGCGTCCACTCGCAAGGAGTGTTTTGAGAGAAAAAAGTTCCATCCGCGGAGGTACTCATTTTGTAATAAACCCCTTCAAACGTCCGGAGATTGTGTGATTATTTGGAGGTTTGGAAGTTTGATTGGTTGTACGATGACTATGGGGTCAAAACACACGTCGTTCCCCAAATTGCAGTGTCAGACCCCGCTCAAAGTGTGCCCCTGGAAGCGTCTACTCGCAAGGTGTTTTTTGAGAGAAAAAAAACTCCATCCGCGGAGGTACTCATTTTGCAATAAACCCCTCCAAAGGTGCGGAGATCGTGTGATTATTTGGAGCTTTGACAATTTGATTGCTTGTACGATGACTATGGGGTCAAAACACACTTCTTTCCCCAAATTGAAGAGTCAGACCCCGCTCAAAGTGTGCCCCTGGAAGCGTCAACTTGCAAGGAGTGTTTTGAGAGAAAAAAGTTCCATCCGCAGAGGTACTCAATTTATAAGAAACCCCTTCAAACGTCCGGAGATCGTGTGATTATTTGGAGCTTTGAAAATTTGATTGCTTGTACGATTACTATGGGGTCAAAACACACTTCGTTCCCCAAATTGAAGAATCAGACCTCTCCCAAAGTGTGGCCATGGAAGCGTCAACTCGCAAGGAGCGATTTGAGAGGAAAAAACTCCATCCGCGGGGGTACTCATTTTGCAATAACCCCCTTCAAACGTCCCGAGATCTGGTGATTATTTGGCGCTCTGGCAGTTTCATTGCTTGTACGATGACTATGGGGAAAAACACACTTCGTTCCCCAAATTGAAGATTCAGACCCCGCTCAAAGTGTGCGCCTGGAAGCGTCAACTCGCATAGAGTTTTTTGAGAGAAAAAAACTCCATCCGCGGAGGTACTCATTTTGTAATAAAACCCTTCAAACGTGCGGAGATCGTGTGATTATTTGGAGCTTTGGAAATTTGATTGCTTGTACGATTACTATGGGGTCAAAACACACTTTGTTCCCCAAAGTGAAGAATCAGACCTCCCCCAAAGGGTGCCCATGGAACCGTCAACTCGCAAGGAGCGATTTGAGAGGAAAAAACTCCATCCGCGGAGGTACTCATTTTGCAATAATCCCCTTCAAACGTCCAAAGATCCGGTGATTATTTGGAGCTTTGGAAATTTGATGGCTTGTACGATGACTATGGGGCCAAAACACACTTCCTTCCCCAAATTGAAGAATCAGACCTCCCCCAAAGTGTGCCCCTGGAAGCGTCAACTCGCAAGGAGCGATTTGAGAGGAAAAAACTCCAACCGCGGAGGTACTCATTTTGTAATAATCCCCTTCAAATGTCCGGAGATCCGGTGATTATTTGGAGCTTTGGAAATTGGATTGCGTGTACGATGACTTTGGGGTCAAAACACACTTCGTTCCCCAAATTGAAGAGTCAGACCCCGCTCAAATTGTGCCTCTGGAAGCGTCAACTCGCAAGGAGTGTTTTGAGAGAAAAGAACTCCATCCGCGGAGGTACTCATTTTGCAATAATATCCATCAAATGTCCGGAGATCCGGTGATTTTTTGGAGCTTTGGAAATTTGATTGCTTGTACGATGACTATGGGGTCAAAACACACTTCGTTCCCCAAATTGAAGAATGAGACCTCTCCCAAACCGTGGCCATGAAAGCGTCAACTCGCAAGGAACGATTTGAGAGGAAAAACCTCCATCTGCGGAGGGACTCATTTTGCAATAATCCCCTTCAAACGTCCAGAGATCCGGTGATTATTTGGAGCTTTGGAAATCTGATTGCTTGTACGATGACTTTGGGGTCAAAACACAATTCGTTCCCCAAATTGAAGAGTCAGACCCCGCTCAAAGTGTGCCCCTGGAAGCCTCAACTCGCAAGGAGCGTTTTGGGGGAAAAAAACTCCATCCGCGGAGGGACTCGATTTGCAATAATCCCCTTCCAACGTCCCGAGACCGTCTGATTATTTTCGGGCTTTGGAAATTTGATTGCTTGTAGGATGACTCTAGAGTCAAAACACACTTCGTTCCCCAAATTGAAGAATCAGACCTCTCCCAAAGTGTGGCCATGGAAGCGTCAACTCGCAAGGAGCGGTGTGAGAGAAAAAAACACAATCCGCGGAGGTACTCATTTTGCAATAATCCCCCTCATACGTCCGGAGATCGTGTGATTATTTGGAGCCTTGGAAATTTGATTGCTTGTAGGATGACTCTGGGGTCAAAACAAACTTCGTTCCCCAAATTGAAGAGTCAGACCCCGCGCAGAGTGTGCCCCTGGAAGCGTCAACTCGCAAGGAGCGATTTGAGAGGTAAAAACGCCATCCGCGGAGGTACTCGTTTTGCAATAATCCCCTTCAAACGTCCGGAGATATGGTGTTTATTTGGAGCTTTGGAACCTTGATTGCTTGTAGGATGACTCTAGAGTCAAAACACACTTCGTTCCCCAAGTTGAAGAATCAGACCTCTCCCAAAGTGTGGCCATGGAAGCGTCAACTCGCAAGGAGCGTTTTGAGACAAAAAAACTCCATCCGCGGAGGTACTCATTTTGCAATAAACCCCTTCAAACGTCGAGAGATCGTGTGATTATTTGGAGCTTTGGAAATCTGATTGCTTGTACGATTACTATGGGGTCAAAACACACTTCGTTCCCCAAATTGAAGAGTCACACCCCGCTCAAAGTGTGGCCGTGGAAGCGTCCACTCGCAAGGATTGTTTTGAGAGCAAAAAACTCCATCCGCGGAGGTACTCCTTTTGCAATAAACCCCTTCAAATGTCCGAAGCCCGTGTGATTATTTGGAGCTTTGGAAATTTGATTGGTTGTACGATGACCATGGGGTCAAAACACACTTCGTTCCCCAAATTGAAGAATCAGACCCCTCCCAAAGTGTGCCCCTGGAAGCGTCAACTCGCAAGAAGCGATTTGAGAGGAAAAAACTCCATCCGCGGAGGTACTCATTTTGTAACAATCTCCTTCAAACGCCCGGAGATCCGGTGATTATTTGGAGCTTTTGAAATTTGATTGCTTGTACGATTACTTTGGGGTCAAGACACACTTCGTTCCCCAAATTGAAGAGTCGGACCCCGCTCAAAGTGTGCCCCTGGAAGCGTCAACTCGCAAGGAGTGTTTTGAGAGAAAAAAACTCCATCCGCGGAGGTACTCATTTTGCAATAAACCCCTTCAAACGTGCGGAGATCGTATGATTATTAGGAGCTTTGGAAATTTGATTGCTTGTAGGATGACTCTGGGGTCAAAACACACTTCGTTCCCCAAATTGAAGAATCAGACCTCTCTCAAAATGTGGCCCTGGAAGCGTCAACCCGCAAGGAGCGGTTTCAGAGGAAAAAACTCCATCCGCGGAGGTACTCATTTTGCAATAAACCCCTACAAACGTCCCGAGATCGTATGATTATATGGAGCTTTGGAAATTTGATTGCTTGTACGAGGACTATGGGCTCAAAACACACTTCGTTCCCCAAATTGAAGAATCAGACCTCTCCCAAAGTGTGCCCCTGGAAGCGTCAACTCGCAAGGAGCGATTTGAGAGAAAAAAACTCCATCCGCGGAGGTACTCGTTTTGTAATAATCCCCTGCAAACGTCCGGAGATCCGGTGATTATTTGGAGCTTTGGAAATTTGATTGCTTGTACGATGACTTTGGGGTCAAAACACACTTCGTTCCCCAAATTGAAGATTCAGACCTCTCCCGAAGTGTGCCCATGGAAGTGTCAACCCGCAAGGAGCGTTTTGAGAGGAAAAAACTCCATCCGCGGAGGTAGTGATTTTGTAATAATCCCCTTCAAACGTCCAGAGATCCGGTGATTATTTGGAGCTTTGGAAATTTGATTGCGTGTACGATGACTTTGGGGTCAAAACACACTTCGTTCCCCGAATTGAAGAATTAGACCCCGCTCAAAGTGTGGCCGTGGAAGCGTCCACTCGCAAGGAGCGTTTTGAGAGAAAAAAACTCCATCCGTGGAGGTACTCATTTTGCAATAAACCCCTTCAAACGTTCCGAGACCGTGTGATTATTTGGAACTTTGGAAATTTGATTCCTTGTACAATGACTCTGGAGTCAAAACACACTTCGTTCCCCAAGTTGAAGAGTCAGACCCCGCTCAAACTGTGCCCCTGGAAGCGTCACCTCGCAAGGAGCGATTTGAGAGGAAAAAACTCCATCCGCGGAGGTACTCATTTTGCAATAAACCCCTTCAAACGTCCGGAGATCCGGTGATTATTTGGAGCTTTTGAAATTTGATTGCTTGTACGATTACTTTGGGGTCAAGACACACTTCGTTCCCCAAATTGAAGAGTGAGACCCCGCTCAAAGTGTGCCCCTGGAAGGGTCAACTCGCAACGAGCATTTTGGGAGGAAAAAACTCCATCCGCGGAGGGACTCGTTTTGCAATAATCCCCTTCAAACGTCCCGAGACCGTGTGATTATTAGGAGCTTTGGAAATTTGATTGCTTGTAGGATGACTCTGGGGTCAAAACACACTTCGTTCCCCAAATTGAAGAATCAGACCTCTCTCAAAATGTGGCCATGGAAGCGTCAACCCGCAAGGAGCGGTTTCAGAGGAAAAAACTCCATCCGCGGAGGTACTCATTTTGCAATAAACCCCTTCAAACGTCCCGGGATAGTGTGATTATTTGGAGCCTTGGAAATTTGATTGCTTGTACGAAGACCATGGGGTCAAAACACACTTCGGTCCCCAAATTGAAGAGCCACACCCCGCTCAAAGTGTGCCCCTGGAAGCGTCAACTCGCAAGGAGTGTTTTGAGAGAAAAAAATTCCATCCGCGGAGGTGCGTGCGGAGATCGTGTGTCTATTTGGAGGTTTGGAAATTTGATTGCTTGTACGATTACTATGGGGTCAAAACACACTTCGTTTCCCAAATTGCAGAGTTAGACCCCGCTCAAAGTGTGCCCGTGGAAGCGTCCACTCGCAAGGAGTGTTTTGAGAGAGAAAAACTCCATCCGCGGAGGTACTCATTTTGCAATAAACCCCTTCAAACGTCCGGAGACCGGGTGTTTATTTGGAGCTTTCGAAATTTGATTGCTTGTAGGATGACTCTGGGGTCAAAACACACTTCCTTCCCCAAATTGAAGAATCAGACCTCTCCCAAAGTGTGGCCATGGAAGCGTCAACTCGCAAGGAGCGTTTTGAGAGAAAAAAACTCCATCCGCCCAGGTACTCATTGTGCAATAATCCCCCTCAAACGTCCGGAGATGGTGTGATTATTTGGAGGTTTGGAAATTTGATTGCTTGTAAGATGACTATGGGGTCAAAACACACTTCCTTCTCCAAACTGAAGAATCACACCTCTCCCAAAGTGTGCCCCTGGAAGCGTCAACTCGCAAGGAGCGATTTGAGAGAAAAAAACTCCATGCGCGGAGGTACTCATTTTGTAATAATACCCTGCAAACGTCCGGAGATCCGGTGATTATTTGGAGCTTTGGAAATTTGATTGCTTGTACGATGACTTTTGGGTCAAAACACACTTCGTTCCCCGAATTGAAGTATCAGACCCCGCTCAAAGTGTGGCCGTGGAAGCGTCCACTCGCAAGGAGCGTTCTGAGTGAAAAAAACTCCATCCGCGGAGGTACTCATTTTGCAATAAACCCTTTCAAACGTCCGGAGATCCGGTGAATATTTGGAGCTTTGGACCTTTGACTGCTTGTACGATGACTATGGGGCCAAAACACACTTCGTTCCCCAAATTGAAGAATCAGACCTCTCCCAAAGTGTGCCCATGGAAGTGTCAACCCGCAAGGAGCGTTTTGAGAGGAAAAAACTTCATCCGCGGAGGTACTCATTTTGTAATAATCCCCTTCAAACGTCCGGAGATCCGGTGATTATTTGAAGCTTTGGAAATTGGATTGCGTGTACGATGACTTTGGGGTCAAAACACACTTCGTTCCCCAAATTGAAGAATTAGACCCCGCTCAAAGTGTGGCCGTGGAAGCGTCCACTCGCAAGGAGCGTTTTGAGAGAAAAAAACTCCGTCCGCGGAGGTACTCATTTTGCAATAAACCCCTTCAAACGTTCCGAGACCGTGTGATTATTTGGAACTTTGGAAATTTGATTGCGTGTACGATGACTTTGGGGTCAAAACACACTTCCTTCCCCAAGTTGAAGAGTCAGACCCCGCTCAAAGTGTGCCCCTGTAAGCGTCACCTCGCAAGGAGCGATTTGAGAGGAAAAAACTCCATCCGCGGAGGTACTCATTTTGCAATAATCCCCTTCAAACGTCCGGAGATCCGGTGATTATTTGGACCTTTGGAAATTTGATTGCTTGTACGATGACTATGGGGCCAAAACACACTTCGTTCCCCAAATTGAAGAATCAGACCCCGCTCAAAGTGTGGCCGTGGAAGCGTCCACTCGCAAGGAGTGTTTTGAGAGAAAAAAACTCCATCCGTGGAGGTACTCATTTTGCAATAAACCCCTTCAAACGTTCCGAGACCATGTGATTATTTGGAGCTTTGGAAATTTGATCGCTTGTAAGATGACTATGGGGTCAAAACACACTTCGTTCGCCAAATGGAAGAGTCAGACCCTGCTCAAAGTGTGCCCCCGGAAGCCCCACCTGGCAAGGAGTGTTTTGAGAAAAAAAATACATCCGCGGAGGTACTCATGTTGTAATAAACCCCTTCAAAGGTGCGGAGATCGTGTGATTATTTGGAGCTTTGCAAAATTTGATTGCTTGTACGATTACTATGGGGTCAAGGCACACTTCGTCTCCCAAATTGAAGAGTCACACCCCGCTCAAAATGTGCTCCTGGAAGCGTCCACTCGCAAAGAGTGTTTTGAGAGAAAAAAACTCCATCCACGGAGGTACTCATTTTGCAATACACCCTCTCAAACGACCCGAGACCGTGTGATTACTTGGAGCTTTGGAAATTTGAATGCTTGTACGATGACTATGGGGTCAAAACACACTTCGTTCCCCAAATTGAAGAATCAGACCTCTCCCAAAGTGTGCCCATGGAAGCGTCAACTCGCAAGGAGCGAATTGAGAGGAAAAAACTCCATCCGGGGAGGTACTCATTTTGCAATAATCCCCCTCCAACGTCCGGAGATCGTGTGATTATTTTGAGTCTTGACAATTGGATTGCTTGTACGATGACTATGGGGTCAAAACACACTTGGTTCCCCAAATTGAAGAGTGAGACCCCGCTCAAAGTGTGCCCCTAGAAGCGTCCACTTGCAAGGAGTGTTTCGAGAGAAAAAGACTCCATGCGCGGAGGTACTCATTTTGCAATAAACCCCTTCAAACGTCCCGAGACCGTGTGATTATTTGGAGCTTTGGAAACTTCATTGCATGTACGATAACTATGGGGTCAAAACACACTTCGTTCCCCAAATTGAAGATTCAGACCTCTCCCAAAGTGTGCCCATGGAAGCGTCAACTCGCAAGGAGCGATTTGAGAGGAAAAAACTCCGTCCGCGGAGGTACTCATTTTGCAATAATCCCCTTCAAACGTCCAGAGATCTGGTGCTTATTTGGCGCCGTGGAAATTTGATTGATTGTACGATGACTATGGGGTCAAAACGCTTCGTTCCCCAAATTGAAGAGTCACACCCCGCTCAAAGTGTGCCCATGGAAGCGTCAACTCGCAAGGAGCCTTTTGGGAGAAAAAACCTCCATCCGCGGAGGGACCCATTTTGCAATATTCCTCTTCAAACGTCCCGAGACCGTGTGATTATTTGGAGCTTAGGAAATTTGATTGCTTGTACGATGACTATGGGCCCAAAACACACTTCGTTCCCCAAATTGAAGAGTCAGACCCCGCTCAAAGTGTGCCCCTGGAAGCGTCAACTCGCAAGGAGTGATTTGAGAGGAAAAAACTCCATCCGCGGAGGTACTCATTTTTTAATAAACCCCCTCAAACGTGCGGAGATCGTGTGATTATTTGGAGCTTTGGAAATTTGATTGCTTGTATGATTACTATGGGCTCAAAACACACTTCGTTCCCCGAAATTGAAGAATCAGACCTCTCCCAAAGTGTGCCCATGGAGGCGTCCACTCGCAAGGAGCGATTTGAGAGGAAAAAACTCCATCCGCAGAGGTACTCATTTTGCAATAATCCCCTTCAAACGTCCAGAGATCCGGTGATTATTTAGAGCTTTGGAAATTTGATTCCCTGTACAATTACTATGGGGTGAAAACACACTTCGTTCCCCAAATTGGAGAATCAGACCTCTCCCAAAGTGTGGCCATGGAGGCGTCAACTCGCAAGGAGTGTTTTGAGAGTAAAAAACTCCATCCGCGGAGGTGGTCATTTTGCAATACACCCTCTCAAACGACCCGAGACCGTGTGATTATTTGGAGCTTTGGAAATTTGATTGCTTGTACGATGACTATGGCGTCAAAACACACTTCGTTCCCAAAATTGAAGAGTCAGACCTCTCCCAAAGTGTGTCCATGGAAGCGTCCACTCGCAAGGAGCGAATTGAGAGGAAAAAACTCCATCTGCGGAGGTACTCATTTTGCAATAATCCCCTTCAAACGTGCGGAGATCCGGTGATTATTTGGAGCTTTGGAAATTTGATTGCTTGTACGATGACTATGGGGTCAAGACACACTTCGTTCCCCCAATTGAAGAATCAGACCTCTCCCAAAGTGTGCCCATGGAAGCGTCAACTCGCAAGGAGCTATTTCAGAGGAAAAAACTCCATCCGGGGAGGTACTCATTTTGCAATAATTCTTTTCAAACGTTTGGAGATCCGGTGATTATTTGGAGCTTTGGAAATTTGATTGCTCGTACAATGACCATGGGGTCAAAACACACTTCGTTCACCAAATTGAAGAATCAGACCTCTCCCAAAGTGTGCCCTTGGAAGGGTCAACTCGCAAGGAGCGTTTTGGGACAAAAAAACTCCATCCGCGGAGGTACTCATTTTGCAGCAATCCCCTTCAAACGTCCGGAGATCCGGTGATTATTTGGAGGTTTGGAAATTTGATTGCTTGTACAACGACTATGGGGCCAAAACACACTTCGTTCCCCAAATTGAAGAATCAGAACTCTCCCAAAGTGTGCCCATGGAAGCGTCAACTCGCAAGGAGTGATTTGAGAGGAAAAAACGTCATCCGCGGAGGTACTCGTTTTGCAATAATCCCCTTCAAACGTCCCGAGATCGTGTGATTATTTGGAGCTTTGGAAGTTTGATTGCTTGTACGATGACTATGGGCTCAAAACACACTTCGTTCCCCAAATTGAAGAGTCAGACCCCGCTCAAAGTGTGCCCGTGGAAGCGTCAACTCGCAAGGAGTGTTTTGAGAAAAAAAAACTCCATCCACGGTGGTACTCATTTTTTAATAAACCCCTTCAAACGTGCGGAGATCGTGTGATTATTTGGAGCTTTGGAAATTTGATTGCTTGTATGATTGCTATGGGCTCAAAACAAACTTCGTTCCCCGAATTGAAGAATCAGACCTCTCCCAAAGTGTGCCCATGGAAGCGTCAACTCGCAAGGAGCGATTTGAGAGGAAAAAACTCCATCCGCGGAGGTACTCATTTTGCAATAATCCCCTTCAAACGTCCGGAGATCCGGTGATTATTTAGAGCTTTGGAAGTTTGATTGCTTGTACGATTACTATGGGGTCAAAATACACTTCGTTCCCCAAATTGAAGAGTCACACCCCACTCAAAGTGTGCTCCTGGAAGCGTCCACTCGCAAGGAGTGTTTTGAGAGAAAAAAACTCCATCCACGGAGGTACTCATTTTGCAATACACCCTCTCAAACGACCCGAGCCCGCGTGATTACTTGGAGCTTTGAAAATTTGATTGCTTGTACGATGACTATGGGGTCGAAACACACTTCGTTCCCCAAATTGAAGAATCAGACCTCTCCCAAAGTGTGCCCATGGAAGCGTCAACTCGCAAGGAGCGAATTGAGAGGAAAAAACTCCATCCGGGGAGGTACTCATTTTGCAATAATCCCCCTCCAACGTCCGGAGATCGTGTGATTATTTTGAGTTTTGACAATTGGATTGCTTGTACGATGACTATGGGGTCAAAACACACTTGGTTCCCCAAATTGGAGAGTGAGACCCCGCTCAAAGTGTGCCCCTAGAAGCGTCCACTCGCAAGGAGTGTTTCGAGAGAAAAAAACTCCATGCGCGGAGGTACTCATTTTGCAATAAACCCCTTCAAACGTCCCGAGACCGTGCGATTATTTGGAGCTTTGGAAATTTGATTGCTTGTACGATGACTTTGGGGTCAAAACACACTTCGTTCCCCAAATTGAAGTATCAGACCCCGCTCAAAGTGTGGCCGTGGAAGCGTCCACTCGCAAGGAGCGTTTTGAGAGAAAAAAACTCCATCCGCGGAGGTACTCATTTTGCAATAAACCCCTTCAAACGTCCGGAGATCCGGTGAATATTTGGAGATTTGGAACTTTGACTGCTTGTACGATGACTATGGGGCCAAAACACACCTCGTTCCCCAAATTGAAGAATCAGACCTCTCCCAAAGTGTGCCCATGGAAGTGTCAACCCGCAAGGAGCGTTTTGAGAGGAAAAAACTCCATCTGCGGAGGTACTCATTTTGCAATAATCCCCTTCAAACGTCCGGAGATCCGGTGATTTTTTGGAGCTTTGGAAATTTGATTGCGTGTACGATGACTTTGGGGTCAAACCACACTTCGTTCCCCAAATTGAAGAGTCAGACCCCGCTCAAAGTGTGCCCGTGGAAGCGTCAACTCGCAAGGAGTGTTTTGAGAGAAAAAAACTCCATCCACGGTGGTACTCATTTTTTAATAAACCCCTTCAAACGTGCGGAGATCGTGTGATTATTTGGAGCTTTGGAAATTTGATTGCTTGTATGATTGCTATGGGCTCAAAACACACTTCGTTCCCCGAATTGAAGAATCAGACCTCTCCCAAAGTGTGCCCATGGAAGCGTCAACTCGCAAGGAGCGATTTGAGAGGAAAAAACTCCATCCGCGGAGGTACTCATTTTGCAATAATCCCCTTCAAACGTCCGGAGATCCGGTGATTATTTAGAGCTTTGGAAGTCTGATTGCTTGTACGATTACTATGGGGTCAAAATACACTTCGTTCCCCAAATTGAAGAGTCACACCCCACTCAAAGTGTGCTCCTGGAAGCGTCCACTCGCAAGGAGTGTTTTGAGAGAAAAAAACTCCATCCACGGAGGTACTCATTTTGCAATACACCCTCTCAAACGACCCGAGACCGCGTGATTACTTGGAGCTTTGGAAATTTGATTGCTTGTAGAATGACTCTGGAGTCAAAACACACTTCGTTCCCCAAATTGAAGAATCAGACCTCTCCCAAAGTGTGCCCATGGAAGCGTCAACTCGCAAGGAGCGAATTGAGAGGAAAAAACTCCATCCGGGGAGGTACTCATTTTGCAATAATCCCCCTCCAACGTCCGGAGATCGTGTGATTATTTTGAGTTTTGACAATTGGATTGCTTGTACGATGACTATGGGGTCGAAACACACTTGGTTCCCCAAATTGAAGAGTGAGACCCCGCTCAAAGTGTGCCCCTAGAAGCGTCCACTCGCAAGGAGTGTTTCGAGAGAAATAAACTCCATGCGCGGAGGTACTCATTTTGCAATAAACCCCTTCAAACGTCCCGAGACCGTGCGATTATTTGGAGCTTTGGAAATTTGATTGCTTGTACGATGACTTTGGGGTCAAAACACACTTCGTTCCCCAAAATGAAGTATCAGACCCCGCTCAAAGTGTGGCCGTGGAAGCGTCCACTCGCAAGGAGTGTTTTGAGAGAAAAAAACTCCATCCGCGGAGGTACTCATTTTGCAATAAACCCCTTCAAACGTCCGGAGATCCGGTGAATATTTGGAGCTTTGGAACTTTGACTGCTTGTACGATGACTATGGGGCCAAAACACACTTCGTTCCCCAAATTGAAGAATCAGACCTCTCCCAAAGTGTGCCCATGGAAGTGTCAACCCGCAAGGAGCGTTTTGAGAGGAAAAAACTCCATCCACGGAGGTACTCATTTTGTAATAATCCCCTTCAAACGTCCGGAGATCCGGTGATTATTTGGAGCTTTGGAAATTCGATTGCTTGTACGATGACTTTGGGGTCAAAACACACTTCGTTCCCCAAATTGAAGAATTAGACCCCGCTCAAAGTGTGGCCGTGGAAGCGTCCACTCGCAAGGAGCGTTTCGAGAGAAAAAAACACCGTCCGCGGAGGTACTCATTTTGCAATAAACCCCTTCAAAGGTGCGGAGATCGTGTGATTATTTGGAGCTTTGCAAAATTTGATTGATTGTACGATTACTATGGGGTCAAGGCACACTTCGTTCCCCAAATTGAAGAGTCACACCCCGCTCAAAGTGTGCTCCTGGAAGCGTCCACTCGCAAGGAGTGTTTTGAGAGAAAAAAACTCCATCCACGGAGGTACTCATTTTGCAATACACCCTCTCAAACGACCCGAGACCGTGTGATTACTTGGAGCTTTGGAAATTTGAATGCTTGTACGATGACTATGGGGTCAAAACACACTTCGTTCCCCAAATTGAAGAATCAGACCTCTCCCAAAATGTGCCCATGGAAGCGTCAACTCGCAAGGAGCGAATGGAGAGGAAAAAACTCCATCCGGGGAGGTACTCATTTTGCAATAATCCCCCTCCAACGTCCGGAGATCGTGTGATTATTTTGAGTCTTGACAATTGGATTGCTTGTACGATGACTATGGGGTCAAAACACACTTGGTTCCCCAAATTGAAGAGTGAGACCCCGCTCAAAGTGTGCCCCTAGAAGCGTCCACTCGCAAGGAGTGTTTCGAGAGAAAAAAACTCCATGCGCGGAGGTACTCATTTTGCAATAAACCCCTTCAAACGTCCCGAGACCGTGTGATTATTTGGAGCTTTGGAAACTTCATTGCATGTACAATAACTATGGGGTCAAAACACACTTCGTTCCCCAAATTGAAGATTCAGACCTCTCCCAAAGTGTGCCCATGGAAGCGTCAACTCGCAAGGAGCGATTTGAGAGGAAAAAACTCCGTCCGCGGAGGTACTCATTTTGCAATAATCCCCTTCAAACGTCCAGAGATCTGGTGCTTATTTGGCGCCGTGGAAATTTGATTGCTTGTACGATGACTATGGGGTCAAAACGCTTCGTTCCCCAAATTGAAGAGTCACACCCCGCTCAAAGTGTGCCCATGGAAGCGTCAACTCGCAAGGAGCGTTTTGGGAGAAAAAACCTCCATCCGCGGAGGGACTCATTTTGCAATAATCCTCTTCAAACGTCCCGAGACCGTGTGATTATTTGGAGCTTAGGAAATTTGATTGCTTGTACGATGACTATGGGCTCAAAACACACTTCGTTCCCCAAATTGAAGAGTCAGACCCCGCTCAAAGTGTGCCCCTGGAAGCGTCAACTCGCAAGGAGTGATATGAGAGGAAAAAACTCCATCCGCGGAGGTACTCATTTTTTTAATAAACCCCCTCAAACGTGCGGAGATCGTGTGATTATTTAGAGCTTTGGAAGTTTGATTGCTTGTATGATTACTATGGGCTCAAAACACACTTTGTTCCCCAAATTGAAGAATCAGACCTCTCTCAAAGTGTGCCCATGGAAGCATCCACTCGCAAGCAGCGATTTGAGAGGAAAAAACTCCATCCGCGGAGGTACTTATTTTGCAATAATCCCCTTCAAACGTCCAGAGATCCGGTGATTATTTAGAGCTTTGGAAATTTGATTGCTTGTACGATTACTATGGGGTGAAAACACACTTCGCTCCCCAAATTGGAGAATCAGACCTCTCCCAAAGTGTGGCCATGGAGGCGTCAACTCGCAAGGAGTGTTTTGAGAGTAAAAAACTCCATCCGCGGAGGTGGTCATTTTGCAATACACCCTCTCAAACGACCCGAGACCGTGTGATTATTTGGAGCTTTGGAAATTTGATTGCTTGTACGATGACTATGGGGTCAAAACACACTTCGTTCCCAAAATTGAAGAGTCAGACCTCTCCCAAAGTGTGTCCATGGAAGCGTTCACTCGCAAGGAGCGAATCGAGAGGAAAAAACTCCATCTGCGGAGGTACTCATTTTGCAATAATCCCCTTCAAACGTGCGGAGATCCGGTGATTATTTGGAGCTTTGGAAATTTGATTGCTTGTACGATGACTTTGGGGTCAAAACACACTTTCTTCCCCCAATTGAAGAATCAGACCTCTCCCAAAGTGTGCCCATGGAAGCGTCAACTCGCAAGGAGCTATTTGAGAGGAAAAAACTCCATCCGGGGAGGTACTCATTTTGCAATAATTCTCTTCAAACGTTTGGAGATCCTGTGTTTATTTGGAGCTTTGGAATGTTGATTGCTCGTACAATGACCATGGGGTCAAAACACACTTCGTTCACCAAATTGAAGAATCAGACCCTGCTCAAAGTCTGCCCCTGGAAGGGTCAACTCGCAAGGAGCGATTTGAGAGGAAAAAACTTCATCCGCGGAGGTACTCGTTTTGCAATAATCCCCTTCAAACGTCCCGAGACCGTGTGATTATTTGGGGCTTTGGAAGTTTGATTGCTTGTACAATCACTATGGGCTCAAAACACACTTCGTCCCCCAAATTGAAGACTCAGACCCCGCTCAAAGTGTGCCCCTGGAAGCGTCAACTCGCAAGGAGTGTTTTGAGAAAAAAAAACTCCATCCACGGTGGTACTCATTTTTTCATAAACCCCTTCAAACGTGCGGAGATCGTGTGATTATTTGGAGCTTTGGAAATTTGATTGCTTGTATGATTGCTATGGGCTCAAAACACACTTCGTTCCCCGAATTGAAGAATCAGACCTCTCCCAAAGTGTGCCCATGGAAGCGTCAACTCGCAAGGAGCGATTTGAGAGGAAAAAACTCCATCCGCGGAGGTACTCATTTTGCAATAATCCCCTTCAAACGTCCGGAGATCCGGTGATTATTTAGAGCTTTGGAAGTTTGATTGCTTGTACGATTACTATGGGGTCAAAATACACTTCGTTCCCCAAATTGAAGAGTCACACCCCACTCAAAGTGTGCTCCTTGAAGCGTCCACTCGCAAGGAGTGTTTTGAGAGAAAAAACTCCATCCACGGAGGTACTCATTTTGCAATACACCCTCTCAAACGACCCGAGCCCGCGTGATTACTTGGAGCTTTGGAAATTTGATTGCTTGTACGATGACTATGGGGTCAAAACACACTTCGTTCCCCAAATTGAAGAATCAGACCTCTCCCAAAGTGTGCCCATGGAAGCGTCAACTCGCAAGGAGCGAATTGAGAGGAAAAAACTCCATCCGGGGAGGTACTCATTTTGCAATAATCCCCCTCCAACGTCCGGAGATCGTGTGATTATTTTGAGTTTTGACAATTGGATTGCTTGTACGATGACTATGGGGTCAAAACACACTTGGTTCCCCAAATTGAAGAGTGAGACCCCGCTCAAAGTGTGCCCCTAGAAGCGTCCACTCGCAAGGAGTGTTTCGAGAGAAAAAAACTCCATGCCCGGAGGTACTCATTTTGCAATAAACCCCTTCAAACGTCCCGAGACCGTGCGATTATTTGGAGCTTTGGAAACTTCATTGCATGTACGATAACTATGGTGTCAAAACACACTTCGTTTCCCAAATTGACGATTCAGACCTCTCCCAAAGTGTGCCCATGGAAGCGTCAACTCGCAAGGAGCGATTTGAGAGGAAAAAACTCCGTCCGCGGAGGTACTCATTTTGCAATAATCCCCTTCCAACGTCCAGAGATCTGGTGCTTATTTGGCGCCGTGGAAATTTGATTGCTTGTACGATGACTATGGGGTCAAAACGCTTCGTTCCCCAAATTGAAGAGTCATACCCCGCTCAAAGTGTGCCCATGGAAGCGCCAACTCGCAAGGAGCGTTTTGGGAGAAAAAACCTCCATCCGCGGAGGGACTCATTTTGCAATAATCCTCTTCAAACGTCCCGAGACCCGGTGATTATTTGGAGCTTAGGAAATTTGATTGCTTGTACGATGACTATGGGCTCAAAACACACTTCGTTCCCCAAATTGAAGAGTCAGACCCCGCTCAAAGTGTGCCCCTGGAAGCGTCAACTCGCAAGGAGTGATTTGAGAGGAAAAAACTCCATCCGCGGAGGTACTCATTTTTTAATAAACCCCCTCAAACGTGCGGAGATCGTGTGATTATTTGGAGCTTTGGAAATTGGATTGCTTGTATGATTACTATGGGCTCAAAACACACTTCGTTCCCCAAATTGAAGAATCAGACCTCTCCCAAAGTGTGCCCATGGAAGCGTCAACTCGCAAGGAGCGATTTGAGAGGAAAAAACTCCATCCGCGGAGGTACTCATTTTGCAATAATCCCCTTCAAACGTCCAGAGATCCGGTGATTATTTAGAGCTTTGGAAATTTGATTGCTTGTACGATTACTATGGGGTCAAAACACACTTCGTTCCCCAAATTGGAGAATCAGACCCCTCCCAAAGTGTGGCCATGGAGGCATCAACTCGCAAGGAGTGTTTTGAGAGTAAAAAACTCCATCCGCGGAGGTGGTCGTTTTGCAATACACCCTCTCAAACGACCCGAGACCGTGTGACTATTTGGAGCTTCCGAAATTTGATTGCTTGTACGATGACCAGGGGGTCAGAACACACTTCGTTCCCCAAATTGAAGAGTCAGACCTCTCCCAAAGTGTGACCATGGAAGCGTCCACTCGCAAGGAGCGAATTGAGAGGAAAAAACTCCATCTGCGGAGGTACTCATTTTGCAACAAGCCCCTTCAAACGTGCGGAGATCCGGTGATTATTTGGAGCTTTGGAAATTTGATTGCTTGTATGATGACTATGGGGTCAAAACACACTTCGTTCCCCCAATTGAAGAATCAGACCTCTCCCAAAGTGTGCCTATGGAAGCGTCAACTCGCAAGGAGCTATTTCAGAGGAAAAAATTCCATCCGGGGAGGTACTCATTTTGCAATAATTCTCTTCAAACGTTTGGAGATCCGGTGATTATTTGGAGCTTTGGAAATTTGATTGCTCGTACAATGACCCTGGGGTCAAAACACGCTTCGTTCCCCAAATTGAAGAATCAGACCCCGCTCAAAGTCTGCCCCTGGAAGGGTCAACTCGCAAGGAGCGTTTTGGGACAAAAAAACTCCATCCGCGAAGGTACTCATTTTGCAATAATCCCCTTCAAACGTCCGGAGATCCGGTGATTATTTGGAGGTTTGGAAATTTGATTGCTTGTACGACGACTATGGGGCCAAAACACACTTCGTTCCCCAAATTGAAGAATCAGACCTCCCCCAAAGTGTGCCCATGGAAGCGTCAACTCGCAAGGAGCGATTTGAGAGGAAAAAAACTTCATCCGCGGAGGTACTCATTTTGCAATAATCCCCTTCAAACGTCCCGAGACCGTGTGATTTTTTGGAGCTTTGGAAGTTTGATTGCTTGTACGATGACTATGGGCTCAAAACACACTTCGTTCCCCGAATTGAAGAATCAGACCTCTCCCAAAGTGTGCCCATGGAAGCGTCAACTCGCAAGGAGCGATTTGAGAGGAAAAAACTCCATCCGCGGAGGGACTCGTTTTGCAATAATCCCCTTCAAACGTCCGGAGATCCGGTGATTATTTGGAGCTTTGGAAATTTGATTCCTTGTACGATTACTATGGGGTGAAAACACACTTCGTTCCCCAAATTGGAGAATCAGACCTCTCCCAAAGTGTGGCCATGGAGGCGTCAACTCGCAAGGATTGTTTTGAGAGTAAAAAACTCCATCCGCGGAGGTGGTCGTTTTGCAATACACCCTCTCAAACGACCCGAGACCGTGTGATTATTTGGAGCTTTGGAAATTTGATTGCTTGTACGATGACTATGGGCTCAAAACACACTTCGTTCCCCAAATTGAAGAGTCAGACCCCGCTCAAAGTGTGCCCCTGGAAGCGTCAACTCGCAAGGAGTGTTTTGAGAGAAAAAAACTGCATCCACGGTGGTACTCATTTTTTAATAAACCCCTTCAAACGTTCGGAGATCGTGTGATTATTTGGAGCTTTGGAAATTTGATTGCTTGTATGATTACTATGGGCTCAAAACACACTTCGTTCCCCAAATTGAAGAATCAGACCTCTCCCAAAGTGTGCCCATGGAAGCGTCAACTCGCAAGGAGCGATTTGAGAGGAAAAAACTCCATCCGCGGAGGTACTCATTTTGCAATAATCCCCTTCAAACGTCCAGAGATCCGGTGATTATTTAGAGCTTTGGAAATTTGATTGCTTGTACGATTACTATGGGGTCAAAACACACTTCGTTCCCCAAATTGGAGAATCAGACCCCTCCCAAAGTGTGGCCATGGAGGCATCAACTCGCAAGGAGTGTTTTGAGAGTAAAAAACTCCATCCGCGGAGGTGGTCGTTTTGCAATACACCCTCTCAAACGACCCGAGACCGTGTGACTATTTGGAGCTTCCGAAATTTGATTGCTTGTACGATGACCAGGGGGTCAGAACACACTTCGTTCCCCAAATTGAAGAGTCAGACCTCTCCCAAAGTGTGGCCATGGAAGCGTCCACTCGCAAGGAGCGAATTGAGAGGAAAAAACTCCATCTGCGGAGGTACTCATTTTGCAACAATCCCCTTCAAACGTGCGGAGATCCGGTGATTATTTGGAGCTTTGGAAATTTGATTGCTTGTATGATGACTATGGGGTCAAAACACACTTCGTTCCCCCAATTGAAGAATCAGACCTCTCCCAAAGTGTGCCTATGGAAGCGTCAACTCGCAAGGAGCTATTTCAGAGGAAAAAATTCCATCCGGGGAGGTACTCATTTTGCAATAATTCTCTTCAAACGTTTGGAGATCCGGTGATTATTTGGAGCTTTGGAAATTTGATTGCTCGTACAATGACCCTGGGGTCAAAACACGCTTCGTTCCCCAAATTGAAGAATCAGACCCCGCTCAAAGTCTGCCCCTGGAAGGGTCAACTCGCAAGGAGCGTTTTGGGACAAAAAAACTCCATCCGCGAAGGTACTCATTTTGCAATAATCCCCTTCAAACGTCCGGAGATCCGGTGATTATTTGGAGGTTTCGAAATTTGATTGCTTGTACGACAACTATGGGGCCAAAACACACTTCGTTCCCCAAATTGAAGAATCAGACCTCCCCCAAAGTGTGCCCATGGAAGCGTCAACTCGCAAGGAGCGATTTGAGAGGAAAAAAACTTCATCCGCGGAGGTACTCATTTTGCAATAATCCCCTTCAAACGTCCCGAGACCGTGTGATTATTTGGAGCTTTGGAAGTTTGATTGCTTGTACGATGACTATGGGCTCAAAACACACTTCGTTCCCCGAATTGAAGAATCAGACCTCTCCCAAAGTGTGCCCATGGAAGCGTCAACTCGCAAGGAGCGATTTGAGAGGAAAAAACTCCATCCGCGGAGGGACTCGTTTTGCAATAATCCCCTTCAAACGTCCGGAGATCCGGTGATTATTTAGAGCTTTGGAAATTTGATTGCTTGTACGATTACTATGGGGTCAGAATACACTTCGTTCCCCAAATTGGAGAATCAGACCTCTCCCAAAGTGTGGCCATGGAAGCGTCAACTCGCAAGGAGTGTTTTGAGAGAGAAAAACTCCATCCGCGGAGGTACTCATTTTGCAATACACCCTCTCAAACGACCCGAGACCGTGTGATTATTTGGAGCTTTGGAAATTTGATTGCTTGTACGATGACTATGGGGTCAAAACACACTTGGTTCCCCAAATTGAAGAATCAGACCTCTTCCAAAGTGTGCCCATGGAAGCGTCAACTCGCAAGGAGCGAATTGAGAGGAAAAAACTCCATCTGCGGAGGTACTCATTTTGCAATAATCCCCTTCAAACGTGCGGAGATCCGGTGATTATTTGGAGTTTTGGAAATTTGATTGCTTGTACGATGACTATGGGGTCAAAACACACTTCGTTCTCCAAATTGAAGAGTCAGACCCCGCTCAAAGTGTGCCCATGGAAGCGTCAACTCGCAAGGAGCTCTTTGGAAGAAAAAAACTCCATCCGCGCAGGGACTCGTTTTGCAATAATCCCCTTCAAACGTCCCGAGACCGTGTGATTTTTTGGAGGTTTGGAAATTTGATTGCTTGTACGATGACTATGGGCTCAAAAAACACACTTCGTTCCCCGAATTGAAGAATCAGACCTCTCCCAAAGTGTGCCCATGGAAGCGTCAACTCGCAAGGAGCGATTTGAGAGGAAAAAACTCCATCCGCGGAGGTACTCATTTTGCAATAATCCCCTTCAAACGTCCGGAGATCCGGTGATTATTTAGAGCTTTGGAAATTTGATTGCTTGTACGATTACTATGGGGTCAGAATACACTTCGTTCCCCAAATTGGAGAATCAGACCTCTCCCAATGTGTGGCCATGGAAGCGTCAACTCGCAAGGAGTGTTTTGACAGAGAAAAACTCCATCCGCGGAGGTACTCATTTTGCAATACACCCTCTCAAACGACCCGAGACCGTGTGATTATTTGGAGCTTTGGAAATTTGATTGCTTGTACGATGACTATGGGGTCAAAACACACTTCGTTCCCCAAATTGAAGAATCAGACCTCTTCCAAAGTGTGCCCATGGAAGCGTCAACTCGCAAGGAGCGAATTGAGAGGAAAAAACTCCATCTGCGGAGGTACTCATTTTGCAATAATCCCCTTCAAACGTGCGGAGATCCGGTGATTATTTGGAGTTTTGGAAATTTGATTGCTTGTACGATGACTATGGGGTCAAAACACACTTCGTTCCCCAAATTGAAGAGTCAGACCCCGCTCAAAGTGTGCCCATGGAAGCGTCAACTCGCAAGGAGCTCTTTGGAAGAAAAAAACTCCATCCGCGCAGGGACTCGTTTTGCAATAATCCCCTTCAAACGTCCCGAGACCGTGTGATTTTTTGGAGGTTTGGAAATTTGATTGCTTGTACGATGACTATGGGGTCAAAACACACTTCGTTCCCCAAATTGAAGAATCAGACCTCTCCCACAGGGTGCCCATGGAAGCGTCAAGTCGCAAGGAGCAATTTGAGAGGAAAAAACTCCATCCGCGGAGGTACTCATTTTGCAATAATCCCTTTCAAACGTCCGGAGATCCGGTGATTATTTGGAGGTTTGGAAATTTGATTGCTTGTACGATTACTATGGGGTCAAAACACACTTCGTTCCCCAAATTGAAGAATCACACCTCTCCTAAAGTCTGGCCATGGAAGCGTCAACTCGCAAGGAGCGTTTTGGGAGGAAAAAGATCCATCCGCGGAGGAACTCGTTTTGCAGTAATCCCCTTCAAACGTCCGATACCGTGTGATTATATGGAGCTTTGGAAGTTTGATTGCTTGTAGGATGACTCTGGGGTCCAAAAAACACATCGTTCCCCAAATTGACCAGTCAGACCTCTCCCACAGTGTGGCCATGGAAGCGTCCACTCGCAAGGAGCATTTTGAGAGAACAAAATCCCATCCACGGAGGTACTCATTTTGCAATGAACCCCTTCAAACGTGCGGAGATCCGGTGATTATTTGGAGCTTTGGAAATTTGATTGCTCGTACGATGACTATGGGGTCAAAACACACTTCGTTCCCCAAATTGAAGAATCAGACCTCTCCCAAAGCGTGCCCAGGGAAGCGTCAAATCGCAAGGAGCTATTTCAGAACAAAAAACTCCATCCGGGCAGGTACTCCTTTTGCAATAATTCTCTTCCAACGTTTGGAGATCCGGTGATTTTTTGGAGCTTTGGAAATTTGATTGCTTGTACGATGAATATGGGGCCAAAACACACTTCGTTCCCCAAATTGAAGAATCTGACCTCTCCCAAAGTGTGCCCTTGGAAGCGTCAACTCGCAAGGAGCGTTTTGGGAGAAAAAAACTCCATCCGCGGAGGTACTCGTTTTGCAATTATCCCCTTCAAACGCCCCGAGAGCGTGTGATTATTTGGAGCTTTGGCAATCGCTTGCTTGTAGGATGACTCTGGGGTCAAAACACACTTCGTTCCCCAAATTGAAGAATCAGACCTCTCCCAAAGTGTGGCCATGGAAGCGTCAACTCGCAAGGAGCGATTTGAGAGGGAAAAACTCCATCCGCGAAGGTACTCATTTTGCAATAATCCCCTTCAAACGTCCAGAGATCCGGTGATTATTTAGAGCTTTGGAAATTCGATTGCTTGTACGATGACTCTGGAGTCAAAACACAATTCGTGCCCCTAATTGAAGAACCAGACCTCTCCCAAAGTGTGCCAATTGAAGCGTCCACTCGCAAGGAGCATTTTGAGAGAAAAAAACTCCGTCCGCGGAGGTACTCATTTTGCAATGTACCCCTTCAAACGTGCGGAGATCCGGTGATTATTTGGAGCTTTGGAAATTTGATTGCTTGTACGATGACAATGGGGTCAAAACACACTTCGTTCCCCAAATTGAAGAATCAGACCTCTCCCAAAGTGTGCCCATGGAAGCGTCAACTCGCAAGGAGCTATTTCAGAGGAAAAAACTCCATCCGGGGAGGTACTCATTTTGCAATAATTCTCTTCAAACGTTTGGAGATACGGTGATTATTTGGAGCTTTGGAAATTTGATTGCTTGTACGATGACCATGGAGTCAAAACACACTTCGTTCCCCAAATTGAAGAATCAGACCTCTCCCAAAGGGTGCCCATGGAAGCGTCAACTCGCAAGGAGCGATTTGAGAGGAAAAAACTCCATCCGCGGAGGTACTCATTTTGCAATAATCCCCTTCAAACGTCCGGAGATCCGGTGATTATTTGGAGGTTTGGAAATTTGATTGCTTGTACGACGACTATGGGGCCAAAACACACTTCGTTCCCCAAATTTAAGAATCAGATCTCTCCCAAAGTGTGCCCATGGAAGCGTCAACGCGCAAGGAGCGATTTGAGAGGAAAAAACTTCATCCGCGGAGGTACTCATTTTGCAATAATCCCCTTCAAACGTCCCGAGACCGTGTGATTATTTGGAGCTTTGGAAGTTTGATTGCTTGTACGATGACTATGGGCTCAAAACACACTTCGTTCCCCGAATTGAAGAGTCAGACCCCGCTCAAAGTGTGCCCCTGGAAGCGTCAACTCGCAAGGAGTGTTTTGAGAAAAGAAACTCCATCCACGGTGGTACTCAATTTTTAATAAACCCCTTCAAACGTGCGCAGATCGTGTGATTATTTGGAGCTTTGGAAATTTGATTGCTTGTATGATTAGTATGGGCTCAAAACACACTTCGTTCCCCGAATTGAAGGATCAAACCTCTCCCAAAGTGTGCCCATGGAAGCGTCAACTCGCAAGGAGCAATTTGAGAGGAAAAAACTCCATCCGCGGAGGTACTCATTTTGCAATAATCCCCTTCAAACGTGCGGAGATCCGGTGATTATTTGGAGCTTTGGAAATTTTATTGCTTGTAAGATGACTATGGGGTCAAAACACACTTCGTTCCCCAAATTGAAGAATCAGACCTCTCCCAAAGTGTGCCCATGGAAGCGTCAACTCGCAAGGAGTGTTTTGAGAGAAAAAAACTCCATCCACGGTGGTACCCATTTTTTAACAAACCCCTTCAAACGTGCGGAGATCGTGTGATTATTTGGAGCTTTGGAAATTTGATTGCTTGTATGATTACTATGGGCTCAAAACACACTTCGTTCCCCGAATTGAAGAATCAGACCTCTCCCAAAGTGTGCCCATGGAAGCGTCAACTCGCAAGGAGCGATTTGAGAGGAAAAAACTCCATCCGCGGAGGTACTCATTTTGTAATAAACCCCTTCAAAGGTGCGGAGATTGTGTGATTATTTGGAGCTTTGCAAATTTGATTGCTTGTACGATTACTATGGGGTCAAAACACACTTCGTTCCCCAAATTGAAGAGTCAGACCTCTCCCAAAGTGTGCCCATGGAAGCGTCCACTCGCAGGGAGCGTTTTGAGAGAAAAAAACTCCATCTGCGGAGGTACTCATTTTGCAATAATCCCCTTCAAACGTGCGGAGATCCGGTGATTATTTGGAGTTTTGGAAATCTGATTGCTTGTACGATGACTATGGGGTCAAAACACACTTCGTTCTCCAAATTGAAGAGTCAGACCCCGCTCAAAGTGTGCCCATGGAAGCGTCAACTCGCAAAAAGCTCTTTGGAAGAAAAAAACTCCATCCGCGCAGGGACTCGTTTTGCAATAATCCCCTTCAAACGTCCCGAGACCGTGTGATTTTTTGGAGGTTTGGAAATTTGATTGCTTGTACGATGACTATGGGGTCAAAACAGACTTCATTCCCCAAATTGAAGAATCAGACCTCTCCCACAGGGTGCCCATGGAAGCGTCAAGTCGCAAGGAGCGATTTGAGAGGAAAAAACTTCATCCGCAGAGGTACTCATTTTGCAATAATCCCCTTCAAACGTCCGGAGATCCGGTGATTATTTGGGGGTTTGGAAATTTGATTTCTTGTACGCCGACTATGGGGTCAAAACACACTTCGTTCTCCAAATTGAAGAATCACACCTCTCCCAAAGTGTGGCCATGGAAGCGTCAACTCGCAAGGAGTGTTTTGGGAGAAAAAAAACTCCATCCGCGGAGGAACTCGTTTTGCAATAATCCCCTTCAAACGTCCGATACCGTGTGATTATATGGAGCTTTGGAAGTTTGATTGCTTGTAGGATGACTCTGGGGTCAAAACACACGTCGTTCTCCAAATTGACCAGTCAGACCTCTCCCGCAGTGTGGCCATGGAAGCGTCCACTCGCAAGGAGCATTTTGAGAGAACAAAAATCCATCCACGGAGGTACTCATTTTGCAATGAACCCCTTCAAACGTGCGGAGATCCGGTGATTATTTGGAGCTTTGACAATTTGATTGCTTGTACGATGAATATGGGGCCAAAACACACTTCGTTCCCCAAATTGAAGAATCTGACCTCTCCAAAAGTGTGCCCTTGGAAGCGTCAACTCGCAAGGAGCGTTTTGGGAGAAAAAAACTCCATCCGCGGAGGTACTCGTTTTGCAATAATCCCCTTCAAACGCCCCGAGAGCGTGTGATTATTTGGAGCTTTGGCAATCGCTTGCTTGTAGGATGACTCTGGGGTCAAAACACACTTGGTTCCCCAAATTGAAGAATCAGACCTCTCCCAAAGTGTGCCCATGGAAGCGTCAACTCGCAAGGAGCGATTTGAGAGGGAAAAACTCCATCCGCGAAGGTACTCATTTTGCAATAATCCCCTTCAAACGTCCAGAGATCCGGTGATTATTTAGAGCTTTGGAAGTTCGATTGCTTGTACGATTACTATGGGGTCAAAACGCACTTCGTTCCCCAAATTGAAGAGCCAGACCCCGCTCAAAGTGTGCCCCTGGAAGCGTCATCTCGCAAGGAGCGATTTGAGGGGAAAAAACTCCATCCGTGGAGGTACTGATTTTGCAATAATCCCCCTCAAACGTCCGGAGATCGTGCGATTATTTGGAGCTTTGGAAATTTGACTGCTTGTAGGATGACACTGGGGTCAAAACACACTTCGTTACCCAAATTGAAGAACCAGACCTCTCCCAAAGTGTGGCCATGGAAGCGTCAGCTCGCAAGGAGGGTTTTGGGAGAAAAAAACTCCATCTACGGAGGTACTCATTTTGCAATGTACCCCTTCAAGATCCGGTGATTATTATCATTATTGCAATAATCCCCTTCAAACGTCCAGAGATCCGGTGATTATTTGGAGCTTTGGAAATTTGATTGCTTGTACGATGACTATGGGGTCAAAACACACTTCGTTCCCCAAATTGAAGAATCAGACCTCTCCCAAAGTGTGCCCATGGAAGCGTCAACTCGCAAGGACCTATTTCAGAGGAAAAAACTCCATCCGGGGAGGTACTCATTTTGCAATAATTTTCTTCAAACGTTTGGAGATACGGTGATTATTTGGAGCTTTGGAAATTTGATTGCTTGTACGATGACCATGGGGTCAAAACACACTTCGTTCCCCAAATTGAAGAATCAGACCTCTCCCAAAGGGTGCCCATGGAAGCGTCAACTCGCAAGGAGCGATTTGAGAGGAAAAAACTCCATCCGCGGAGGTACTCATTTTGCAATAATCCCCTTCAAACGTCCGGAGATCCGGTGATTATTTGGAGGTTTGGAAATTTGATTGCTTGTACGACGACTATGGGGTCAAAACACACTTCGTTCCCCAAATTGAAGAGTCAGACCCCGCTCAAAGTGTGCCCCGCGAAGGGTCAACTCGCAAGGAGCGTTTTGGAAGAAAAAAACTCCATCCGCGCAGGGACTCGTTTTGCAATAATCCCCTTCAAACGTCCTGAGACCGGGTGATTATTTGGAGCTTTGGAAGTTTGATTGCTTGTAGGATGACTCTGGGGTCAAAACACACTTCGTTCCCCAAATTGAAGACCTCTCCCACAGTGTGGCCATGGAAGCGTCAACTCGCAAGGAGCGTTTTGAGAGAAAAAAACTCCATCCGCGGAGGTACTCATTTTGCAATAAACCCCTTCAAACGTCCGGAGATCGTGTGATTATTTGGAGGTTTGGAAATTTGATTGCTTGTACGATGGCTGTGGGGTAACAACGCACTTCGTTCCCCAAATTGAAGAATCACACCTCTCCCAAGGTGTGCCCATGGAAGCGTCAACTTGCAAGGAGCGATTTGGGAGAAAAAAACTCCATCCGCGGACGTACTCATTTTGCAATAATCCCCTTCAAACATCCGGAGATCGTTTGATTATTTGGAGGTTTGCAAATTTGATTGCTTGTACGATGACTATGGGGCCAAAACACACTTCGTTCCTCAAATTGAAGAATCACACCTCTCCCAAAGTGTGCCCCTGGAAGCGTCAACTCGCAAGGAGCGATTTGAGAGAAAAAAACTCCATCCGCGGAGGTACTCATTTTGCAATAATCCCCTTCAAACATCCGGAGATCGTTTGATTATTTGGAGGTTTGCAAATTTGATTGCTTGTACGATGACTATGGGGCCAAAACAGACTTCGTTCCTCAAATTGAAGAATCACACCTCTCCCAAGGTGTGCCCATGGAAGCGTCAACTCGCAAGAAGTGATTTGAGAGGAAAAAACTCCATCCGTGGAGGTACTCATTTTGCAATAAACCCCTTCAAACGTCCGGAGATCCGGTGATTATTTGGAGCTTTGGAAATTTGATTGCTTGTACGATGACTATGGGGCCAAAACACACTTCGTTCCCGAAATTGAAGAATCTGACCTCACCCAAAGTGTGCCCCTGGAAGCGTCAACTCGCAAGGAGCGTTTTCAGAGGAAAAAACTCCATCCGCGGAGGGACTCGTTTTGCAATAATCCCCTTCAAACGCCCCGAGAGCGTGTGATTATTCGGAGCTTTGAAAATTTGATTGCTTGTAGGATGACTATGGGGTCAAAACACACTGAGTTCCCTAAATTGAAGAGTCAGACCCCGCTCAAAGTGTGCCCCTGGAAGCGTCAACTCGCAAGGAGCGATTTGAGAGGAAAAAACTCCATCCGTGGAGGTACTCATTTAGCAATAATCCCCTTCAAACGTGCGGAGATCGTGTGATTATTTGGAGCTTTGGAAATTTGATTGCTTGTAGGATGACTCTGGAGTCAAAACACACTTCGTTCCCCAAATTGACGAATCAGACCTCTCCCAAAGTGTGGCCATGGAAGCGTCCACTCGCAAGGAGCGTGTTGGGAGAAAAAAAACTCCATCTACGGAGGTACTCATTTTGCAATAATTCCCTTCAAACGCCCCGAGATCGTGTGATTATTTTGAGCTTTGGAAATTTGATTGCTTGTAGGATGACTATGGGGTCAAAAAACACTTCGTTCCCCAAACTGAAGAATCAGACCTCTCCCAAAGTGTGCCCATGGAAGCGTCAACTCGCAAGGAGCTATTTCAGAGGGAAAGACTCCATCCGCGGAGGTACTCATTTTGCAATAATACCCTTCAAACGTCCAGAGATCCGGTGATTATTTGGAGCTTTGGAAATTTGATTGCTTGTACGATGACCATGGCGTCAAAACACACTTCGTTCCCCGAATTGAAGAGTCAGACCCCGCTCAAAGTCTGCCCCTGGAAGGGTCAACTCGCAAGGAGCGTTTTGGGAGAAGAAAACTCCATCCGTGGATGTACTCATTTTGCAATAATCCCCTTCAAACGTCCGGAGATCCGGTGATTATTTGGAGCTTTGGAAATTTGATTGCTTGTACGATGACTATGGGGTCAAAACACACTTCGTTCCCCAAATTGAAGAATCAGACCTCTCCCAAAGTGTGCCCATGGAAGCGTCAACTCGCAAGGAGTGTTTTGAGAAAAAAAAACTCCATCCACGGTGGTACCCATTTTTTAATAAACCCCTTCAAACGTGCGGAGATCGTGTGATTATTTGGAGCTTTGGAAATTTGATTGCTTGTATGATTACTATGGGCTCAAAACACACTTCGTTCCCCGAATTGAAGAATCAGACCTCTCCCAAAGTGTGCCCATGGAAGCGTCAACTCGCAAGGAGGAATTTGAGAGAAAAAAACTCCATCCGCGGAGGTACTCATTTTGTAATAAACCCCTTCAAAGGTGCGGAGATTGTGTGATTATTTGGAGCTTTGCAAATTTGATTGCTTGTACGATGACTATGGGGTCAAAACACACTTCGTTCTCCAAATTGAAGAGTCAGACCCCGCTCAAAGTGTGCCCATGGAAGCGTCAACTCGCAAGGAGCTATTTCAGAAGCTCTTTGGAAGAAAAAAACTCCATCCGCGCAGGGACTCGTTTTGCAATAATCCCCTTCAAACGTCCCGAGACCGTGTGATTTTTTGGAGGTTTGGAAATTTGATTGCTTGTACGATGACTATGGGGTCAAAACAGACTTCATTCCCCAAATTGAAGAATCAGACCTCTCCCACAGGGTGCCCATGGAAGCGTCAAGTCGCAAGGAGCGATTTGAGAGGAAAAAACTTCATCCGCGGAGGTACTCATTTTGCAATAATCCCCTTCAAACGTCCGGAGATCCGGTGATTATTTGGGGGTTTGGAAATTTGATTTCTTGTACGCCGACTATGGGGTCAAAACACACTTCGTTCTCCAAATTGAAGAATCACACCTCTCCCAAAGTGTGGCCATGGAAGCGTCAACTCGCAAGGAGTGTTTTGGGAGAAAAAAAACTCCATCCCCGGAGGAACTCGTTTTGCAATAATCCCCTTCAAACGTCCGATACCGTGTGATTATATGGAGCTTTGGAAGTTTGATTGCTTGTAGGATGACTCTGGGGTCAAAACACACTTCGTTCCCCAAATTGACCAGTCAGACCTCTCCCGCAGTGTGGCCATGGAGGCGTCCACTCGCAAGGAGCATTTTGAGAGAACAAAAATCCATCTACGGCGGTACTCATTTTGCAATGAACCCCTTCAAACGTTGCGAGATCCGGTGATTATTTGGAGCTTTGGAAATTTGATTGCTTGTACGATGAATATGGGGCCAAAACACACTTCGTTCCCCAAATTGAAGAATCTGACCTCTCCCAAAGTGTGCCCTTGGAAGCGTCAACTCGCAAGGAGCGTTTTGGGAGAAAAAAACTCCATCCGCGGAGGTACTCGTTTTGCAATAATCCCCTTCAAACGCCCCGAGAGCGTGTGATTATTTGGAGCTTTGGCAATCGCTTGCTTGTAGGATGACTCTGGGGTCAAAACACACTTCGTTCCCCAAATTGAAGAATCAGACCTCTCCCAAAGTGTGCCCATGGAAGCGTCAACTCGCAAGGAGCGATTTGAGAGGGAAAAACTCCATCCGCGAAGGTACTCATTTTGCAATAATCCCCTTCAAGCGTCCAGAGATCCGGTGATTATTTAGAGCTTTGGAAATTCGATTGCTTGTACGATTACTATGGGGTCAAAACGCACTTCGTTCCCCAAATTGAAGAGCCAGACCCCGCTCAAAGTGTGCCCCTGGAAGCGTCAACTCGCAAGGAGCGATTTGAGGGGAAAAAACTCCATCCGTGGAGGTACTCATTTTGCAATAATCCCCCTCAAACGTCCGGAGATCGTGCGATTATTTGGAGCTTTGGAAATTTGACTGCTTGTAGGATGACACTGGGGTCAAAACACACTTCGTTCCCCAAATTGAAGAACCAGACCTCTCCCAAAGTGTGGCCATGGAAGCGTCAGCTCGCAAGGAGGGTTTTGGGAGAAAAAAACTCCATCTACGGAGGTACTCATTTTGCAATGTACCCCTTCAAGATCCGGTGATTATTATTATTATTGCAATAATCCCCTTCAAACGTCCAGAGATCCGGTGATTATTTGGAGCTTTCGAAATTTGATTGCTTGTACGATGACTATGGGGTCAAAACACACTTCGTTCCCCAAATTGAAGAATCAGACCTCTCCCAAAGTGTGCCCATGGAAGCGTCAACTCGCAAGGACCTATTTCAGAGGAAAAAACTCCATCCGGGGAGGTACTCATTTTGCAATAATTTTCTTCAAACGTTTGGAGATACGGTGATTATTTGGAGCTTTGGAAATTTGATTGCTTGTACGATGACCATGGGGTCAAAACACACTTCGTTCCCCAAATTGAAGAATCAGACCTCTCCCAAAGGGTGCCCATGGAAGCGTCAACTCGCAAGGAGCGATTTGAGAGGAAAAAACTCCATCCGCGGAGGTACTCATTTTGCAATAATCCCCTTCAAACGTCCGGAGATCCGGTGATTATTTGGAGGTTTGGAAATTTGATTGCTTGTACGACGACTATGGGGTCAAAACACACTTCGTTCCCCAAATTGAAGAGTCAGACCCCGCTCAAAGTGTGCCCCTCGAAGGGTCAACTCGCAAGGAGCGTTTTGGAAGAAAAAAACTCCATCCGCGCAGGGACTCGTTTTGCAATAATCCCCTTCAAACGTCCTGAGACCGGGTGATTATTTGGAGCTTTGGAAGTTTGATTGCTTGTAGGATGACTCTGGGGTCAAAACACACTTCGTTCCCCAAATTGAAGACCTCTCCCACAGTGTGGCCATGGAAGCGTCAACTCGCAAGGAGCGATTTGGGAGAAAAAAACTCCATCCGCGGAGGTACTCATTTTGCAATAATCCCCTTCAAACATCCGGAGATCGTTTGATTATTTGGAGGTTTGGAAATTTGATTGCCTGTACGATGACTATGGGGCCAAAACACACTTCGTTCCTCAAATTGAAGAATCACACCTCTCCCAAGGTGTGCCCATGGAAGCGTCAACTCGCAAGGATTGATTTCAGAGGAAAAAACTCCATCCGTGGAGGTACTCATTTTGCAATAAGCCCCTTCAAACGTCCGGAGATCCGGTGATTATTTAGAGCTTTGGAAATTCGATTGCTTGTACGATTACTATGGGGTCAAAACGCACTTCGTTCCCCAAATTGAAGAATCAGACCTCTCCCAAAGTGTGCCCATGGAAGCGTCAACTCGCAAGGACCTATTTCAGAGGAAAAAACTCCATCCGGGGAGGTACTCATTTTGCAATAATTTTCTTCAAACGTTTGGAGATACGGTGATTATTCGGAGCTTTGGAAATTTGATTGCTTGTACGATGACCATGGGGTCAAAACACACTTCGTTCCCCAAATTGAAGAATCAGACCTCTCCCAAAGGGTGCCCATGGAAGCGTCAACTCGCAAGGAGCGATTTGAGAGGAAAAAACTCCATCCGCGGAGGTACTCATTTTGCAATAATCCCCTTCAAACGTCCGGAGATCCGGTGATTATTTGGAGGTTTGGAAATTTGATTGCTTGTACGACGACTATGGGGTCAAAACACACTTCGTTCCCCAAATTGAAGAGTCAGACCCCGCTCAAAGTGTGCCCCTCGAGGGGTCAACTCGCAAGGAGCGTTTTGGAAGAAAAAAACTCCATCCGCGCAGGGACTCGTTTTGCAATAATCCCCTTCAAACGTCCTGAGACCGGGTGATTATTTGGAGCTTTGGAAGTTTGATTGCTTGTAGGATGACTCTGGGGTCAAAACACACTTCGTTCCCCAAATTGAAGACCTCTCCCACAGTGTGGCCATGGAAGCGTCAACTCGCAAGGAGCGATTTGGGAGAAAAAAACTCCATCCGCGGAGGTACTCATTTTGCAATAATCCCCTTCAAACATCCGGAGATCGTTTGATTATTTGGAGGTTTGGAAATTTGATTGCCTGTACGATGACTATGGGGCCAAAACACACTTCGTTCCTCAAATTGAAGAATCACACCTCTCCCAAGGTGTGCCCATGGAAGCGTCAACTCGCAAGGATTGATTTGAGAGGAAAAAACTCCATCCGTGGAGGTACTCATTTTGCAATAAGCCCCTTCAAACGTCCGGAGATCCGGTGATTATTTGGAGCTTGGAAAAATTGATTGCTTGTACGATGACTATGGGGTCAAAACACACTTCGTTCCCCTAATTGAAGAATCAGACCTCTCCCAAAGTGTGCCAATGGAAGCGTCCACTCGCAAGGAGCATTTTGAGAGAAAAAAACTCCATCTACGGAGGTACTCATTTTGCAATGTACCCCTTCAAACGTGCGGAGATGCGGTGATTATTTGGAGCTTACGAAATTTGATTGCTTGTACGATGACTATGGGGTCAAAACACACTTCGTTCCCCAAATTGAAGATTCAGACCTCTCCCAAAGTGTGCCCATGGAAGCGTCAACTCGCAAGGAGCGATTTGAGAGGAAAAAACTCCATCCGCGGAGGTACTCATTTTGCAATAATCCCCTTCAAACGTCCGGAGATCCGGTGATTGCTTGGAGGTTTGGAAATTTGATTGCTTGTACGACGACTATGGGGTCAAAACACACTTCGTTCCCCAAATTGAAGAGTGAGACCCCGCTCAAAGTGTGCCCCTCGAAGGGTCAACTCGCAAGGAGCGTTTTGGAAGAAAAAAACTCCATCCGCGCAGGGACTCGTTCTGCAATAATCCCCTTCAAACGTCCCGAGACCGGGTGATTATTTGGAGCTTTGGAAGTTTGATTGCTTGTAGGATGACTCTGGGGTCAAAACACACTTCGTTCCCCAAATTGAAGAGTCAGACCTCTCCCACAGTGTGGCCATGGAAGCGTCAACTCGCAAGGAGCGATTTGAGAGAAAAAAACTCCTTCCGCGGAGGTACTCATTTTGCAATAATCCCCTTCAAACATCCGGAGATCGTTTGATTATTTGGAGCTTTGCAAATTTGATTGCTTGTACGATGACCATGGGGCCAAAACACACTTCGTTCCTCAAATTGAAGAATCACACCTCTCCCAAGGTGTGCCCGTGGAAGCGTCAACTCGCAAGGAGCGATTTGAGAGAAAAAAACTCCATCCGCGGAGGTACTCATTTTGCAATAATCCCCTTCAAACATCCGGAGATCGTTTGATTATTTGGAGGTTTGCAAATTTGATTGCTTGTACGATGACTATGGGGCCAAAACACACTTCGTTCCTCAAATTGAAGAATCACACCTCTCCCAAGGTGTGTCCATGGAAGCGTCAACTCGCAAGAAGTGATTTGAGAGGAAAAAACTCCATCGGTGGAGGTACTCATTTTGCAATAAACCCCTTCAAACGTCCGGAGATCCGGTGATTATTTGGAGCTTTGGAAATTTGATTGCTTGTACGATGACTATGGGGCCAAAACACACTTCGTTCCCGAAATTGAAGAATCTGACCTCACCCAAAGTGTGCCCCTGGAAGCGTCAACTCGCAAGGAGCGTTTTCAGAGGAAAAAGCTCCATCCGCGGAGGGACTCGTTTTGCAATAATCCCCTTTAAACGCCCCGAGAGCGTGTGATTATTCGGAGCTTTGGAAATTTGATTGCTTGTAGGATGACTATGGGGTCAAAACACACTGAGTTCCCCAAATTGAAGAGTCAGACCCCGCTCAAAGTGTGCCCCTGGAAGCGTCAACTCGCAAGGAGCGATTTGAGAGGAAAAAACTCCATCCGTGGAGGTACTCATTTTGCAATAATCCCCCTCGAACGTCCGGAGATCGTGTGATTATTTGGAGCTTTGGAAATTTGATTGCTTGTAGGATGACTCTGGAGTCAAAACACACTTCGTTCCCCAAATTGACGAATCAGACCTCTCCCAAAGTGTGCCCCTCGAAGGGTCAACTCGCAAGGAGCGTTTTGGAAGAAAAAAACTCCATCAGCGCAGGGACTCGTTTTGCAATAATCCCCTTCAAACGTCCCGAGACCGGGTGATTATTTGGAGCTTTGGAAGTTTGATTGCTTGTAGGATGACTCTGGGGTCAAAACACACTTCGTTCCCCAAATTGAAGAGTCAGACCTCTCCCACAGTGTGGCCATGGAAGCGTCAACTCGCAAGGAGCGATTTGAGAGAAAAAAACTCCTTCCGCGGAGGTACTCATTTTGCTATAATCCCTTTCAAACGTCCGGAGATCGTGTGATTATTTGGAGGTTTGGAAATTTGATTGCTTGTACGATGGCTGTGGGGTAACAACGCAGTTCGTTCCCCAAATTGAAGAATCAGACCTCTCCCAAAGTGTGCCCATGGAAGCGTCAACTTGCAAGGAGCGATTTGGGAGAAAAAAACTCCATCCGCGGAGGTACTCATTTTGCAATAATCCCCTTCAAACATCCGGAGATCGTTTGTTTATTTGGAGGTTTGCAAATTTGATTGCTTGTACGATGACTATGGGGCCAAAACACACTTCGTTCCTCAAATTGAAGAATCACACCTCTCCCAAGGTGTGCCCATGGAAGCGTCAACTCGCAAGGAGCGATTTGAGAGAAAAAAACTCCATCCGCGGAGGTACTCATTTTGCAATAATCCCCTTCAAACATCCGGAGATCGTTTGATCATTTGGAGGTTTGCAAATTTGATTGCTTGTACGATGACTATGGGGCCAAAACACACTTCGTTCCTCAAATTGAAGAATCACACCTCTCCCAAGGTGTGCCCATGGAAGCGTCAACTCGCAAGAAGTGATTTGAGAGGAAAAAACTCCATCGGTGGAGGTACTCATTTTGCAATAAACCCCTTCAAACGTCCGGAGATCCGGTGATTATTTGGAGCTTTGGAAATTTGATTGCTTGTACGATGACTATGGGGCCAAAACACACTTCGTTCCCGAAATTGAAGAATCTGACCTCACCCAAAGTGTGCCCCTGGAAGCGTCAACTCGCAAGGAGGGTTTTCAGAGGAAAAAACTCCATCCGCGGAGGGACTCGTTTTGCAATAATCCCCTTCAAACGCCCCGAGAGCGTGTGATTATTCGGAGCTTTGGAAATTTGATTGCTTGTAGGATGACTATGGGGTCAAAACACACTGAGTTCCCCAAATTGAAGAGTCAGACCCCGCTCAAAGTGTGCCCCTGGAAGCGTCAACTCGCAAGGAGCGATTTGAGAGGAAAAAACTCCATCCGTGGAGGTACTCATTTTGCAATAATCCCCCTCGAACGTCCGGAGATCGTGTGATTATTTGGAGCTTTCGAAATTCGATTGCTTGTAGGATGAGTCTGGAGTCAAAACACACTTCGTTCCCCAAATTGACGAATTAGACCTCTCCCAAAGTGTGGCCATGGAAGCGTCCACTCGCAAGGAGCGTGTTGGGAGAAAAAAACTCCATCTACGGAGGTACTCATTTTGCAATAATCCCCTTCAAACGCCCCGAGATCGTGTGATTATTTTGAGCTTTGGAAATTTGATTGCTTGTAGGATGACTATGGGGTCAAAACACACTTCGTTCCCCAAACTGAAGAATCAGACCTCTCCCAAAGTGTGCCCATGGAAGCGTCAACTCGCAAGGAGCTATTTCAGAGGGAAAAACTCCATCCGCGGAGGTACTCATTTTGCAATAATACCCTTCAAACGTCCAGAGATCCGGTGATTATTTGGAGCTTTGGAAATTTGATTGCTTGTACGATGACCATGGCGTCAAAACACACTTCGTTCCCCAAATTGAAGAGTCAGACCCCGCTCAAAGTCTGCCCCTGGAAGGGTCAACTCGCAAGGAGCGTTTTGGGAGAAAAAAACTCCATCCGTGGATGTACTCATTTTGCAATAATCCCCTTCAAACGTCCGGAGATCCGGTGATTATTTGGAGCTTTGGAAATTTGATTGCTTGTACGATGACTATGGGGCCAAAACACACTTCGTTCCCAAAATTGAAGAATCAGACCTCTCCCAAGGTGTGCCCATGGAAGCGTCAACTCGCAAGGAGCAATTTGAGAGAAAAAAACTCCATCCGCGGAGGTACTCATTTTGCAATAATCCCCTTCAAACATCCCGAGATCGTTTGATTATTTGGAGGTTTGCAAATTTGATTGCTTGTACGATGACTATGGGGCCAAAACACACTTCGTTCCTCAAATTGAAGAATCACACCTCTCCCAAGGTGTGCCCATGGAAGCGTCAACTCGCAAGAAGTGATTTGAGAGGAAAAAACTCCATCCGGGCAGGTACTCATTTTGCAATAAACCCCTTCAAACGTCCGGAGATCCGGTGATTATTTGGAGCTTTGGAAATTTGATTGCTTGTACGATGACTATGGGGCCAAAACACACTTCGTTCCCGAAATTGAAGAATCTGACCTCACCCAAAGTGTGCCCCTGGAAGCGTCAACTCGCAAGGAGCGTTTTCAGAGGAAAAAACTCCATCCGCGGAGGGACTCGTTTTGCAATAATCCCCTTCAAACGCCCCGAGAGCGTGTGATTATTCGGAGCTTTGGAAATTTGATTGCTTGTAGGATGACTATGGGGTCAAAACACACTGAGTTCCCCAAATTGAAGAGTCAGACCCCGCTCAAAGTGTGCCCCTGGAAGCGTCAACTCGCAAGGAGCGATTTGAGAGGAAAAAACTCCATCCGTGGAGGTACTCATTTTGCAATAATCCCCCTCGAACGTCCGGAGATCGTGTGATTATTTGGAGCTTTGGAAATTTGATTGCTTGTAGGATGACTCTGGAGTCAAAACACACTTCGTTCCCCAAATTGACGAATCAGACCTCTCCCAAAGTGTGGCCATGGAAGCGTCCACTCGCAAGGAGCGTGTTGGGAGAAAAAAACTCCATCTACGGAGGTACTCATTTTGCAATAATCCCCTTCAAACGCCCCGAGATCGTGTGATTATTTTGAGCTTTGGAAATTTGATTGCTTGTAGGATGACTATGGGGTCAAAACACACTTCGTTCCCCAAACTGAAGAATCAGACCTCTACCAAAGTGTGCCCATGGAAGCGTCAACTCGCAAGGAGCTATTTCAGAGGGAAAAACTCCATCCGCAGAGGTACTCATTTTGCAATAATACCCTTCAAACGTCCAGAGATCCGGTGATTATTTGGAGCTTTGGAAATTTGATTGCTTGTACGATGACCATGGCGTCAAAACACACTTCGTTCCCCAAATTGAAGAGTCAGACCCCGCTCAAAGTCTGCCCCTGGAAGGGTCAACTCGCAAGGAGCGTTTTGGGAGAAAAAAACTCCATCCGTGGATGTACTCATTTTGCAATAATCCCCTTCAAACGTCCGGAGATCCGGTGATTATTTGGAGCTTTGGAAATTTGATTGCTTGTACGATGACTATGGGGCCAAAACACACTTCGTTCCCAAAATTGAAGAATCAGACCTCTCCCAAAGTGTGCGCATGGAAGCTTCAACTCGCAAGGAGCTATTTCAGAGGAAAAAACTCCATCCGCGGAGGTACTCATTTTGCAATAATACCCTTCAAACGTCCGGAGATCGTGTGATTATTTGGAGCTTTGTAAATTTGATTGCTTGTACGATGACCATGGCGTCAAAACACACTTCGTTCCCCAAATTGAAGAGTCAGACCCCGCTCAAAGTCTGCCCCTGGAAGGGTCAACTCGCAAGTAGCGATTTGAGAGCGGAGGTACTCATTTTGCAATAATCCCCTTCAAACGTCCGGAGATCCGGTGGTTATTTGGAGGTTAGGAAATTTGATTGCTTGTACGATGACTATGGGGTCAAAACACACTTCGTTCCCCAAATTGAAGAGTCAGACCCCGCTCAAAGTCTGCCCCTGGAAGGGTCAACTCGCAAGTAGCGATTTGAGAGCGGAGGTGCTCATTTTGCAATAATCCCCTTCAAACGTCCGGAGATCCGGTGGTTATTTGTAGGGTAGGAAATTTGATTGCTTGTACGATGACTATGGGGTCAAAACACACTTCGTTCCCCAAATTGAAGAGTCAGACCCCGCTCAAAGTGTGCCCCTGGAAGGGTCAACTCGCAAGGAGCTTTTTGGAAGAAAAAAACTCCATCCGCGGAGGTACTCATTTTGCAATAATCCCCTTCAAACGTCCCGAGACCGTTTGATTATTTGGAGCTTTGGAAGTTTGATTACTTGTACGATGACTATGGGGTTCAAACACACTTCGTTCCCCAAATGGAAGATTCAGACCTCTCCCACAATGTGGCCATGGAAGCGTCAACTCGCAACGAGCGTTTTGAGAGAAAAAAACTCCATCCGCGGAGGTACTCATTTTGCAATAATCCCCTTCAAGGGTCCGGAGATCGTGTGATTATTTGGGGGTTTGGAAATTTGATTGCTCGTACGATGACTATGGGGTTCAAACACACTTCGTCCCCCAAATTGGAGAACCAGACCTCTCCCAAAGTGTGCCCATGGAAGCGCCAACTCGCAAGGAGCGATTTGAGAGGAAAAAACTCCATCCGCGGAGGTACTCATTTTGCAATAATCCCCTTCAAACGTCCGGAGATCGTTTGATTATTTGGAGCTTTGGAAATTTGATCGCTTGTACGATGACTATGGGGCCAAAACACAATTCGTTCCCCAAATTGAAGAATCAGACCTCTCCCAAAGTGTGCCCATGGAAGCCTCCACTCGCAAGGAGCGTTTTCAGAGAAAAAAAATCCATCTACGGAGGGACTCATTTTGCAATAATCCCCTTCAAACGTCCGGAGATCGTGTGATTATTTGGAGCTTGGGAAATTTGATTGCTTGTACGATGACCATGGCGTCAAAACACACTTCGTTCCCCAAATTGAAGAGTCAGACCCCGCTCAAAGTCTGCCCCTGGAAGGGTCAACTCGCAAGTAGCGATTTGAGAGCGGACGTACTCATTTTGCAATAATCCCCTTCAAACGTCCGGAGATCCGGTGGTTATTTGGAGGTTAGGAAATTTGATTGCTTGTACGATGATTATGGGGTCGGAACACACTTCGTTCCCCAAATTGAAGAGTCAGACCCCTCTCAAAGTCTGCCCCTGGAAGGGTCAACTCGCAAGTAGCGATTTGAGAGCGGAGGTACTCATTTTGCAATAATCCCCTTCAAACGTCCGGAGATCCGGTGGTTATTTGTAGGGTAGGAAATTTGATTGCTTGTACGATGACTATGGGGTCAAAACACACTTCGTTCCCCAAATTGAAGAGTCAGACCCCGCTCAAAGTGTGCCCCTGGAAGGGTCAACTCGCAAGGAGCTTTTTGGAAGAAAAAAACTCCATCCGTGGAGGTACTCATTTTGCAATAATCCCCTTCAAACGTCCCGAGACCGTTTGATTATTTGGAGCTTTGGAAGTTTGATTACTTGTACGATGACTATGGGGTTCAAACACACTTCGTTCCCCAAATGGAAGATTCAGACCTCTCCCACAATGTGGCCATGGAAGCGTCAACTCGCAACGAGCGTTTTGAGAGAAAAAAACTCCATCCGCGGAGGTACTCATTTTGCAATAATCCCCTTCAAACGTCCGGAGATCGTGTGATTATTTGGGGGTTTGGAAATTTGATTGCTCGTACGATGACTATGGGGTTCAAACACACTTCGTCCCCCAAATTGGAGAACCAGACCTCTCCCAAAGTGTGCCCATGGAAGCGCCAACTCGCAAGGAGCGATTTGAGAGGAAAAAACTCCATCCGCGGAGGTACTCATTTTGCAATAATCCCCTTCAAACGTCCGGAGATCGTTTGATTATTTGGAGCTTTGGAAATTTGATCGCTTGTAGGATGACTCTGGAGTCAAAACACAATTCGTTCCCCAAATTGAAGAATCAGACCTCTCCCAAAGTGTGCCCATGGAAGCGTCCACTCGCAAGGAGCGTTTTCAGAGAAAAAAAATCCATCTACGGAGGGACTCATTTTGCAATAATCCCCTTCAAACGTGCGGAGATCCGGTGATTATTTGGAGCTTGGGGAATTTGATTGCTTGTACGATGACTATGGGGTCAAAACACACTTCGTTCCCCAAATTGAAGAATCAGACCTCTCCCAAAGTGTGCCCATGGAAGCGTCAACTCGCAAGGAGCTATTTCAGAGGAGAAATATCCATCCGGGGAGGTACTCATTTTGCAATAATCCCCTTCAAACGTGCGGAGATCCGGTGATTATTTGGAGGTTTGGAAATTTGATTGCTTGTACGATGACCATGGGGTCAAAACACACTTCGTTCCCCAAATTGAAGAATCAGACCTCTCCCAAAGGGTGCCCATGGAAGCGTCAACTCGCAAGGAGCTATTTCAGAGGAAAAAACTCCATCCGGGGAGGTACTCATTTTGCAATAATTCTCTTCAAACGTTTGGAGATCCGGTGATTATTTGGAGCTTTGGAAGTTTAATTGCTTGTACGATGACCATTGGGTCAAAACACACTTCGTTCCCCAAATTGAAGAATCAGACCTCTCCCAAAGTGTGCCCCTGGAAGCGTCAACCCGCAAGGAGCGTTTTGGGAGGAAAAAACTCCGTCCGCGGAGGGACTCGTTCTGCAAAAATCCCCTTCAAACGCCCTGAGAGCGTGTGATTATTTGGAGCTTTGGCAATTGCTTGCTTGTAGGACGACCCTAGGGTGAAAACACACTTCGTTCCCCAAATTGAAGAATCAGACCTCTCCCAAAGTGTGGCCATGGAAGCGTCGACTCGCAAGGAGTGATTTGAGAGGAAAAAACTCCATCCGCGGAGGTACTCATTTTGCAATAATCCCCTTCAAATGTCCGGAGATCGTGTGATTACAGGCGACATGCGAGCGGCGGCTCACACAGGACAAATATGTTGTACTTTGACTGTCGGCTTGACCCGGTCCGTCTGACCGAGCACTTACGAGGCATAGTAAGTCTGGGGGGGGGAAAAAAGAGTAGTTGGTCTCTGACACCTTCTGCCTTCCCAAATGCAAGGGCACAGCGGCAGGATCCTGATTGATGGCGGCCCATCACCATGAGCAATACCAGGTATTGGCCACTCATGCCGTGCGCACAATGTAAACTGTACCCACTCGTATCCCCAATCTGCACTGCAACCAGCTTCCCTTGCCCAAAGGCACAACAATTTGCGGCAGCGCCTGATGGCGCCTTGCAGGGAGTCACGCGTGACTGTGCAGGCACCAGACGGCGCTTTGTTTCGGCGCAGCACCATGACCCTGTACTACTGTCACTTTTTGGACCGCCACTTTTGTACTTCACAATGCGACCCTATTGTGCGTGCAAAGACAAGGAAAGAGGGGCTGATGCATGTGTGTGGGAGTTGTCTGTTCATCACTGTGTCGTGCTTTGGAGTGCTGCAACCTATTTGGATTGGTGCTGCATTGTGGGATCATCGTAGCACTGGATAGCTCTGAACCTTGATCCCATGAGGGCCCAGGCAGGATCTGGTATCTGCATGCATGGGGGAAGGCCTTGCTGCAGCCTAGGCTGGGGCTCCAAAGCGGACCCAAGACACCCCCCTCCCATCGCAATGGCGCCATTTTTAACCAAAATGAATTACTTTTTTTTTTTGGAGATAATGCCCGGTCTATATTGCTGAAGTGGGCCAGCCTCAGGGGGCGCGCCGTGCGCTGTGTCCGCGCTGTGCGAAACGTCACGATGCGCGGGCCATCAAAAATCAGTTTTTTCCCAAAATTGAAGAGTCAAACTAGGCTCAAAGTGTGCCCATGGAAGCGTTAATTCGCAAGAAGCATTTTTAGACAAAAAAACTCTATCAACCTAAGGACCATACACCCTATGAAAGTCGGGATATGCTGCGAATGCTTCGAGCTTGACCAAGGAGAAACCCGGACTGGGCAACAGGGGCAGGCCTTGCCGCCGCTGGGCGGAGCTCAAAAGCGGAGGCAAGGCACCCCCCTCCCATCGCCATGGCGCTCTTTTCAGCCAAAACTGACTTACACTTTTTTGAGATCGCGCCTGTTCTATGTTGCTCGAGTAGGCCAGCTTCGGGCCAAGATGAAGATCTCCCAGAAATGTACCGGCTTTCACCTTGAGTGGGCCATCAGAAATCACTACCTGCTCCCAATTGATGAGTCAAAATGGGCTAAAACTTTGTCCATAGAAGCGTGAACTCGCATAAAAAAATTTTACCTAGTCCACGGATACCCCTAGGTTGGGCAACTGGGGGGGGGGGGGGCTTTAAAAGCAATGGCAAGCCCCCCCCCCCCCCATTGCAATGGAGGTGTTTTCAGCCAAAAATGACTTACACTGTTTTTAGTAAGTGTCCGTTCTGTGTTGACTGAGTAGGCAAGCCTCAGGCCAAGATGATCATTTTCAGGGAATGTAATGGCTTTCAACATGAGTTGGCCATCAGAAATCGCTTCCTTCCCCAGGACTAGGGTGAAATTGTACCCGTGGAAGCGTGAACCCACAAGAAGCATTTTGAAACAAAGAAACTCCATTTACAGACGCACCAGTTTTGCAATACTCCGGTGTGAGTCCCGCCGTAAGTGGGGATATGCTGCAAATTTGTCGAGCTTGACCAGGGATACCCCCGGATGGGGCAACAGATGGGGCAACGGGCGGAGGCAAAGTGGGCCCCCCTCTGATAGCAACCGCCCCGTTTCAGCCAAAACTGAATTACACTTTTTTTGAGATATTGCCCGTTCTGTGTTGCTCGAGTAGGCAACCTCTGGGCCAAGATGACCATTCCTGGAAATGTAATGGCTTTCATGATGCATTGGCCATCAGAAATTACTTCTCTCCCAAAATTGAAGAATCAGACTAGGGTAACAATGTCCTCATGGAAGCCTCAACCTGTAAAAAGCATTTTGAAACCCAAAAACTCTCTCCTCAGAGGGACCAGTTTTGCAATACTCCGCTTGAAAACTAGCAGATTTCCTCAGGATCCTTTGAGGGTGTCCTTCATGGGGATCATTTGGGGGGTTCTGAGGGGGTCCTTTTACGGCTTGTGTAGCAGTGTCCTTTAGCGGCTGCCTTCAACGGGATCTTTTGGGGTGGTCATTTACGGGATGTATTCAAGGTTGTCCTTTGCGGGGGTCGCTCTGGTGGCCCATCGCGTTTCTTCCTCCATCGGACAGGGTCGTGTGTGCATCTTATCAAGTGTTTTCTGCCTGGCTTCCACAGCACTTTGTTTTATCCATGCTCAATGCCTCAGTCCCAGAGCCCTTCGAACCAGTCTTACGGCCCTGGCCCTGAGCAGCCACTGTCTCTGCCAGCCCAATACCAGGGCCCGCCAAGCGCCGGGTGCATGCAGGCTGGCGACCACCCTGTGGCAGCAGCACTCCCTCAGGGCGCGGAGCTGCAGGCGGTGATGGGCGCGGATGGGCAGCTTTGTGCTGGGCAGACCAGGTTGCAACACTCGTGTGTGTTACACCTGCCGTCCCATGCAGAGTTCCGTCAGAAGTACTCCGTGAAGAAGACCTTGGGGAGAGGCGGCTGTGCGACGGTCAAGTGCTGCATCAGGCGCGACAGCACAAGGCAGGTCTTCACAGTGAAGTACTGCCCGAAGGTGAAGCGGTGGGAAGATGAAGTGATGGTGATGCAGATGCTGAACCACAAAAACATCATTAAGTTCGAGGAGGCGTTCGATGGGCATGACAATGATCTGTGCATTGTGATGGAGTTGGCGCACGGGGGCAACCTCTTGGACGTAGTCACCAGATCTGTCCACTACTCAGGTGCGCGGCCATGCCATTGCTCGGCGCCGCATGCATGAGGTTAGAGCACGTAGCAGAAAGCAGCCAATAGAAACAAAGAGAATCGGTGCAACCAGAGACCCCTAAGGGGCTCTTTATTGCCTACAATGTTGTGGTGACGTACAGGGGGTCTGCTGCTGGCTGGTGAGTCGGTTGTGTGGCGTTGTGCAGTGTTGGATTGGGTTGTACAGGTGTGGCTCAGGTGGGGTTGGGTGAGGCTGCGATGTATCCCACTTCGGATCTGGCTCAGCCAAGGCAAATTGGCCTCCAAATCATCACTCATTCAGAATGCGGGGGACAGCAGAGGCCGGAAGGAAACCGTACCACCACGGTTGGTTACCATCACAGAGCCGTGGCCAACCCTCCAACCGCCGTCGGTTCGCCTCCTGCGGCTGTCGCTTACGAAGCGAATGTCCAGAATCCACATAGTCCCAGCACCAGAGGCACATTGCAGAGCTGGGAGGTATCAGAACAGGACCCAGTCACCTACGGGAACCGCTCCCCACAGTCACGACACGAAGCACCTTCACGTCTGAGGCACCCTGCGCTCAGGTGGTCTGACGTCACATTGTTGTGAGTGTCTTTGAGGGCGTGTGTTGTGCGTTCGTGTCAGTCACATGTGTGTGCTTTCGGTCATTGGCCATGGTGTTGTTGATCCTCTTTTGCAGCCAGGCTGACAAAAACTTGTTGTCACCAAGCAGGAAAGAGCCGCCCACAGACGGTGTCCGTTGCAGTTGTCTAATTTTGCACTTCCGCTCTCGCACATGGTTCAACAAGTGTATCTGGTGCCAAAGGCGTGTGGCGCGCGTCGGCGTGGATGGGGCGTGCACGTGCGCATCTTTCTGACCAGTTCAGGGTCTGCCGCAGGGCTGCTCCCCCCAGAGGTCCACTTGGGACAATAGAACAATCCGTGTCTCCGTGGATACCCGAACCCCACGTGCAAGCGGCATTTGGTCGTTCACTGACCGCCTGCCTGTGGGGGATGGATGGGATGAGGGCGTGCCCAACCTCCGCTGAGGGCCCCTGCAGCGCCTTCCCCGAAGGTGCTGTGGAACGCCTGTCAGGTCGTCTTTGGGGCCTTTGATGAGGAAGCCCTTCAGCCCCCCGCCCCCCCCCGGGCCGCGGTCAGGTGCACGTGCGTCCTTCTCAGAGCAAGCGGTGGCGCAGCTCTTGCACAACGTTCTGTCCGCCGTGGCGTACATGCACGAGCACCGTGTGGTCCACCGGGACATCAAGCCCAGCAATGTCCTCGTGGAGCGCGCCCTGCCCACGTCCCTGATCGACCTCCGGAAGAGCCTGGACCTGCTGACGGGCATCAAAGTGGCCGACTTTGGGTTCGCGCGGGTCGTCGACCCGACGGACAGTCTGACGGGGTGCTGCGGGACCCCGTACTACATTGCGCCGGAGATCCTGCGCTGCGGGTACTACCAGGATGGGCCGGCGTACGGTCTGGGCTGCGACCTGTGGTCGTTGGGCGTGCTCGGGTACGTGCTGCTGACGGGCGCACCCCCGTTCCAAGCGCGGGCCCGGCCGGACCTGTTCGCCGCCATCGTTGAGGGCCACTGGGCGTTCCCGGTGGCGTGCGCAGTGTCGGAGCCGTGCCGGGACTTCTTCGGTCGCCTGCTGGTGCCGGACCCCGCGGCGCGCCTCACCGCTGCTGCGGCGCTGCAGCACCCGTGGATCCAGGACCGGTCCCACAACACGGACCTTCATCTGCCGGCGGTGCAGGCGGCGGTCCGTAGGTTTGGTCGGTCGGTCGGGTCGCAGAACAGCTCCTCTTGGGTGCACGCGGCTGCCCTGCCCCCGGCGCCGCTGCCCACGCGACCACGCCCGAAGAAGCCCCGCGTGGACCTCTGCACTGGCGGTGACTGCGCGCTGGATGCCCTGCACTGCCGCCCGAGCGCGGCGCAGCTCGACGTGGGCCGGGACCAGTGGCGCCCCACCGTTGCCAAGAAGGCCCTCCAGGTGCTGCAGGAGACCCCGTCCATCCGGACCGTGCAAGGGGCCGGCGGTACGACGGTGCTCGCCGCGCGGTTGCGGACCATCGAGGAGGTCGTGCCCCTCAACGCCTCCGTCGCCGGGGCGTCCCGCAAGGAGGCATCCGGCAGACCCATTTTGTCCGACGCCACCAACCGGCCGCACCCACCAACCGCCAGTCACGTCGCATGTGAGACCGCCGTGGGATCTGAAACGACAGCCTGTCGCGCCAGACACAATCAGATGGCGCAGGGCTCTGCTGAGGCATACACTGGATGCAGCAGGTTCCTTCTGAGCTGTGACTGCGCGTGGGGCAGGTATTGGGGGCGTCCCTGCACAGCGCGCGCGCACGGTGCTCAATGGTGAGTTGGCGTTCCTGTGACCACCATGAACACCCCCCCACCCCCGGGGGAGCATACGTCCCCAGGGCAAAAATGGTGGATTTGGACAACGGTCTGGCATTTTTCCAGTGTCAAACAGAGGTCGGTTTATTGATTATTACTGTATTTTATTTTATGGATTATTGTATTATTTTATTTTACCGTATTACTGATTTTTGGGTCTCAGTAGGAATCTGAGCAGCCCCGCATCTGGGAACACAGTCGTTACCGCAATCCCCTTGGCCGATGGGCAAAACGGGTCCAAAAGCGCCTACTTTTCGCACAGCCCGCGCACAGCGCACGGTGCGCCCCCATTACAGAGTCTGTCTGTGCTGCAACAGACCCGGTGGTGAGAGGAGGTCCATGTTACTGCCAGCCATTACCTGGAGGCCCATGTGCTGTAGCCCGACATGTGATACCACGTCACTAGCTACGCATTGCTGGGCGTGCCTTTTCCTGTCTTTTGCGCATTTTGGATGATAAAATCACAGGCTGTTTGTACCACCACATTATACACAGTGTAGCTGCTTGGTATGCTTGGCTAGATACTTGGTCATGGAGCCTCATCGCCGAGGCCGATTGCAAAGACCAATTTAACAATGTAGATTGTTAGGTTGTGGAACACTTATCACAAAGCACTGAGTGGCTACGATCCACACACAGATGGGGGGCCACGCTAATGTACTTTTTTATTCACAAGAATGACAAATCCATGAATCACGCAGGAAAGGCCATGCACTACAACTTTTCTATTATCGGTCATGCAGAGCTGCTTCATTCTCATTGAATTTTCTTTGTGCCACAACCACTATTGTTGGAGGCTTGGCAGCGCTTATTTGCTATACCTATGGGCGGGTCTTTTAGTGCGCAATAGCAAACTTGTACTTTATATAGAAATTTCATCTAGCAAAGGCCCGATCTCGACAATGGAGAACCCTGTCGATTACTTCCAATGGATATCCTATTTGGCGCAATGCTGCAGGCCGTATTATGGCTTTTGCCCAATCCCGGGACAATATCATTGTAGCTTCTGCTGGACCCGGTGCACCCAGCGCCATGCGAGACATATGCAGCACATTGACTGATATATGGACGCTCCGCGTGTTGTGCCCATGCATGAAGGATCCCGATGACCCTTGCAACTCAAGGTGCATGTCACAGGACCTGCATGCACTGGGCATTTGCATGCATTGGACAATTGGACGAGGTTATTGTGTTGCCCATCCGTCAGCTTTCACAACCAAGTGGACACTCAAGTTAGGACCACCACTACACTCTGCATGGGCGGTACAGGATATAACGTTGGCTAACTGATACACGAGTGTGCTGATCAATTGTCTTCTGTTCACGAGTTCTTGGAGCGGCTTGCCCATGAGCTGTGCTGCTTGGGATACCATGGGTCTGCTTTGAGGCCATTCTGTGCCCGTCACTCTACAAGCTGCCCACCGCGCGTTGACTCGTGTTGTGGCTCGCACACACTATGTGATGGAACCCAGCCGGAAGTGTATCACTGTTTTGATACCCCGTTTCCCTGCCCCCAGGCCATGGGTTGCTTTTTTGAGCCGTTGATCGTTATGCATCTTTTCACGTATGCAGTCCAGCCACCCGTCAATTAGGAAAAAAAGCTGTTTTTCTTGTTTTTTTTTGTTTTTTCCCGGTTTTCCCCATTTTTTTGTGTTTTTCGATGTTTTTTGGTGTTTTTGCGCTGTTTTTTTGGCTTTTGCAATCCATTTTTGGTAAGTTTGAAATATGCAACTCCTACAATTTTCACACATTTCTTGTTTTTTGAAGGAATTTGTCCTGCCGGTCAGCAATCGTAACTACTTGCCGCGCGTGTTTAGTTATTCAACTTCCAGTTCCAATGTGGTATGTACGAATAGATAATTAGTTAAAATAGGCTTAATGGACTCAATAGATACGGGATAGTTTCAATGAGCATTGCTTTTGCATTGCCAACGTACAAAATCAAGGAACATCACATAGTAAAGGTGTGGTTTCGCAACGTACGGTAGCAAAGGGTTTGAGGGCCGGCAAGGGAAAGGCAAATACTATGAGGCTTCCACCCTTCTGTTTTTGCTTTGTATCCATAGTTCATGCCGCCTGCGTGGTTCCGCCCCCGAATCTGGGGGTGCATGGTCACACTTTTCTTTTGTGGCCGACGCCGTCAAACACTTGAACGCCAATGGCGTGGAGCTATTTGCCACGCAAGTTTCCCGTTCCGCCAGCCAGGCCGCCACGCGCAACGGTTGGTGTTTCAGCTCATCCCCCCCGGGCGAGGATGACCCCGCACCTGCTGAATGGCAAGATGCTTCACCGCCAGTTTCCTCCCCATCTTCCGTGCAAGCAGGACTATCAACCTTCTTCACGTCAAGTTGTGAGTTGCCCACTTGTGGGTGTTGCAAGGAGAAGCTCCTGGGGGACATCGTTGTATGAATCCGAAGAGGCGGAAGACGGAAGCGGGCCGTGGTGGACAGATTGATGTTGACGTCTGCTCGAAGTGCAGCTCGCAGCCCAGCATAATCGCCGTCCATGATGCGGGGGGCGGATGAGGGGCGGGGAGAGGAATGGGGGGAGGGTGAGCAGAATTTCTGCTTGGGCCAGGAGCACGATAGTGCTGAGGTTTGAGAGAGGGAGGGATCGGAGTTGCCACCTGAAGTCTGACGCATATGGTATTGAAAATGTGAAGCAGTAATGCGAATGTGCACATCTTCGACTTTTAGCTTCTTTTTTTTTGCTTTGCATTTTGCCATAAGCAGGGCTGCAGGGAGGGATGTAACCCATGGGAAACATCTGACTAAAACTTTACACTTCCTGGTACAGTAGCAGAGGCCATCAAGGGCAAAAATGGGGACACTCGGACCCATGTGAAACATCAGACTAAAAATTTAAAATTCCTAGTACACTAGCAGAGGCCAGCAAGGTCAAAAATTGGGACACTGGGACCCATGGCAAACATCACACTTAAAATTTAAAATTCCTGGTACACCAGCAGAGGCCATCATGGACAAAAAGGGGGACACTGGGACCCATGGCAAACATCAAACTAAAAGTTTAAGATTCCTGGTACACCAGCAGAGGCCAGCAAGGGCAAAAAGTGGGACAACCCATGGCAAACATCATACTAAAAATTTAAAATTCCTGGTACACCAGCAGAGGCTAACAAGGTCAAAAATTGGGATACTGGGACCCATGGCAAACATCACAGTTAAAATTTAAAATTCTTGGTACACAGCAGAGGCCATCAAGGACAAAAGGGGGACACTGGGACCCATGGCAAACATCCAACTAACAGTTTAAGATTCCTGGTACACCAGCAGAGGCCAGCAAGGGCAAAAATGGGTACATTGGTACCTATGGCAAGCATAGGTTAGATTCCCTGGATTGTTGATACAAAAAAAAGGGTACACTGATTCATGGCACCCAATCACCCGAGCCCAACCCCCCCCCCCCGACCCCATACCCCCCCTGAAACCTCCCAAAATGGGCTTTTGGCAGCAAGTTGTGCCCAAAAAACAACAAAAAACGGGAAAAAACACCTGAAACTGAAAATCAAATTTTAGCACCACCCGTCAACCCGTCAACAGCTTTGGTGACGGGTGTTTGTGTGACCCCTGCACGTATGCCACAATGGTCCCCACAATGAGTGGTGTGGTGGGAGGTGATGGGAGGGGGTGCAGGTCTCTGTGAGTGAGCGGAGTGGCTGGCTGGGCTGTTTGTTCGTTGCCGGCATTTCTGGCGATGGCTTTAATTCTCTGTTCCTCTGCCGCATGTCCCATTATTGCATATATGACTCTGATAATGTTGCCACCTCACGCAACCTATCTCAACGTATCTCAACGTATCTCACGCAACAAGGTTCCATCACTCTGCATCTCACACCCCTTTTTGCGAAAGGCGCCTAGGGCCGTTTTCGGCTCCTGACAAGCTTTTCTCTCCCTCTTGTGAACTGCATGTGCTGCTTGTTGTGCTGACATCTTGCCAACCAACACGACACACGTGACAGCTCACACTTCACCATACGGGGACCAATATCCCATTTCTATCCATCCCTGCTTGGCTCCCTCTGGCAGGGCAGAGGGGTGTAGGGCTGCATGTGCATTGTGGTGATTTCTTGTGCAGCGTGAATCCTGCCCTCTGCATGCCTGCCTGCGGACAGTACCTGTGATGCTGCTCTCCACAGGTCTACTTCCGTGGCGAAGAACCCACCCAGGCACCAGTACCCCCCAGGGGCAGCCAACCCCAGGAAGGGGCTGAAGAGCCTCCGCCGCGCGACGGCGATCGGGGGTGTGCTGCCGCAGCGCGCGCCGCGGCCCTCCAGGGCGTCACGCCCTCCGCCTCCGCCGCCTCCGCCGCCCCCTCCTACGCCACCATCCCCGCATGGCCTCACCCGCACTGCCCCCGATGCCCGACACGTCACTTTTGCGGACAACGAGATGCCGGGATCCGCTGGGGGTGGGTGGAACCGCACTGTGGTCCCACAACGCTCAGCGCTGAGGTGTGTGGCGTGTGTCGGTGGTGTGGTAGTCGGTGTGTTAGGTGTGGCGTGCCGCATGTGGCACCCCATGACAAGCATCAGACCATTTTGTGGAGTAGCGTTCTGCCGAAAACACTGAGGGGCTTACGTTTTCATCCAGATTCTCCAGATTCCTAATCTGGCTTGTTTTGGATGTCTCGTAAGTTGTCCGGACGCCGTCAGATTAAGGCAGGCATCAGAGGTGCACTTGGGCTGTATTCATGTACCACACCCCAAGGGGTTAAATGCTAATTCCCTTTTCTTGTAAAAACATCATTTTCTGAGACAAAAATTTTGCAAATTTGGGCCCGCCGACCCCCAATCTGACTACAACCTGCCCCTCCCTCCCCCGCCGCGGTCCACAAGCACTACTGGCACTCGAAGAAAGATTTAGTCCATTGTGCAGCCCAACACTAACCTCAACCTCAACCCTGATCCTCGCACCAACCCCAAGCCTAGTCCTCGCCATAACCCTGAAGCTGAAGGGTTAGTGTTGGGGTCCAAAATGGAACAACGAACGCATGGCTTTTGGGGCATGTTACCCCCCTCCCTCCTGGACCCCCTGCCCCTCCCCCCAAACAGTCACTGTGTCAAAACCGAGCCCCCCCCCCCCCCGCAGGCTGCCTGATGTATGAGCCCTGGAAAGGGGCAAGTCAAGTAAAGGGGCTCAAACAGCCCTCCGCCTGCACACAACATTTTTCTTCACCCCATTTTGGGTCAAAAACCACGAATCTTTTAGTTTGTTCTCAAGTTTGGACCGCAAAAGTGTTTTTGGGTCCCACATGCACATGGTTTGGCTGGGCAGAGTGGGACAAAGGCATCATGCGATGTGTGCAGTTTTTCGCCATTTTTGTCTTGTGTGCTTTTTTGGCAGATCTGGTGACCCTATTGTATCCCCCTAATCAGGTGGTTTCAGGGATGGTGAGGGTATACCCATGCTAAGATACAAAAAACACGCTTTTGTAGCCTCTAGCCTTGCCCGGGGTTGCATCGTTTTTGTTGAAAGTGACCTTCATTCGTTGCTTGAAAACTGTAATTTTTTTCGGGTGACCCTTGATGATCCCAGAAACCCTTGTGCAAGGCTTGGGTGGTCATTTGATGACAATGGGAGCACATTTTAGCCAATGGGAAGCCATGTAGCACCTTTTAGGCGCTGCTGGGGGTGCATATTGACCTCCAAAAGTGTTGTTTTTGGGACTTATTTGCATTGTGGTGGATTGATTTGTAGCTGCCACTGTGTGCGGGTCTGGACTATGGTTGCACTTTACTTTTTCCTCGCATATGGAACTCTTAACCAATGGTGAAGATCTTGGGCCAGAGGGGCGCGGCTTGTTTGAATATGACGGCCCTCCTCCCTCCGGACCCCCCAAAAAGTTCTTGTACCCATCTTTATGCCATTTGAGATTTTGGGCAAAAGTGTTGGCACCCCGGGCACCAAACGATTTTTCATAGCACATGGCCTGGGGTCAAAATGTTTTTCCACCGAACAGTGACATTGCGAGGTGAAATGCCACTGTTTGGTTTATAGGGAGACATGAGAAGCAGTGCACTGGATATTTGAAACATGAGCAAGCGCAATGCACAAAAAGCAAAGGGGGAGGGGGGCAATTGAGGACATGTGTTAGTTGACACCAAGGGAGAGGGAAGTGTTGAACCTAGGCAAAATCTGCACCCTTCCTGAAATCCCCAATGGTTTTTGAGCAGTTTGAGTGTACATACATATTGCCTTTTGGGTAGGGTCAGGCCGCCCAGGCGCCCATGGGAGGAAGTGGCATAGTGAAGTTTGACAGATTTTACATACACCGTTGCTCTCAAGGAATTCAGTGTGATTCTGCGAACTGCCGGACATTGCTGCACATGCACACCAGGACGTGCAGGTGTGGAGCGCCTTGTTCACCTGCTTGCGGCCGGATGTGCATCTGGATGCCCCTGGTCAATGGCACGGGCAACAGCCCCGTCTCTGGGACGGCTGACCCCCGGAGTAGTCCAACAGGACACGTCATCCGGGGGCTCCGTTGACACAATCAAAACACGTTTGGGCCCACAGAGGGTCAGAATGAGCAGTGGCGAGAGGCCAATAGGCGCCGCCAAAGGCAAACAACCTGATACCGAGGCCTTGTGCCAACCCCCCCCCCCCCCCCGACTGTGCATGGGGAGGGGGGAGGGGGCTTTTCAGGGGGGCAGTAGGACCAGGCCTCCCCCGGGGGTGCGGCACCTCAGAGGTCATGCGCTGCGATGGATGGTCCGGTGCGCAGGAACGCCGGTGATGCCTCAGCACGATCCGCGGCCTGCCCCTTGCCCCATCCCCCATTCCACTGTCCCCCCCTCCCCAGGAATGCATTGGAGGGGAGGGGGGGGGGGGTACCACCCCCTCCCCCGTCCAGTGCGCCCAGCCTATGCCCAGCCACTGTCCCCCTGGCGGCAGCTTCAATGGCATTTGCAACCGACAGTAACCACCACCAACCGCTTCGGCAACCTCCTCCAACTGCCTGCCTAACCGCTTCTGTGGCCACCTCTGGGGTCCCTTCCCTTCTTATGCATCGCTGCCCCCCCCCCCCCCCCACACACTTCCTGCAGGAGTACAGTGGGCCTGGCGTCTCCTTCCTGCTCTACTGCGCCCCGGAGCAGCTCCACAGGACCCCCATGTCAACGGCCGCGGACATCTGGGGTCTCGGGATGTCCCTGCTCCACCTGCTGACCGGCGAGCACCCCTTCGCCACCGCCGCCACGCACGGCTTCTGGAGCTTCATCACGCGCCTCCAGGGCGAGCCCCCGGCCCTCGGCGGCCCCTTCACGCCGGAGGCCCAGGACTTCGTGGCCCGGTGCCTCGCCAGGGGCCCCGCGCGGCGCCCCTCGGCCGCTGCCCTCCTGCGGCATCCCTGGCTCCGCCGCTGCGCCCTGGCGGACGCGGGGGAGGCCCGGGAGGAGGTCCGGCGGTGGATCGCGGGGGCGCAGGCGGCGAGCGCGTACGTGTGGGAGCGCACGCGGCCGCAGATCTCTCAGACGGAGCTGGAGTCGCTGCTGGACCAGCTCATCCTGGGCACGTACACCCCCCCACACCGCAGTCCCCATGGCCCCGCGATTTGCGATGTCACATGTCTGTGAGGCTGTGGTGGTGGTGTAGAGGGGCCGGGGCTTATCTCTCTGGAGCGCGGCCGTGCAGTGCCCTTTGGGGGGTGGCGGGGCGATGCACCCACACGCTCAGTGCTGTTGGGGCATGGCACTGTCCTGGGGTGAAATAGAAACAGCGGCTGCCGGGGCGGTCCTTCAGAAACCCGATGTTTTTTTTCTCTCAGGACCGCCCTTAAGGACCGCCCCAGGGACCACCAACCGCCACCAACGGCCAACCGCCACCAACCGCCAACCGCCAACTGCCAGCGGTGACCAATCGCCAACCGCCAACGACTGCCAACTGCCACCAACCACGGATCACCAACCACCAACCACCTTCAACCGCCACCAACCGCCACCAATCGCCAACCGCCAATCGCCATTAACCATGGTTGAACATATGAGCTACACGTGGTCTGTTTGTAAACTGCCGTTTCGGAACAGTTTTCTCTTTTTTTCCTGTCTTGAGGACCGCCCTGGCGGCTGCAAGGTGGGGAGGCAGCACATCAAACAACACCACTGCCACAGGCCTGGGACGCCGAGGTGACTGTGTGCGCTGCACCTGCAACAAATATTCTGTCGCTTTGTGGGCGCCCCCACATGGCACTCCACGGGGGAGGGGTCGGGGGACAACAGCCATGCCAGTTAAACCCCAGCAGACTGGCAGGCCAGGCCCCTGGTAGTGGATGGCGCAGGGCCGAGGAATGGGCCACATCATCACAGGAGGGGCCATGGAGACCTGCCCCATTCTGCGCACGCCGCTACCGTGGCCATCCTCCCCGCACTGCCTTTGGAAGCCATGAAGACCAACCCGTGGCCAGAAGATACACCCTCTCCCACTACTGTATCGCACTTTATTAAGGCCCATATGCAGGGCCAACGTCTTTCTTGATCGGCTCCTGCCCCCTACAGTCGACGTATCGCCGTGCAGCACTTCAGAGGCATACCAGGTCATGTTCACTCCACCGTGCCTCACACTCCGCTGTTTCTTTCAGCCTACAGTCTTTTGTGCCGCATGCACAATACGAAGCCTAATCCACCCTGGGTGTCCGATCCGCTAGAACAGTCGTTTGTGGGGTCATCGTAGCTCTGAACCTTGATTCCGAGAGGTTGTCTCAAGTACCATACAGTCAGTGGCAACGCCAGCTCGTCTTCATCTGGAGCAAAACGTGGCAACCGTTCCTTAGCCCCCCGCCCCCCCCCCCCCTGCCACCCGTGCCCAAGAATCGACGTGTGCAAGAACCGGCCCCTGGGTTCATGGCACTGTTCCTGACACTCCTTTTTTTTCTGCACAGAAGGGTTTCACATCAGAGCGAGTGGATCATCAGGTCATTCCATGCTCATTCACATGTGCACTGCAGCCCAGTTTGCTGGAATTCTGTCCTTTGGTGTCCATTTGTCCATGCAGTTCACTGTGGGAACTCCGCGGTGCAACGCTCCAGAAAATGTTCTTCTGCGGCACGGGGCTGCCCATGGCCGTGCACACAAACCAACCCCTAGTTCCACCGCCAAGACCCACCCGCTGGTCGCATTGCTGGTTGCTGGGCATGGGGGAGGGGGGGGGGCTCACCACAATGGCCACGGACCCATTGTACGGTTCTACGTTGACTTCCCGCCCTGTTACCACAAAGTCCCGTTGGTCCGCCACCATCCACGGACTGCCACCGCCGACGCATCACCCTGCAGCACTTCAGAGGCATACCAGGTCATGTTCACTCCACCGTGCCCCACAGTCCGCTGTTTCTTTCAGCCTACAGTCCTTCGTGCCGCATGCACAATACGAAGCCTAATCCACACTGCATGTCTAGTCCGCTAGAACAGTCGTTTGTGGGGTCATCGTAGCTCTGAACCTTGATTCCGAGAGGTTGTCTCAAGTACCATACAGCCTGTGGCAACGCCAGCTGATCTTCGTCTGGACCCCCCCAAAAAAGGTGGCAACCGTAAATTCTAAAGGTATCAATAGCAATGGCAATGATAATTTGGCAATAGTCCCGCAGAGGCCGTGTCAGCATTTCAGGCTCACATGGGACAGCGGGGTATAGCGGGCCAGCAAGAGCCCTGTCCATCATCTCCCACCCCTCATTGCATCCAGTCCCTCACCCCCATCCTCCTTTTCCTTGGAGCTGGCTTTGTCAAGCCCAAGGTAACTGTCAGTTCTCAAGCCCTCGTCATGCCTCGTTGGCAACAGGGCATGCCTCTGCTTGGTGCTGACCCCCCCCCTCGTCACACAGTGTGTCACACTCTGCTCCCTTCCTCCCTCCCCTTCTCCCTCCTGATACCACTTGAGGCATTGGATATACACGCAGGATTTCTCTTCTGTTAGAGTGACACACTGAAGTTCAAACACCACGTGAAGTAATGCCACGAGGTAAACAAGAAATGGTTCCAGGGGTAGCGCTAGACGCAACTGATGGAGTATTGGTAGAGCTACAGGTTTATGAGCTTCGTTTTTCAGAGAGTTAACAGGACGACAGAGTCCTGGCGTCCCCCTGGAGATGCGTTCCCGAGAAGGCAGACCCTGATGGTTGTGTGTACCACTACTGGAAGTCTGAGGGAACGTTTTGTAAAACGCCCCAGACAGACCAGCATGTACGACCGTTATGGACCGTGGCATGGCCATGATTCCGCTCCCCAGATGGGGCCATTTACAGGACTGGCGGATGCACACAAAAAAAAGACGCAAATAATGGAGTGTTGGGTATGTGGAGTGGTTGGAGAGTCTTTCGAGGCTCAATTCAACTGGTGGATTGATGTTGTGGAGTCGTCTCGCCCCATCACTGATTTCATGATATGTGCGGTCTCGCCAATGGTTTATAATTTCTCTTTGTGGTGAATTTCGTAGCGTGGCAGGTTTCACCCCTGCAATCTGAAAATGCACTTCGCAACAGTAATTCAGCCAGCCTGGGTTACAGAGGGAGCGTTAGTGCGCAGGGCGCGCGCAGGGCAACTTTTTGGGCTACTTTTGGTTCCTAGCCCCTTTTTTTGGGGTGAATGCCACCCCTTGGATGGGTGAGTGGGTGGGTGGGAGGGATGGGGCAATTTGGGATGATTTCTCCTCATGGACTTGCCCCTTTCTGGTTTGGGATATGGGCCAGCCCCTTTCCCTCACCTGTTGTCCCCCAGTCATCAAATTCCCCATCCTGAGGCTTCATTGGGTAATGGTGAACTTGGGGACTGAATCTGGGAAAGTCATAGTAAAAGTAGCGCGCAGGGCACGCGCAGGGCGAACACTCCCCCACAGTATGCAACCAGGCGTGTTGATTGTGGTACCGCATTGGACCCTGAGGTACTCAAATGCATCTGAACCTTTTGCCCACGGACTGCCTGTGATGGAGGAAAACGAAATGGCACAACTAATGGAATGTCATTGAGGCGGAGGCTGGTTTTTGTAATTAGGAACGTTTTGAATTCCCGTGCTTTGTCTTCCCAACTGTCCCCCCCCCCCCCCCCCCCTTGCAATCCCCCCCGTCACTTGGCCCAGAAAGCATAGGAAATTGCAGGCGCCAAAGGCGCCAAAGAAAATCTTTACAAGGCGCCAAAGGCGCCGAAGGCGCTGATTTACACTGTGATACTATGGAACAGTTTTGTGGTGCAATGCCCCCCCCCCCCCCCCCAGGGGGGCAACCATCACTTCACGACACCCCCCCCCCCCTGGCGGGGGGGACCGGCCTGACAAAAGGGCAGCAATTGCAAGGGGGGGTACAGGCACAAGCATGGTATTCCCCGCCGTATACCCGCACTTCCCGTGACAAAATACACCATGCACGCCACCGTAACCATCAACAGTAGTGCTGTCCCGCGTTGAATAGGGGCTGCAACTGATGCAGCATGCACGCAGAGCGGCCATTTGGCAACATCCACAGGAAGGGGAGCCCTGAGGCCACAAAACAAAACCTGAGGCCCAGGTGTAGAATCTGCTATGGTCACACAACAAAAATGGGACCATACTATTGTGAGGTACCAACCCACCGACCATCATCACGGCAGGTGGGTGTGGGGTTCTTAGCCAGCCATCATCAAATTAGGCGGAGAACAAGCGAAGGTTCCGCCCTAACCAGACAACCAAAAGGCAGGTAAGGACCAAGGCCAGCCAAAGAAAAGTGGGGGTTGGTCGGCTAGGGTACACCCACTCTGCCTTGGCGCTTACAGCAAACAGAACATGAAAAATAGATTTGACCCGCGATCCGACCTTCGGGTTGGACCTTGGCTGCTGCGAGCTCCAACCTGAGGGTGGAGAACAAATCACCTTGAAGAGAGGTTGTTAGACCAAGCACAGGCGTTGGCGTCGTATACGCACCCTTTTTGGGGGGTCATTCGCGTAGCATACCCCAAGGCATGATATTCGATGTCCAACCCCTTGTAAAATCATTGTTTTGCCCAAAAGAACAATCGCCCAATGGAGTTTTTGATTCTGAGGCCTCTATCCCTTGAAACCGGACATCACTTTTTTGGGGGGTGGGTGGGGTCAAAAGTTTGTGCTCAGATGTTTGTGCTCAGCGGGGTTTGAACGAGGGTCAGATTCGGCAGGGATGGCTGGTCGGCCAGCGCCGCCGGCGGTGGGCGGACCGGGAATCGAACCACCGACCTACACGTCTGCGGTCGGGTGCATTACCATTCAACTGTTGCTTGATCTGATAATATCTGTGCTCCCCACTGCTTGAATCCAAGTCTGCCACTCAAAAACCCCAACCTGTGTATTTCTGTCTGCCTGCGAGTTGCCTGACTGACTGTTTGATACACTCCTTGCCTGACGAGCTGTCACCCTCTCTTCGAGGTGCACCGCCGAAGGCAATCGATTTTTGTTGACAAATCCCTTCGAAGTGAGGTTGTTAGATGAAGCGAATGCGCGAGCGTCGTATTACCCCATTTTTTGGGCTGTTCGCTTAGCATGCCCCAATGTATGGTTTCTCAACGTCTAACGTCTTGTAAACTCATCATTTTGGGACCAAAAATGATCCCCCAATGATTTTTTTTTGGATCTTGACCCCCCTACCCCCCTGCACCTGGGTACCCCTCTTTTTTGGGGAGGGGTGGGGTGGGGTCAAAACTTCTTTGCGTATTGTGGCCAATGTGCTTGTATTTGGACCTGGGTCATAAAATCACCTCGAAGAGAGGTTGTTAGATCAAGCGCGGGCACGAGCGTTGTATACCCCCTTTTTTTGGGGTCGTTCGCGTAGCATACCCCAACGTATGGTTTCTAACGTCTAAACCCCTGTAAAATCATCATTTTAGGACCAAAAATGATCCCCCACCCAACTCCAGGTACCCCCAGTCACCCCCCCCTATATAGCCCCACGCCAATGAGGACTTTGCCGTTTTTCACGCTGGATAGGCTGTTTAGTGGCACGTGAAGGTTTTTGTGAAATCACATCGCAGAGGTTGTTAGATCAAAGCATATAGGAGAAAACGCCACATACCCCCCCATTTTGGCCTTCTTGGGCCTATTTGCGCACCCTACCCCAAGGGGTTGAATTGTTAGTTTAACCCCTTGTAAAATCATTATTTTGTCCAATAAACGCATCCCCCAATGAGCTTTTGGTCCAAAAAAATGTCGAAAAAATGACCCCCCTTTTTTTTGGGTCAAAAATCATGAATCTTTTGGTTTTTTTCGATTTCGATCCGAAAAAGTGTTTCCGAGTCCCTACTCCATAGGGTTTGTATGGGGCGGAGTGGGACCAGCGGTTGTGCAGTTTATGCACTTTTCAGCCATTTTTGCTATGTTGGCGGTTTTGGCGACCTCGGTGACCCCGTGGTATCCACTTTGAGGGGTGCGAGTGGGGATGTTGTGACAATATATGCCTACTAGGATACGGAAGGACGTTTTTTTGCAGCCCCTAGCCTTGCTTAGGGCCGTTCACAACCCGTGCCAAAGACGCGAAATGACTGTTTCCACCAATAATGGCCTAGTGAGTGGGCCAGTACACAACGTGCTTATGCAGTTTTTCACCGTGGGCAGCTCAAAAATCGAAGTTTTTGAAACCTGTTTTTTTTGATATTGTGACCACCTAAAATGACCATCCAAGGTATGGAGAGCATGTTTTAGGCCGTATGTACGTGTTTTTCGGCCTATTTGGGTATTAGGTCCGGGGGGGGGGGGGGCGACTTTGCAAGGAAACGGGCCATCTCCAACGAACTCACCTCACTTGCCACAGATTTAGACATCCCCTTGGTACATACTAACCCTGTTATTGTACCGTATTTGAAACCTTCACAGACGCCTTATATTACCCGTGCTATAAATCAGCTGGTGCGCAGTAAGGGCCTCTCCTTAGCACAGCGACAGGCTGTCCTGTCCCGCATCTTTGTTGTACGATCTGTACCACTTAGTGTTATCGAAAGTGGCGCCAATAAGCAGGGGGTGCAGACTTGTAGGCCGCCTTGTTTTTGCTCTTCCACTCATATGTCTGTTTGGTCTGCGGCAGGCAACGTCACGAGGGTTCAGGGCAATTTTTGTTTGCTCCTCTTGCGCATTAATCACCTTGACACAACCCTGCGGGCTAATGGCCCTTTGCCGTGCAATGGGGACTTGTCACGGAAGGGTGCAATAAAAAGCCTGCATCAGCTAGCTGCTGTCCTTGGTGTCCCTCCCTTGTCTGACGACCATGTATCTTTGCTGTTACCCCGTAGTGAGTTCGGTGAGGGAGGTGAACTTCGGCGTCGTGTGCAGATGTTAGCACGTGATTTGTCGGAAGTGGCCGTGGTCCGCATTGTTGACAAAGGGCCTGGCCAGATGTGGGGTTTCTGCCGACAGTGGGACTGTGTGACCATTTGGAGCTTCGGAAATTTGATTGCTTGTACAATGACTATTGGGTCAAAACACACTTCGTTCCCCAAATTGAAGAATCAGACCTCCCCCCAAGTATGCCCATGGAAGCGTCAACTCGCAAGCGGCGGTTTGACAGAAAAAAACTGCATACACCGAGAGACCAACTTTGCAATAATCCGCCTCAAATGCCCGCAGATCGTGTGATTATTTGGAGCTTTGGAAATTTGATTGCTTGTAGGATGAATCTGGGGTCAAAACACACTTCGTTCCCCAACTTGAAGAATCAGACCCTGCCCAAAGTGTGCCCCTGGAAGCGTCCACTCGCAAGGAGTGTTTTGAGAGAGAAAAACTCCATCCGCGGAGGTACTCATTTTGCAATAAACCCCCTCAAACGTCCGGAGATCCGGTGATTATTTGGAGCTTTGGAAATTTGATTGCTTGTACGATGACTATGGGGTCAAAACACACTTCGTTTCTCAAATTGAAGAATCAGACCTCTCCCAAAGTGTGCCCATGGAAGCGTCAACTCGCAAGGAGCGATTTGAGAGAAAAAAAATCCATCCGCGGAGGTACTCATTTTGCAATAATCCCCTTCAAACGTTTGGAGATCCGGTGATTATTTGGAGCTTTGGAAATTTGATTGCTTGTACGATGCTTATGGGGTCAAAACACACTTCGTTCTCCAAATTGAAGAATCAGACATCTCCCAAAGTGTGCCCATGGAAGCGTCAACTCGCAAATGCAGCGATTTGAGAGGAAAAAACTCCATCCGCGGAGGCACTCATTTTGCAATAATTCCCTTCAAACGTCCGGAGATCCGGTGATCATTTGGAGCTTTGGAAATTTGATTGCTTGTAGGATGACTATGGGGCCAAAACACACTTCGTTCCCCAAATTGAAGAATCAGACGTCTCTCAAAGTGTGCCCATGGAAGCGTCAACTCGCAAGGAGCAATTTGGGAGAAAAAAACTCCATCTGGGGAGGTACTCATTTTGCAATAATCCCCTTCAAACGTCTGGAGATCCGGTGATTATTTGGAGCTTTGGAAATTTGATTGCTTGTAGGATGACCCTGGAGTCAAAACGCACTTCGTTGCCAAGTTGAAGAGTCAGACCCCGCTCAAAGTGTGCCCCCGGAAGCGTCAACTCGCAAGGAGTGTTTTGAGAGAAAAAAAACTCCGTCCGCGGAGGTACTCATTTTGTAATAAACCCCTTCAAACGTGCGGAGATTGTGTGATTATTTGGAGCTTTGGAAATCTGATTGCTTGTACGATGACTCTGGGGCCAAAACACACTTCGTTCCCCAAATTGAAGAGTCAAACCCCGCTCAAAGTGTGGCCATGGAGGCGTCCACTCGCAAGGAGCGATTGGAGAGGAAAAAACTCCATCCGCGGAGGTACTCATTTTGCAATAAACCCCTTCAAACGTTCCGAGACCGTGTGATTATTTGGAGCTTTGGAAATTTGATTGCTTGTACGATGACTATGGGGTCAAAACACACTTCGTTCCCCAAATTGAAGAATCAGACCTCTCCCAAAGTGTGCCCATGGAAGCGTCAACTCGCAAGGAGCGATTTGAGAGGAAAAAACTCCATCCGCGGAGGTACTCATTTTGCAATAGACCCCTTCAAACGTTCCGAGACCGCGTGATTATTTGGAGCTTTGGAAATTTGATTGCTTGTACGATGACTATGGGGTCAAAACACACTTCGTTCCCCAAATTGAAGAATCAGACCTCTCCCAAAGTGTGCCCATGGAAGCGTCCACTCGCAAGGAGTGTTTTGAGGCAAAAAAACTCCATCCGCGGAGGTACTCATTTTGTAATAAACCCCTTCAAACGTGCGGAGATCGTGTGATTATTTGGAACTTTGGAAATTTGATTGCTTGTACGATGACTATGGGGTCAAAACACACTTCGTTCCCCAAATTGAAGAGTCAGACCCCGCTCAAAGTGTGCCCCCGGAAGCGGCAACTCGCAAGGAGTGTTTTGAGAGAAAAAAACTCCATCCGCGGAGGTACTCATTTTGCAATAATCCCCTTCAAACGTGCGGAGATTGTGTGATTATTTGGAGCTTTGAAAATTTGATTGCTTGTACGATGACTATGGGGTCAATACACACTTCGTTCCCGAAACTGAAGAGTCAGACCCCACTCAAAGTGTGCCCCCGGAAGCGTCAACTCGCAAGGAGTGTTTTGGGAGAAAAAAACTCCATCCGCGGAGGTACTCATTTTGCAATAAACCCCTTCAAATGTTCCGAGACCGTGTGATTATTTGGAGCTTTGGAAATTTGATTGCTTGTACGATGACTATGGGGTCAAAACACACTTCGTTCCCCAAATTGAAGAGTCAGCCGCCGCTCAAAGTGTGTCCCTGGAAGCGTCCACTCGCAAGGAGTGTTTTGAGGGAAAAAAACTCCATCCGCGGAGGTACTCATTTTGTAATAAACCCCTTCAAATGTGCGGAGACCGTGTGATTATTTGGAACTTTGGAAATTTGATTGCTTGTACGATGACTATGGGGTCAAAACACACTTCGTTCCCCAAATTGAAGAGTCAGACCCCGCTCAAAGTGTGCCCCCGGAAGCGTCAACTCGCAAGGAGTGTTTTGAGAGAAAAAAACTCCATCCGCGGAGGTACTCATTTTGTAATAAACCCCTTCAAACGTGCGGAGATTGTGTGATTATTTGGAGCTTTGAAAATTTGATTGCTTGTACGATGACTATGGGGCCAAAACACACTTCGTTCCCCAAACCGAAGAGTCAGACGCCGCTCAAAGTGTGTCTCTGGGAGCGTCCACTCGCAAGGAGTGTTTTGGGAGAAAAAAACTCCATCCGCGGAGGTACTCATTTTGCAATAAACCCCTTCAAACGTTCCGGGACCGTGTGATTATTTGGAGCTTTGGAAATTTGATTGCTTGTACGATGACTATGGGGTCAAAACACACTTCGTTCCCCAAATTGAAGAATCAGACCTCTCCCAAAGTGTGCCCATGAAAGCGTCAACTCGCAAGGAGCGATTTGAGAGGAAAAAACTCCATCCGCGGAGGTACTCATTTTGCAATGATCCCCTTCAAACGTCCGGAGATCCGGTGATTTTTTGGAGCTTTGGAAATTTGATTGGTTGTACGATGACTTCGGGGTCAAAACACACTTCGTTCCCCAAATTGAAGAGGCAGACCCCGCTCAAAGTGTGCCCCTAGAAGCGTCAACTCGCAAGGAGCGTTTTGAGAGAAAAAAACTCCATCCGCGGAGGTACTCATTTTGTAATAAACCCCTTCAACCGTGCGGAGATCGTGTGATTATTTGGAGCTTTGGAAATTTGATTGCTTGTACGATGACTATGGGGTCAAAACACACTTCGTTCCCCAAATTGAAGAGTCAGACCCCGCTCAAAGTGTGCCCCCGGAAGCGTCAACTCGCAAGGAGTGTTTTGAGAGAAAAAAACTCCATCTGCGGAGGTACTCATTTTGCAATAAACCCCTTCAAACGTTCCGAGACCGTGTCATTATTTGGAGCTTTGGAAATTTGATTGCTTGTACGATGACTATGGGGTCAAAACACACTTCGTTCCCCAAATTGAAGAATCGGACCTCTCCCAAAGTGTGCCCATGGAAGCGTCAACTCGCAAGGAGCGAATTGAGAGGAAAAAACTCCTTCCGCGAAGGTACTCATTTTGCAATAATCCATTTCAAACGTCCGGAGATCCCGTGAATATTTGGAGCTTTGGAAATTTGATTGCTTGTACGATGACTATGGGGCCAACACACACTTCGTTCCCCACATTGAAGAGTCACACCCCGCTCAAAGCGCGCCCCCGGAAGCGTCAACTCGCAAGGAGCGTTTCGGGAAAAAAAAACTCCATCCGCGGAGGGAGTCGTTTTGCAATAATCCCCTTCAAACGTGTGATTATTTGGAGCTTGTAGGATGACTCTGGAGTCACTCAAGTACCTGATGTGTGACTCAAATACCTGATGTGTGACTCAAATACCTGACGTGTGACCCAAATACCTGATGTGTGACTCAAATACCTGATGTGTGACTCAAATACGGGATGCCTGACTCAAATACCTGATGCCTGATTCAAATACGTGATGCCTGATTCAAATACCTGATGCCTGACTCACAGACCTGATGTGTGACTCAAATACCTCATCTGTGACTCAAATACCTGATGTGTGACTCAAATACCTGATGTGTGACTCAAATACCTGATATGTGACTCAAATACCTCATGTGGGACTCAGATACCTGATGTTTGATACAAATACCTGATGCCTGACTCAAATACCTGATGCCTGGCTCAAATACCTAAGGCCTGACTCAATTACCTGATGCCTGACTCAAATCCCTGATGTATGACTCAAATACCTGATGCCTGACTCAAATACCTGATGAGTGATTCAAATACCTGATTGGCGACTCAAGTATCTGATGTGTGACTCAAATACCTGAAGCCTGACTCGAATACCTGATGCCCGACTCAAATACCTGATGCCTGACCGAAATACCTGATGCCTGACTCAAATACTTGATGCCTGACTCAAATACCTGATGCCTGACTCAAATACCTGATGCCTGACTCAAATACGTGGTGTGTGACTCAATTACCTGATGCCTGACTCACAGACCTGATGTGTGACTCAAAGACCTGATGTATGACTCAAATAGATGTGTGACTCAAATACCTGATGCGTGACTCAAATACCTGATGTGTGATTCAAATACCTGATGTGTGACTCAAATACCTGCTAAGTGACTCAAATAACTGATGCCTGAGTCCAATACCTGATGCCTGACTCAAATACCTGATGTGTGACTCAAATATCTGATGTTCGACTCAAATACCTGATGTGTGACTCAAATACGGGATGCCTGACTCAAATACCTGATGTGTGATTCAAATACCTGATGTGTGACTCAAATACCTGATGTGTGACTCAAATACCTGATGTGTGACTCAAATATCTGATGTGTGACTCAAATACCTGATGTGTGACTCAAATACAGGATGCCTGACTCTAATACCTGATGTGTGACTCAAATACCCGATGCCTGAGTCAAATACCTGATGCCTCACTCAAATACCTGATGCCTGACTCAAATACCTGATGCCTGACTAAAATACATGATGTGTGAGTCAAATACCTGATGTGTGACTCAAATACCTGATGTGTGACTCAAATACCTGATATGTGACTCAAATACCTCATGTGGGACTCAGATACCTGATGTTTGCTACAAATACCCGATGCCTGACTCAAATACCTCATGCATGACTCAAATACCTAATGCCTGACTCAAACACTTGATGCCTGACTCAAATCCCTGATGTATGACTCAAAGACCTGATGAGTGATTCAAATACCTGATTGGCGACTCAAGTATCTGATGTGTGACTCAAATACCTGAAGCTTGACTCGAATACCTGATGCCCGACTCAAATACCTGATGCCTGACCGAAATACCTGATGCCTGACTCAAATACCTGATGTGTGACTCAAATACCTGATGTGTGACTCAAATACCTGATGTGTGACTCAAATACCTGATGCCTAACTCAAATACCTGATACCTGACTCAAGTACCTGATGCCTGACTCAAATCCCTGATGTTTGACTGAAATACCTGATGCCTGACTGAAATACCTGATGCCTGACTCAAATACCTGATGCCTGACTCAAATACGTGATGTGTGACTCAAATACCTGATGCCTGACTCAAATACCTGATGTGTGACTCAAATAGATGTGTGACTCAAATACCTGATGTGTGACTCAAATACCTGATGTGTGACTCAAATACCTGATGTGTCACTCCAATACCTGATGTGTCGCTCAAATACCTGATGTGTGACTCAAATACCTGATGTATAACTGAAATTCCTGATGTGTGACTCAAATAACTGATGCCTGAGTCAAATACCTTATGCCTGACTCAAATACCAGATGTGTGACTCAAATACCTGGTATGTGACTCAAATATCTGATGTTTGACAGAAGTACCCGATGCCTGAATCAAATACCTGATGTGTGACTCAATTACGTGATGTATGACTGAGATACCTGATGTGTGATTCAAATACCTGATACCTGACTCAAATACCTGATGCCTGACTCAAATACCTGATGTGTGACTCAAATATCTGATGTGTGACTCGAATACCTGATGTGTGATCCAATTACTTGATGCCTGACTCAAATACCTGATGCCTGACTCACCTACCTGATGTGTGACTCAAGTACCTGATGTGTGACTCAAATACCTGATGTGTGACTCAAATACCTGCTAAGTGACTCAAATAACTGATGCCTGAGTCATATACCTGATGGCTGACTCAAATACCAGATGTGTTACTCAAATACCTGGTATGTGATTCAAATATCTGATGTTTGACAGAAGTACCTGATGCCTGACTCAAATACCTGATGTGTGAGTCAAATACCTAATGTGTGACTCAAAAACCTGATGCCTAGCTCAAATACCTGATACCTGACTCAAAGACCTGATGCCTGACTCAAATACTTGATGTGTCACTCAAATACCTGATGTTCTGATACAAATACCTGATATGTGAGCCAAATACCTGATGTGTGACCCAAATACCTGATGCCTGACTCAAATACCTGATGCCTGACTCAAATACCTGATGCTTGACTCAGATACCTGATGTGTGACTCAAGTACCTGATGTGTGACTCAAATACCTGATGTGTGACTCAAACACCTGATGTGTGACTCAAATACCTCATGTGTGACTCAAATACGGGATGCCTGACTCAAATACCTGATGCCTGATTCAAATACCTAATGGCTGACTCAAATACTTGATGTGTGACTCAGTTACCTGATATGTGACTCAAATACCTGATGTGTGATTGAAATACCTGATGCCTGAGTCAAATACCTGATCTGTGACTCAATTACCTGATGTATGACTGAGATACCTGGGGTGTGATTCAAATACCTGATACCCGACTCAAATACCTGATGCCTGACTCAAATACCTGATGCCTGACTCAAATACTTGATGTGTGACTCAAATACCTGATGTTCTGATACAAATACCTGATGTGTGACTCAAATACCTGATGTCTGAGTCAAATATGTGATGTGTGACTCAACTACCTGATGTGTGACTCAAATACCTGATGCCTGACTCAAATACCTGATGTGTGACTCAAATACCTGATGTGTGACTCTAATACCTGATGTGTGACTCAAATACCTGATGCCTGAGTCAAATACCTGGTCACAGACTCAAATACCTGATGCCTGACTCAAATACCTGATGCCTGACTCAAATACCTGATGTCTAACTAAAATACGTGATGTGTGAGTCAGATACCTAATTTGTGAGTCAAATACCCGATCTGTGACTCAAATACCTGATGTGTGACTCAAATACCTGATGTGTGACTCAACTACCTGATATGTGACTCAAATACCTCATGTGGGACTCAGATACCTGATGTTTGATACAAATACCTGATGCCTGACTCAAATACCTGATGCCTGACTCAAGTACCTGATGCCTGACTCAAATCCCTGATGTATGACTCAAATACCTGATGCCTGACTCAAATACCTGATGAGTGATTCAAATACCTGATTGGCGACTCAAGTACCTGATTTGTAACTTAAATACCTGAAGCCTGACTCGAATACCTGATGCCCGACTCAAATACCTGATGCCTGACTGAAATACTTGATGCCTGACTCAAATACATGGTGCCTGACTCAAATACCTGATGTGTGACTCAAATACCTGATGCCTGACTCACAGACCTGATGTGTGACTCAAATACCTGATGTGTGACTAAAATAGATGTGTGACTCAAATACCTGATGCCTGACCGAAATACCTGATGCCTGACTCAAATACCTGATGTGTGACTCAAATACCTGATGTGTGACTCAAATACCTGATGTGTGACTCAAATACCTGATGCCTAACTCAAATACCTGATACCTGACTCAAGTACCTGATGCCTGACTCAAATCCCTGATGTTTGACTGAAATACCTGATGCCTGACTGAAATACCTGATGCCTGACTCAAATACCTGATGCCTGACTCAAATACGTGATGTGTGACTCAAATACCTGATGCCTGACTCAAATACCTGATGTGTGACTCAAATAGATGTGTGACTCAAATACCTGATGTGTGACTCAAATACCTGATGTGTGACTCAAATACCTGATGTGTGACTCAAATACCTGCTATGTGACTCAAATACTGATGCCTGAGTCAAATACCTTATGCCTGACTCAAATACCAGATGTGTGACTCAAATACCTGGTATGTGACTCAAATATCTCATGTTTGACAGAAGTACCCGATGCCTGAATCAAATACCTGATGTGTGACTCAATTACGTGATGTATGACTGAGATACCTGATGTGTGATTCAAATACCTGATACCTGACTCAAATACCTGATGCCTGACTCAAATACCTGATGTGTGACTCAAATATCTGATGTGTGACTCACATACCTGATGTGTGACTCAAATACTTGATGCCTGACTCAAATACCTGATGCCTGACTCACCTACCTGATGTGTGACTCAAGTACCTGATGTGTGACTCAAATACCTGATGTGTGACTCAAATACCTGCTAAGTGACTCAAATAACTGATGCCTGAGTCATATACCTGATGCCTGACTCAAATACCAGATGTGTTACTCAAATACCTGGTATGTGACTCAAATATCCGATGTTTGACAGAAGTACCTGATGCCTGACTCAAATACCTGATGTGTGACTCAAATACCTGATGTGTGACTCAAAAACCTGATGCCTAGCTCAAATACCTGATACCTGACTCAAAGACCTGATGCCTGACTCAAATACTTGATGTGTCACTCAAATACCTGATGTTCTGATACAAATACCTGATATGTGAGCCAAATACCTGATGTGTGACCCAAATACCTGATGCCTGACTCAAATACCTGATGCCTGACTCAAATACCTGATGCTTGACTCAGATACCTGATGTGTGACTCAAGTACCTGATGTGTGACTCAAATACCTGATGTGTGACTCAAACACCTGATGTGTGACTCAAATACCTCATGTGTGACTCAAATACGGGATGCCTGACTCAAATACCTGATGCCTGACTCAAATACTTGATGTGTGACTCAGTTACCTGATATGTGACTCAAATACCTGATGTGTGATTGAAATACCTGATGCCTGAGTCAAATACCTGATGTGTGACTCAATTACCTGATGTATGACTGAGATACCTGATGTGTGATTCAAATACCTGATACCCGACTCAAATACCTGATGCCTGACTCAAATACTTGATGTGTGACTCAAATACCTGATGTTCTGATACGAATACCTGATGTGTGACTCAAATACCTGATGTCTGAGTCAAATATGTGATGTGTGACTCAACTACCTGATGTGTGACTCAAATACCTGATGCCTGACTCAAATACCTGATGTGTGACTCAAATACCTGATGTGTGACTCTAATACCTGATGTGTGACTCAAATACCTGATGCCTGAGTCAAATACCTGGTCACAGACTCAAATACCTGATGCCTGACTCAAATACCTGATGTGTGACTCAAATACCTGATGTGTGACTCAACTACCTGATATGTGACTCAAATACCTCATGTGGGACTCAGATACCTGATGTTTGATACAAATACCTGATGCCTGACTCAAATACCTGATGCCTGACTCAAGTACCTGATGCCTGACTCAAATCCCTGATGTATGACTCAAATACCTGATGCCTGACTCAAATACCTGATGAGTGACTCAAGTACCTGATGTGTGACTCAAATACCTGATGTATGACTGAAATACCTAATGTGTGACTCAAATACCTGATGCCTAGCTCAAATACCTGATACCTGACTCAAAGACCTGATGCCTGACTCAAATACTTGATGTGTGACTCAAATACCTGATGTGCTGATACAAATACCTGATACCTGACTCAAAGACCTGATGCCTGACTCAAATACCTGATGCCTGACTCAAATACCTGATGAGTGATTCAAATACCTGATTGGCGACTCAAGTACCTGATTTGTAACTTAAATACCTGAAGCCTGACTCGAATACCTGATGCCCGACTCAAATACCTGATGCCTGACTGAAATACTTGATGCCTGACTCAAATACATGGTGCCTGACTCAAATACCTGATGTGTGACTCAAATACCTGATGCCTGACTCACAGACCTGATGTGTGACTCAAATACCTGATGTGTGACTCAAATAGATGTGTGACTCAAATACCTGATGTGTGACTCAAATACCTGATGTGTGACTCAAATACCTGATGTGTGACTCAAATACCTGATGTGTGACTCAAATACCTGATGCCTAACTCAAATACCTGATACCTCACTCAAGTACCTGATGCCTGACTCAAGTCCCTGATGTCTGACTCAAATACCTGATGCCTGACTCAAATAAGTGATGAGTGATTCAAATACCTGATTGGCGACTCAAATACCTGATGTGTGACTCAAATACCTGATGTGTGACTCAAATACCTGCTAAGTGACTCAAATACTGATGCCTGAGTCAAATACCTGATGCCTGACTCAAATACCAGATGTGTTACTCAAATACCTGGTATGTGACTCAAATATCTGATGTTTGACAGAAGTACCTGATGCCTGACTCAAATACCTGATGTGTGACTCAAATACCTGATGTGTGACTCAAATACCTGATGTATGACTGAAATACCTAATGTGTGACTCAAATACCTGATGCCTAGCTCAAATACCTGATACCTGACTCAAAGACCTGATGCCTGACTCAAATACCTGATGTGTGACTCAAGTACCTGATGTGTGACTCAAATACCTGATGTATGACTGAAATACCTAATGTGTGACTCAAATACCTGATGCCTAGCTCAAATACCTGATACCTGACTCAAAGACCTGATGCCTGACTCAAATACTTGATGTGTGACTCAAATACCTGATGTGCGGATACAAATACCTGATACCTGACTCAAAGACCTGATGCCTGACTCAAATACCTGATGCCTGACTCAAATACCTGATGAGTGATTCAAATACCTGATTGGCGACTCAAGTACCTGATTTGTAACTTAAATACCTGAAGCCTGACTCGAATACCTGATGCCCGACTCAAATACCTGATGCCTGACTGAAATACTTGATGCCTGACTCAAATACATGGTGCCTGACTCAAATACCTGATGTGTGACTCAAATACCTGATGCCTGACTCACAGACCTGATGTGTGACTCAAATACCTGATGTGTGACTCAAATAGATGTGTGACTCAAATACCTGATGTGTGACTCAAATACCTGATGTGTGACTCAAATACCTGATGTGTGACTCAAATACCTGATGTGTGACTCAAATACCTGATGCCTAACTCAAATACCTGATACCTCACTCAAGTACCTGATGCCTGACTCAAGTCCCTGATGTCTGACTCAAATACCTGATGCCTGACTCAAATAAGTGATGAGTGATTCAAATACCTGATTGGCGACTCAAATACCTGATGTGTGACTCAAATACCTGATGTGTGACTCAAATACCTGCTAAGTGACTCAAATACTGATGCCTGAGTCAAATACCTGATGCCTGACTCAAATACCAGATGTGTTACTCAAATACCTGGTATGTGACTCAAATATCTGATGTTTGACAGAAGTACCTGATGCCTGACTCAAATACCTGATGAGTGATTCAAATACCTGATTGGCGACTCAAGTACCTGATTTGTAACTTAAATACCTGAAGCCTGACTCGAATACCTGATGCCCGACTCAAATACCTGATGCCTGACTGAAATACTTGATGCCTGACTCAAATACATGGTGCCTGACTCAAATACCTGATGTGTGACTCAAATACCTGATGCCTGACTCACAGACCTGATGTGTGACTCAAATACCTGATGTGTGACTCAAATAGATGTGTGACTCAAATACCTGATGTGTGACTCAAATACCTGATGTGTGACTCAAATACCTGATGTGTGACTCAAATACCTGATGTGTGACTCAAATACCTGATGCCTAACTCAAATACCTGATACCTCACTCAAGTACCTGATGCCTGACTCAAGTCCCTGATGTCTGACTCAAATACCTGATGCCTGACTCAAATAAGTGATGAGTGATTCAAATACCTGATTGGCGACTCAAATACCTGATGTGTGACTCAAATACCTGATGTGTGACTCAAATACCTGCTAAGTGACTCAAATACTGATGCCTGAGTCAAATACCTGATGCCTGACTCAAATACCAGATGTGTTACTCAAATACCTGGTATGTGACTCAAATATCTGATGTTTGACAGAAGTACCTGATGCCTGACTCAAATACCTGATGTGTGACTCAAATACCTGATGTGTGACTCAAATACCTGATGTATGACTGAAATACCTAATGTGTGACTCAAATACCTGATGCCTAGCTCAAATACCTGATACCTGACTCAAAGACCTGATGCCTGACTCAAATACCTGATGTGTGACTCAAGTACCTGATGTGTGACTCAAATACCTGATGTATGACTGAAATACCTAATGTGTGACTCAAATACCTGATGCCTAGCTCGAATACCTGATACCTGACTCAAAGACCTGATGCCTGACTCAAATACTTGATGTGTGACTCAAATACCTGATGTGCTGATACAAATACCTGATATGTGACTCAAATACCTGATGTGTGACCCAAATACCTGATGCCTGACTCAAATACCTGACGCCTGACTCAAATACCTGATGCTTGAGTCAAATACCTGATGTGTGACTCAATTACCTGATACGTGACTGAAATAACTGATGTGTGATTGAAATACCTGCTGCCTGAGTCAAATACCTGATGTGTGACTCAATTACCTGATGTATCTCTGAGATACCTAATGTGTGATTCAAATACCGGATACCTGACTCAAATACCTGATGCGTGACTCAAATACCTGATGCCTGACTCAAATACTTGATGTGTGACTCAAATACCTGATGTTCTGATACAAATACCTAATTCGTGACTCAAATACCTGATGTGTGACTCAAATATGTGATTTGTGACTCAAATACCTGATGTGTGACTCAAATACCTGATGCCTGACTCCAATAGCTGATGTGTGACTCAAATACCTGACGTGTGACTCAATTACCTGATGCCTGAGTCAAATACCTGGTGCCTGACTCAAATACCTGATGCCTGACTCAAATACCTGATGCCTAACTAAAATACGTGATGTGTGAGTCAGATACCTAATTTGTGAGTCAAATACCCGATCTGTGACTCAAATAACTGATGTGTGACTCAAATACCTGATGTGTGACTCAAATACCTGATATGTGACTCAAATACCTCATGTGGGACTCAGATACCTGATGTTTGATACAAATACCTGATGCCTGACTCAAATACCTGATGCCTGACTCAAATACCTGATGCCTGACTCAAATACCTGATGCCTGACCCAAATACCTGATGAGTGATTCAAATATCTGATTGGCGACTCAAATACCTGATGTGTAACTCAAATACCTGAAGCCTGACTCGAATACCTGATGCTCGACTCAAATACCTGATGCCTGACCGAAATACCTGATGCCTGACTCAAATACCTGATGCCTGACTGAAATACCTGATGCCTGACTCAAATACCTGATGCCTGACTCAAATACATGGTGCCTGACTCAAATACCTGATGTGTGACTCAAATACCTGATGCCTGACTCACAGACCTGCTGTGTGACTCAAATACCTGATTTGTGACTCAAATACCTGATGTGTGACTCAAATACCTGATGTGTGACTCAAATACCTAATGTGTGACTCAAATACCTGATGCCTAACTCAAATACCTGATACCTGACTCAAGTACCTGATGCCTGACTCAAATACCTGATGTCTGACTCAAATACCTGATGCCTGACTCAAATACGTGATGAGTGATTCAAATACCTGATTGGCGACTCAAGTACCTAATGTGTGACTCAAATACCTGAAGCCTGACTCGAATACATGATGCCCGACTCAAATACCTGATGCCTGACCGAAATACCTGATGCCTGACTCAAATACCTGATGCCTGACTGAAATACCTGATGCCTGACTCAAATACCTGATGCCTGACTCAAATACGTGATGTGTGACTCAAATACCTGATGCCTGACTCAAAGACCTGATGTGTGACTCAAATACCTGATGTGTGACTCAAATAGATGTGTGACTCAAATACCTGATGTGTGACTCAAATACCTGATGTGTGACTCAAATACCTGATGTGTGACTCAAATACCTGCTATGTGACTCAAATAACTGATGCCTCAGTCAAATACCTGATGCCTTACTCAAATACCAGATGTGCTACTCAAATACCTGGTATGTGACTCAAATATCTGATGTTTGACTGAAGTACCTGATGCCTGACTCAATTACCTGATGTATGACTGAAATACCTGATGTGTGACTCAAATACCTGATGTGTGACTCAACTACCTGATGCCTAACTCAAATACCTGATACCTGATTCAAATACCTGATGGCTGACTCAAATACTTGATGTGTGACTCAGTCACCTGATATGTGACTCAAATACCTGATGTGTGATTGAAATACCTGATGCCTGAGTCAAATACCTGATGTGTGACTCAATTACCTGATGTATGACTGAGATACCTGATGTGTGATTCAAATACCTGATACCCGACTCAAATACCTGATGCCTGACTCAAATACCTGATGCCTGACTCAAATACTTGATGTGTGACTCAAATACCTGATGTTCTGATACAAATACCTGATGTGTGACTCAAATACCTGATGTCTGAGTCAAATATGTGATGTGTGACTCAGATACCTGATGTGTGACTCAAATACCTGATGCCTGACTCAAATACCTGATGTGTGACTCAAATACCTGATGTGTGACTCTAATACCTGATGTGTGACTCAACTACCTGATGCCTGAGTCAAATACCTGGTCCCTGACTCAAATACCTGATGCCTGACTCAAATACCTGATGCCTGACTCAAATACCTGATGCCTAACTAAAATACGTGATCTGTGAGTCAGATACCTAATTTGTGAGTCAAATACCCGATCTGTGACTCAAATACCTGATGTGTGACTCAAATACCTGATGTGTGACTCAAATACCTGATATGTGACTCAAATACCTCATGTGGGACTCAGATACCTGATGTTTGATACAAATACCTGATGCCTGACTCAAATACCTGATGCCTGACTCAAGTACCTGATGCCTGACTCAAATCACTGATGTATGACTCAAATACCTGATGCCTGACTCAAATACCTGATGAGTGATTCAAATACCTGATTGGCGACTCAAGTACCTGATTTGTAACTTAAATACCTGAAGCCTGACTCGAATACCTGATGCCCGACTCAAATACCTGATGCCTGACTGAAATACTTGATACCTGACTAAAATACATGGTGCCTGACTCAAATACCTGATGTGTGACTCAAATACCTGATGCCTGACTCACAGACCTGATGTGTGACTCAAATACCTGATGTGTGACTCAAATAAGTGATGAGTGATTCAAATACCTGATTGGCGACTCAAATACCTGATGTGTGACTCAAATACCTGATGTGTGACTCAAATACCTGCTAAGTGACTCAAATAACTGATGCCTGAGTCAAATACCTGATGCCTGACTCAAATACGAGATGTGTTACTCAAATACCTGGTATGTGACTCAAATATCTCATGTTTGACAGAAGTACCTGATGCCTGACTCAAATACCTGATGTGTGACTCAAATACCTGATGTGTGACTCAAATACCTGATGTATGACTGAAATACCTAATGTGTGACTCAAATACCTGATGCCTAGCTCAAATACCTGATACCTGACTCAAAGACCTGATGCCTGACTCAAATACCTGATGTGTGACTCAAGTACCTGATGTGTGACCCAAATACCTGATGTATGACTGAAATACCTAATGTGTGACTCAAATACCTGATGCCTAGCTCAAAGACCTGATACCTGACTCAAAGACCTGATGCCTGACTCAAATACTTGATGTGTGACTCAAATACCTGATGTGCTGATACAAATACCTGATATGTGACTCAAATACCTGATGTGTGACCCAAATACCTGATGCCTGACTCAAATACCTGATGCCTGACTCAAATACCTGATGCTTGACTCACATACCTGATGTGTGACTCAAGTACCTGATGTGTGACTCAAATACCTGATGTGTGACTCAAATTCCTGATGTGTGACTCAAATACCTGATGTGTGACTCAAATACCTGATGTGTGACTCAAATACGGGATGCCTGACTCCAATACGGGATGCCTGATTCAAATACCTGATGGCTGACTCAAATACTTGATGTGTGACTCAATTACCTGAAGTAAGAAAAAGTGCTTTTCCATTGCTTTGAGGCATACTCTAGTTGTATTAGAGATGCACTGAGCATCCATGCATTTTTATCTTAGTACTGGTCCCACCAAAACTGCTGATAACACATTTTGACCTATGGAACCAAACACCCAATCAGGATATGGAGTGGACCCCTTAATCCCCTTTTCATTGTGAAGTAAAACATCTTTTCCTGAGTTGACTGAGAACTGACATACCCAAAGTAGAGCCTATGGATTTATCCATGTTTTTCCATGAATTCTTAGCTATCCTAGTGGTATGCACCCTAGGGGGCTGGGCACCTCTTTTTGAGAGGTCCTGGGTTCAATTCCTGGTCAGCCTAGCTAAGTAGGAAGATCCCATGTGACATGGCAGTGACCTCATCGCCACATACCATGCCACCTCAGCACATATGGGATCCAAAACAAAGAGTGCACATCTCCTGAGATGGCACTATGGAGAGAGAGTGACCATGAGGCAGTTTTCTAACTCTTTTCCAAAAACATTTCAGCTATCTTTGTGAATATGCAATCATTTGTGACCTGAGTTGCAGTTTCTGTGAATATCCAATCATCTTTCACTGTTTACACTGCAGCCCTTCATGCTTTGATCCTGAATTACCTTCTCCTTGCACACTTCTGGCTTGGGCTATCCTGGATTGACTTGGACTTACTGTATTTCAATAAACAAAAGCTTTTCATCTCCCAAAACAAGCAGCAGGACACCCTACAGCAACAGCAAGCAGCAGGAGAAGCAAAAACACAGTGCTGAAAACACTATAAACTTTTCTGGTAGCAAGAGGCAGCCTGTCTCTGCGCACCGGCAGCAACCCCGTGCCGTACATCCAGTGCGCCGAGTACGGGCAAGAATAAGCAGAAGGGTGAAAGAAGATGGATCCAGGAAAGGAGGACGCCGACGTGAAGACGGCGCCAGCGCCTGAGGCACCGGCAAGGCCGGCACCTGGCGCTGTACCTTCGGCGGAGCCCTTACATGGGCCAGTGGACACGGCTGAGGACTCCCTGGATGGGCTTCAGACAGCCTTCGGGGCCCTGTCTGTCGAAGAAGTGGTCTCTCAGCCTCAGCCTGTGAAGAGGAAGAGAGAGAACGAGAGCGAGAAGGATGCTGGAGAAGAAGCAGACGAAGGAGAGGAACAAGGGCAAGACCCGACGCAGGACCCTACCTTCGAAGGCGCACCAAGCGCTTCTGGCCTCCACGCATCACCCTCTCCTTTAACCACCACACTCCCAGCCGCTGCAACATCCACTTCCACAACCAACCCGCCTATGGCAGAGGGCACAGGCTTTACTGGCATGCCTCACTACCCCGCCTATGGTATGGGCCCACCAATCACTGCGCTCCATGAGGCAACTACTGCCAGTGAGCATGTGGCTTCCAGCTCTGCGCCGCGATGGTATGCGGCCGACTATCCCCATCCACTACACGCCACTCGAACCTATGTGGATGTTACTGGGTATGCTCCTGGGTATGCACCTGGGTATGCACCCTTGAGTGGGTTGAGGAGAGGACCAGATTCTCTTGGTGGCAGGAGTAGAGGATCGGGAAGATCCTCCAACAGGTCCCTGACGCGGTCGGAGATCAACGAGGTGCTCCGAGGAGCCACTTGAAAAATCGTGGGCGACCTCACTCAAGAGATCCGTGAGAAGCTGGAGCCCCTGATGATCCCGCCCCATGCGTCACCTATCTCGGTGGGAATGTCACCCCACCGAGTCCAGGCCAACCACCTGGCGGCAGGGATGACAAATACCCTGGGGAGCCTGAGGAGCAGACCGATGCCGACGCCTGCAGCTATTCCGAGAAGTCCTTTCGTGCCGAGAACGGCCCAGCCGCCTTACAGCCACGTGACGAACTCGACGAGGGCCGAGCTGGACCAGCTGGGGCTGACAGCCCTAAGGGCAATGGTGGACGTGGAGCCTTATGGCTCCAGTGATCTAGGCGGAGAACCCTCCGATGACGAGCCGCCGTCGATGGATTCTTCTTCGCCCTCGGAGGACGATGACCCGGAGGACCCCGGGGATCCAAAGGGTAAGAAGAAGAAGAAGAAGAAGAAGAAGACCCGACGCCCTGAAGGACGCCGAGCTCAGGAGGCGAAGGCTATTGCCACCTCCAAGATAGTGGTGAACCTGCCTGAGTTCACAGGCAAGGACCTCAGCGAGTTCGCTGAGAACTTTGGCCGGTTCCTACGACTGACCGGCGAAACCCACGCGAGTGGGCGAGTGAAGTGCGATCTGCTCCTGCAGTGCTGCAAGACCAAGTACCTGGAGAAGCAGGTCAGGCAGATCGTGACTAACTCCGCCACCTTTGCCGATGTGTTGGTTGCCCTGGAGAGGCAGTACCCAACCTACGAAACCGACCTCTCCATCAGGGTCGAGATCCAGAACCTACCCGTGCTGCCCAACAACCCCAAGCCTGGCAGGGTATCTGAGCTGTTGGCTGATCTGGATCACTGGGCTGGACGACTGACGCCCGGCTCCTACAGCAGCGACGACCTGCTATTCTGGTTGGTGGCCAAGCTCCCTCGAGAGCTATGGGACGAGTGCCGTTTGACGGCTGAGCGCAAGGCTAGATCCCTCCACTACGAGGATCTATGCGTGCTGCTCCTTGAGCTGGCGCTGGAGAAGGAGAGCGACCAGCACCTGAACAACTACCGTCCTGGTGGTTGAGGTTCTGCAGGCAAAGGGTACCAAGGGTCCCGACCTGGGCAGGGGACTACCCCCAAACACGCCCACGCCCGCACCATGGAGAACGTGAAGGAGCTACTCTGGTGTGATGCCAGAGACGAGCAGGGCCACCTGCAGCACGCCTCTGACTGCGAGCAGCGAGACTGCTTCGTCGTCCAGGGGAAGCAGCAGGAGAAGAACACCGGCGCCAAAGCGAAGCTGCCGGATCATTACCGCTGCACCATCACGTGTGCATTCTGCGGTAAGCGGAAGCACTACGAGGATGAGTGCTACCATAAGCAACGCCTATCGGTGAAGCTTAAGGGGGAAGATCCTGGCAAAGGCTCAGGCAAAGGTGGAGGCAAGGCCAAAGGCAACGACTCCGGCAAGGGCAAGTCGAAAGGACGTGGTCAAGGTGGTCAAGACAAGGGTCAAGGTGGACGAGGAGAAGGCGCTAACCGCCAGCCCGACAACAAGAACAAGGACAAGAACGGAGGCAACCCCAACCCTAATCCAGGGGGGAACTCCGAGCCCTCTGGAGGGCAGTCTGGTCCTACCACACGCTCACAGACGCAGGCCCAGCAAGAACATGGAGCCAAGCGTGAGCATGAAGGTGGTGATGACGGCAACGCTAAGAAGAGAACATACCTCGAGTTACTTGAGACTATCAAAGGAGGAGCCCTCGAACTGGATGGCGGCCTCCAAGCCTGAGGACTATCAACTATTGGGGGAAGTCCTAGACCAAGGTCTGAAGGAGTTGGGTTACTCTCGAGAAGACCTAAGTGTGGAGTTGTTCGCCAGCGACAAGCAACATGTACTGGACCTATACTGCAGCAAGGGGAAGAACTGCAGCTACAAATGTTACTGGCCCTCTTTCGGGATGGCCTACGAGAACCCCAGATTCAGTGAACTGGGGAAGGTGCTGACCAAGGTGGCCTTGGAACGTTCCCGTATGGTCCTGTGTTCCCCCGATTGGGGAGCCCATGGGGGCAACGAGTACTGGCGAAACCTCCTGGACAGGCTGACTATCAGCTCTGTACGTTTGCCTGATGAGGCCATCTACGTGCCTCTGGGGGGCAAGACGCCTATTGGGAGACCCGGATGGGGGAGTATGCTTAGCGTGGTGGACGGAGGTCTTACCTCCATTCCCTGGGAGGACCTGGACCCGACTCTGGTCCAGGCTGTACAACGAGAAAGCGATGGACTCGCCTTGGGTGACTTGAAGGATCGCCTACGACCTCAAGATGCTGTTGAGACTACACCCGGAGGAGATGAGTACGTCGTGACTGACACCAACGCCCCCAACTCTCCCTGTCATGTACCTGTTACTGATGGAGTCTCTGAGTGTGGACTATCTGAGCTACCTAGCTCTATCCACTCAGACGACGAAACTGAGCACGACGGAGGGAGGTAGATCTCAAGCTCATGAAGAGCGTGTGGGGCGCCCATGTGAGGACCCCAGAGGAGGACGACCTCTTGGAGGAATGTGTATGTGAACCCCCTCGAGCGTGCCTATGCTGCCATCGTCCATCGGAGATGGTTGAACAAGACCTTCTATATGCCTACCAAGGACTGAAGGATACTACCGCGGGCGAAGAGTCGGTGGAGGACCACCTCCCGACGTCTATTCAAGGGGCAAGCAACTTACACTCCGACGAGGACATGGAGGACAAGATCAAGGTTTTGGACCCGCGGGTACAGAAGCTTATAAGGACCTATCTGGAGGTGTTCGGAGAACTACCGCCTCCAGCCTCATGTGACAAGCTGGTACAGATGGACCTCAAGCTGAAACCCGAGTTCGTGGGTCACAAGATCCGGAGGAGACCCTATCCAGCTCCTAAAGAGCAGGCCGACGAGATCGAGCGACAGATACAAGAGTGTATCGACGCTGGCCTAGTCCTGGAGTACAAGGACGGGGACTACCCCCTACACTGCAGCCCCTGTTTCCTGGTGGCTAAGCCTGGGTCTACAGCCAAACGGCTGGTAGTGGACTATGGAGAGCTGAACAAGAAGACGTTGAACCACTCAGGGTCCATTCCCAATATGGAGTCTACCCTGGAGAAGATAGCCTCCTGCCGCTACAAGACCAAGATGGACAAGCGAAGCGGATTCTGGCAAGTGGACCTGACGCCCAACGCACAGGAACTACTGGCCTTCATCACCCCTCAGGGGAGGGTGTTCAAGTGGAAGGTCGTGCCGTTTGGCGTGGCTAACGCACCCGCTCTATTCCGGGAGCTGATGATCAAGATCTTGTCCATCGTACGAAGGAGACCTAAGGTGCAGGAGCTCATATCCCGTGGTGCCCAGATGGAGGCTCATATCGACGATGTATGCCTCGGTACCAATACCCAGGAGGATCACCTAATCCTCTTGGGTGAGTTCTTTGCGGTCTGCCAGGAGAACCACGCTCGACTCAAGCTGGAGAAGTGTGAGTTCATGCAGGAGTGTATGCAGTACTTGGGGTTTGACGTTGGCTATGGGTGGTGGACCCCAGCGGCCTCTAAGGCCAAACCCCTGATGGATGCCAAGGTACGACACGAAGACCCCAAGAAAGGACTTCATGATGTACGCAGTTTCATTGGGGCGTGCAACTTCTATCGCCGCCCACATCAAGAACATCACCTACACCAGCGCCGTTCTGACGGACTTGATCAAGAAGAGTACTACTTCGCGCTGGGGCCCACAAGAGCAACAAGCGTTTGACGAGCTCAAAGACAAGGTAGCCAACGCTAAGTGCTTGGGCGTGCCTAGGGCACAGGGGGAGATTATCCTGGTGACCGACGCCAGCAATGTGGGCGGTGGTGGAACGTTGTTCCAATGGCAAGCACTAGAGAAGGAGGAGTTCGACTCGGCCATTTCCCAATGGGGGACGGAAGGTCTCAACCGAGATGGAACCCTCAAGCACAGCTACCCTGACGACAAGTGGGTCCTAGTACCTCTGGGCCACTGGAACTGGAAGTGGAACCAGGCCAGGGGGAACTACTCCACCTATGAGCAGGAATTGCTCGCGGGTATGCTGGTGCTATCCTCACAAGCACGACTGTTGGGGAGTAACCCTGTGGTCTGGCTGTGCGACCAAGAACCGGTCCGCAGTTTCCAGAAGGGTCCCCCACCTGAGAAGGCCAAGCTACAACGCTGGTGGACCTACCTCAGTCAACTACGGCTGACGGTACACCATATCCAGGGAGTGAAGAACGAGTGTGCCGACTACATCAGCCGCAACAACTTCGACGCCCTGATTGGTGCCCGGTCTGAAGCGCTGGCTAAGGAGGCGTTCAGCCGTATGGACGTACACCTGGACCTGAACATGACCATGACACGCCCCCTGGATGGACTCCAACAATCGGAGTACCTGAAGGAGTTTGGGGATATCTACAAGCGCCTGGAGAAACGCCTTGAACCCCTCCTGGTCAACCAAGACCAGTGGAAGCGGGACAAGAGCTACCTCTGGCACGAGGACCGCATCGTGGTGCCTAGTGACCGAGTCCCAGCGCTGCTGAAGTGGACCAATGAGTCCAGTGGTCATGTGGATGCTGACCGTACCCTGAGGCTGTTCAAGCAGTGGTTCCACACTACGTGGACGGACGACCAACTGCGGAAAACCCTCCAGCCTATCGTGGACAAGGGCCCGAGCAGGTCCTGTAAAACAGGGGATATCAGGGACAGAGGTCTCTACTCGACCCTGCCCATCCCTCACTGTGCTAACAGTGTTCTATACGTGGACTACACGGAGATGCCGAAGTTCGGGGGCTATGACTTCTCCCTCGTGGTAACCTGTGGGTTGACCAGGTTTACCAGGGTGTTCCCATGTACCAAGCACATTACCGGGGAGGAGACTATCAAGATACTCCTGGAGGAGTGGTTTTGTGTCTATGGGGCGCCCAATGAGATCAACTATGATGAGGACGTGCGAGTACGCTCAGATACTGGCTGGTACAAGAGGGTACTGAGATCCCTCAATGTCCAGGTGTCTACGGGGATTCCCTACTCTCACACAAGCAACCCCCTATGTGAGCGACAGATCCGTGTCCTGAAGGAGAACGTCAGGATATGGTGCAAAACTCAACGCACCAGAGACTGGGTGAGACTACTCCCCGTCATATTCTTGATGATGAACTCCCAAGAGAGTTCAGCGACTGGCTACTCGCCCCATGAGCTATTCCTGGGGCGCCTGGCGTGGTTCCTACATGCCCCCTATCCAGAGGACACCCATTCTTCTGTGGGTGAATGGGTCCAAGAGCAGCAAGCGAAGGTGGACAAGGCCAAGGCTATGCTCCAGAGAGTGAGGGAGCGACAGTGGAACAAGAAGAACAAGCACCGAGTACCGGCCACCTACCAAGAGGGGGACTGGGTGCTGGTGCACCACAGTCGACTACCCGCCTGGCCACGCTCTACCAGCGATGACCCATACTTCGGGCTGTACAAGATCCTGTCAGTGGATGGACACCGTATCACCGTGCGGTGTTCTCCCCGTCTAGGGGGGACCCTGGTGTGCGCTGCTCAACACCTGAAGCGTTATCATGATCCTGGAGACCTCTGTGGGGAGGAGTGGGAGCTGAACGACGAGGAAATCGCCGCTCTGGACCTACAAGGGGCTGCCAGCCCTATGGAAGTTGAAGGTGAGCTCCCCGACATGAACGCCGAGGAGATGGCTAAGGAGGGCTTCTACCTGGTGAAGTCTGTCCTACGCCAACGGTATCGCCAGGGTTGGCGCTTCCTTACCCTCTGGGAAGGGTTTGGAGTCGAAGAGGCCACCTGGGAGCCCTTCTCTGCATTTGTTCTACCTGAGGGACGCCCCAACTCAGTTCTGGTTGACTACTTGTCCCAGAACAACCTTGGTGAGTTGCTGAGGCTCGCTGAGACACTTGCCTCCAAGACTAAAGCTAGGGACTGAACCTTACCCTTACCAGCCAAAGCGTATGTGTGAGTGTGCTATTCCTAAGGTCCTGAGAGCAAGCCGCAGAAGTGGTGTCCTAATTATACCCAAGTCTGCGCTCTTGCTAAACCTGGAGGGTTGGCTTATTGATGCCAAGGGGTATGCCCCGGGTCTCCCCTCCCCTAAGCGCCCAATTTCTGTGCTGGCGCAAAACCTTTGGGGAATACCCACCGTACTAATCAAGGTATTGTTTTCCCTACCTATCTGTCTACTACAGGGAGGGGTGGCCAAAAGCTATGAAGGCATGAAAACGCCGTTTTGGTATGTGGCCAAAACACTGACCTAACCACTGCCACAGCCCACCAACCCTGCTAAAATTGCAGGAAACGGGTGGGACAGTGACACACGCACTACAGGTCCTACACACCCTACAGTGGCACCATCCTGGTGGGCGAGCACTGGGCAACTGGCTCTAGCCCCCACACAGGACTACCACTCCTACACGCACACTCTACTGGGCGTTGCGAAGTCAAAGGTGTCGTGGGTCCTAGCGACCCTCCTGTGAAATGACAAGAGAGCACAGCGCTGCTAAGCAACTGTGGCCTAACAGGGGACGCCACAACGCGTTTCCCCTGCTAGGGCTTGGAGGGAAGGAGTGCTCTCGCGTGCAACGCGCAGATGTCGATGAAGTCGGACTTCTTGCTCTGCCACAGGCGGGGCGGAGTTACTTGTTTGTGTGATCTGCGCCCTTGTTTAGCCGGGCATAAAAAAGGCTGCTGCACCAATCACCCTACCTGCCCACCTGTAAAACAAAGGCAAATGAAAGGGCGTTTGCGGCAGAGGAACCAAGCCACACTCCAGGTATTACACCCTTCTCAGTGTGACCTATAATACACTGTCCGCAAACACGCTGGAAGACCAGCTACCCTTGTCAAGCACGCAAGCGTTAAGGGACTCCTCAGGTTCTCTTAAAGAACGTACCGGGGAGCCCCTGGGTAGCCTAAACAAGGTTTACCGTGCGCACTTCGCGTGGCCTACCCTTTAATGCGTGTGTGCATGCACGAGTATGCGCGACGTTGTTGGGCAAACCTGCCCATCTCTTCACCAATCACGACTCCACCAGGGGGTGGCCCCGCCTGGGCTTACTCACCTTACCTACCGCTGGGAGAGAGAGCAAGTGAGGGGCGCACGCGAAGAACGTTGCAATGCACTTGTGTGTATGTCTAATCACCCTGATCTGACCGCTAATCATCTGCAATCTTTCTAATCAATCCCTCTATCGCGTTCTATCTTGGTTAGCGCTGCTACAAGGCTCGTTCACGGAGACACGAGACGAGCAATGTGTATGCTGCATACGAGACGAGCATACCTGTAGTTTATACCTGATTCATTGAAGTCTTTTCGTTCATTTTCGAATTCTTGAATTTTTGAAGCTTCTATTAGTGTGGGTGGAATCTGTATGTTTATTTATTAATGTGTGTCTCGTCATTTTCAAGACTACGTGAGACATATGTTTATAATTCCATTATTTCTCCATTTTCCGGCGCTTCGCTAGGAGCCGCTCCTGCGCGCCGCCATTTTATGCGTATGAATTTCTGGATTTAAAAAATCCAGAGATGACTCTAATTTCTATAAAAATGTGCTTCTGATGCACAATTGGATTCTGCTCAGGTGTGTCGTTTCAGAAAAATTCTACGCCGTTATTTGACGGATTTTGGTGTCGTCGCTTCGTTTTTGCGTGGATTCGTCCATAATTCTCCCATTCCTGCCTCTGCAGATACCCACGCGCAGCCTCGCTGAGTAGGCCGTGTTGGGGCCGAAACGCAGGTGCCTGGAGAGACTGAGCAGAACCAAGACCCCACCAAGGGGCAAATTAATTTCTTTCACGACTCCCTCCGCCCTAAGACAGGTCACAGGTCGCCAGCAGGTTTACGAGAACCCATGCGAGTGTGTATATTGTGTCTTGCGTTTGGGTTGTGTCGACGCTGCGTCTTGGAGGGAGGGATGCATTTGCACATGTCTTGGCATGCTCCCATACTAACCCAACCAAGCCACAGGAGCCCCGGCAGCGCCATGAGCGCTGAGTCTTCTGTAGGATATGTTACATACAAAGCAGCAAAAGAGCGCCAGCCATGGTGAGCGCCCATTTTTCAGTGTGAGGGAAACTGTAGGTATTTTAAAGTAGATGTGGAAACCAAGGAAAGGCCAAGAAAAATTCCCTTTTTCGTAAAATGCGACAGTGGTGGCCACCACAGCACAAGGGGGGAGTAAGAAAAAGTGCCTTTCCATTGCTTTGAGGCATACTCTAGTTGTATTAGAGATGCACTGAGCATCCATGCATTTTTATCTTAGTATTGGCCCCACCAAAACTGGTGATAACACATTTTGACCTATGGAACCAAACACCCAATCAGGATATGGAGTGGACCCCTTAATCCCCTTTCATTGTGAAGTAAAACATCTTTTCCTGAGCTGACTGAGAACTGACATACCCAAAGTAGAGCCTATGGATTTATCTATGTTTTCAATGAATTCTTAGCTATCCTAGTGGTATGCACCCTAGGGGGCTGGGCAGCTCTTTTTGAGAGGTCCTGGGTTCAATTCCTGGTCAGCCTAGCTAAGTAGGAAGATCCCATGTGACATGGCAGTGACCTCATCGCCACATACCATGCCACCTCAGCACATATGGGATCCAAAACAAAAAGTGCACATCTCCTGAGATGGCACTATGGAGAGAGAGTGACCATGAGGCAGTTTTCTAACTCTTTTCCAAAAACATTTCAGCTATCTTTGTGAATATGCATTCATTTGTGACCTGAGTTGCAGTTTCTGTGAATATCCAATCATCTTTCACTGTTTACACTGCAGCCCTTCATGCTTTGATCCTGAATTACCTTCTCCTTGCACACTTCTGGCTTGGGCTATCCTGGATTGACTTGGACTTACTGTATTTCAATAAACAAAAGCTTTTCATCTCCCAAAACAAGCAGCGGGACACCCTACAGCAACAGCAAGCAGCAGGAGAAGCAAAAACACAGTGCTGAAAACACTATAAACTTTTCTCCTGATATGTGACTGAAATACCTGATGTGTGATTGAAATACCTGCTGCCTGAGTCAAATACCTGATGTGTGACTCAATTACCTGATGTATCTCTGAGATACCTAATGTGTGATTCAAATACCTGATACCTGACTCAAATACCTGATGCGTGACTCAAATACCTGATGCCTGACTCAAATACTTGATGTGTGACTCAAATACCTGATGTTCTGATACAAATGCCTGATGTGTGACTCAAATATGTGATGTGTGACTCAAATATCTGATGTGTGACTCAAATACCTGATGTGTGACTCAAATACCTGATGCCTGACTCCAATAGCTGATGTGTGACTCAAATACCTGATGTGTGACTCAATTACCTGATGCCTGAGTCAAATATCTGATGCCTGACTCAAATACCTGATGCCTAACTAAAATACGTGATGTGTGAGTCAGATACCTAATTTGTGAGTCAAATACCCGATCTGTGACTCAAATACCTGATGTGTGACTCAAATACCTGATGTGTGACTCAAATACCTGATATGTGACTCAAATACCTCATGTGGGACTCAGATACCTGATGTTTGATACAAATACCTGATACCTGACTCAAATACCTGATGCCTGACTCAAATACCTGGTGCCTGACTCAAATACCTGATGCCTGACTCAAATACCTGATGCCTAACTAAAATACGTGATGTGTGAGTCAGATACCTAATTTGTGAGTCAAATACCCGATCTGTGACTCAAATACCTGATGTGTGACTCAAATACCTGATGTGTGACTCAAATACCTGATATGTGACTCAAATACCTCATGTGGGACTCAGATACCTGATGTTTGATACAAATACCTGATACCTGACTCAAATACCTGATGCCTGACTCAAATACCTGATGCCTGACTCAAATACCTGATGCCTGACTCAAATACCTGATGAGTGATTCAAATATCTGATTGGCGACTCAGGTACCTGATGTGTAACTCAAATACCCGAAGGCTGACTCGAATACCTGATGTCCGACTCAAATACCTGATGCCTGACCGAAATACCTGATGCCTGACTCAAATACCTGATGCCTGACTGAAATACCTGATGCCTGACTCAAATACCTGATGCCTGACTCAAATACATGGTGCCTGACTCAAATACCTGATGTGTGACTCAAATACCTGATGCCTGACTCACAGACCTGATGTGTGACTCAAATACCTGATGTGTGACTCAAATACCTGATGTGTGACTCAAATACCTAATGTGTGACTCAAATACCTGATGCCTAACTCAAATACCTGATACCTGACTCAAGTACCTGATGCCTGACTCAAATACCTGATGTCTGACTCAAATACCTGATGCCTGACTCAAATAGGTGATGAGTGATTCAAATCCCTGATTGGCGACTCAAGTACCTAATGTGTGACTCAAATACCTGAAGCCTGACTCGAATACATGATGCCCGACTCAAATACCTGATGCCTGACCGAAATACCTGATGCCTGACTCAAATACCTGATGCCTGACTGAAATACCTGATGCCTGACTCAAATACCTGATGCCTGACTCAAATACGTGATGTGTGACTCAAATACCTGATGCCTGACTCACAGACCTGATGTGTGACTCAAATACCTGATGTGTGACTCAAATAGATGTGTGACTCAAATACCTGATGTGTGACTCAAATACCTGATGTGTGACTCAAATACCTGATGTGTGACTCAAATACCTGCTATGTGACTCAAATAACTGATGCCTCAGTCAAATACCTGATGCCTTACTCAAATACCAGATGTGTTACTCAAATACCTGGTATGTGACTCAAATATCTGATGTTTGACTGAAGTACCTGATGCCTGACTCAAATACCTGATGTATGACTGAAATACCTGATGTGTGACTCAAATACCTGATGCCTAACTCAAATACCTGATACCTGACTCAAATACCTGATGCCTGACTCAAATACCTGATGCTTGACTCACATACCTGATGTGTGACTCAAGTACCTGAGGTGTGACTCAAATGCCTGATGTGCAACTCAAATACCTGATGTGTGACTCAAATACCTGATGTGGGACTCAAATACCTGATGTGTGACTCAAATACCTGATGTGTGACTCAAATACCTGATGTATGACTGAAATTCCCGATGTGTGACTCAAATACCTGATGCCTAACTCAAATACCTGATACCCGACTCAAATACCTGATGCCTGACTCAAATACGTGATGTGTGACTCACATAACTGATGTGTGATACAAATACCTGATGTGTGACTCCAATACATGATGTGTGACCCAAATACCTGATGCCTGACTCAAATACCTGATGCCTGACTCAAATATCTGATGTGTGACTCAAATACCTGATGAGTGATTCAAATACCTGATTGGCAACTCAAGTACCTGATGTGTGTCTCAAATACCTGATATGCGACTCCAATACCTGATGTGTGACTCCAATACCTGATGTGTGACTCAAATACCTGATGTGTGACTCAAATACCTGATGTATGACTGAAATTCCTGATGTGTGACTCAAATACCTGATGCCTGACTGAAATACCTGATGCCTGACTCAAATACCTGATACCTGATGAATCAAATTTCCAAAGCTCCAAATAATCACCTGATCCCCGGACATTTGAAGGGGATTATTACAAAATGAGTACCTCCGCAGATGGAGTTTTTTCCTCTCAAATCGCTCCTTGCGAGTGGACGCTTCCAGGGGCACACTTTGAGCGGGGTCTGACTCTTCCACTTGGGGAACGAAGTGTGTTTTGACCCCATAGTCATCGTACAAGCAATCCAAATTCCAAAGCTCCAAATAATCACACGATCTCCGGACGTTTGAGGGGGATTATTGCACTACGAGTACCTCCGCGGATGTAGTTTTTATCTCTCAAAACACTCCTTGCGAGTTCACGCTTCCATGGCCACACTTTGGAAGAGGTCTGATTCTTCAATTTGGGGAACGAAGTGTGTTTTGACCCCATAGTCATCCTACAACCAATCAAATTTCCAAAACTCCAAATAATCACCCGGTCTCGGGACGTTTAAAGGGGTTTATTGCAAAATGAGTACCTCCGCAGATGGAGTTTTTTTCTCACAAAACACTCCTTGCGAGTGAACACTTCCAGGGGCACACTTTGAGCGGGGTCTGATTATTCAATTTGGGGAACGAAGTGTGTTTTGACCCCATAGTCATCGTACAAGCAATCAAATTTCCAAAGCTCCAAATAATCACCCGGTCTCGGGACGTTTAAAGGGGATTATTACAAAATGAGTACCTCCGCAGATGGAGTTTTTTTCTCACAAAACACTCCTTGCGAGTGAACACTTCCAGGGGCACACTTTGAGCGGGGTCTGACTCTGCAATTTGGGGAACGAAGTGTGTTTTGACCCCATAGTCATCGTACAAGCAATCAAATTTCCAAAGCTCCAAACAATCACCGGATCTCCGGACGTCTGAAGGGGATTATTACAAAACGAGTACCTCCGCGGATGGAGTTTTTTTGTCTCAAAACACTCCTTGCGAGTTGACGCTTCCATGCGCACACTTTGGGAGAGGTCTGATTCTTCAATTTGGGGAACGAAGTGTGTTTTGGCCCCATAGTCATGGTACAAGCAATCAAATTTCCAAAGCTCGGAATAATCACACGGTCTAGGAACGTTTGAAGGGGTTTATTGCAAAATGAGTACCTCCGCGGATGGAGTTTTTTTTCTCCCAAAAGACTCCTTGCGAGTGGACGCTTCCCCAGCCACACTTTGAGCGGGGTCTGACTCTCCAATTTGGGGACTGAAGTGTGTTTTGACCCCATAGTCATCGTACAAGCAGTCAAATTTCCAAAGCTCCAAATAATCACACGGTCTCGGAACGTTTGAAGGGGATTGTTGCAAAATCAGTACCTCCGCGGATGGAGTTTTTTTCTCCCAAAACACTCCTTGCGAGTGGACGCTTCCAGGGGCACACTTTGAGCGGGGTCGGACTCTTCAAAACTCCATCCGCAGAGGTACTCATTTTGCAATAATCCCCCTCAAACGTCCGTAGATTGGGTGATTATTTGGAGCTTTGGAAATTTGATTGCTTGTACGATGACTATGGGGTCAAAACACACTTCCTTCCCGAAATGGAAGAGTCAGACCCCGCTCAAAGTGTGCCCCTGGAAGCGTCCACTCGCAAGGAGTGTTTTGAAAGAAAGAAAAAGCACCTGCGGAGGTACTCATTTTGCAATAAACCCCTTCAAGCGTCCCGAGACCGCGTCATTTTTTGGAGCTTTGGAAATTTGATTGCTTGTAGGATGACTCTGGAGTCAAAACACACTTCGTTCCCCAAATTGAAGAATCAGACCTCTCCCAAAGTGTGGCCATGGAAGCGTCAACTCGCAAGGAGTGTTTTCAGAGAAGAAAACCCCATCCGCGGAGGTGCTGATTTTGCAATAATCCCCCTCAAACGTCCGTAGATCGTGTGATTATTTGGAGCTCTGGAAATTTGATTGCTTGTACGATGACTATGGGGTCAAAACACACTTCGTTCCCCAAATGGAAGAGTCAGACCCCGCTCAAAGTGTGCCCCTAGAAGCGTCCACTCGCAAGGAGCGTTTTGAGAGAAAAAAACTCCATCCGCGGAGGTACTCATTTTGCATAAATCCGGTGATCCGGTGATCCGGAGATCCGGTGATTATTTGGAGCTTTGAAACTTTGATTGCTTTTACGATGACTATGGGGCCAAAACGCACTTCATTCCCCAACTTGAAGAATCAGACCTCTTCCAAAGTGTGCCCATGGAAGCGTCAACTCGCAAGGAGCGATTTGAGAGGAAAAAACTCCATCCGCGGAGGTACTCATTTTGCAATAATCCCCTTCAAACGTCCGGAGATCCGGTGATTATTTGGAGCTTTGGAAATTTGATCGCTCGTACGATGACTTTGGGGTCCAAACACACTTCGTTCGCCAAATTGAAGAGTCACACCCCGCTCAAAGTGTGCCCCTGGAAGCGTCAACTCGCAAGGAGTGTTTTGAGAGAAAAAAACTCCATCCGCGGAGGTACTCATTTTGCAATACACCCCATCAAACGTCCCGAGACCGGGTGATTATTTGGAGCTTTGGAAATTTGATTGGTTGTAGGATGACTCTGGGGTCAAAACACACTTCGTTCCCGAAATTGAAGAATCAGACCTCTCTCAAAGTGTGCCCATTGAACCGTCAACTCGCAAGCAGTGTTTTGAGAGGAAAAAACTCCATCCGCGGAGGTACTCATTTTGCATAAATCCCCTTCAAACGTCCGGAGATCCGGTGATTATTTGGAGCTTTGAAACTTTGATTGCTTTTACGATGACTATGGGGCCAAAACGCACTTCGTTCCCCAAATTGAAGAATCAGACCTCTTCCAAAGTGTGCCCATGGAAGCGTCAACTCGCAAGGAGCGATTTGAGAGGAAAAAACTCCATCCGCGGAGGTACTCATTTTGCAATAATCCCCTTCAAACGTCCGGAGATCCGGTGATTATTTGGAGCTTTGGAAATTTGATCGCTCGTACGATGACTTTGCAGTCCAAACACACTTCGTTCCCCAAATTGAACAGTCAGACCCCGCTCAAAGTGTGCCCCTGGAAGCGTCAACTCGCAAGGAGCGTTTTGGAGAAAACTTCATCCGCGGAGGTACTCATTTTGCAATACACCCCTTCAAACGTCCCGAGACCGCGTGATTATTTGGAGCATTGGAAATTTGATTGGTTGTAGGATGACTCTGGGGTCAAAACACACTTCGTTCCCGAAATTGAAGAATCAGACCTCTCCCAAAATGTGCCCATGGAACCGTCAACTCGCAAGGAGTCTTTTGGGAGGAAAAAACTCCATCCGCGGAGGTACTCATTTTGCAATAATCCCCTTCAAACGTCCGGAGATCCGGTGATTATTTGGAGCTTTGAAACTTTGATTGCTTGTACGATGACTATGGGGCCAAAACGCATTTCGTTCCCCAAATTGAAGAATCAGACCTCTCCCAAAGTGTGCCCATGGAAGCGTCAAATCGCAAGGAGTGTTTTGAGAGGAAAAAACTCCATCCGCGGAGGTACTCATTTTGTAATAATCCCCTTCAGACGTCCGGAGATCCGGTGATTATTTGGAGCTTTGGAAATTTGATCGCTCGTACGATGACTTTGGGGTCCAAACACACTTCGTTCCCCAAATTGAAGAGTCAGACCCCGCTCAAAGTGTGCCCCTGGAAGCGTCAACTCGCAAGGACTGTTTTGAGAGAAAAAAACTCCATCCGCGGAGGTACTCATTTTGTAATAATCCCCTTCAGACGTCCGGAGATCCGGTGATGATTTGGAGCTTTGGAAATTTGATTGCTTGTACGATGACTTTGGGGTCCAAACACACTTCGTTCCCCAAATTGAAGAATCAGACCTCTCCCAAAGTGTGCCCATGGAACCGTCAACTCGCAAGGAGTGTTTTGAGAGGAAAAAACTCCATCCGCGGAGGTACTCATTTTGTAATAATCCCCTTCAGACGTCCGGAGATCCGGTGATTATTTGGAGCTTTGGAAATTTGATTGCTTGTACGATGACTTTGGGGTCCAAACACACTTCGTTCCCCAAATTGAAGAGTCACACCCCGCTCAAAGTGTGCCCCTGGAAGCGTCAACTCGCAAGGAGTGTTTTGAGAGAAAAAGACCCCATCCGCGGAGGTACTCATTGTGCAATAATCCCCTTCAAATGTCCGGAGATCGTGTGATTATTTGGAGCTTTGGAAATTTGATTGCTTGTACGATGACTATGGGGTCAAAACACACTTCGTTCCCAAAATGGAAGAGTCAGACCTCGCTCGAAGTGTGCCCCTGGAAGCGTCCACTCGCAATGAGTGTTTTGAGAGAAAAAAACCCCATCCGCGGAGGTACTCATTTTGCAATAATCCCCCTTGAACGTCTTGAGATCGTGTGATTATTTGGAGCTTTGGAAATTTGATTGCTTGTACGATGACTATGGGGTCAAAACACACTTCGTTCCCCAAATTGAAGAGTCAGACCCCGCTCAAAGTGTGCCCATGGAAGCGTCCATTCGCAAGGAGTGTTTGGAGAGAAAAAAACTCCATCCGCGGAGGTCCTCATTTTCTAATAAACCCCTTCAAACGTGCAGAGATCGTGTGATTATTTGGAGCTTTGGAAATTTGATTGCTTGTACGATGACTATGGGGTCAGAAAACACTTCGTTCCCCAAATTGAAGAATCAGACCTCTCCCAAAGTGTGCCCATGGAAGCGTCAACTCGCAAGGAGCGATTTGAGAGGACAAAACTCCATCCGCGGAGGTACTCATTTTGCAATAATCTCCTTCAAACGTCCAGAGATCCGGTGATTACTTGGAGCTTTGGAAATTTGATTGCTTGTACGATGACTCTGGGGTCAAAACACACCTCGTTCCCCAGATGGACGAGTCAGACCCCGCTCAAAGTGTGCCCCTGGAAGCGTCAACTCGCAAGGAGTGTTTTAAGACAAAAAAACTGCATCCGTGGAGGGACTCGTTTTGCAATAATCCCCTTCAACCGCCCCTTGACTGTGTGATTATTTGGAGCTTTGGAAATTTGATTGCTTGTAGGATGACTCTGGGGTCAAAACACACTTCGATCCTCAAATTGAAGAATCAGACCTCTACCAAAGTGTGGCCATGGAAGCTTCAACCCGCAAGGAGTGTTTTGAGAGGAAAGAAATCCATCCGCGGAGGTACTCATTTTGCAATCAACCCCTTCAAACGTTCCGAGACCGTGTGATTATTTGGAGCTTTGGAAATTTGATTGCTAGTACGATGACTAGGGGTCAAAAAACACTTCGTTCCCCAAATTGAAGAATCAGACCTCTCCCAAAGTGTGACCATGGAAGCGTCAACTCGCAAGGAGCGATTTGGGAGGAAAAAACTCCATCCGCGGAGGTACTCATTTTGCAATAATCCCCTTCCAACGTCCGGAGATCCGGTGATTATTTGGAGCTTGGGAACTTTGATTGCTTGTACGATGATTATGCGGCCAAAATGCACTTCGTTCCCGAAATTGAAGAATCAGACCTCTCCCAAAGTGTGGCCATGGAAGCATCAACACGCAAGGAGCGATTTGAGAGGAAAAAACTCCGTCCGCGGAGGTACTCATTTTGCAATAATCCCCTTCCAACGTCCGGAGATCCGGTGATTATTTGGAGCTTTCGAAATTTGATTCCTTGTACGATGACTAGGGGTCAAAACACACTTCGTTCCCCGAATTGAAGAATCAGACCTCTCCCAAAGTGTGACCATGGAAGCGTCAACTCGCAAGGAGCGATTTGGGAGGAAAAAACTCCATCTGTGGAGGTACTCATTTTGCAATAATCCCCCTCGAACGTCCTGAGATCGTGTGATTTTTTGGAGCTTTGGAAATTTGATTGCTTGTACGATGACTATGGGGTCAAAAGACACTTTGTTCCCCAAATTGAAGAATCAGACCTCTCCCAAAGTGTGCCCATGGAAGCGTCAACTCGCAAGGAGCGATTTGAGAGGAAAAAAATGCATCCGCGGAGGTACTCATTTTGCAATAATCCCCTTCAAACGTCCCGAGACCGTGCGATTAGTTGGAGCTTCCGAAATTTGTTTGCTTGTACGATGACTCTCGGGTCAAAACACACTTCGTTCCCCAAATTGAAGAGTCAGACCCCGCTCGAAGTGTGCCCCTGGAAGCGTCAACTCGCAAGGAGTGTTTTGAGAGAAGAAAACTCCATCCGTGGAGGTACTCATTTTGCAATAATCCACCTCGAAGGTCCTGAGATGGTGTGATTATTTGGAGGTTTGCAAATTTGATTGCTTGTACGATGACTATGGGGTCAAAACACACTTCTTTCCCCAAATTGAAGAGTCAGACCACGCTCAAAATGTGCCCCTGGAAGCGTCCACTCGCAAGGAGCGTTTTGGGACAAAGAAACTCAATCCACAAAGGGGCTCTTTTTGCAATAATCCCCTTCAAACGTCCCGAGATCGTGTGGTTATTACGAGCTTTGTAAATTTGGGTGCTTGTAAGATGACTATGGGGTCAAAACAGACTTCTTTCCCCAAATTGAAGAGTCAGACCCCGCTCAAAATGTGCCCCTGGAAGCGTCCACTCGCAAGGAGCCTTTTCGGACAAAAAAACTCCATCCGCGGAGGTACTCATTTTGCAATAATCCCCCTCAAACGTCCTGAGATCGTGTGATTATTTGGAGCTTTGGAAATTTGATTGCTCGTACGATGACTATGGGGTCAAAACACACTTCGTTCCCCAAATTGAAGAGTCAGACCCCGCTAAAAGTGTGCCCCTGGAAGCGTCAACTCGCAAGGAGCGTTTTGGGAGAAAAAAACTCCATCCGTGGAGGGACTCGTTTTGCAATATCCCCCTTCAAACGTCCCGAGACCGTGTGATTATTTGGAGCTTTGGAAATTTGTTTGCTTGTACGATTACTATGGGGTCCAAACACACTTCGTTCCCCAAATTGAAGAGTCAGACCCCGCTCGAATTGTGCCCCTGGAAGCGTCAACTCGCAAGGAGTGTTTTGAGAGAACAAAACTCCATCCGTAGAGGTACTCATTTTGCAATAATCCCCCTCAAACGTCCTGAGATCGTGTGATTATTTGGAGGTTTGCAAATTTGATTGCTTGTAGGATGACTCTGGAGTCAAAACACACTTCGTTCCCCAAATTGAAGAGTCAGACCCCGCTCAAAATGTGCCCCTGGAAGCGTCCACTCGCAAGGAGTGTTTCGGGACAAAAAAACTCCATCCGCGAAGGGACTCTTTTTGCAATAATCCCCTTCAAACGTACCGAGACCGTGTGGTTATTTGGAGCTTTGGAAATTTGATTGCTTGTAGGATGACTCTGCAGTCAAAACACACTTCGTTCCCCAAATTGAAGAAGCAGACCTCTCCCAAAGGTAGGCCATGGAAGCGTCAACTCGCAAGGAGCGTTTTGTGGTGATTATTTGGAGCTTTGGAAATTTGATTGCTTGTACGATGACTATGGGGTTAAAACACACTTTGTTCCCCAAATTGAAGAATCAGACCTCTCCCAAAGTGTGCCCATGGAAGCGTCAACTCGCAAGGAGCGATTTGAGAGGAAAAAAATCCATCCGCGGAGGTACTCAGCTTGTAATAATCCCCTTCAAACGTCCGGAGATCGGTGATTATTTGGAGCTTTGGAAATTTCATTGCTTGTACGATGTCTTTGGGGTCCAAACACACTTCGTTCCCCAGATTGCAGAGTCAGACCCCGCTCAAAGTGTGCCCCTGGAAGCGTACACTCGCAAGGAGTGTTTTGAGACAAAAAAACTCCATCCGCGGAGGTACTCATTTTGCAATAAACCCCTTCAAACGTCCCGAGACCGGGTGATTATTTGGAGCTTTCGAAATTTGATTGCTTGTAGGATGACTCTGGGGTCAAAACGCACTTCGTTCCCCAAATTGAACAATCAAACCTCTCCCAAAGTGTGGTCATGGAAGCGTCAACTCGCAAGGAGTCTTTTGAGAGAAAAAACTCCATCCGCGGAGGTACTCATTTTGTAAGAATCCCCTTCAAACGTCTGGACATCCGGTGATTATTTGGAGCTTTGGAAATTTGATTGCTTGTACGATGACTATGGGGTCAAAACACACTTCGGTCCCCAAATGGAAGAGTCAGACCCCGCTCGAAGTGTGCCCCTGGAAGCGTCCACCTACCAAGGAGTGTTTTGAGAGAAAAAAACTCCATCCGCGGAGGTACTCATTTTGCAATAAATCCCTTCAAACGTCCCAAGACCGGGTGATTATTTGGAGCTTTGGAAATTTGATTGCTTGTAGGATGACTCTGGCGTCAAAACACACTTCGTTCCCCAAACTGAAGAATCACACCTCTCCCAAAGTGTGCCCATGGAAGCGTCAACTCGCAAGGAGCGTTTCGGGAGGAAAAAACACCATCCGCGGAGGTACTCATTTTGCAATAATCTCCTTCAAACGTCCAGAGATCCAGTGATTACTTGGAGCTTTGGCAATCGCTTGCTTGTACGATGACTATGGGGTCAAAACACACTTCGTTTCCCAAATTGAAGAATCAGACCCCGCTCACAGTGTGCCCTTGGAAGCGTCAACTCGCAAGGAGCGTTTTGGGACAAAGACACTCCATCCGCGGAGGGACTAGTTTTGCAATAATCCCCTTCAAACGTCCCGAGATTACTTGTAGGATGACTCTGGGGTCAAAACACACTTCGTTCCTCAAATTGAAGAATCAGACTCCTCCCAAAGTGTGGCCATGGAGGCGTCAACTCGCAAGGAGCAATTTGAGAGAAAAAAACTCCATCCGCGGAGGTACTCATTTTGCAATAATCCCCCTCGAATGTTCTTCTATCGTGTGATTATTTGGAGCTTTGAAAATTTGATTGCTTGTAGGATGACTCTGGAGTCAAAACACACTTCGTTCCCCAAATTGAAGAATCAGACCTCTCCCAAAGTGTGGCCATGGAAGCGTCAACTCGCAAGAAGCGATTTGAGAGGAAAAAACTCCATCCGCGGAGGTACTCATTTCGCAATAATCGCCTTCAAACGTTCCGAGATCGTGTGATTATTTGGAGCTTTGGAAACTCGATTGCTTGTAGGATGACTCTGGAGTCAAAACACACTTCGTTCCTCAAATTGAGAAAGCAGACCTCTCCCAAAGTGTGGCCATGCAAACGTCAACTCGCAAGGAGTGTCTTAAGAAAAAAAAACATTATCCGTGGAAAGTACTCATTTTGCAATAATCCCCCTCGGACGACCTGAGATTGTGTGATTATTTCGAGCTTCGGAAATGTGATTGCTTGTACGATGACTATGGGGTCAAAACACACTTCGTTCCTCAAATTGACGAATCAGACCTCTCCCAAAGTGTGCCCATGGAAGCGTCAACTCGCAAGGAGCGATTTTAGAGGAAAAAACTCCATCCGCGGAGGTACTCATTTTGCAATAATCCCCTTCAAACGTCCAAAGATCCGGTGATTACTTGGAGCGTTGGAAATTTGATTGCTTGTACGATGACTATGGGGTCAAAACACACTTCGTTCCCCAAATTCAAGAATCTGACCTCTCGAAAAAATGTGCCCATGGAAGCGTCAACACGCAAGGAGCGATTTGAGAGGAAAAAATTCCATCCGCGGAGGTACTCATTTTGCAATAATCCCCTTCAAACGTCCGGAGATCCGGTGATTATTTGGAGCTTTGGAAATTTGATTGCTTGTACGATGACTAAGGGCTCAAAACACACTTCGTTCCCCAAATTGAAGAGTCAAACCCCGCTCAAAGTGTGCCCCTGGAAGCATCAACTCGCAAGGAGCGTTTTGAAGAAAAAAAACTCCATCCGCGGAGGTACTCATTTTGCAATAAACCCCTTCAAACGTCCCGAGACCGGGTGATTATTTGGAGCTTTCGAAATTTGATTGCTTGTACGATGACTATGGGGTCAAAACACACTTCGTTCCCCGAATTGAAGAATCAGACCTCTCCCAAAGTGTGGCCATGGAAGCGTCCACTCGCAAGGAGTGTTTTGAGAGGAAAGAACTCCATCCGCGGAGGTACTCATTTTGCAATAATCCCCTTCAAACGTCCGGAGATCCGGTGATTATTTGGAGCTTTGGGGCTTTGATTGCTTGCACGATGAGTATGGGGCCAAAACGCACTTCGTTCCCCAAATTGAAGAATCATACCTCTCCCAAAGTGTGCCCCTGGAAGCGTCAACTTGCAAGAAGCGATTTGAGAGGAAAAAACTCCATCCGCAGACGTACTCATTTTGTAATAATCCCCTTCAAACGTGCGGAGATCGTGTGATTATTTGGAGCTTTGGAAATTTGATTGCTTGTACGATGACTATGGGGTCCAAACACACTTCGTTCCCCAAATTAAAGAGTCAGACCCCGCTCAAAGTGGGCCCCTGGAAGCGTCAACTTGCAAGGAGCGTTTTGGGAAAAGAAAATTCCATCCGCGGAGGTACTCGTTTTGTAACAAACCCCTTCAAACGTCCCGAGACCGGGTGATTATTTGGAGCTTTCGAAATTTGATTGCTTGTACGATGACTATGGGGCCAAAACACACTTCGTTCCCCAAATTGAAGAGTCAAACCCCGCTCAAAGTGTGCCCCTGGAAGCGTCCACTCGCAAGGAGTGTTTTGAGAGGAAAAAACTCCATCCGCGGAGGTACTCATTTTGTAATAATCCCCTTCAAACGTCTGGAGATCCGGTGATTATTTGGAGCTTTGGAAATTTGATTGCTTGCACGATGACTATGGGGCCAAAACGCACTTCGTTCCCCAAATTGAAGAATCATACCTCTCCCAAAGTGTGCCCCTGGAAGCGTCAACTCGCAAGGAGCGATTTGAGAGGAAAAAACTCCATCCGCGGACGTACTCATTTTGTAATAATCCCCTTCAAACGTGCGGAGATCGTGTGATTATTTGGAGGTTTGGAAATTTGATTGCTTGTACGATGATTTTGGGGTCCAAACACACTTCGTTCCCCAAATTAAAGAGTCAGACCCCGCTCAAAGTGTGCCCCTGGAAGCGCCAACTCGCAAAGAGTGTTTTGGGAAAAAAAACTCCATCCGCGGAGGTACTCGTTTTGTAATAAACCCCTTCAAACGTCCCGACACCGGGTGATTATTTGGAGCTTTCGAAATTTGATTGCTTGTACGATGACTATGGGGCCAAAACACACTTCGTTCCCCAAATTGAAGAGTCAGACCCCGCTCAAAGTGTGCCCCTGGAAGCGTCCACTCGCAAGGAGTGTCTGAGAGGAAAAAACTCCATCCGCGGAGGTACTCATTTTGCAATAATCCCCTTCAAACGTCCGGAGATCCGGTGATTATTTGGAGCTTTGGAAATTTGATTGCTTGCACGATGACTATGGGGCCAATACGCACTTCGTTCCCCAAATTGAAGAATCATACCTCTCCCAAAGTGTGCCCCTGGAAGCGTCAACTCGCAAGGAGCGATTTGAGAGGCAAAAACTCCATCCGCGGAGGTACTCGTTTTGTAATAATCCCCTTCAAACGTGCGGAGATCGTGTGATTATTTGGAGCTTTGGAAATTTGATTGCTTGTACGATGACTATGGGGTCCAAACACACTTCGTTCCCCAAATTGAAGAGTCAGACCCCGCTCAAAGTGTGCCCCTGGAAGCGTCAACTCGCAAGGAGCGTTTTGAGAGAGAAAAACTGCATCCGCGGAGGTACTCATTTTGCAATAATCCCCTTCAAACGTCCCGAGACCGGATGATTTTTTGGAGCTTTGGAAATTGGATTGCTTGTAGGATGACTCTGCGGTCAAAACACACTTCGTTCCCCTAATTGAAGAATCAGACCTCTCCCAAAGTGTGGCCATGGATGCGTCAACTCGCAAGGAGTTTTTTGAGAGAAAAAAACTACATCCGCGGAGGTACTCATTTTGCAGTAATCCCCCTCAAACGTCCGGAGATTGTGTGATTATTTGGAGCTTGGGAAATTTGATTGCTTGTACGATGACTATGGGGCCAAAACACACTTCGTTCCCCAAATTGAAGAATCAGACCCCGCTCAAAGTGTGCCCATGGAAGCGCCAACTCGCAAGGAGTGTTTTGAGAGAAAAAAACTCCATCCGCGGAGGTACTCATTTTGCATAAATCCCCTTCAAACGTCCGGAGATCCGGTGATTATTTGGAGCTTTGGAAATTTGATTGCTTGTAGGATGACTCTGGAGTCAAAACACACTTCGTTCCCCAAATTGAAGAATCAGACCTCTCCCAAAGTGTGGCCATGGAAGCGTCAACTCGCAAGGAGTGTTTTGAGAGAAAACAACTCCATCCGCGGAGGTACCCATTTTGTAATAATCCCCTTCAAACGTTCCGAGACCGTGTGATTATTTGGAGCTTTGGAAATTTGATTGCTTGTAGGATGACTCTGGAGTCAAAACACACTTCGTTCCTCAAATTGAAGAAGCAGACCTCTCCCAAAGTGTGGCCATGCAAAAGTCAACTCCCAAGGAGTGTTTTGAGAGAAAAAAACATTATCCGCGGAAAGTACTCATTTTGCAATAATCCCCCTCGGACGTCCTGAGATTGTGTGATTATTTGGAGCTCTGGAAATGTGATTGCTTGTACGATGACTATGGGGTCAAAACACACTTCGCTCCTCAAGTTGACGAATCAGACCTCTCCCAAAGTGTGCCCATGGAAGCTTCAACTCGCAAGGAGCGATTTGAGAGGAAAAAACTCCATCCGCGGAGGTACTCATTTTGCAATAATCCCCTTCAAACGTCCAGAGATCCGGTGATTACTTGGAGCTTTGGAAATTTGATTGCTTGTACGATGACTATGGGGTCAAAACACACTTCGTACCCCGAATTCAAGAATCCGACCTCTCCCAACGTTTGCCCATGGAAGCGTCAACTCGCAAGGAGCGATTTGAGAGGAAAAAACTCCATCCGCGGAGGTACTCATTTTGCAATAATCCCCTTCAAACGTCCAGAGATCCGGTGATTACTTGGAGCTTTGGAAATTTGATTGCTTGTACGATGACTATGGGCTCAAAACACACTTCGTTCCCCAAATTGAAGAGTCAAACCCCGCTCAAAGTGTGCCCCTGGAAGCGTCAACTCGCAAGGAGCGTTTTGGAGAAAACTTCATCCGCGGAGACCGGGTGATTATTTGGAGCTTTCGAAATTCGATTGCTTGTACGATGACTATGGGGTCAAAACACACTTCGTTCCCCAAATTGAAGAATCAGACCTCTCCCAAAAATCGGCCATGGAAGCGTCCATTCGCAAGGAGTGTTTTGAGAGAAAAAAACTCCATCCGCGGAGGTACTCCACACGGCTGGGCAGCCCCCAGAGCTGCCGCCCGAAGGAGGGGGCATGTGGCCCTACTCATGGACACATGTGGGGACACCCTCCCACCTGGGACACATGGACCGGGTGGCCGCGACAATGCCTTCCCAAGCACATGCGGGAGCGGCTCAAGAGGCACCTAACATAGGGCAGTGGGAGGGACAGGACGTCCCCTTGGTAAGACCTTCGTCCTGCACCGTCAAAGGAGGCATCCCGAGCTCCCGAAGATACCTACCTACCTACCTCCATCCGCGGAGGTACTCATTTTGCAATAATCTCCCTCAAATGTCCGGAGATCGTGTGATTATTTGGAGCTTTGGAAATTTGATTGCTTGTACGGTGACTATGGGCTCAAAACACACTTCGTTCCCCAAATTGAAGAGTCAGACCCCGCTCAAAGTGTGCCCCTGGAAGCGTCCACTCGCAAGGAGTTTTTTGAGAGGAAAAAACTCCATCCGCGGAGGTACTCATTTTGCAATAATCCCCTTCAAACGTCCGGAGATCCAGTGATTATTTGGAGCTTTGGAACTTTGATTGCTTGCACGATGACTATGGCGCCAAAACGCACTTCGTTCCCAAAATTGAAGAATCATACCTCTCCCAAAGTATGCCCCTGGAAGCGTCAACTCGCAAGGAGCGATTTGAGAGGGAAAAACTCCATCCGCGGACGTACTCATTTTGTAATAATCCCCTTCAAACGTCCAGAGATCCGGTGATTATTTGGAGCTTTGGAACTTTGATCGCTTGTGCGATGACTATGTGGCCAAAACGCACTTCGTTCCCCAAATTGAAGAATGAGACCTCTCCCAAAGTGTGCCCTTGGAAGCGTCAACTCGCAGGGAGCGATTTGAGAGGAAAAAACTCCATCCGCGGAGGTACTCATTTTATAATAATCCCCTTGAAACGTGCGGAGATCGCGTGATTATTTGGAGCTTTGGAAATTTGATTGCTTGTACACTGACTATGGGGTCAAAACACACTTCGTTCCCCAAATTAAAGAGTCAGACCCCGCTCAAAGTGTGCCCCTGGAAGCGTCCATTCGCAAGGAGCGTTTTGAGAGAAAGAAACTCCATCCGCGGAGGTACTCGTTTTGCAATAAACCCCTTCAAACGTGAGGAGATCAAGTGATTTTTTGGAGCTTTGGAAATTTGATTGCTTGTAGAATGACTCTGGAGTCAAAACACACTTCGTTCCCCAAATTGCAGAGTGAGACCCCGCTCAAAGTGTGCCCCTGGAAGTGTCCATTCGCAAGGAGTGTTTTGAGAGAAAAAAAACTCCATCCGCGGAGGTACTCATTTTGAAATAAACCCCTTCAAACGTCCCGAGACCGGGTGATTATTTGGAACTTTGGGAATTTGATTGCTTGTAGGATGACTCTGGGGTCGGAACACACTTCGTTACCCAAATTGAAGAAGCAGACCTCTCCCAAAGTGTGGCCATGGAAGCGTCAACTCGCAAGGAGTGTTTTGAGAGAAAAAAGCCCCATCCGCGGAGGTAGTCATTTTGCAATAACCCCCCTCGAACGTCTTGAGATCGTGTGATTATTTGGAGCTTTGGAAATTTGATTGCTTGTACGATGACTATGGGGTCAAAACACAGTTCGTTCCCCAAATGGAAGAGTCAGACCCCGCTCAAAGTGTGCCCATGGAAGCGTCAACTCGCAAGGAGTGTTTTGAGAGAAAAAAACTCCATCCGCGAAGGTACTCATTTTGCAATAATCCCCTTCAAACGTCCCGAGACCGGGTGATTATTTGGAGCTTTGGAAATTTGATTGCTTGTAGGATGACTCTGGGGTCGAAACACACTTCGTTCCCCAAATCGAAGAAGCAGACCCCGCTCAAAGTGTGCCCATGGAAGCGTCAACTCGCAAGGAGCGTTTTGGGAGAAAAAAACTCCACCCGCGGAGGTACTCGGTTTGCAATAATCCCCTTCAAACGTCCCGAGACCGTGTGATTTTTTGGAGCTTTGGAAGTTTGATTGCTCGTACGATGACTCTGGGGTCAAAACACACTTCGTTCCCCCAATTGAAGAGTTTGACCCCGCTCAAAGTGTGCCCCCGGAAGCATCAACTCGCAAGGAGCGTTTTGGGAGAAAAAAACTCCACCCGCGGAGGTACTCGTTTTGCAATAATCCCCTTCAAACGTCCCAAGACCGTGTGATTATTTGGAGCTTTGGAAATTTGATTGCTTGTAGGATGACTCTGGAGATAAAAACACACTTCGTTCCTCAAATTGAAGAATCAGACCTCTCCCAAAGTGTGGCCATGGAAGCGTCAACTCGCAAGGAGCGTTTTGAGAGAAAAAAACTCCATCGGCGGAGGTACTCATTTTGCAATAAACCTCTTCCAAGGTTCTGAGACCGGGTGATTATTTGGAGCTTTGGAAGTTTGATTAACTTGTACGGTGACTATGGGGTCAAAACACACTTCGTTCCCCAAATTGAAGAATCAGACCTCTCCCAAAGTGTGCCCATGGAAGCCTCAACTCGCAAGGAGCGATTTGAGAGGAAAAAACTCTACTCATTTTGCAATAATCCCCTTCAAACGTCCGGAGATCCGGTGATTATTTGGAGCTTTGGAACTTTGATTGCTTGTACGATGACTATGGGGCCAAAACACACTTCGTTCCCCAAATTGAAGAATCAGACCTCTCCCAAAGTGTGGCCATGGAAGCGTCAACTCGCAAGGAGTCTTTTGAGAGGAAAAAACTCCATCCGCGGAGGTACTCATTTTGTAATCATCCCCTTCAAACGTCCCGAGACCGGGTGATTATTTGGAGCTTTCGAAATTTGTTTGCTTGTAAGATGACTATGGGGTCAAAACACACTTCGTTCCCCAAATTGAAGAATCAGACCTCTCCCAAACTGTGGCCATGGAAGCGTCAACTCGCAACCAGTGTTTTGAAAAAAAAAACTACACCCGCGGAGGTGGTCATTTTGCAATAATCCCCCTCAAACGTCCGGAGATCGTGTGATTATTTGGAGCTTTGGAAATTTGATTGCTTGTACGATGACTATGGGGTCAAAACACACTTCGTTCCCCAAATGGAAGAGTGAGACCCCGCTCAAAGTGTGCCCCTGGAAGCGTCCACTCGCAAGGAGTGTTTTGAGAGGAAAAAACTCCATCCGCGGAGGTACTCATTTTGCAATAATCCCCTTCAAACGTCCGGAGATCCGGTGAATATTTGGAGTTTTGGACCTTTGATTGCTTGCACGATGACTATGGGGCCAGAACGCACTTCGTTCCCCAAATTGAAGAATCACACCTCTCCCAAAGTGTGCCCCTGGAAGCGTCAACTCGCAGGGAGCGATTTGAGAGGAAAAAACTCCATCCGCGGACGTACTCATTTTGTAAAAATTCCTTTCAAACGTGCGGAGATCGTGTGATTTTTTGGAGCTTTGGAAATTTGATTGCTTGTACGATGACTATGGGGTCAAAACACACTTCGTTCCCCAAATTAAAGAGTCAGACCCCGCTCAAAGTGTGCCCCTGGAAGCGTCCATTCGCAGGGTGCGTTTTGAGAGAAAAGAACTCCATCCGCGGAGGTACTCGTTTTGTAACAAACCCCTTCAAACCTGCGGAGATCAAGTGATTTTTTGGAGCTTTGGAATTTTGATTGCTTGTAGGATGACTCTGGAGTCAAAACACACTTCGTTCCCCAAATTGCAGAGTCAGACCCCGCTCAAAGTGTGCCCCTGGAAGTGTCCATTCGCAAGGAGTGTTTTGAGAGAAAAAAAACTCCATCCGCGGAGGTCCTTATTTTGCAATAAACCCCTTCAAATGTCCCGAGACCGGGTGATTATTTGGAGCTTTGGAAATTGGATTGCTTGTAGGATGACTCTGGGGTCAAAACACACTTGGTTCCCAAAATTGAAGAATCAGACCTCTCCCAAAGTGTGGCCATGGAAGCGTTAACTCGCAAGGAGTGTTTTGAGAGAAAAAAACTACTTCCGCGGAGGTACTCATTTTGCAATAATCCCCCTCAAACGTCCGGAGATCGTGTGATTATTTGGAGCTTGGGAAATTTGATTGCTTGTACGATGACTATGGGGTCAAAACACAGTTCGTTCCCCAAATGGAAGAGTCAGACCCCGCTCAAAGTGTGCCCATGGAAGCGTCCACTCGCAAGGAGTGTTTTGAGAGAAAGAAACTCCATCCGCGAAGGTACTCATTTTGCAATAATCCCCTTCTAACGTCCCGAGACCGGGTGAATATTTGGAGCTTTGGAAATTTGATTGCTTGTAGGATGACTCTGGAGTCAAAACACACTTCGTTCCCCAAATTGAAGAAGCAGACCTCTCCCAAAGTGTGGCCATGGAAGCGTCAACTCGCAAGGAGTGTTTTGAGAGAAAAAAACCACATCCGCGGAGGTGTTCCTTTGGCAGTAGTCCCCCTCGAACGTCATGAGATCGTGTGATTATTTGGAGCTTGGGAAATTTGATTGCTTGTACGATGACTCTGGAGTCAAAACACAGTTCGTTCCCCAAATGGAAGAGTCAGACCCCGCTCAAAGTGTGCCCATGGAAGCGTCCACTCGCAAGGAGTGTTTTGAGAGGAAAAAACTCCATCCGCGGAGGTATTCATTTTGCAATAATCCCCTTCAAACGTCCGGAGATCCAGTGATTATTTGGAGTTTTGGACCTTTGATTGCTTGCACGATGACTATGGGGCCAGAACGCACTTCGTTCCCCAAATTGAAGAATCAGACCTCTCCCAAAGTGTGCCCCTGGAAGCGTCAACTCGCAAGGAGCGATTTGAGAGGAAAAAACTCCATCCACGGAGGTACTCATTTTGTAATAAACCCCTTCAAACGTGCGGAGATCGTGTGGATTTTTGGAGCTTTGGAAATTTGATTGCTTGTACGATGACTATGGGGTCCAAACACACTTCGTTCCCCAAATTAAAGAGTCAGACCCCGCTCAAAGTGTGCCCCTGGAAGCGTCCATTCGCAAAGAGCGTTTTGAGAGAAAAGAACTCCATCCGCGGAGGTACTCGTTTTGTAATAAACCCCTTCAAACCTGCGGAGATCAAGTGATTTTTTGGAGCTTTGGAAATTTGATTGCTTGTAGGATGACTCTGGAGTCAAAACACACTTCGTTCCCCAAATTGCAGAGTCAGACCCCGCTCAAAGTGTGCCCCTGGAAGTGTCCATTCGCAAGGAGTGTTTTGAGAGAAAAAAAACTCCATCCGCGGAGGTCCTCATTTTGCAATAAACCCCTTCAAATGTCCCGAGACCGGGTGATTATTTGGAGCTTTGGAAATTGGATTGCTTGTAGGATGACTCTGGGGTCAAAACACACTTGGTTCCCCAAGTTGAAGAATCAGACCTCTCCCAAAGTGTGGCCATGGAAGCGTCAACTCGCAAGGAGTGTTTTGAGAGAAAAAAACTACTTCCGCGGAGGTACTCATTTTGCAATAATCCCCCTCAAACGTCCGGAGATCGTGTGATTATTTGGAGCTTGGGAAATTTGATTGCTTGTACGATGACTATGGGGTCAAAACACAGTTCGTTCCCCAAATGGAAGAGTCAGACCCCGCTCAAAGTGTGCCCATGGAAGCGTCAACTCGCAAGGAGTGTTTTGAGAGAAAAAAACTCCATCCGCGAAGGTACTCATTTTGCAATAATCCCCTTCTAACGTCCCGAGACCGGGTGATTATTTGGAGCTTTGGAAATTTGATTGCTTGTAGGATGACTCTGGAGTCAAAACACACTTCGTTCCCCAAATTGAAGAAGCAGACCTCTCCCAAAGGTAGGCCATGGAAGCGTCAACTCGCAAGGAGTGTTTTGAGAGAAAAAAACCCCATCCGCGGAGGTAGTTCTTTTGCAATAGTCCCCCTCGAACGTCTTGAGATCTGGTGATTATTTGGAGCTTGGGAAATTTGATTGCTTGTACGATGACTCTGGAGTCAAGACACAGTTCGTTCCCCAAATGGAAGAGTCAAACCCCGCTCAAAGTGTGCCCATGGAGGCGTCCACTCGCAAGGAGTGTTTTGAGAGAAAAAAACCCCATCCGCGAAGGTACTCATTTTGCAAAAAATCCCCTTCAAACGTCCCGAGACCGGGTGATTATTTGGAGCTTTGGAAATTTGATTGCTTGTAGGAAGACTCTGGGGTCGAAACACACTTCGTTCCCCAAATTGACGAATCAGACCTCTCCCAAAGTGTGGCCATGGAAGCGTCAACACGCAAGGAGTGTTTTGAGAGAAAAAAACTACATCCGCGGAGGTACTCATTTTGCAATAATCCCCCTCAAACGTCCGGAGATCGTGTGATTATATGGAGCTTTGGAAATTTGATTGCTTGTACGATGACTCTGGGGTCAAAACACACTTTGTTCCCCTAATTGAAGAGTCAGACCCCGCTCAAAGTGTGCCCATGGAAGCGTCAACTCGCAAGGAGCGTTTTGGGAGAAAAAAACTCCATCCGCGGAGGTACTCGTTTTGCAATAATCCCCTTCAAACGTCCCGAGACCTTGTGATTATTTGGAGCTTTGGAAATTTGATTGCTTGTACGATGACTATGGGGTCAAAACACAGTTCGTTCCCCAAATGGAAGAGTCAGACCCCGCTCAAAGTGTGCCCATGGAAGCGTCCACTGGCAAGGAGTGTTTTGAGAGAAAAAAACTCGATCCGCGAAGGTACTCATTTTGCAATAATCCCCTTCAAACGTCCCAAGACCGGGTGATTATTTGGAGCTTTGGAAGTTTGATTGCTTGTAGGATGACTCTGGAGTCAAAACACACTTCGTTCCCCAAATTGAAGAAGCAGACCTCTCCCAAAGTGTGGCCATGGAAGCGTCAACTCGCAAGGAGTGTTTTGAGAGAAGAAAACCCCATCCGCCGAGGTAGTCATTTTGCAATAGTCCCCCTCGAACGTCTTGAGATGGTGTGATTTTTTGGAGCTTGGGAAATTTGATTGCTCGTACGATGACTCTGAGGTCGAAACACACTTCGTTCCCCAAATTGAAGAAGCAGACCTCTCCCAAAGTGTGGCCATGGAAGCGTCAACTCGCAAGGAGTGTTTTGAGAGAAAAAAACTACATCCGCGGAGGTACTCATTTTGCAATAATCCCCCTCAAACGTCCGGAGATCGGGTGATTATTTGGAGCTTTGGAAATTTGACTGCTTGTACGATGACTCTGGGGTCAAAACACACTTCGTTCCCCAAATTGAAGAGTCAGACCCCGCTCAAAGTGTGCCCATGGAAGCGTCAACTCGCAGGGAGCGTTTTGGGAGAAAAAAACTCCACCCGCGGAGGTACTCGTTTTGCAATAATCCCCTTCAAACGTCCCGAGACCGTGTGATTATTTGGAGCTTTGGAAATTTGGTTGCTTGTACGATGACCCTGGGGTCAAAACACACTTCGTTCCCCAAATTGAAGAGTCAGACCCCGCTCAAAGTGTGCCCATGGAAGCGTCAACTCGCAAGGAGCGTTTTGGGAGAAAAAAACTCCACCCGCGGAGGTACTCGTTTTGCAATAATCCCCTTCAAACGTCCCGAGACCGTGTGATTATTTGGAGCTTTGGAAATTTGTTTGCTTGTACGATGACTCTGGGGTCAAAACACACTTCGTTCCCCAAATTGAAGAGTCAGACCCCGCTCAAAGTGTGGCCATGGAAGCGTCAACTCGCAAGGATCGTTTTGGGAGAAGGAAATTCCATTCCCGGAGGGACTCGTTTTGCAATAATCCCCTTCAAACGTCCCAAGACCGTGTGATTATTTGGAGCTTTGGAAATTTGATTGCTTGTAGGATGACTCTGGAGTCAAAACACACTTCGTTCCTCAAATTCAAGAATCAGACCTCTCCCAAAGTGTGGCCATGGAAGCGTCAACTCGCAAGGAGCGTTTTGAGAGAAAAAAACTCCATCCGCGGAGGTACTCATTTTGCAATAAACCTCTTCCAAGGTTCTGAGACCGGGTGATTATTTGGAGCTTTGGAAATTTGATTACTTGTACGGTGACTATGGGGTCAAAACACACTTCGTTCCCCAAATTGAAGAATCAGACCTCCCCCAAAGTGTGCCCATGTAAGCGTCAACTCGCAAGGAGCGATTGGAGAGGAAAAAACTCTACTCATTTTGCAATAATCCCCTTCAAACGTCCGGAGATCCGGTCATTATTTGGAGCTTTGGAACTTTGATTGCTTGTACGATGACTATGGGGCCAAAACACACTTCGTTCCCCAAATTGAAGGATCAGACCTCTCCCAAAGTGTGGCCATGGAAGCGTCAACTCGCAAGGAGTCTTTTGAGAGGAAAAAACTCCATCCGCGGAGGTAATCATTTTGTAATAATCCCCTTCAAACGTCTGGAGATCCGGTGATTATTTGGAGCTTTGGAAATTTGATTGCTTGTACGATGACTTTGGGGTCCAAACACACTTCGTTCCCCAAATTGAAGAGTCAAACCCCGCTCAAAGTCTGCCCCTGGAAGCGTCAACTCGCAAGGAGCGTTTTGGGGAAAAAAACTCCATCCGCGGAAGTACTCATTTTGCAATAATCCCCCTCAAACGTCCGGAGATCGTGTGATTATTTGGAGCTTTGGAAATTTGATTACTTGTACGATGACTATGGGGTCCAAACACACTTCGTTCCCCAAGTGGAAGAGTCAGACCCCGCTCAAAGTGTGGCCCCGGAAGCGTCAACTCGCAAGGAGCGTTTTGGGAGAAAAAAACACCATCCGCGGAGGTACTCATTTTGTAATAATCCCCTTCAAACGTCCGGAGATCCGGTGATTATCTGGAGCTTTGGAAATTTGATTGCTTGTACGATGACTTTGGGGTCGCAAGACACTTCGTTCCCCTAAATGAAGAGTCAAACCCCGCTCAAAGTGTGCCCCTGGAAGCGTCCACTCGCAAGGAGCGTTTTGGGAAAAAAAAACTCCATCCGCGGAGGTACTCATTTTGCAATAAACCCCTTGAAACGTCCCGAGACCGGGTGATTATTTAGAGCTTTTGAAATTTGTTTGCTTGTAAGATGACTATGGGGTCAAAAAACACTTCGTTCCCCAACTTGAAAAGTCAGACCTCTCCCAAAGTGTGGCCATGGAAGCGTCAACTCGCAAGGAGTGTTTGGAGAGAAAAAAACTACATCCGCGGAGGTAGTCATTTTGCAATAATCCCCCTCAACCGTCCGGAGATCGTGTGATTATTTGGAGCTTTCGAAATTTGATTGCTTGTACCATGACTATGGGGTCAAAACACACTTCGTTCCCCAAATGGAAGAGTCAGACCCCGCTCAAAGTGTGCCCCTGGAAGCGTCCATGCGCAAGGAGTGTTTTGCGAGGAAAAAACTCCATCCGCGGAGGTACTCATTTTGCAATAGTCCCCCTCAAACGTCCGGAGGTCCGGTGATTATTTGGAGATTTGGACCTTTGATTGCTTGCACGATGACTATGGGGCCAAAACGCACTTTGTTCCCCAAATTGGAGAATCAGACCTCTCCCAAAGTGTGCCCCTGGAAGCGTCAACTCGCAAGGAGCGAATTGAGAGGAAAAAACTCCATCCGCGGAGGTACTGATTTTGTAATAATCCCCTTCAAACGTGCGGAGATCGTGTGATTATTTGGAACTTTGGAAATTTGATTGCTTGTACGATGACTATGGGGTCCAAACACACTTCGTTCCCCAAATTAAAGAGTTAGACCCCGCTCAAAGTGTGCCCCTGGAAGCGTCAACTCGCAAGGAGCGATTTGGGAGGAAAAAACTCCGTCCGCGGAGGTACTCGTTTTGTAATAAACCCCTTCAAACGTGCGGAGATCGTGTGATTTTTTGGAGCTTTGGAAATTTGATTGCTTGTACGATGACTATGGGGTCAAAACACACTTCGTTCCCCAAATGCTGAGTCAGACCCCGCTCAAAGTGTGCCCCTGGAAGCGTCCATTCGGAAGGAGTGTTTTGAGAGAAAAAAACTCCATCCGCGAAGGTACTCATTTTGCAATAAACCACTGCAAACGTCCCTGGACCGGGTGATTATTTGGAGCTTTCGAAATTGGCGTGCTTGTAGGATGTAGGACACACTACGTTCCCCAAATTGAAGAGTCAGACCCCGCTCAAAGTGTGCCCATGGAAGCGTCAACTCGCAGGGAGCGTTTTGGGAGAAAAAAACTCCACCCGTGGAGGTACTCATTTTGCAATAATCCCCCTCAAACGTCCGGAGATCGTGTGATTATTTGGAGCTTGGGAAATTTGATTGCTTGTACGATGACTATGGGGTCAAAACACAGTTCGTTCCCCAAATGGAAGAGTCAGACCCCGCTCAAAGTTTGCCCATGGAAGCGTCCACTCGCAGGGAGTGTTTTGAGAGAAAAAAACTCCATCCGCGAAGGTACTCATTTTGCAATAATCCCCTTCAAACGTCCCGAGACCGGGTGATTATTTGGAGCTTTGGAAATTTGATTGCTTGTAGGTTGACTCTGGGGTCAAAACACACTTCGTTCCCCAAATTGGAGAGTCAGACCTCTCCCAGAGTGTGGCGATGGAAGCGTCAAGTCGCAAGGAGTGTTTTGAGAGAAAAAAACCCCATCCGCGGAGGTACTCATTTTGCAATAATCACCCTCGAACGTCCTGAGGTCGTGTGATTATTTGGAGGTTTGGAAATTTGTATTCTTGTACGATTACTATGGGGTCAAAACACACTTCGTTCCCCAAATTGAAGAATCAGACCTCTCCCAAAGTGTGCCCATGGAAGCGTCAATTCGCAAGGAGCGATTTGAGAGGAAAAAACTCCATCCGCGGAGGTACTCATTTTGCAATAATCCCCCTCAAACGTCCAGAGATGTGGTGATTATTTGGAGCTTTGGAAATTTGATTGCTTGTAGGATGACTCTGGGGTCAAAACACACTTCGCTCTGCAAATGGAAGAGTCAGACCCCGCTCAAACTGTGCCCATGGAAGCGTCCACTCGCAAGGAGTGTTTTCAGTGAAAAAAACTCCATCCGCGGAGGTACTCATTTTGCAATAAAACCCTTCAAACGTCCCGAGACCGTGTGACTATTTGGAGCTTTGGAAATTTGATTGCTTGTACGATGACTATGGGGTCAAAACACACTTGGTTCCCCAAATTGAAGAGTCAGACCCCGCTCAAAGTGTGCCCATGGAAGCGTCCATCCGCAAGGATTGTTTTGAGAGGAAAAAACTCCATCCGGGGAGGTACTCATTTTGCAATAAACCCCTTCAAACGTCCCGAGACCGTGTGATTTTTTGGATCTTTGGAACTTTGATTGCTTGTACGATGATTTTGGGGCCAAAACACACTTCGTTCCGCAAATTGAAGAATGAGACCTCTCCCAAACCGTGGCCATGGAAGCGTCAACTCGCAAGGAGCGTTTTGGGAGAAAAAACTTCATCCGCGGAGGTACTCATTTTGTAATAAACCCCTTCAAACGTGCGGAGATTGTGTGATTATTTGGCGCTTTGCAAATTTGATTGCTTGTACGATTACTATGGGGTCAAAACGCACTTCGTTCCCCAAATTGAAGAATCAGACCTCTCCCCCAAGTGTGCCCATGGAAGCGTCAACTCGCAAGTAGCGATTTGAGAGGCAAAAACTCCATCCGCGGAGGTACTCATTTTGCAATAATCCCCTTCAAACGTCCGGAGATCCGGTGATTTTTTGGAGCTTTGGAAATTTGATTGCTTTTACCCTGACTATAGGGTCCAAACACACTTCGTTCCCCAAGTGGAAGAGTCAGACCCCGCTCAAACTGTGGCCGTGGAAGCGTCAACTCGCAAGGAGTGTTTTGGGAGAAAAAAACTCCATCAGCGGAGGGACTCGTTTTGCAATAATCTCCATCAAACGTCCGGAGATCGTGTGATTTTTTGGTGCTTTGGAAATTTGATTGCTTGTACGATGACTCTGGAGTCAAAACACACTTCGTTCCCCAAATTGAAGAATCAAACCTCTCCCAAAGTGTGCCCATGGAAGCGTCAACTCGCAAGGAGTGTTTTCTGAGAACAAAACTCCATCCGTGGAGGTACTCATTTTGCAATAATCCCCTTCAAACGTGCGGAGATCGTGTGGTTATTTGGACATTTGGAAATTTGATTGTTTGTACGATGACTATGGGGTCAAAACAAACTTCGTTCCCCAAATTGAAGAGTCACACCCCGCTCAAAGTGTGCCCCTGGAAGCGTCAACTCGCAAGGAGCGTTTTGGAAGAAAAAAACTCCATCCGCGGACGGACGCCTTTTGCAATAATCCCCTTCAAACGTCCCGAGATCGTGTGATTATTTGGAGCTTTGGAAATTTGATTGCTTGTATGATGACTATGGGGTCAAAACACGGGTCGTTCCCCAAATTGAAGAGTCACACCCCGCTCAAAGTGTGCCCCTGGAAGCGTCAACTCGCAAGGAGCGTTTTGGGAGAAAAAACTCCATCCGCGGTGGTACTCATTTTGCAATAATCCCCTTGAAACGTCCGGAGATCGTGTGATTATTTGGAGCTTTGGAAATTTGATTGCTTGTACGATGACTTTGGAATCAAAAAACACTTCGTTCCCCAAATTGAAGAATCAGACCTCTCCCAAGGTGTGCCCATGGAAGCGGCAACTCGCAGGGAGCGATTTGGGAGGAAAAAGCTCCATCCGCGGAGGTACTCGTTTTGTAATAAACCTCTTCAAACGTCCAGAGATCTGGTGATTATTTGGAGCTTTGGAACTTTGATTGCTTGTACGATGACTATGGGGCCAAAACACACTTTGTTCCCCAAATTGAAGAATCAGACCTCTCCCAACGTGTGCCCATGGGAGTGTCAACTCGCAAGGAGCGATTTGACAGGAAAAAATTCCATCCGTGGAGGTACTGATTTTGTAATAATCCCCTTCAAACGTCTGGAGATTGTGTGATTATTTGGAGCTTTGGAAATTTGGTTGGGTGTACGATGACTTTGGGGTCAAAACACACTTCGTTCCCCAAATTGAAGAGTCAGACCCCGCTCAAAGTGTGCCTCTGGAAGCGTCAACTCGCAAGGAGCGTTTTGGGAGGAAAAAACTCCATCCACGGAGGGACTCGTTTTGCAATAATCCCCTTCAAACGTCCCGAGACCGTGTGATTATTTGGAGCTTTGTAAATTTGATTGCTTGTAGGATGACTTTGGGGTCAAAACACACTTCGTTCCCCAAATTGAAGAGTCAGACCCCGCTCAAAGTGTGCGCCTGGAAGCGTCAACTCGCAAGGAGTGTTTTGAGAGAAAAAACCTCCATCCGCAGAGGGACTCGTTTTGCAATAGTCCCCCTCACCCTTCCGGAGATCGTGTGATTATTTGGAGCTTTGGAAAAGGAGTGTTTGGAGAGAAAAAAACCCCATCCGCGGAGGGACTCATTTTGCAATAATCCCCCTCAAACGTGCGGAGATCGTGTGATTGTTTGGAGCTTTGGAAATTTGATTGCTTGTACGATGACTATGGGGTCAAAACAAACTTCTTTCCCCAAGTGGAAGAGTCAGACCCCGCTCAAAGTGTGCCCCTGGAAGCGTCAACTCGCAAGGAGCGTTTTGGGAGAAAAAAGCTCCCTCCGCGGCGGTACTCATTTTGCAACAATCCCCTTCAAACGTCCAGAGATCTGGTGCTTATTTGGCGCCGTGGAATTTTGATTGCTTGTACGATGACTATGGGGTCAAAACACACTTCGTTCCCCAAATTGAAGAGTGAAACCCCGCTCAAAGTGTGCCCGTGGAAGCGTCAACTCGCAAGGAGCGTTTTGGGAAAAAAAAACTACTTCCGCGGAGGGACTCGTTTTGCAATAATCCCCTTCAAACGTCCGGAGACCGTGTGATTATTTGGAGCTTTGGAAATTTAATTGCTCGTAGGATGACTCTGGAGTCAAAACACACTTCGTTCCCCAAGTTGAAGAATCAGACCCCGCTCAAAGTGTCGCCATGGAAGCGTCAACTCGCAAGGAGCGTTTTGAGAGAAAAAAACTCCATCCGCGGAGGTACTCATTTTGCAATAATCCCCCTCAAACGTGCGGAGATTGTATGATTATTTCGAGCTTTGGAAATTTGATTGCTTGTAGGATGACTCTGGAGTCAAAACACAGTTTGTTCCCCAAGTTGAAGAGTCAGACCCCGCTCAAAGTGTGCCCCTGAAAGCGTCTACTCGCAAGCATTTTTTGAGAGAAAAAAACTCCATCCGCGGAGGTACTCATTTTGTAATAAACCCCTTCAAACGTCCGGAGATCGTGTGATTATTTGGAGGTTGGGAAATTTGACTGGCTGTACGATGACTATGGGGTCAAAACACACTTCGTTCCCCAAATTGCAGTGTCAGACCCCGCTTAAAGTGTGCCCCTGGAAGCGTCTACTCGCAAGGAGTTTTTTGAGAGAAAAAAAACTCCATCCGCGGAGGTACTCATTTTGCAATAAACCCCTTCAAAGGTGCGGGGATGGTGTGATTATTTGAAGCTTTGACAATTTGATTGCTTGTACGATGACTATGGGGTCAAAACACACTTCGTTCCCCAAATTGAAGAGTCAGACCCCGCTCAAAGTGTGCCCCTGGAAGCGTCAACTCGCAAGGAGTGTTTTGAGAGAAAAAAGTTCCATCCGCGGAGGTACTCATTTTGTAATAACCCCCTTCAAACGTCCGGAGATCGTGTGATTATTTGGAGCTTTGGAAATTTGAATGCTTGTACGATTACTATGGGGTCAAAACACACTTCGTTCCCCGAATTGAAGAATCAGACCACTCCCAAAGTGTGCCCATGGAAGCGTCAACTCGCAAGGAGCGATTTGATAAGAAAAAACTCCATCCGCGGAGGTACTCATTTTGCAATAATCCCCTTCAAACGTCCAGAGATCCGGTGATTATTTGGAGCTTTGGAAATTTGATTGCTTGTACGATGACTATGGGGTCAAAACACACTTCGTTCCCCAAATTGAAGAGTCAGAACCAGCTCAAAGTGTGCGCCTGGAAGCGTCAACTCGCAAGGAGTGTTTTGAGAGAAAAAAACTCCATCCGCCGAGGTACTCATTTTGTAATAAAACCTTCAAACGTGCGGAGATCGTGTGATTATTTGGAGCTTTGGAAATTTGATTGCTTGTACGATTACTATGGGGTCAAAACACACTTTGTTCCCCAAATTGAAGAATCAGACCCCTCCGAAAGTGTGCCCCTGGAAGCGTCAACTCGCAAGGAGCGATTTGAGAGGAAAAAACTCCATCCGCGGAGGCACTGATTTTGCAATGATCCCCTTCAAACGTCCAGAGATCGGGTGATTATTTGGAGCTTTTGAAATTTGATTGCTTGTAGGATGACTATGGGGCCAAAACACACTTCGTTGCCCAAATTGAAGAATCAGACCTCTCCAAATCTGTGGCCATGGAAGCGTCAACTCGCAAGGAGCGATTTGAGAGGAAAAAATTCCATCCGTGGAGGTACTCATTTTGTAATAATTGCCTTCAAATGTCCGGAGATCCGGTGAATATTTGGTGCTTTTGAAATTTGATTGCTTGTACGATGACTTTGGAGTCAAAACACACTTCGTTCCCCATATTGAAGAGTCAGACCCCGCTCAAAGTGTGCCTCTGGAAGCGTCAACTCGCAAGGAGCGATTTGAGAGGAAAAAACTCCTTCCGCGGAGGTACTCATTTTGCAATAATCTCCATCAAACATCCGGAGATCGTGTGATTATTTGGAGCTTTGGAAATTTGATTGCTTGTACGATGACTATGGGGTCACAACACACTTCGTTCCCCAAATTGAAGAATGAGACCTCTCCCAAACCGTGGCCATGGAAGCGTCAACTCGCAAGGAGTGTTTTGAAAGAAAAAAACACCATCCGCGGAGGTACTCATTTTGCAATAAACCCCTTCAAACGTCCGGAGATCGTGTGATTATTCGGAGGTTTGGAAATTGGATTGCTGGTACCATGATTATGGGGTCAAAACACACTTTGTTCCCCAAATTGCAGTGTCAGACCCCGCTCAAAGTGTGCCCTTGGAAGCGTCTACTCGCAAGGAGTTTTTTGAGAGAAAAAAAACTCCATCCGCGGAGGTACTCATTTTGCAATAAACCCCTTCAAACGTGCGGAGATCGTGTGATTATTTGGAGCTTTGGAAATTTGATTGCTTGTACCATGACTATGGGGTCCAAAAACACTTCGTTCCCCAAATTGAAGAGTCAGACCCCGCTCAAAGTGTGCCCCTGGAAGCGTCAACTCGCAAGGAGTGTTTTGAGAGAAAAAACTTCCATCCGCGGAGGTACTCATTTTCTAATAAACCCCTTCAAACGTCCTGAGATCGTGTGATTATTTGGAGCTTTGGAAAATTGATTGCTTGTACGATTACTATGGGGTCAAAACACACTTTGTTCCCCAAATTGAAGAATCAAACCTCTCCCAAAGTGTGCCCATGGAGGCGTCAACTCGCAAGGAGCGATTTGAGAGCAAAAAACTCCATTCGCGGAGGTGCTGATTTTGCAATAATCCCCTTCAAACGTCCAGAGATCCGGTGATTATTTGGAGCTTTGGAAATTTGATTGCTTGTACGATGACTATGGGGTCAAAACACACTTCGTTCCCCAAATTGAAGAAACAGACCTCTCCCCCAAGTTTGCCCATGGAAGTGTCAACTCGCAAGGAGCGATTTGAGAAGAAAAAACTCCATCCGCGGAGGTACTCATTTTGTAATAATCCCCTTCAAATGTCCGGAGATCCGGTGATTAGTTGGAGCTTTGGAAATTTGATTGCTTGTACGATGACTTTGGGGTCAAAACACACTTCGTTCCCCAAATTGAAGAATCAAACATCTGCCAAAGTGTGCTCATGGAAGCGTCAACTCGCAAGGAGCGATTTGAGAGGAAAAAACTCCATCCGCCGAGGTGCTGATTTTGCAATAATCCCCTTCACACGTCCAGAGATCCGGTGATTATTTGGAGCTTTGGAAATTTGATTGCTTGTACGATGACTATGGGGTCAAAACACACTTCGTTCCCCAAATTGAAGAATCAGACCTCTCCCCCAAGTGTGCCCATGGAAGCGTCATCTCGCAAGGAGCGATTTGAGAAGAAAAAACTCCATCCGCGGAGGTACTCATTTTGCAATAATCCCCTTCAAACGTCCCGAGATCTGGTGATTTTTTGGCGCTCTGGAAATTATATTGCTTGTACGATGACTATGGGGTCAAAACACACTTCGTTCCCCAAATTGAAGAGTAAGACCCCGCTCAAAGTGTGCGCCTGGAAGCGTCAACTCGCAAGGAGTGTTTTGAGAGAAAAAAACTCCATCCGCGGAGGTACCCGTTTTGTAATAAAACCCTTCAAACGTGCGGAGATCGTGTGATTATTTGGACCTTTGGAAATTTGATTGCTAGTACGATTACTATCGGGTCAAAACACACTTTGCTCCCCAAATTGAAGAATCAAACCTCTCCCAAAGTGTGCTCATGGAAGCGTCAACTCGCAAGGAGCGATTTGAGAGGAAAAAACTCCATCCGCGGAGGTGCTCATTTTGCAATAATCCCCTTCAAACGTCCAGAGATCCGGTGATTATTTGGAGCTTTGGAAATTTGATTGCTTGTACGATGACTATGGGGCCAAAACACACTTCGTTCCCCAAATTGAAGAATCAGACCTCCCCCAAATCGTGCCCATGGAAGCGTCAACTCGCAAGGAGCGATTTGAGAGGAAAAAATTCCATCCGCGGAGGTACTCATTTTGTAATAATCCCCTTCAAATGTCCGGAGATCCGGTGATCAGTTGGAGCTTTGGAAATTTGATTGCTTGTACGATGACTTTGGGGTCAAAACACACTTCGTTCCCCAAATTGAAGAATCAAACCTCTCCCAAAGTGTGCTCATGGAAGCGTCAACTCGCAAGGAGCGATTTGAGAGGAAAAAACTCCATCCGCCGAGGTGCTGATTTTGCAATAATCCCCTTCACACGTCCAGAGATCCGGTGATTATTTGGAGCTTTGGAAATTTGATTGCTTGTACGATGACTATGGGGTCAAAACACACTTCGTTCCCCAAATTGAAGAATCAGACCTCTCCCCCAAGTGTGCCCATGGAAGCGTCAACTCGCAAGGAGCGATTTGAGAAGAAAAAACTCCATCCGCGGAGGTACTCATTTTGCAATAATCCCCTTCAAACGTCCCGAGATCTGGTGATTTTTTGGCGCTCTGGAAATTATATTGCTTGTACGATGACTATGGGGTCAAAACACACTTCGTTCCCCAAATTGAAGAGTCAGACCCCGCTCAAAGTGTGCGCCTGGAAGCGTCAACTCGCAAGGAGCGATTTTAGAGAAAAAAACTTCATCCGCGGAGGTACTCGTTTTGTAATAAAACCCTTCAAACGTGCGGAGATCGTGTGATTATTTGGACCTTTGGAAATTTGATTGCTAGTACGATTACTATCGGGTCAAAACAAACTTTGTTCCCCAAATTGAAGAATCAAACCTCTCCCAAAGTGTGCTCATGGAAGCGTCAACTCGCAAGGAGCGATTTGAGAGGAAAAAACTCCATCCGCGGAGGTGCTGATTTTGCAATAATCCCCTTCAAACTTCCAGAGATCCGGTGATTATTTGGAGCTTTGGAAATTTGATTGCTTGTACGATGACTATGGGGCCAAAACACACTTCGTTCCCCAAATTGAAGAATCAGACCTCCCCCAAACCGTGCCCATGGAAGCGTCAACTCGCAAGGAGCGATTTGAGAGGAAAAAATTCCATCCGCGGAGGTACTCATTTTGTAATAATCCCCTTCAAATGTCCGGAGATCGTGTGATCATTTGGAGGTTTGGAAATTTGATTGGTTGTACGATGACTATGGGGTCAAAACACACTTCGTTCCCCAAATTGCAGTGTCAGACCGCGCTCAAAGTGTGCCCTTGGAAGCGTCTACTCGCAAGAAGTTTTTTGAGAGAACAAAAAAACCATCCGCGGAGGTACTCATTTTGCAATAAACCCCTTCAAAGGTGCGGAGATCGTCGGATTATTTTGGAGCTTTGACAATTTGATTGCTTGTACCATGACTATGGGGTCAAAACACACTTCGTTCCCGTAATTGAAGAGTCAGACCCCGCTCAAAGTGTGCCCCTGGAAGCGTCAACTCGCAAGGAGTGTTTCGAGAGAAAAAAGTTCCATCCGCGGAGGTACTCATTTTGTAATAAACCCCTTCACACGTCCCCAGATCGTGTGATTATTTGGAGCTTTGGAAATTTGATTGCTTGTACGATTACTATGGGGTCAAAACACACTTCGTTCCCCAAATTGGAGAATCAGACCTCTCCCAAAGTGTGGCCATGGAAGCGTCAACTCGCAAGGAGCGATTTGAGAAGAAAAAACTCCATCCGCGGAGGTACTCATTTTGCAATAATCCCCTTCAAACGTCCCGAGATCTAGTGATTATTTGGCGCTCTGGAAATTATTGTAATATTTTCGTCCAAAATCACCATGTTGAACTTCAATGGCACAAGAGTTGCGAAACACCAAATCATAATCTCGCCTGATTGTGATTTAAAAGTTATTCTGACACATGCCTAAAAGAGAAATAGGCACAATATCTACAGTGATAAAATGTAACAATCACATCGCAAGAATCACCATTAATTTCAATTTAATTCTACAACTCGAATCTCTGCTTTGCGTCAATGCGACGCGCATGCGCTCAAGTGTGCTGTGGCCAGGCAGTGCCCCAATCACAGTTGAAAGGTATTGCCATCAAAATAATCCAAAAATGCCCCCACTCATTACACCCCCTTCCTAAGCTTCATGTACATTTAATTTACAAAAGAAAATGTACATGACAAGCTGATATAGAAATTACAATGAGTGTGGGCTTCTGCACCCCCTTCCTAGGCTGAAAACCATCTGGAGGAGTGTCAGGCACTACCATGCTCAGAAAATAATATAGGCACTCAGTGCCCAGTATAATATTCAACAGCAAAAGTGTTTAAACCTTGAAATGCAAAAAGGTTTTCTCAAAACTGTTTTCACAGTTCTTCAAAAAGCCCCTGCACAAAGGTTTGTCAAAACTGCTTTCACAGTTTTTCAGCACACCTGCAAAGATTAAAACATAACTGTGTACCTCGATGCACAATCAAATAGCAGCAGACCCTGTGCACCACGAAAGGGGTATGCAAAAAGCAAACAAGACTGAACATGACTGAAATGTCACACATGCTTGAAACTGTCACATAGGAACCCACGTAGTATTGTACATGGTGCTTGGTCTTAATGTTACTTAACTGTTCACTGCAAATGAAACAAAAGTGGAAATCAGTGTCTCTCTGGTCATGCAAAAAAAACTTGCAAATGTACACTGCTTACAAAAGGGAACACCTTCCACAGGAAGATGTAGAACCCTGTCAAAACATATAACTACAGACAGATGCCTCAAGGTATATTTGGGCAAAAATGAAGCAAAGCTGTGCCTCAGTACCAACAAAGTAGGTACCTCACCATGTTTTCAGCGTCTTCAGAGGCGCCAGTCTACGACCCAATTTTACATTCACAGCAGATTCAATCAGCACATGCACCTGATTCAGAGCTTTAGCACATACAGACAGAAAACACCACGCAGCGCGTAGAGGCTGCTCTTCTCCATAAAGCTGTCGTCACCTCCAGCGCCACACTCAGGGCAAGACGACGCCCTTCACTGCCAAGGCGGGATAGCCTGCGAAACCCCGTGCGGCAAAACCAAGCCAGCGAACAGCGCTGGGGCACACCCAGCGACCATCATAGCTCCGTACGTCGCACACCCTTCACCGATACACTGAGTAGGCGTCGCAGTCTTGTAATTTTGAAGCATCGCCTGGTCTACTCACTGGCTGCTGTCGCTCTTCTGGATCCGCCTTTACCTCTGGGTCTGCGCCTGCGCGTTGATCTCTGTGAAGAAGGTTGTGGATCCTCGGACGCAACTGGTGTTTTGGAGGCTTGCATCTGTTGCAAAGTGTGGGACAGCGCGCGAAACAAGGCTAAAACAGCGTCAACCGTAGCTCCTGTACCGACTGGCAGTTGTGATGGACGCGGCTTGGGAGTTTGCGCTGCTGTGTTTGAGCGCTTGCAAGGCTCGCGTTGCTGATTCGTCTTCGGCGGAGTGGACGCTGGCACAGAGGAGCGCTCTAGGCGCTGCACCGCTAGCGCCCTCACGCGTAGAGGTTCTGGGCATTCCTGAGAAGTGAGATACGCGTCAACAGCTGCAACTTTACGACAGTATTGCTCGTGGGCTGCACCCATAGCATCTTTTGCAGCATAAAAATTTGTCCTCAGTTGACTGCAGTCGCGCCTTGGCGTGGATTCAACAGCCGCATCTCTTGCAGCTTCTGCATCTTGCATGACTTGCTGACAGCGTCGCCATTCAGCACGTTCCATACCAGCAGCCACTTCCCAGAGTTACGCACGATCCTCTTCGGTCCGAACTGACGCAGCAACGCGTTTCAACTCTTGAGTGTCATGTAGCACAATGTTACGCACTTGTGATTGCACCTGAGACATCTATCGCAGCCACCATACTCGTAGTCTCTGTAGGGAAACTTGGTTGTGTACCAACGGCTACGCAACTCCTCAGATGCAAACATGCTGCTGCAGTAGCAGCGAACGTAGTTCTTCGGCGGTACTGATACTTCCAAAGCACTGTACGCCGAGATGATCTAGTTGTTCACAACTCCGTCAGAGCTTTTAAATTGAAATATTTTCGTCCAAAATCACCATGTTGAACTTCAACGGCACAAGAGTTGCGAAACACCAAATCATAATCTCGACTGATTGTGATTTAAAAGTTATTCTGACACATGCCTAAAACAGAAATAGGCAAAATATCTACAGTGATAAAATGTAACAATCACATCGCAAGAATCACCATTAATTTCAATTTAATTCTACAACTCGAATCTCTGCTTTGCGTCAATGCGACGCGCATGCGCTCAAGTGTGCTGTGGCCAGGCAGTGCCCCAATCACAGTTGAAAGGTATTGCCATCAAAATAATCCAATAATGCCCCCACTCATTACAATTATATTGCTTGTACGATGACTATGGGGTCAAAACACACTTCGTTCCCCAAATTGAAGAGTCAGACCCCGCTCAAAGTGTGCCCCTGGAAGCGTCCACTCGCAAGGAGTGTTTTGAGAGAAAAAAACTCCATCCGCCGAGGTACTCATTTTGTAATAAAACCCTTCAAACGTGCGGAGATCGTGTGATTATTTGGAGCTTTGGAAATTTGTCTCCTTGTACGATTACTATGGGGTCAAAGCACACTTCGTTCCCCAAATTGAAGAATCAGACCACTCCCAAAGTGTGCCCATGGAAGCGTCAACTCGCAAGGAGCGATTTGAGAGGAAAAAACTCCATCCGCGGAGGTGCTGATTTTGCAATAATCCCCTTCAAACGTCCAGAGGTCCGGTGATTATTTGGAGCTTTGGAAATTTGTCTCCTTGTACGATTACTATGGGGTCAAAGCACACTTCGTTCCCCAAATTGAAGAATCAGACCACTCCCAAAGTGTGCCCATGGAAGCGTCAACTCGCAAGGAGCGATTTGAGAGAAAAAAAACTCCATCCGCGGAGGTACTCATTTTGTAATAATCCCCTTCAAATGTCCAGAGATCCGGTGATTATTTGGAGCTTTGGAAATTTGATTGCTTGTACGATGACTATGGGGTCAAAACACACTTCGTTCCCCAAATTGAAGAATGAGACCTCTCCCGAACCGTGGCCATGGAAGCGTCAACTCGCAAGGAGTGTTTTGAGAGAAAAAAACTCCATCCGCGGAGGTACTCATTTTGCAACAAACCCCTTCAAACGTCCCGAGACCGTGTGATTATTCGGAGCTTTGGAAATTTGATTGCTTGTACGATGACTATGGGGCCAAAACACACTTCGTTCCCCAAATTGAAGAATCAGACCTCCCCCAAACCGTGGCCATGGAAGCGTCAACTCGCAAGGAGCGATTTGAGAGAAAAAAACTCCATCCGCGGAGGTACTCATTTTGCCATAATTTGCCTCAAACGTCCGGAGGTCGTGTGATTATTTGGAGCTTTGATAATTTGATTGCTTGTACGATGACTATGGGGTCAAAACACACTTCGTTCCCCAAATTGAAGAGTCAGACCCCGCTCAAATTGTGCCCCTGGAAGCGTGAGCTCGCAAGGAGTGTTTTGAGAGAAAGAAGCCCCATCCGCTGAGGTACTCATTTTGCAATAAACCCCTTCAAACGTGCGGAGATCGTGTGAATTTTTGGAGGTTTTGGAAATTTCATTGGTTGTACGATGACTATGGGGTCAAAACACACTTCGTTCCCCAAATTGCAGAGTCATACCCCGCTCAAAGTGTGCCCCCGGAAGCGTCTACTCGCAAGGAGTGTTTTGAGAGAAAAAAACTCCATCCGCGGAGGTATTCATTTTGCAATAAACCCCTTCAAATGTCCGGAGATCCGGTGATTATTTGGAGCTTTGGAAATTTGATTGCTTGTACGATGACTATTGGGTCAAAACACACTTCCTTCCCCAAATTGGAGAATCAGACCTCTCCCAAAGTGTGCCCCTGGAAGCGTCAACTCGCAAGGAGCGTTTTGGGAAAAAGAAACTCCATCCGCGGAGGGACTCGTTTTGCAATAATCCCCTTCAAACGTCCCGAGACCGTCTGATTATTTGGAGCTTCGGAAATTTGATTGCTTGTAGGATGACTCTGGAGTCAAAACACACTTCGTTCCCCAAGTTGAAGAGTCAGACCTCTCCCAAAGTGTGGCCATGGAAGCGTCAACTCGCAAGGAGCGTTTTGAGAGAAAGAAAACTCCATCCGTGGAGGTACTCATTTTGCAATAATCCCCCTCAAACGTCCGGAGATCGTGTGATTATTTGGAGCTTTGGAAATTTGATTGCTTGTACGATGACTATGGGGTCAAAACACATTTCGTTCCCCAAATTGAAGAGTCAGACCCCGCTCAAAGTGTGCCTTTGGAAGCGTCAACTCGCAAGGAGTGTTTTGAGAGAAAAAAGTTCCATCCGCGGAGGTACTCATTTTGTAATAAAACCCTTCAAACGTGCGGGGATCGTGTGATTATTTGGAGCTTTGGAAATTTGATTGCTTGTAGGATGACTATGGGGTCAAAACACACTTCGTTCCCCAAGTTGAAGAGTCAGACCTCTCCCAAAGTGTGCGCCTGGAAGCGTCAACTCGCAAGGAGCGTTTTGAGAGAAAAAAACTCCATCCGCGGAGGTACTCATTTTGCAATAAACCCCTTCAAAGGTGCGGAGATCGTGTGATTATTTGGAGCTTTGACAATTTGATTGCTTGTACGACGACTATGGGGTCAAAACACACTTCGTTCCCCAAATTGAAGAGTCAGACCCCGCTCAAAGTGTGCCCCCGGAAGCGTCAACTCGCAAGGAGTGTTTTGAGAGAAAAAAGTTCCATCCGCGGAGGTACTCTTTTTGTAATAAACCCCTTCAAACGTCCAGAGATCGTGTGATTATTTGGGGCTTTGGAAATTTGATTGCTTGTACGATTACTATGGGGTCAAAACACACTTCGTTCCCCAAATTGAAGAATCAGACCTCTCCCAAAGTGTGCCCATGGAAGCGTCAACTCGCAAGGAGCGATTTGAGACGAAAAAACTCCATCCGCGGAGGTACTGATTTTGCAATAATCCCCTTCAAACGTCCAGAGATCCGGTGATTATTTGGAGCTTTGGAAATTTGATTGCTTGTACGATGACTATGGGGCCAAAACACACTTCGTTCCCCAAATTGAAGAATCAGACCTCCCCCAAACTGTGGCCATGGAAGCGTCAACTCGCAAGGAGCGATTTGAGAGGAAAAAATTCCATCCGCGGAGGTACTCATTTTGTAATAATCCCCTTCAAATGTCCGGAGATCCTGTGGTTATTTGGAGCTTTGGCAATTTGATTGCTTGTACGATGACTTTGGGGTCAAAACACACTTCGTTCCCCAAATTGAAGAGTCAGACCCCGCTCAAAGTGTGCCTCTGGAAGCGTCAACTCGCAGGGAGTGTTTTGAGAGAAAAAAACTCCAACCGCGGAGGTACTCATTTTGCAATAATCCCCTTCAAACGTGCGGAGACCGTGTGATTATTCGGAGCTTGGGAAATTTGATTGCTTGTACGATGACTATGGGGTCAAAACACACTTCGTTCCCCAAATTGAAGAATCAGACCTCTCCCAAACCGTGGCCATGGAAGAGTCAACTCGCAAGGAGCGATTTGAGGGAAAAAAACTCCATCCGCGGAGGTACTCATTTTGCCATAATCCCCCTCAAACGTCCGGAGATCGTGTGATTATTTGGAGCTTTGATAATTTGATTGTTTGTACGATGACTATGGGGTCAGAACACACTTCGTTCCCCAAATTGAAGAGTCAGACCCCGCTCAAAGTGTGCCCCTGGAAGCGTCAACTCGCAAGGAGTGTCTTGAGAGAAAAAAATTCCATCCGCGGAGGTACTCATTTTGCAATAAACCCCTTCAAACGTGCAGAGATCGTGTGATTATTTGGAAGTTTGGAAATTTGATTGGTTGTACCATCACTATGGGGTCAAAACACACTTCGTTCCCCAAATTGCAGAGTCATACCCCGCTCAAAGTGTGCCCCTGGAAGCGTCTACTCGCAAGGAGTGTTTTGAGAGAAAAAAACTCCATCCGCGGAGGGACTCGTTTTGCAATAGTCCCCCTCACACGAGCGGAGATCCGGTGATTATTTGGAGCTTTGGAAATTTGACTACTCCTACGATTACTATGGGGTCAAAAAACACTTCCTTCCCCAAATTGAAGAATCAGGCCTCTCCCAAAGTGTGCCCCTGGAAGCGTCAACTCGCAAGGAGCGTTTTGGGAAAAAGAAACTCCATCCGCGGAGGGACTCGTTTTGCAATAATCCCCTTCAAACGTCCCGAGATCTGGTGATTATTTGGCGCTCTGAAAATTTTATTGCTTGTACGATGACTATGGGGTCAAAACACACTTCGTTCCCCAGATTGAAGAGTCAGACCCCGCTCAAAGTGTGCGCCTGGAAGCGTCCACTCGCAAGGAGTGTTTTGGGAAAAAAAAACTCCATCCGCGGAGGTACTCATTTTGCAATAATCCCCCTCAAACGTCCGGAGATCGTGTGATTATTTGGAGCTTTGGAAATTTGATTTCTTGTACGATGACTATGGGGTCAAAACACACTTCGTTCCCCCAAATTGCAGAGTCAGACCCCGCTCAAAGTGTGCCCCTGGAAGCGTCTACTGGCAAGCAGTTTTTTGAGGGAAAAAAACTCCATCCGCGGAGGTACTCATTTTGCAATAAACCCCTTCAAAGGTGCGGATATCGTGTGATTATTTGGGGCTTCGACAATTTGATTGCTTGTAAGATGACTATGGGGTCAAAACACACTTCTTTCCCCAAATTGAAGAGTCAGACCCTGCTCAAAGTGTGCCCCTGGAAGCGTCAACTCGCAAGGAGTGTTTTGAGAGAGAAAAGCTTCATCCGCGGAGGTCCTCATTTTGTAATAATCCCCTTCAAACGTCCGGAGATCGTGTGATTATGTGGAGGTTTGGAAATTTGATTGGTAGTACGATGACTATGGGGTCAAAACACACTTCGTTCCCGAAATTGCAGTGTCAGACCCCGCTCAAAGTGTGCATCTGGAAGCGTCTACTCGCAAGGAGTTTTTTGAGAGAAAAAAAACTTCATCCGCGGAGGTACTCATTTTGCAATAAACCCCTTCAAGAGGTGCGGAGATCGTTTGATTATTTGGAGCTTTGACAATTTGATTGCTTGTACGATGACTATGGGGTCAAGACACACTTCGTTCCCCAAATTGAAGAGTCAGACCCCGCGCAAAGTGTGCATCTGGAAGTGTCAACTCGCAAGGAGTGTTTTGAGAGAAAAAAACTCCATCCGCGGAGGTACTCATTTTGCAATAATCCCCGTCAAACATCCGGAGATCGTCTGATTATTTGGAGGTTTGGAAATTTGATTGGTTGTACGATGACTATGGGGTCAAAACACACTTCCTTCCCCAAATTGAAGAATGAGACCTCTCCCAAACCGTGGCCATGGAAGCGTCAACTCGCAAGGAGCGATTTGAGAGGAAAAAACTCCATCCGCGGAGGGACTCATTTTGCAATAATCCCCTTCAAACCTCCGGAGATCCGGTTATTATTTGGAGCTTTGGAAATTTGATTGCTTGTACGATGACTTTGGGGTCAAAACACACTTCGTTCCCCAAATTGAAGAGTCAGACCCCGCTCAAAGTGTTCCCCTGGAAGCGTCAACTCGCAAGGAGCGATTTGAGAGAAAAAAATTCCATCCGGGGAGGTACTCATTTTGCAATAAACCCCTTCAAACGTGCGGAGATCGTGTGATTATTTGGCGGTTTGGAAATTTGATTGGTTGTACGATCACTATGGGGTCAAAACACACTTCGTTCCCCAAATTGCAGAGTCATACCCCGCTCAAAGTGTGCTCCTGGAAGCGTCTACTCGCAAGGAGTGTTTTGAGAGAAAAAAACTCCATCCGCGGAGGGACTCGTTTTGCAATAGTCCCCCTCACACGTGCGGAGGTCCGGTGATTATTTGGAGCTTTGGAAATTTGATTGCTTGTACGATTACAATGGGGTCAAAAAACACTTCCTTCCCCAAATTGAAGAATCAGGCCTCTCCCAAAGTGTGCCCCTGGAAGCGTCAACTCGCAAGGAGCGTTTTGGGAAAAAGAAACTCCATCCGCGGAGGGACTCATTTTGCAACAAACCCCTTCAAAGGTGCGGAGATCGTGTGGTTATTTGGAGCTTTGACAATGTGATTGCTTGTACGATGACTATGGGGTCAAAACACACTTTGTTCCCCAATATGAAGAGTCAGACCCCGCTCAAAGTGTGCCCGTGGAAGTGTCAACTCGCAAGGAGTGTTTTGAGAGAAAAAAACTTCATCCGCGGAGGTACTCATTTTGCAACAATCCCCTTCAAACGTCCCGAGATCTGGTGATTATTTGGCGCTCTGGAAATTTTATTGCTTGTACGATGAAATTCCATCCGCGGAGGTACCCATTTTGTAATAAACCCCTTCAAACGTCCGGAGATCATTCTGAATATGTGGAGGTTTGGAAATTTGATTGGTTGTACGATGACTATTGGGTCAAAACACACTTCGTTCCCCAAATTGCAGTGTCAGACCCCGCTCAAAGTGTGCTCCTGGAAGCGTCTACTCGCAAGGAGTGTTTTGAGAGAAAAAAACTCCATCCGCGGAGGGACTCGTTTTGCAATAAACCCCCTCACACGTGCGGAGATCCGGTGATTATTTGGAGCTTTGGAAGGTTGATTGCTTGTACAATTACTCCGGGGTCAAAACACACTTCCTTCCCCAAATTGAAGAATCAGGCCTCTCCCAAAGTGTGCCCCTGGAAGCGTCAACTCGCAAGGAGCGTTTTGGGAAAAAGAAACTCCATCCGCGGAGGGACTCATTTTGCAACAAACCCCCTCAAAGGTGCGGAGATCGTGTGGTTATTTGGAGTCTTGACAATTTGATTGCTTGTACGATGACTATGGGGTCAAAACACACTTTGTTCCCCAAGTTGAAGAGTCAGACCCCGCTCAAAGTGTGCCTGTGGAAGCGTCAACTCAAAAGGAGTGTTTTGAGAGAAAAAATTTCCATCCGCGGAGGTACTCATTTTGTAATAAACCCCTTCAAACGTCCGGAGATCGTGTGATTATTTGGAGCTTTGAAAGATTGATTGCTTGTACGATTACTATGGGGTCAAAACACACTTCGTTCCCCAATTTGAAGAATCAGACCTCTCTCAAAGTGTGCCCATGGAAGCGTCAACTCGCAAGGAGCGTTTTGAGAGGAAAAAACTTCATCCGCGGAGGTACTCATTTTGCAATAAACCCCTTCAAACGTCCCGAGACCGGGTGATTATTTGGAGCTTTCGAAATTTGATTGCTTGTACGATGACTATGGAATCAAAACACACTTCGTTCCCCAAATTGAAGAGTCAGACCCCGCTCAAAGTGTGCGCCTGGAAGCGTCAACTCGCAAGGAGCGTTTTGAGAGAAAAAAACTCCATCCGCGGAGGTACTCATTTTGCAATCATCCCCCTCAAACGTCCGGAGATCGTGTGATTATTTGGAGCTTTGGAAATTTGATTGCTTGTACGATGACTATGGGGTCAAAACACACTTCGTTCCCCCAAATTGCAGAGTCAGACCCCGCTCAAAGTGTGCCCCTGGAAGCGTCTACTCGCAAGAAGTTTTTTGAGAGAAAAAAACTCCATCCGCGGAGGTACTCATTTTGCAATAAACCCCTTCAAGAGGTGCGGATATCGTGTGATTATTTGGAGCTTTGACAATTTGATTGCTTGTACGATGACTATGGGGTCAAAACACACTTCGTTCCCGAAATTGAAGAGTCAGACCCCGCTCAAAGTGTGCCCCTGGAAGCGTCAACTCGCAAGGAGTGTTTTGAGAGAAAAAAGTTCCATCCGCGGAGGTACTCATTTTGTAATAAATCCCTTCAAACGTCCGGAGATCGTGTGATTATGTGGAGGTTTGGAAAGTTGATTGGTTGTACGATTACTATGGGGTCAAAACACACTTCGTTCCCCAAATTGAAGAGTCAGACCCCGCTCAAAGTGTGCATCTGGAAGTGTCAACTCGCAAGGAGTGTTTTGAGAGAAAAAAACTCCATCCGCGGAGGTACTCATTTTGCAATAAACCCCTTCAAAGGTGCAGAGATCGTGTGATTATTTGGAGCTTTGACAATTTGATTGCTTGTACAATGACTATGGGGTCAAAACACACTTCGTTCCCCAAATTGAAGAGTCAGACCCTGCTCAAAGTGTGCATCTCGAAGCGTCAACTCGCAAGGAGTGTTTTGAGAGAAAAAAACTCCATCCGCGGAGGTACTCATTTTGCAATAATCCCCATCAAACATCCGGAGATCGTGTGATTATTTGGAGCTTTGGAAATGTGATTGCTTGTACAATGACTATGGGGTTAACACACACTTCGTTCCCCAAATTAAAGAATGAGATCTCTCCCAAACCGTGGCCATGGAAGCGTCAACTCGCAAGGTGCGATTTGAGAGGAAAAAACTCCATCCGCGGAGGTACTCATTTTGCAATAAACCCCCTCAAATGTCCCGAGACCGTGTGATTATTCGGAGCTTTGGAAATTTGATTGGTTGTACGATGACTATGGGGTCAAAACACACTTCGTTCCCCAAATTGAAGAATGAGACCTCTCCCAAACCGTGGCCATGGAAGCGTCAACTCGCAAGGAGCGATTTGAGAGAAAAAAACTCCATCCGCGGAGGTACTCATTTTGCCATAATCCCCCTCAAAGTCCGGAGATCGTGTGATTATTTGGACCTTTGGTAATTTGATTGCTTGTACGATGACTATGGGGTCAAAACACACTTCGTTCCCCAATTTGAAGAGTCAGACCCCGCTCAAAGTGTGCCCCTGGAAGCGTCAACTCGCAAGGAGTGTTTTGAGAGAAAAAAGTTCCATCCGCGGAGGTACTCATTTTGCAATAAACCCCTTCAAACGTGCGGAGATCGTGTGATTATTTGGAGGTTTGGAAATTTGATTGGTTGTACGATGACTATGGGGTCAAAATACACTTCGTTCCCCAAATTGAAGAATCAGACATCTCCGAAAGTGTGCCCATGGAAGCGTCAAGTCGCAAGGAGCGATTTGAGAGGAAGAAACTCCATCCGCGGAGGTACTCATTTTGCAATAATCCCCTTCAAGCGTCCCGAGATCTGGTGATTATTTGGCGCTCTGGAAATCTTTTTGCTTGTATGATGACTATGGGGTCAAAACACACTTCGTTCCTCAAATTGAAGAGTCAGACCCCGCTCAAAGTGTGCGCCTGGAAGCGTCAACTCGCAAGGAGCGTTTTGAGAGAAAAAAACTCCATCCGCGGAGGTACTCATTTTGCAATAATCCCCTTCAAAGATGCGGAGATTGTGTCATTATTTGGAGCTTTGACAATTTGATTGCTTGTACGATGACTATGGGGTCAAAACACACTTCGTTCCCCAAATTGAAGAGTCAGACCCCGCTCAAAGTGTGCCTCTGGAAGCGTCAACTCGCAAGCAGTGTTTTGAGACAAAAAAACTCCATCCGCGGAGGTACTCATTTTGCAATAATCCCCATCAAACATCCGGACATCGTGTGATTGTTTGGAGCTTTGGAAATTTGATTGCTTGTACGATGACTACGGGGTCCAAACACACTTCGTTCCCCAAATCGAAGAATGAGACCTCTCCCAAACCGTGGCCATGGAAGCGTCAACTCGCAAGGAGCGATTTGAGTGGAAAAAACCCCATCCGCGGAGGTACTCGTTTTGCAATAATCCCCTTCAAACGTCCGGAGATCCGGTTCTTATTTGGAGCTTTGGAAATTTGATTGCTTGTACAATGACTTTGGGGCCAAAACACACTTCGTTCCCCAAATTGAAGAGTCAGACCCTGCTCAAATTGTGCCTCTGGAAGTGTCAACTCGCAAGGAGTGTTTTGAGAGAAAAAAACTTCATCCGCGGAGGTACTCATTTTGCAATAAACGCCTTCAAACGTCCCGAGACCGTGAGATTATTCGGAGCTTTGGACATTTGATTGCTTGTACGATGACTATGGGGTCAAAACACACTTCGTTCCCCAAATTGAAGAGTCAGACCCCGCTCAAAGTGTGCCCCTTGAAGCGTCAACTCGCAAGGAGCGTTTTGAGAGAAAAAAGTTCCATCCGCGGAGGTACTCATTTTGTAATAAACACCCAAATTGAAGAATGAGACCTCTCCCAAACCGTGGCCATGGGAGCGTCAACTCGCAAGGAGCGTTTTGGGAGAAAAAAACTCCATCCGCGGAGGTACTCATTTTGCCATAATCCCCCTCAAACGTCTGGAGATCGTGCGATTATTTGGAGCTTTGACAATTTGATTGCTTGTACGACGACTATGGGGTCAAAACACACTTCGTTCCCCAAATTGAAGAGTCAGACCCCGCTCAAAGTGTGCCCCTTGAAGCGTCAACTCGCAAGGAGCGTTTTGAGAGAAAAAAGTTCCATCCGCGGAGGTACTCATTTTGTAATAAACCCCTTCAAACGTCCGGAGATCGTGTGATTATTTGGAGCTTTGAAAATATGATTGCTTGTACGATTACTATGGGGTCAAAACACACTTCGTTCCCCAAATTGAAGAATCAGACCTCTCCCAAAGTGTGCCCCTGGAAGCGTCAACTCGCAAGGAGCGATTTGAGAGGAAAAAACTCCATTCGCGGAGGTACTCATTTTGCAATAATCCCCTTCAAACGTCCCGAGATCTGGTGATTATTAGGCGCTCTGGAAATCTTTGGTGTGATTATTTGGAGGTTTGGAAATTTGATTGCTTGTACGATGACTATGGGGTCAAAACACACTTCGTTCCCCAAATTGCAGTGTCAGACCCCGCTCAAAGTGTGCCCCTGGAAGCGTCAACTCGCAAGGAGCGTTTTGAGAGAAAAAAACTCCATCCGCGGAGGTACTCATTTTGCAATAATCCCCCTCAAAGGTGCGGAGATCGTGTGATTATTTGGAGCTTTGGAAATTTGATTGCTTGTACGATGACTATGGGGTCAAAACATACTTCGGTCCCCAAATTGCTGTGTCAGACCCCGCTCAAATTGTGCCTCTGGAAGCGTCTACTCGCAAGCAGTTTTTTGAGAGAAAAAAACTCCATCCGCGGAGGTACTCATTTTGCAATAAACCCCTTCAAAGGTGCGGAGATCGTGTGATTATTTGGAGCTTGGGAAATTTGATTGCTTGTACGATGACTTTGGGGTCAAAACACACTTCGTTCCCCAAATTGAAGAGTCAGACCCCGCTCAAAGTGTGCCTCTGGAAGCGTCAACTCGCAAGGAGCGTTTTGGGAGCAAAAAACTCAATCCGCGGAGGTACTCATTTTGCAATGATCTCCATCAAACATCCGGAGATCGTGTCATTATGTGGAGCTCTCGAAATTTGATTGCTTGTACGATGAGTATGGGGTCAAAACACACTTCGTTCCCCAAATTGAAGAATGAGACCTCCCCCAAAGCGCGGCCATGGAAGCGTCAACTCGCAAGGAGCGATTTGAGAGGAAAAAACTCCATCCGCGGTGGTACTCATTTTGCAATAATCCCCTTCAAACGTCCGGAGATCCGGTTATTATTTGGAGCTTTGGAAATTTGATTGCTTGTACGATGACTTTGGGGTCAAAACACACTTCGTTCCCCAAATTGCAGAGTCAGACCCCGCTCAAATTGTGCCCCTGGGAGCGTCTACTCGCAAGCAGTTTTTTGAGAGAAAGAAACTCCATCGGCGGAGGTACTCATTTTGCAATAAACCCCTTCAAAGGTGCGGAGATCGTGTGATTATTTGGAGCTTTGAAAATTTGATTGCTTGTACGATGACTACGGGGTCAAAACACACTTCGTTCCCCAAATTGAAGAGTCAGACCCCGCTCAAAGTGTGCCCCTGGAAGCGTCAACTCGCAAGGAGTGTTTTGAGAGAAAAAAGTTCCATCCGCGGAGGTACTCATTTTGTAATAAACCCCTTCAAACGTCCGGAGATCGTGTGATTATATGGAGGTTTGGAAATTGGATTGCTTGTACGATTACTATGGGGTCAAAACACACTTCGTTCCCGTAATTGAAGAGTCAGATCTCTCCCAAATTGTGCCTCTGGAAGCGTCAACTGGCAAGGAGCGATTTGAGGGAAAAAAACTGCATCTGCGGAGGTACTCATTTTGTAATAATCCCCTTCAAATGTCGGGAGATCTGGTGATTATTTGGAGCTGGTTCCCGTAATTGAAGAATCAGATCTCTCCCAAATTGTGCCTCTGGAAGCGTCAACTCGCAAGGAGCGATTTGAGGGAAAAAAACTCCATCTGCGGAGGTACTCATTTTGTAATAATCCCCTTCAAATGTCGGGAGATCTGGTAATTATTTGGAGCTTTGGAAATTTGATTGCTTGTACGATGACTTTGGGGTCAAAACACACTTCGTTCCCCAAATTGAAGAGTCAGACCCCGCTCAAAGTGTGCCTCTGGAAGCGTCAACTCGCAAGGAGCGTTTTGGGAGAAAAAAACTCAATCCGCGGAGGTACTCATTTTGCAATGATCTCCATCAAACATCCGGAGATCGTGTCATTATGTGGAGCTCTCGAAATTTGATTGCTTGTACGATGAGTATGGGGTCAAAACACACTTCGTTCCCCAAATTGAAGAATGAGACCTCCCCCAAAGCGCGGCCATGGAAGCGTCAACTCGCAAGGAGCGATTTGAGAGGAAAAAACTCCATCCGCGGTGGTACTCATTTTGCAATAATCCCCTTCAAACGTCCGGAGATCCGGTTATTATTTGGAGCTTTGGAAATTTGATTGCTTGTACGATGACTTTGGGGTCAAAACACACTTCGTTCCCCAAATTGCAGAGTCAGACCCCGCTCAAATTGTGCCCCTGGGAGCGTCTACTCGCAAGCAGTTTTTTGAGAGAAAGAAACTCCATCGGCGGAGGTACACATTTTGCAATAAACCCCTTCAAAGGTGCGGAGATCGTGTGATTATTTGGAGCTTTGACAATTTGATTGCTTGTACGATGACTATGGGGTCAAAACACACTTCGTTCCCCAAATTGAAGAGTCAGACCCCGCTCAAAGTGTGCCCCTGGAAGCGTCAACTCGCAAGGAGTGTTTTGAGAGAAAAAAGTTCCATCCGCGGAGGTACTCATTTTGTAATAAACCCCTTCAAACGTCCGGAGATCGTGTGATTATATGGAGGTTTGGAAATTGGATTGCTTGTACGATTACTTTGGGGTCAAAACACACTTCGTTCCCGTAATTGAAGAATCAGATCTCTCCCAAATTGTGCCTCTGGAAGCGTCAACTCGCGAGGAGCGATTTGAGGGAAAAAAACTCCATCTGCGGAGGTACTCATTTTGTAATAATCCCCTTCAAATGTCGGGAGATCTGGTGATTATTTGGAGCTTTGGAAATTTGATTGCTTGTACGATGACTTTGGGGTCAAAACACACTTCTTTCCCCAAATTGAAGAGTCAGACCCCGCTCAAAGTGTGCCTCTGGGAGCGTCTACTCGCAAGCAGTTTTTTGAGAGAAAGAAACTCCATCGGCGGAGGTACTCATTTTGCAATAAACCCCTTCAAAGGTGCGGAGATCGTGTGATTATTTGGAGCTTTGACAATCCGATTGCTTGTACAATGACTATGGGGTCAAAACACACTTCGTTCCCCAAATTGAAGAGTCAGACCCCGCTCAAAGTGTGCCCCTGGAAGCGTCAACTCGCAAGGAGTGTTTTGAGAGAAATAAGTTCCATCCGCGGAGGTACTCATTTTGTAATAAACCCCTTCAAACGTCTGAAGATCGTGTGATTATATGGAGCTTTGGAAATTTGATTGCTTGTACGATTACTATGGGGTTAAAACACACTTCGTTCCCGTAATTGAAGAATCAGACCTCTCCCAAATTGTGCCTCTGGAAGCGTCAACTCGCAAGGAGCGATTTGAGGGAAAAAAACTCCATCTGCGGAGGTACTCATTTTGTAATAATCCCCTTCAAATGTCCGGAGATCCGGTGATTATTTGGAGCTTTGGAAATTTGATTGCTTGTACGATGACTTTGGGGTCAAAACACACTTCGTTCCCCAAATTGAAGAGTCAGACCCCGCTCAAAGTGTGCCTCTGGAGGCGTCAACTCGCAAGGAGCGTTTTGGGAGAAAAAAACTCCTTCCGCGGAGGTACTCATTTTGCCATAATCTCCATCAAACATCCAAAGATCGTGTGATTATTTGGAGCTTTGAAAATTTGATTGCTTGTACGATGACTATGGGGTCAAAACACACTTCGTTCCCCAAATTGAGGAATGGGACCTCTCCCAAACCGTGGCCATGGAAGCGTCAACTCGCAAGAAGCGATTTGAGAGTAAAAAAACTCCATCCGCGGAGGTACTCATCTTGCCATAATCCCCCTCAAACGTCCGGAGACCGTGTGATTATTTGGAGCTTTGATAATTTGATTGCTTGTACGACGACTATGGGGTCAAAACACACTTCGTTCCCCAAAATGAAGAGTCAGAACCCGCTCAAAGTGTGCCTCTGGAAGCGTCAACTCGCAAGGAGTGGTTTGAGAGAAAAGAATTCCATCCGCGGAGGTACTCATTTTGTAATAAACCCCTTCAAACGTACGGAGATCGTGTGATTATTTGGAGGTTTGGAAATTTGATTGGTTGTACGTCGACTATGGGGTCAAAACACACTTCGTTCCCCAAATTGCAGAGTCATACCCCGCTCAAAGTGTGCCCCTGGAAGCGTCTGAACGCAAGGAGTGTTTGGAGAGAAAAAACCTCCATCCGCGGAGGTACTCATTTTGCAATAAACCCCTTCAAACGTCCGGAGATCCTGTGATTATTTGGAGCTTTGGAAATTTGTTTGCTTGTATGATGACTATGGGGTCAAAACACACTTCGTTCCCCAAATTGAATAATGAGACCTCTCCCAAACCGTGGCCATGGAAGCCTCAACTCGCAAGGAGCGATTTGAGAGAAAAAAACTCCATCCGCGGAGGTACTCATTTTGCCATAATCCCCCTCAAACGTCCGGAGATCGTGTGATTATTTGGAGCTTTGATAATTTGATTGCTTGTACGACGACTATGGGGTCAAAACACACTTCGTTCCCCAAATTGAAGAGTCAGACCCCGCTCAAAGTGTGCCGCTGGAAGCGTCTGATCGCAAGGAGCGTTTTGAGAGAAAAAAACTCCATCCGCGGAGGTACTCATTTTGCAATAATCCCCTTCAAACGTCCAGAGATCGTGTGATTTTTTGGAGCTTTGACAATTTCATTGCTTGTACGACGACTATTGGGTCAAAACACACTTTGTTCCCCAAATTGAAGAGTCAGACCCCGCTCAAAGTGTGCCCCTGGAAGCGTCAACTCGCAAGGAGCGTACTGAGAGAAAAAAGTTCCATCCGCGGAGGTACTCATTTTGTAATAAACCCCTTCAAACGTCCGGAGACGGTGTGATTATTTGGAGGTTTGGAAATTTGATTGGTTGTACGATGACTATGGGGTCAAAACACACTTCGTTCCCCAAATTGCAGTGTCAGACCCCGCTCAAAGTGTGCCCCTGGAAGCGTCAACTCGCAAGGAGTGTTTTGAGAGGAAAAAACTCCATCCGCGGAGGTACTCATTTTCTAATAAACCCCTTCAAACGTGCGGAGATCGTGTGATTATTTGGAGGTTTGCAAATTTGATTGGTTGTACGATGACTATGGGGTCAAAACACACTTCGTTCCCCAAATTGCAGAGTCGTACCCCGCTCAAAGTGTGCCCCTGGAAGCGTCTGATCGCAAGGAGTGTTTTGAGAGAAAAAAACTCCATCCGCGGAGGTACTCATTTTGCAATAAACCCCTTCAAACGTCCGGAGATCCGGTGATTATTTGGGGCTTTGGAAATTTGAATGCTTGTACGATTACTATGGGGTCAAAACACACTCCCTTCTCCAAATTGAAGAATCATACCTCTCCCAAAGTGTGCCCCTGGAAGCGTCAACTCGCAAGGAGCGTTTTGGGAAAAAAGAAACTCCATCTGCGGAGGGACTCGTTTTGCAATAATCCCCTTCAAACGTCCCGAGACCGTCAGATTATTTGGAGCTTCGGAATTTGATTGCTTGTAGGATGACTCTGGAGTCAAAATACACTTCGTTCCCCAAGTTGAAGAGTCAGACCTCTCCCAAAGTGTGGCCATGGAAGCCTCAACTGGCAAGGAGCGTTTTGAGGGAAAAAAACTCCATCCGCGGAGGTACTCATTTTGCAATAATCCCCCTCAAACGTCCGAAGATCGTGTGATTATTTGGAGCTTTGACAATTTGATTGCTTGTACGACGACTATGGGGTCAAAACACACTTCGTTCCCCGAATTGAAGAGTCAGACCCCGCTCAAAGTGTGCCCCTGTAAGCGTCAACTCGCAAGGGGTGTTTTGAGAGAAAAAAGTTCCATCCGCGGAGGTACTCATTTTGCCATAATCCCCCTCAAACGTCCGGATATCGTGTGATTATTTGGAGCTTCGATAATTTGATTGCTTGTACGACGACTATGGGGTCGAAAAACACTTCGTTCCCCAAATTGAAGAGTCAGACCCCGCTCAAAGTGTGCCCCTGGAAGCGTCAACTCGCAAGGAGTGTTTTGAGAGAAAAAAGTTCCATCCGCGGAGGTACTCATTTTGCCATAATCCCCCTCAAACGTCCGGATATCGTGTGATTATTTGGAGCTTTGATAATTTGATTGCTTGTACGACGACTATGGGGTCAAAACACACTTCGTTCCCCAAATTGAAGAGTCAGACCCCGCTCAAAGTGTGCCCCTGGAAGCGTCAACTCGCAAGGAGTGTTTTGAGAGAAAAAAGTTCCATCCGCGGAGGTACTCATTTTGCCATAATCCCCCTCAAACGTCCGGAGATCGTGTGATTATTTGGAGCTTTGATAATTTGATTGCTTGTACGACGACTATGGGGTCAAAACACACTTCGTTCCCCAAATTGAAGAGTCAGACCCCGCTCAAAGTGTGCCCCTGGAAGCGTCAACTCGCAAGGAGTGTTTTGAGAGAAAAAAGTTCCATCCGCGGAGGTACTCATTTTGCAATAAACCCCTTCAAACGTGCGGAGATCGTGTGATTATTTGGAGCTTTGATAATTTGATTGCTTGTACGACGACTATGGGGTCAAAACACACGTCGTTCCCCAAATTGAAGAGTCAGACCCCGCTCAGAGTGTGCCCCTGGAAGCGTCAACTCGCAAGGAGTGTTTTGAGAGAAAAAAGTTCCATCCGCGGAGGTACTCATTTTGCAATAAACCCCTTCAAACGTGCGGAGATCGTGTGATTATTTGGAGCTTTGACAATTTGATTGCTTGTACGATTACTATGGGGTCAAAACACACTTCGTTCCCCAAATTGAAGAGTCAGACCCCGCTCAAAGTGTGCCCCTGGAAGCGTCAACTCGCAAGGAGTGTTTTGAGAGAAAAAAATTCCATCTGCGGAGGTACTCATTTTGCAATAAACCCCTTCAAACGTCCGGAGATCCGGTGATTACTTGGAGCTTTGAAATTTTGATTGCTTGTACGATTACTATGGGGTCAAAACACACTTCCTTCCTCAAATTGAAGAATCAGACCTCTCCCAAAGTGTGCCCCTGGAAGCGTCAACTCGCAAGGAGCGTTTTGGGAAAAAGAAACTCCATCCGCGGAGGGACTCGTTTTGCAATAATCCCCTTCAAATGTCCCGAGACCGTCTGATTATTTGCAGCTTCGGAAGTTTGATGGCTTGTAGGATGACTCTGGAGTCAAAACACACTTCGTTCCCCAATTTAAAGAGTCAGACCTCTCCCAAAGTGTGTCCATGGAAGCGTCAACTCGCAAGGAGTGTTTTGAGAGAAAAAAACTCCATCCGTGGAGGTACTCATTTTGCAATAAACCCCTTCAAACGTGCGAAGATCGTGTGATTATTTGGAGGTTTGGAAATTTGATTGGTTGTACGATGACTATGGGGTCAAAACACACTTCGTTCCCCAAATTGAAGAATGAGACCTCTCCCAAAGTGTGCCCCTGGAAGCGTCAACTGCCAAGGAGCGTTTTTGGAAAAAGAAACTCCATCCGCGGAGGGACTTGTTTCACCTATGATTTTAGCAGCTGTTTTTTCCCGAAATTCAAAATCATGCATTTTCAGAACCGCGATATCAAACTGTACACAGTAGTACTGTTGTTTTTATGTTTTCTCAAATTTTTATTAAAATTATGCTGTCGCTGAAGCTGGAGCCGCAGATAAACTGTCAGCAACTGCCGCGTACGCGAGTTTCAGATTCCCGACCGCCGTGCGCAATAGAAAATCGCCAAAAAGTCCACTTTTTTTCGCAGTTGGAAGCAAAGTAAAGGCATGAGCGTGTTCCCGAGATAAATACCTTGCTGCTGACCTAAACAAATCCAGATTGGCAGGCACAGATTTGGAGAAATTCACGCTTCTCTACCCAAAAACCACTTTTTTACATGGTTTTAGGGTCTATGGATGCCATATAGAGGGCCTTACAGGGCTGTAAGAGGTGGTATAGAGGTGATATATGAACAAATTGTCATCACCATTGGTAGAAGCCTACATGACAAGCGATGTTTTGCCTTTATTCTAGGCTATTCATCCCTTTCTCATGCACCATGGGGCCCAATATCCATATGGTTCATAGGTAGGGTTTTGATCACCTATCACCGTCCACACACATGTTTGGGGCTTGGGTTGGTATTGTATGCATTTGAATGATAAGAACTACATAAAATATGATAGTATGTGCATAAGAATGGGATGAGAGATGAACATTTGAGGTGTTTTTGGCCCTATTCTGCACCTTTTGTGGTCCATTTCCATATGGTTCATAGGTAGGCTTTTGCGTGCCTATCACCGTACACACACATGTTTGGGGCTTAGGTTGTTATTGTAAGCGTTTGTATGATAGGTCCTACATATAATATGATAGTATGTGCGTAAGAATGGGATGAACGATGAACATTTGAGGTTTTTTTGGCCCTATTTTGCACCGTTTGTGGTCCAATATCCATATGGTTCATAGGTAGGGTTTTGATCACCTATCACCGTCCACACACATGTTTGGGGCTTGGGTTGGTATTGTATGCATTTGAATGATAATAACGACATAAAATATGATAGTATGTGCATACGAATGGGATGAACAATGTAGTTTTGAGGTGTTTTTGGCCCGTTTTTGCACCTTTTGCGCTCCATATCCATATGGTTCATATGTAGGGTTTTAATCACCTATCACCGACCACACACATGTTTGGGGCTTGGGTTGGTATTGTATGCATTTGAATGATAAGAACTACATAAATATGATAGTATGTGCATAAGAATGGGATGAACGATGTAGATTTGAGGTGTTTTTGGCCCATTTTTGCACCTTTTGCGCTCCATATCCATATGGTTCATAGGTAGGGTTTTGATCACCTATCACCGTCCACACACATGTTTGGGGCATAGGATGGTATTGTAAGCATTTGAATGCTGGGTAAGAAATAAAATATGATACTACGGGCACAAGCATGGGATGAACAATGTAGTTTTGAGGTGTTTTTGGCCCTTTTTTGCACCATTTGTGCTCCATATCCATATGGTTCATAGGTAGGGTTTTGATCACCTATCACCGTCCACACACAGGTTTGGGGCTTGGGTTGGTATTGTATGCATTTGAATGATAAGAACTACATAAAATATGATACTATGTGCATAAGAATGGGATGAAAGATGAACATTTGAGGTGTTTTTGGCCCTATTTTGCACCGTTTGTGGTCCATTTCCGTATGGGTCATAGGTGGGCTTTTGCGTGCCTATCACCGTACACACACATGTTTGGGGCTTAGGTTGTTATTGTAAGCATTTGTATGATGGGTCCTACATATAATATGATAGTATGTGCATAAGAATGGGATGAACGATGAAGATTTGAGGTGTTTTTGGCCCTATTTTGCACCGTTTGTGATCCAATATCCATATGGTTCATAGGTAGGCTTGGAACTATTTGAGCCATTTGAGAATTTTCTTTCTCCGTGTGTCATCGTTGTACATAAAATATGATACTATGTGCATAAGAATGGGATGAGCGATGAACATTTCAGGTGTTTTTGGCCCTATTTTGCACCGTTTGTGGTCCATTTCCATATGGTTCATACCTAAGCAACGATTGTCCTACTGCCTTCATGCCCTTGTTGCGTGCTTTTTGTGTGTATTATGCCTTCCTAGGTAGGGTGAGCAAAGGGTGAAAAGATAGTGAACTAAGGGTGAACGAATGGTCATGGGAGCATGCATGGCGACAAAATGTGATTTCCCTTTGGTACAACCCACAGGGCTAAGCAATGGCTCCTTCCAAGAAGAAAAAGGTTGTGATTCCAAAGCCTGACATGCCAGCCTTGGTGCCTGCCGATTGTGATATAGGCAAGGGGGACGTGGAAGATGGGGCGGAACAAGGAGAAGGCGGAGCATGGGAAAATTGCGAAAGTTTGGACCCGGAGCTAGAAAGGCTCCTTGCAGGGCATTGTGTTAAGGAAGACCAAAGTGTTGAAGTCGGGACCTTCAATTACATCAAATGTGGCATGTCCACCAATGTGCAAACCGGTGAAAAGCGGGTCTTGTTTTGGTACGGAATGCTGATTATACCGAAAAAAATACCGGAACCAAACAAGAACGACCTATGCATGAGGTTCCCAAATAATTACTTCTATTGGTTCAAACGCGCTGACGTCTTCCCAACCCTTCCTCTTGGATTGCCTGCCTTCTTCAACGATGGGTGTGACGTCCCGAGTGATGAAACATCCGACTTCGGCGAGGCACCTTCTGATGAGAGCTCGGAAAATGAAAGTAGTGATGATGAGGACGATGGTGACGATGGCGACAACTCGGAGGATGGCGCAAGTGGCACACCCAAAGCCAAAAAAGAAAAGAACAAGAAAACTAAACCAAAGCCCCCAAAGTTGAGGAAGTATACCAAAAAGAGTAGGTCACCCGATGTGTCTGAGGAAGCGTTGGCATCAAGAATAGCCGAAGCAACTGAGCATATGACGCGTATGGAGCTGTTTAAGCAGGCAAGTGATTACTCAAAACATTATTTGATCAAACTCTGCGAGAACCTGTGTGTTAGCGGTATGAGTTCCAAAACGATACCAGAGATTCTTCGAGCGCTTGAGGACAGAAGTAAGACTGGAGGCTTCACAATCCAAAAGCTGTTTCCACCACACAAACCGCAACTGAGCTTCAAACCCATGGACATATCAATGAGCAGCATTCGACAGGCATCTATTGCTGTTCAATGCTTGTTGATGTTGTTGCTTGCGGTGCATTAAATGTTTGTGACTCACACATAGACCATCACCCCACTGCATGGGTGGCACAACCCGTGAATATCGCTGGCTGGCATTTGGGCCGGTGGGACACGCTTCATAGGCCAACAGTTCGGTGCTTTGTGTAACTTCGTGCCACTCAGGTTGAGAAGCCCAGAAAGGCAGAGAACCCATGTCCCCAGGAGCGCACCGTACGAGAGGAGGCGGAGAGGCGAGACAGAGCAGAAGAGGACAGAAAAAAGGCGGAGGCAGCGCACCGACCGAAGCAAGCGGATGAGGAGCAACAGCAAAAGGTAACGTTCCAAAGTTGTGCAGTTAGGGTCTTTCAATTCTGTGCATGTCATATCGCGTTAATTTCTCTCTGACGGACCGAGATGGGATTTTCATTTTTGCATGTCCCCAGGAGCGCACCGAACCAGAGGAAGCGGAGACGCGAGACGGAGCACAAGAGGACATAAAAAAGGCGGAGGCGGCAAAGCGTCAAAAGCAAGCGGATGAGGAGCAAGAGCAAAAGGTAACCTTCCAGGAGCGCACACGGAATTCTGCAGTTACGCTCTCACGATTCTGTGCATACGTATCGTGTTCATTTCTTTCCAATTTACGGAGATCAGATTTTGATTTTTGCATGTCCCCAGGAGCGCACCGAAGGAGAGGAGGCAGACAGAAAGAAGGCGGAGGCGGCAGAGCGTCAAAAGCAAGTGGATGAGGAGCAACAGCAAAAGGTAACCATGCAAATTTCTGCAGTACCGCTCTCTCTATTCTGTGCATACGTATCGTGTTCATTTTTTTCCAATTGACGGAGATCGGATTTTGTTTTTTGCATGTCGCCAGGAGCGCACCGAACGAGAGGAGGCGGACAGAAAGAAGGCGGAGGCGGCAAAGTGTCAAAAGCAAGTGGATGAGGAGCAACAGCAAAAGGTAACCATGCAAATTTCTGCAGTACCGCTCTCTCTATTCTGTGCATATGTATCGTGTTCATTTCTTTCCAATTGACGGAGATCGGATTTTGTTTTTTGCATGTCGCCAGGAGCGCACCGAACGAGAGGAGGCGGACAGAAAGAAGGCGGAGGCGGCAAAGCGTCAAAAGCAAGTGGATGAGGAGCAACAGCAAAAGGAAACCATGCAAATTTCTGCAGTACCGCTCTCTCGATTTTGTGCATACGTATGGTGTTCATTTCTTTCCAATCGACGGAGATCGGATTCTGTTTTTTGCATGTCGCCAGGAGCGCACCGAACGAGAGGAGGCGGGCAGAAAGAAGGCGGAGGCGGCAAAGCGTCAAAAGCAAGTGGATGAGGAGCAACAGCAAAAGGTAACCATGCAAAGTTCTGCAGTAACGCTCTCTTGATTCTGTGCATACGTATCGAGTTCATTTCTTTCCAATTGACGGAGATAGGATTTTGTTTTTTGCATGTCCCCAGGAGCGCACCGAACGAGAGGAGGCGGACAGAAAGAAGGCGGAGGCGGCAAAGCGTCAAAAGCAAGGGGATGAGGAGCAACAGCAAAAGGTAACCATGCAAAGTTCTGCAGTAACGCTCTCTTGATTCTGTGCATACCTATCGTGTTCATTTCTTTCCAATTGACGGAGATAGGATTTAGATTTTTGCATGTCCCCAGGAGCGCACCGAACGGGAGGAAGCAGAGAAGCGACACGAGAACCGCCAAGCGCAAAACGTCAACACGGCATCAGAGCGCAAGATCGAAAGCGAGGGTCCCGACATTATCGCTCTTCCACCGCCTCCACCATTCAGCCGAAAGCAAACAGAGCCTCTCAAGGTTTTTGCATTCCTGTCACTGTACCCCTCAGCAAAATGTAGGATGATCTGCCTGTCCAACGGCCACCACATCAGCAACTCTTCAAAGCCTTGGTAACAGAGAACAGGATCCATGCGAGGTTTCATTGGCGTCAAAAAAGACGCAGAGCTGCGGGGTTCTGACAGCGTCATGCAGGCAGCCATGTGCTCCTGCGAGCTCCAAATACAGTGGCAGGGCGGTACTTGGGTGCAGGCACCAATCAGCGTTGTAGCAACTATTTCGCATACCCCGCCACGTTGCTGTAGGCTGTTTTTTGATTTTATTTTTCCTAAGATGCTAGAACCTTCCAGACCGGCAGCCATGTGCTCTTGCGAGCTCCAAATACAATGGTAGGGCGGTACTCGGGTGCAGGCACCAATCAGCGTTGTAGCAACTATTTCGCATACCACTCCACGTTGCTGTAGGCTGTTTTTTGATTTTCTTTTTCCTAAGATGGTAGAACCTTCCAGACCGGGACGGCCCAAACTGCCTGAATGGCAGCTTTCAAAAAAATCTCTGGCCAACAGACGCAGCCTTGTGAGGTCGTATGCGAAGCAGTTGCATTGCGGGCACCTGATTGCGGAGCATGCAGTCAAGCGATCACTGAATCGAGACAGACTGAGGGCAAGACCGGCCACATTTGAGCAATTGAGGGATACCCTCATTGCAAAGTTTACGACCCATGATACATGGGAAGATTTCATTCGCGCGCGCAGAAATAATGATGGCAATGGTCAGGGGGTGTATAGGACAGGCGTGACCAAACTCATGCAGCTTTTGACAGCCGACATGGGGATTGCTACCACACCGGTAGGTGCGTACCTAGACCCGAGTACCGCCCTTCCACTGTATTTGGAGCTCGCAAGAGCACATGGCTGCCTGCATGACGTTCTCGTTCTGTAGCACCACCCCACAACAGACAAAAGTACTCCAAAATAGGCCGAGTTCCAGGGTTTTTGATGGTTTAGGAGAAAGCTCGGGTGGGAAGAACCCCCCCATCCGTATTTTGGGGCAAGAGAATCCCAACAAAAGGGCAATTTCTGTCGAAAATCCTCTATAGGCAGGTACACTGGTGTGCAGCACTGTTCTGCAGGACCAGCCCAGAGCAGGCAAAAATACCCCAAAATAGGCCAAATTTCAGGGTTTTTGATATTTTTGGACAAAAGCCGGGTAGGAGGAACCCCCCCCCCCTATTTCGGGGCCGTACAAATCAAAAAAGTAGGTCATTTCCCGCGAAAATCTGCCTTTTGCTGACCTTTTGAATTTTGGGGAAAAACAGCTGCTAAAATCATAGGTGTTGCAATAATCCCCTTCAAACGTCCGGAGATCGTGTGATTATTTGGAGCTTTGACAATTTGATTGTTTGTACGACGACTTTGGGGTCAAGACACACTTCGTTCCCCAAAATGAAGGGTCAGACCTCTCCCAAAGTGTGGCCATGGAAGCGTCAACCCGCAAGCAGTTTTTTGAGAGAAAAAAACTCCATCCGCGGAGGTACTCATTTTGCAATAATCGCCCTCAAACGTCCGGAAATCGTGTGATTATTTGGAGCTTTGACAATTTGATTTTTTCTACGACGACTATGGGGTCAAAACACACTTTGTTCCCCAAATTGAAGAGTCAGACCCCGCTCAAAGTGTGCCCCTGGAAGCGTCAACTCGCAAGGAGTGTTTTGAGAGAAAAAAGTTCCATCCGCGGAGGTACTCATTTTGTAATAAACCCCTTCAACCGTGCGGAGATCGTGTGATTGTTTGGAGCTTTGGAAATTTGATTGGTTGTACGATGACTATGGGGTCAAAACACACTTTGTTCCCCAAATTGAAGAGTCAGACCCCGCTCAAAGTGTGCCCCTGGAAGCGTCAGCTCGCAAGGAGTGTTTTGAGACAACAAAGTTCCATCCGCGGAGGTACTCATTTTGCAATAAACCCCTTCAAACGTCCGGAGATCCGGTGATTATTTGGAGCTTTGAAAATTTGATTGCTTGTACGATTACTATGGGGTCAAAACACACTTCCTTCCCCAAATTGAAGAATCAGACCTCTCCCAAAGTGTGCCCCTGGAAGCGTCAACTCGCAAGGAGCGTTTTGGGAAAAGGAAACTCCATCCGCGGAGGGACTCGTTTTGCAATAATCCCCTTCAAACGTCCCGAGACTGTCTGATTATTTGGAGCTTTGGAAATTTGATTGCTTGTAGGATGACTCTGGAGTCAGAACACACTTCTTTTCCCAAGTTGAAGAGTCAGACCTCTCCCAAAGTGTGGCCATGGAAGCGTCAACTCGCAAGGAGCGTTTTGAGAGAAAAAAACTCCATCCGCGGAGGTACTCATTTTGCACTAAACCCCTTCAAAGGTGCGGAGATCGTGTGATCATTTGGAGCTTTGACAATTTGATTGCTTGTACGATGACTATGGGGTCAAAACACACTTCGTTCCCCAAATTGAACAGTCAAACCCCGCTCAAAGTGTGCCCCTGGAAGCGTCAACTCGCAAGGAGTGTTTTGAGAGAAAAAAGTTCCATCCGCGGAGGTACTCATTTTGTAATAAACCCCTTCAAACGTCCGGAGATCGTGTGATTATTTGGAGGTTTGGAAATTTGATTGGTTGTACGATGACTATGGGGTCAAAACACACTTCGTTCCCCAAATTGCAGTGTCAGACCCCGCTCAAAGTGTGCCCCTGGAAGCGTCAACTCGCAAGCAGTGTTTTGAGAGAGAAAAATTCAATCCGCGGAGGTACTCATTTTGCAATAAACCCCTTCAATGGTCCGGAGATCCGGTGATTATTTGGTGCTTTGGGAATTGGATTGCTTGTACGATTACTATGGGGTCAAAACACATTTCCTTCCCCAAATTGAAGAATCAGACCTCTCCCAAAGTGTGCCCCTGGAAGCGTCAACTCGCAAGGAGCCTTTTCGGAAAAAGAAACTCCATCCGCGGAGGGACTCGTTTTGCAATAATCCCCTTCAAATGTCCCGAGACCGTCTGATTATTTGGAGCTTTGGAAATTTGATTGCTTGTAGGATGACTCTGGAGTCAGAACACACTTCGTTCCCCAAGTTGAAGAGTCAGACCTCTCCCAAAGTGTGGCCATGGAAGCGTCAACTCGCAAGGAGCGTTTTGAGAGAAAAAAACTCCATCCGCGGAGGTACTCATTTTGCAATAATCCCCTCCAAAGGTGCGGAGATCGTGTGATTATTTGGAGCTTTGACAATTTGATTGCTTGTACGATGACTATGGGGTCAAAACACACTTCTTTCCCCAAATTGAAGAGTCAGACCCCGCTCAAAGTGTGCCCCTGGAAGCGTCAACTCGCAAGGAGTGTTTTGAGAGAAGAAAGTTCCATCCGCGGAGGTACTCATTTTGTAATGAACCCCTTCAAACGTCCGGAGATCGTGTGATTTTTTGGAGGTTTGGAAATTTGATTGGTTGTACGATGACTATGGGGTCAAAACACACTTCGTCCCCCAAATTGCAGTGTCAGACCCGGCTCAAAGTGTGCCCCTGGAAGCGTCAACTTGCAGGAGTGTTTTGAGAGAGAAAAATTCCGTCCGCGGAGGTACTCATTTTGCAATAAACCCCTTCAAACGTCCGGAGATCTGGTGATTATTTGGAGCTTTAGAAATTTGATTGCTTGTAGGATGACTCTGGAGTCAGAACACACTTCGTTCTCCAAGTTGAAGGATCAGACCTCGCCCAAGGTTTGGCCATGGAAGCGTCAACTCGCAAGGAGCGTTTTGAGAGAAAAAACTCCATCCGCAGAGGTACTCATTTTGCAATAAACCCCTTCAAAGGTGCGGAGATCGTGTCATTATTTGGAGCTTTGACAATTTGATTGCTTGTACGATGACTATGGGGTCAAAACACACTTCGTTCCCCCAATTGAAGAGTCCAACGCCGCTCAAAGTGTGCCTTTGGAAGCGTCCACTCGCAAGGAGTGTTTTGAGAGAAAAAAGCTCCATCCACGGAGGTACTCATTTTGCAATAAACCCCTTCAAACGTCCGGAGATCGTGTGATTATTTGGAGCTTTGACAATTTGATTGCTTGTACGATGACTATGGGGTCAAAACACACTTCGTTCCCAAAATTGAAGAGTCAAACCCCGCTCAAAGTGTGCCCCTGGAAGCGTCCACTCGCAAGGAGTGTTTTGAGAGAAAAAAGTTCCATCCATGGAGGTACTCATTTTGTAATAAACCCCTTCAAATGTCCGGAGATCGTGTGATTATTTGGAGGTTTGGAAATTTGATTGGTTGTACGATGACTATGGGGTCAAAACAAACTTCGTTCCCCAAATTGCAGTGTCAGACCCCGCCCAAAGTGTGCCCCTGGAAGCGTCAACTCGCAAGCAGTGTTTTGAGAGAGAAAAATTCCATCCGCGGAGGTACTCATTTTGCAATAAACCCCTTCAAATGTCCGGAGATCCGGTGATTATTTGGAGCTTTGGAAATTTGATTGCTTGTACGATTACTATGGGGTCAAAACACACTTCCTTCCCCAAATTGAAGAATCAGACCTCTCCCAAAGTGTGCCCATGGAAGCGTCAACTCGCAAGGAGCGTTTTGAGAGAAAAAAGTTCCATCCGCGGAGGTACTCATTTTGTAATAAACCCCTTCAAACGTCCGGAGATCGTGTGATTTTTTGGAGGTTTGGAAATTTGATTGGTTGTACGATGACTATGGGGTCAAAACACACTTCGTTCCCCAAATTGAAGAGTCAGACCCCGCTCAAAGTGTGCCCCTGGAAGCGTCAACTCGCAGGAGTGTTTTGAGAGAGAAAAATTCCGTCTGCGGAGGTACTCATTTTGCAATAAACCCCTTCAAATGTCCGGAGATCCGGTGATTATTTGGAGCTTTGGAAATTTGATTGCTTGTACGATTACTATGGGGTCAAAACACATTTCCTTCCCGAAATTGAAGAATCAGACCTCTCCCAAAGTGTGCCCCTGGAAGCGTCAACTCGCAAGGAGCGTTTTGGGGAAAAGAAACTCCATCCGCGGAGGGACTCGTTTTGCAATAATCCCCTTCAAACGTCCCGAGACAGTCTGATTATTTGGAGCTTTGGAAATTTGATTGCTTGTAGGATGACTCTGGAGTCAGAACACACTTCGTTCTCCAAGTTGAAGGATCAGACCTCTCCCAAAGTGTGGCCATGGAAGCGTCAACTCGCAAGAAGCGTTTTGAGAGAAAAAACTCCATCCGCAGAGGTACTCATTTTGCAATAAACCCCTTCAGAGGTGCGGAGATCGTGTCATTATTTGGAGCTTTGACAATTTGATTGCTTCTACGATGACTATGGGGTCAAAACACACTTCGTTCCCCAAATTGAAGAGTCAAACCCCGCTCAAAGTGTGCCCCTGGAAGCGTCCACTCGCAAGCAGTGTTTTGAGAGAAAAAAGCTCCATCCACAGAGGTACTCATTTTGTAATAAACCCCTTCAAACTTCCGGAGATCGTGTGATTATTTGGATGTTTGGAAATTTGATTTTTGCACTGAACGGCGCCTTTTGTGGCTGTGTTTGGAAATTTGATTGGTTGTACAATGACTATGGGGTCAAAACACACGTCGTTCCCCAAATTGCAGTGTCAGACCCCGCTCAAAGTGTGCCCCTGGAAGCGTCAACTCGCAAGCAGTGTTTTGAGAGAGAAAAAATCCATCCGCGGAGGTACTCATTTTGCAATAAACCCCTTCAAACGTCCGGAGATCCGGTGATTATTTGGAGCTTTGGAAATTTGATTGCTTGTACGATTACTATGGGGTCAAAACACACTTCCTTCCCCAAATTGAAGAATCAGACCTCTCCCAAAGTGTGCCCCTGGAAGCGTCAACTCGCAAGGAGCGTTTTGGGAAAAAGAAACTCCATCCGCGGAGGGACTCGTTTTGCAATAATCCCCTTCAAACGTCCCGAGACCGTCTGATTATTTGGAGCTTTGGAAATTTGATTGCGTGTAGGATGACTCTGGAGTCAGAACACACTTCGTTCTCCAAGTTGAAGAGTCAGACCTCTCCCAAAGTGTGGCCATGGAAGCGTCAACTCGCAAGGAGCGTTTTGAGAGAAAAAAACTCCATCCGCGGAGGTACTCATTTTGCAATAAACCCCTTCAAAGGTGCAGAGTTCGTGTGATTATTTGGAGCTTTGACAATTTGATTGCTTGTACGATGACTATGGGGTCAAAACACACTTCCTTCCCCAAATTGAAGAATCAGACCTCTCCCAAAGTGTGCCCCTGGAAGCGTCAACTCGCAAGGAGCGTTTTGGGAAAAAGAAACTCCATCCGCGGAGGGACTCGTTTTGCAATAATCCCCTTCAAACGTCCAGAGATTGTGTGATTATTTGGAGGTTTGGAAATTTGATTGGTTGTACGATGACTATGGGGTCAAAACACACATCGTTCCGCAAAATGGAGTGTCAGACCCCGCTCAAAGTTTGCCCCTGGAGAGGTCTACTCGCAAGGTGTTTTTTGAGAGAAAAAAAACTCCATCCGCGGAGGTACTCATTTTGCAATAAACCCCTCCAAAGGTGCGGAGATCGTGTGATTATTTGGAGCTTTGACAATTTGATTGCTTGTACGATGGCTATGGGGTCAAAACACACTTCTTTCCCCAAATTGAAGAGTCAGACCCCGCTCAAAGTGTGCCCCTGGAAGCGTCAACTCGCAAGGACCGTTTTGAGAGAAAAAAGTTCCATCCGCGGAGGTACTCATTTTGTACTAAACCCCTTCAAACGTCCGGAGATCGTGTGATTATTTGAAGCTTTGATAATTTGATTGTGAAGCGGTACCCAGAACCCCATGGCCAGGTTACGGCATACAACCGGTCTCCGGTCCACTAACCCCATGCACGGCGTGTTCCGTGCCGTGAAGCCCCGCATCGGCAACCGATGCACCGCCAGCGGAGATTTGTGTATCAGAATATCAGGAATCAACAGGGTTTTATTTTCATATTGTTTCCGTCAATTTTTATGCTTCCGTTCCGATACTCACTGTTTTGACTGCTGGCGGTTGGTTCGCGACTTTACCGTAACCGCCAGTTTAACTGTTTATAATGGAAATTTTAACGCTATCCGTCACGAAGGCTCCAAAGTCGCCAGGAACTGCATGGATGCTTCCGCAATTTTCATAATTAATACTCGCAACCTTAATCCGAATTTTTCAGGATGTCGAAATCGGATTTTCGACTTCGACATCCCCGCACTTGATTTGACCTCTTTCGAGTGGACCTACGTGCTTCCGTATGCACGAATCAACTTCCCTTTTATCCTGCCCTCCATTTGTCTTAAAGATATGTGCAAAACAAAGTTGATTCGTGAGGCCACTTGTGAAGGTCATATCTCGTGTTGCTTGCGAGTATTGACGATAAGGAAACGTGGGATGTATTCACAATACTCCCGACGTAATTTAGGAAGCATTATATGCCTTGCGTCTCCACACGTGCGCGCTAGTGTAATGGATCATGGTCAAGAGGGTAGAGTTTGCGTTACAACTCATTGGCCATGATATTGCGTGCGTTAAGATAACTTTCGAGTGTAGCGCGCAAGTGTTGGTGTTGCATAGGAACTCTCCTTGAGTTCCTATGAGCGATTGACACAAAGATATGCCCTTGGAGGGGCATGACATATCGTGGTGGGAGCTACATTTTTGGGCAATATGTGGTATGTGCCATGTGTTGTGTTGTGTGCCCATTTGGCGGGTCCATTACTCCAAGCCAAGCCCGCCAATGGACCTCATATTGTGCAAGCCCCTTCTCCATACTCCCTACCGTCAATTGCATGCCTAACCTTCGTGAAGGGAAGCTTGTGTGGTGATTCCGAAGCGATGCGTTGGGAGCAAGGTGTGTGTTTTACAATTTTCCATATTTTCATGTGCCCACTTGGAAGGCCGCGCTCGTTACCTTTCAAAGCGCCCCAAGTGGAGCACATATGTGGGTTCGAAGGTCATTGGTGTCAAGTCATTGTGTATAGAAGGATTAGTTGATTACTCAATCCAAGGCGAAGATATTATAATATATTTTTGCGCCTTTCAAGGCACCTTTGTGTGTCTTTTTGCCAATTTTGCCATTTTTGGCTCGTCATGATGTCAAGTGGCGACCGTGTATCTCAACGTTGCGCTCAATTGACATCATGACCCAAGTATGTTATGAGGGTACATACTTCGGTAGCCAACATATCTTGGACCCAGCGAATAACTCCTCTTAGGCTTGGCATACCGTGGCCGCCATGTTGGCGATTTGGGACTATCCCAAATCATGGGCTCACTTGGCGACCCTGCCATTCCCAATACCGGAGGAGTTGGGCGACGCCCCAAAGATATGTTGGACATATATGACTTGATACCAATCCTATGGCACACTCCGGTCCGAGTCGGGCATGTGCCTCATTTGCCCTAACCATGAGTGTGCGCAATTTTGGCCATTTTGAGCATTTTTCCACTTTTGCTGCCCGCCGTGCACTATGTTCTAACCCTCGTGCACGCCGGACGCATGGACCAATGGACCATATATGACATGGGTGTTATGGGTAATGGTCCCCATGGTCCACACACCACGTGGGCGAAGCGGAGCCGCCTTCGTTAAGGCGCTAGGCCATATTGAGTATGGGCAATTTTGCCATTTTTGCATTCGTGGACCCAATTGGGATCGTCACCACGCCAAGCAGCATAGAGGTCTTTGAGAGTCAAGGGCATGGAAGCCTCTATTGGACTCCCGGTGGATCACGTATGGAATGGCGGATCCGATCTCCAAGCCGGCGTGGAGATATACTATTGGGAGCACACCAAATTTTGGCTCATTTCAGGCAGCCAAAATGACCCAATTTTGAGACCCCAATTTCCCCCTTCCGTGTGGTCAATTGGCGGCCCCATTTCTCTAAGCCCATAGGGAGCCCGGACCTAAATTCAAGTTGTGCACTCAGATAGAAGTCCTAGGTCCTGCCTCCTACCCTGTGAGCCATTGGCCTTACCTTGGCCGGGCAATCCACGCGTGGGAGAGACGCCAATTTTGGTGATTTTGGCATCATGACCCCACTTGACTCATCCGTGTTGCCCTGATGCCGGGACCTCAGAGGGAACCAGGTTGGGTGAGGGCTCCAGGGGGTTCGTACTCGGAGGGCATAGGGACAGTTGCCTCGTCCCTACCTCTGGCGGGTCCGGACAAGGGGTCAATTTGGAGGATTTTTGAGTTATTTTCAGTTTGGGCTGAAACAGCCCATTTTCAGCTACCAACTCCTGGATGATAATGGCGGGGCCATATCTCTTGCTCAGAGTGGAGTTGGGACCTGCCATTAAGGGAGCATGGGGAGCTACTGTCGGTTCGCCTTGGAGCCCCTTGGTTCCCAGGAACTCGCCTGTGGCTGGGCGGGACACCCCCCCTATTGGCAGGGTTTCAGGGTCCGGACTGAGCAGGGCATGGGTTGTGTTTGAGCCCCCGCCCCCATCAGCCACTGAGAGGGTCGGGCCTGGGATTGGGATATAAGTTGGGACTGAGTGTCTATGGTCCTGTGATGCCCTTACCCCAGTCCAGTCTTAACCCCATGTGTACATATCTAGATGTGTTGCTGTACATACTTTCGTTCCCTCTTTGCAGAGTGGCAAGGATTCTGAAACGCTTTGTCACATGACACAGGCGTATTGATGCCCTTGTGAGCGTAGTGCCTTGCCTGCCTGCTCACCTGTGCGTGTCACCGCAGCGTCCCGTGGCCGGCCCCCCACGGGAACGTGTCAAAAGCGTTTCACCGCCGCGGGGTTACCCAACCCTCGCGTGCCACTCGGGGCCACCAACCCCGAGCAGCGCGTCGCAGCAGCGCGGCGCAGCTCGCAGCTCGCAGCGCAGCGCAGCGTCTCGCAGTGCAGCGCAGCGGCTCGCAGCGCCACTCAGCGACAGCGCCGAGTTCGTCACGGAGCCCGCAGCACCGTCCAGAGCACCGCCCTGACCGCGCAGCAGCCGTGAAAGAGCTGCACAGACCAGGACTCCTGCATCAGCCCCATCGGCCGACCCGGAGTCCCAACGGCTGACCAGCAAGGCCGCGTCAACCACCTCCACAACCACCGGCTGACCAGCACCAGCCGCACTTCCAATCCAGTGCTGCAGCACCCTCCTCAACAACCACAACCAGTTCGTTGAGTTGAACGAGTGCACATCAAGGATTTCAAGATCATCTACGCCCCCGCTGCCATGGTGAATTGGCAGGAAGCGGGCAGGACGTGGCCGCGGCCCCACCCCCATGCAGCACGCCTGCTGCGTGGGTTGGTTTGGGACCAGCACTACCACCACAGCAACCCCCAGTGCGAAGGCGGCATGCCCAGGAGCTTCGAGCTCCGCACGGACATCGCCCCCGACCGCCTGCAGGCCGTGGAGGACTGGCTGCGGGCGGAAGGGTACGAGTACCGCCACCAGCAGAGGCGCTGGAGGACGTGGACCCGGCCGGACAGGCCCGGCGAAGGCCTGCGTCCCGACGGGATTGAGGAGGACGAGGAGCCCAACGCCTACCCGTCGGGCGCCTCGATCAACGTCTCCCTGTGGGACGTGATCGAGAAGAACTTCCCGGAACCGGGGAGCGAGCGCAGGCTGCAGGGCAGCAGCAGCGCGTCTCCGGGGAAGGAGAAGCGGTCCGCCGGGGACAAGAAGAGGGACCGGAGGTGGCGGGAGTACCAGGAGTCCCTGGCCGCCGAAGCCGCCCGAGGCGCCAAGGGCGGAACCCCAGCCCCCAGTCCCCAACGGCCCAATGGTGGACACCACCCCGGCTCCACCACCCTCGGCGACTACATCCAAGTCGCCAAGCAGACCCAGGCCAAGCCCCGTCCGCTGCTCCTGAAGGCCCGGCAGGCCTCAGCAGGCCCCAGCAGCGACATCGAGTCGGCCCACCGCGGGAGGACGCCGGCCGACCAGGCCAGCTCCAGCAGCAGCGTCGCTCCCGAAAGGGACGTGGCGCGCGCCTGTGAGCGCGCCTGTGGGGCGCCCTGCAACCGTCGGGTTGCCCGGCAACGGGCCAAGCAGTACAGCGCTGCTGTGGAGGGCGCCGCCGGCATCGCCCAGGAGGAAGCTGCGCAGTGGGCGCATGGCATGGCCATCCACGCCCAGACCGTGGCGGCCATTGCGGCCGGACTCACGGCCGTGGCCGCCCATGGGGTAGCGACTGCCCAGGTCAACGGTGAATTGGCGGCAGCCGACGAGGAAGCCCGCCTGACGCAGGAGGCCATTGCCTGCAAGGAGGCCGAGGTGAAGGCGCTGGGGGAGGCGCTCGCCCAAGAGAGGGCAAAGAAGGAGGCGGAGGAAAGGGCCCACGCCGAAGCGACGGCTAAGGCCCAGGAGGATGCCGCCAAGAAGGAAGCCATCGAGGCCGCGCGACGGAAGGTCGCAGAGGAGAAGGCCAAGACGGAGGCGGAGCTGGCGGCGTTGGAGGCGCAGAAGGCGCAGCAGCTGCAGGCCCGGGAAGCCGAGGCGGCTCGTGCTCGGGAAGAGGCCGAAGCGCGAGCTGCCGCAGCCACCGCCGCCGCAATGGAGGAGGCAGAGGTCAAACTCCGCCACGAGACTCCCCCGGGAGGATCGCGAGTGGAGACCCTTCGAAGGCTTTTCGAAGGGGACGCCTCCTCCAGGATGAAGCTGGATGAGGCGGACACGGGCAGCAGTGGGAGCGGTAGCACCACCGCCCGTCGACGGAGGAAGGGCAAAGGGAAGACCCCCGAGAGGCCGCGGAGGGCAGCGGGTGGGCACCCCCACGACAGTGACCCCTTCTTCACCGCCAGTGACGGGGATGAACGAGGCCGTCGACATCGCCAAGTGGTGGCTTGGACGGGCGGAGGTGGCGGAGACGTCCCCATGGAAGGTGAGGATGAGGATCCCCCTCCTCCCTACCGGAGCTCCGAGTCCTCCGTGACCGAGACGCCCAGGTGGGGCGACATGGACGAGGATGACGACATGGAGTTCGGCATCACGAGGAAGCGCCCATCCTCGGACCCACCGAGGCGACCCGGCGGAGACCCACCGGGACCCCCTGGCGGAGGACCTTCTGGACCCCCTGGAGGACACCCACCGAGTGGACCCCCTGGAGGCGGACCACCGGGCGGGGGAGGACCCCCTGGACCGGGCGGACCCGGCGGAGGCCCTCCTGGAGGACCCCCTGGGGACCCCGACGACCCACCAGGGAACGGCGACCCGGACACCACCTGGCGGTGGATTGTCTACCTCCGCAGGAGGGTTTTTGCCCTCGAGTGCGAGGTAGACACGGGCAAGGTCGAGATGGCCCGCATCTCCGGGGTCGCCGCGCGCGCGCAGAAGGACCTGGACATCGCCAGGGCCGAGACCAAGTCGCTGACCAACGTCGTCAGCGGCCTGCAGGAAAGGCTGGATGCGCTGGAAGCCCGTGGGAGAGTCGGCAGCGACCACCCACCCCTGGAGTCTGGCTCGTCGGACGATGGCTGGGGACCCGGACCAGGTCCAGGCAGACCCCACGCCCCCGGCGGAGCTCCCAGGAGTCGCCCCAGCGCCAGTGCCCCCTCTCTCTCCGCCCCCTCTCACCACAGCGCGGGCCGCCGCAACGAGCGCGTGCCGCCCGGCAGTGGCAGTGAGGAGTGGCGCGTTGAGTGGCTCAGCGCGGACTACCACAACCGCCGTGCTCCACCGCGGACGCCTGTACGCCCCCGACGCCCGCCACCAGCCCCGGCACCAATCCCCAGGGCTGGAGGACGTTATGGTGGACTCAGGGATGAGGTCCCCAGAGGAGACGTGGAGTGGGATGTCGGCGAAGGTGAGGACCTGGACCTGGACCTGGACCTGGAGGAGTTCGACATCAGCCCGCCGCGTGGTGTACGACGGGAGGCCGCTGAACGCAGCCGCCGGCGCCGTGATGAGGATGCGTACATGGATGCAGTACGGCGTGAACATTTCGGTTCAGCGTACGTGGAGGAACCGCGGCGTAGCCACAGGGATTCCATGGAGGAGATGGACGTGGCGGCCGTGGGAGTCCGTGGGCGAGGCCGATGGGAACCTCGGTCGACCTCGCGGCCGGCGTTCATGGTCTCTAAGGCCGCGGACGCCGCCGTGTGGGAAGACTTGAAGGACATCAAGCCCCCCATGTACGACGGCAACCCCCTCAACCTCGACCGCTTCTTGGAGAAGCTGGACGATTGGGGGCTGACCGTCACTGAAGACCTACCTCCCGCGGATGCGGAGAGATATGTCTTCAAACGGTTCAGGTACCGCCTGCCGGAAGTGCTCGGCGAGCTATACTTCGTGGCGACCAAGGAGGGGAAAATCAAGACCCTCAAGGAAGCCAAGAAGTGGCTCAATGAGCAGGAGCGGGTGGACGCTCCGCAGGTGGCTGCCAAGCGCTGGAAGTCCATCAAGCTTGAGCATGATGGACGGGAGATCCGCCTACGGGACTGGCGTGACTTCCGAGGGAAATACACCCTCTTCCGCCGCAATGTGGAGGATTGGAACGAGGGTGACGAGCAGGCTCGCCTGCTCTCCATGCTGCCGGAAGCTTGGATCAAGAGGGTCACCAAGGAGGAATCCAAGAGGGCCAAGTCTAACCACACGGTCAAGATGATGCTCCCCAAGGAGTATCATACGAACGTTGTGTCTTGGGCGAAGAAGAACGTGGCCCGGGATGTCAAACGGCACTCCCTGCGGAACGCTCTTCTCATCACCGTCTCGGGCGATCGCGAGAAGACCGCGATCTGGCGCCTTGACGATTGTGAGTTGAGCGGCCAGACCATCCGTCTGCAGCCCATCCCGGCGCGGATGAGCTGCGACGAGATCCTGGAGTGGGTTGGCGAGGAAGTACTCAAGGAGTACCGAAACCTCCACCACACCCGCGGGTTGAGGACCGGCGACCGCGACGTCAACTACGTTGGCGAGGGACCTGGTGCGGAAGACGACATGGACCCAGCGGGAGCCGGCGGTGATGAGACTCTCGTCGACGATGACGACGACGATGAGCCCGCCGAGGTGGCCGTCTGTGCCTTCGTGGCCAGGAACCTGAGCGCGGGGAGCAAGCCGGGAAACTGGAAGCCCCTGCAGCAGGGTTGGAGGAAGCAGGAGAAGAGGGACCCTCGCCGCATTGGCGACCCTCCGCTGTCCTTTGGGGAGTTCATACGAGCTCACCCGCAGGGCTGTTTCGTGTGTTATGGGAGGAAGAAAGGCTTCAACCATGACCACCGAACATGCCCCGTCCACAAGGCCGACACTGAGGCTTACAAGAAGGCGCACGGGTCGAAGAAGCGTGCGCCCGCGGGTATCCGGGAAGCCAAGATGGAGGTGGACAAGGACGAGCTGGCCAAGCTGATGTCGTCGGTGGGAACCGAGTTGGCCAAGGAGATCCAGGAGATCAAGCGGAACTGGGTCCCCAGGTCGGACAACAAGAACAAGGAGAACAACCAGAATGACCAGAACAAGGACAAGGACAAGAAGGGTAAAGGAGGAGGTAAAGGGGGAAGAAAGAAGGGCGTCAACGACGTTGAGGCCGAGGAGAACGCCCCCTCTTCCACAACCGACGCCCCCTAGCGGAGCCCCTGCAGCCAAGGGCCCCAGCTAGGGCGGTCGCAGGATGGTGACGTGGGAAGCGCCGATCCATCCCAGTCGGGAGTCGATAAGAACAAGGGAACTGCCGCGGGCGGAAGGCCCGGTCCGGCGCCCGGTCGCGGAGGCGGGGTGAGGGCAAGTGAAGGCACGAACCCTTGCACCCGTCCGTCCTTCGCGACCAAGAACGTGTTTGATATACTACAGGATCTATCCGAGAGTATCGGAGGATCACCCGGACCGCAGCTGGATGCTGCAGATGGGCAGCCTGAGCCCATTGTCCACGACCTGCACCAGTCGCTTGTGGAGCTTCTGGAACGGCCGGAGATCCTGAGTTTGCACGCCGTGCGCCGTGTCGGTCGCGAGCGGCAGTTGCATCTTAAGGTCCGTGCCCTATGCGGGGAAGTGGAAAAGGTTTTCGACGTGTTGGTCGACACGGGAGCTCAAGTCAGCTTGGTCAAGGCTGGCCTACTTCCACCAGAGTGTCTGACCGACAGTCGGAAACCTGTCAGGCTGAAGGTGGCGAACGGCCAGTACATGGTGGGAGGCACGAAGGAAGCGGCCATTGGGCTGCAGTTCGTGAACCATCGTGAGCTGAGCCGCCCAGACCTCGGCAAGGAAATCCTCCTGCACAGTAGCTTCTACGAGGCCGAGATGGACTGGGACATGATCGTCGGGTACGACTTCATGATGGAGACGGACTCCGGCGTCCTCCCGGCCCAGGCCTCCATGACCCTGTACCAGGACGACCAGCTCTCGTGGCTTTCGTCACCTGAGCACCATGTGGAATGCCAATGGATCCACCCCGAACGCAATCAGCTCGAAGTGGCCGCGCTGGACACTGAGCCTACTGGGCCTGCGAACCAGGAGTACGGCGTAAGGCCGGAAGTGGCGTACCGAGTGGTCGCGGACCTGGGAGCGTCGGATCTGGCCCTGGATGCGTTCTCTTCAGGAACCTCCGCCCATCTGCGGGTATGTGAGAAGTACTGGAGCGCCCAGGACTCCGCGTGGAAGAAGCACTGGGGTCCGCATCAGGGATTGATGTGGATCCATTGCCCCCGTTGGGACATTCCAAGAGCGATAGCGAAGATTCGTAAGGACCGCTCCAAGGCAGTGCTGGTTGTTCCTATGGGATGCACCGAGGAGGAAAGTACCCGACATTGGGTAGCCTCATTGACCAACATGACCTTGAACAAGGTCGTCCTACCGGCTGGAGAGAGTGTCTATCAGGACGCTAAGGGACAGCCCATGCCACCCCAAAGATGGCCAACAGAATTCCACTATGTGGATGGGGGCCTTGATCAGGCCGACACCACGGACTTCGTGTGTGTCAACCGTGTCAGAGCAGAGCCTTGGAGGCAATGCTTTGCGGTTCCCCCTGTTGACATCGAAGAATCGGACTCCGAAGACCCCCTCACTGAAGAGGAGTGGGATCTGGTTCAGGGGTATATGGATCAGCCCTTTCACGACTGGGGAAACCAGCGTGAGGGCAAAGGCCAGGACAAAGCCTGGTGGGAAGTGGACTCAATCGTCTCTGGTTCCTATGACGGGGATACCTTCGTACAGAGGGTGCTGGATCACATGTCCAGCCAAGACGAGCCGCCTGGCGGTAACCCACCCACCTACGGCGATCTATTCCGAGGCAAGACCAGAGATGGCCCCTTGGGCCACCTGGGAAGACCGCCTGAGCCGAAAGCGAGCGGGGTCGCTACCCCTCAAGTAAGCTCCGTGGTTGAAGTGCCCGGAAAAGCCAAGGCGGAGTCCGATGACTGCCCCAAGATCCAGGCGTTGAGGGCCAGGCTGAAGCGGAAGTATGGTGATACCTTCTTCAGCGGTAAGCCTGTGTTTCCCCCACCGGTGCGTGGACCGTATGGCGAGGCCAAGATACGACTGAAGCAGGACCCCCGTGTGTATCGTCACCGGGAGTTTGCCCTGAGGGGCGAGAGGAAAGAGGCCATGGAGAAGATCCTCCGTGACTTCATCCAGAGAGGCCGGCTTGAGCCGTGCCACTCCGAGTGGGCCTCTCCCTGCTTCGTCGTCCCCAAGAAGGTTGCCGGTGAGTGGCGGCTCGTGGTCGACTACCGCGGCCTGAACGCCCAAACGCAGCACGACAGCTATACGCTGCCCCTCATTGAGGACATGCTGCAAAAGCAACACCGGCGGAGGATCTTCACGGTGATTGACCTGAAACATGGTTATCATCAGATGCCTCTCGCCGAAGAGTCCCGTGCCTGCACAGCCATGAGCACTCCACTTGGACCTCTCCAGTGGAAGGTGATGCCCATGGGCGTCACCAACGGCAATGCGGCTTTTCAGCGGATGCTGGAGAACCTGCTTGAGCCGGTGCGCGACTGTGCGGACCCCTTCGTGGACGACGTGATCATCGCGTCCGGGGACCCCAGCATGAGCTACGAGGAGCTCCTGGAGGCACACGAGAGGGACGTCACTCGAGTGCTAGACCTTCTGGTTCGGCACAAACTCACGGGCAGCAGTGACAAGGCCACCATTGCGGTAAGCGAGGTGGTCTTCGCTGGCCACGTAGTCGGGAACGGGCAGCGAAAGCCCATACCTGGCAAGGTGGCTGCGATCGAGCACTGGGAAAAGCCCAAAACGGTCTCTGAGCTACGGGCGTATCTGGGGTTCTGCAACTACTACTCGGGGTATATCAAAATATATGCCGAGTATGCAGCCCCCATGACGACCATGCTCAAGGGCAACCGAGAGGAGACCAAGAAGGGGTCCAAGAAGGCTTTGGTCTGGACTGAAGAGTCTGACCGTGCCTTTGAGGGGATGAAGCAGGCGCTGCTATCCGCAGTGGGTCTGCACCTCGTAGATCCCGACCGAGGGTTCGTCCTGCGCACCGACGCTTCCGACTACGCCATTGGCGCTGTGTTGGAGCAAGTGCTCGACGATGGGAGGCACGTGCCCGTGGCCTTCTGGAGCCGAGTCCTGGCGGAAGGCCAGAGACGGACGTGGACGCCCCGTGAAAAGGAGGCGTATGCCATTGTCATGGCTCTCAGGAAATGGGCTGGGTACATAGCCCTCCATCCCGTCACCGTCTGCACCGACCATCAGAGTCTGCAGTCGTGGCACAAGGAGCACGTGGACACCCCCTCGGGTCCCGCCTCCCGACGGGCAAGATGGCACGAGACCTTGGCCAAGTTCGACCTTACGGTTGTTTACATTCCTGGAAAGGATAACACCGTGGCGGACTGTCTCAGTAGGTGGGCTATCCCGCCAGCAAGGGCATGCAGGATATCTCTGCCCATGGCGATGAGGCTGAGACCGCTGAAGCCAAGAAGATCATTGAAATGGAGCGCCTGATGGAGGAGGAGGATGTTAAATGCTTCGTCGTCATGGCTGCAGATGCCCCCCTCGCTTCGAGGGTGAGCAGAACGGTCAGTGTACTCGCCCCTGTGGGTGCCGCGGGCGGAAGGCCCGGGCCGGCACCCCCTGTGGGAACTGAGTCCGACAAGCACCTCTTCCCGGAGTCTCGCCTCCAGGACGACTGGACCGACGATTACGCCAAGTCTGAGGCCTTTGCGGCCGAGTATAGGGCTGTGACCGACCCTGACGACGGGCAGAAGTGGCCAAAGGGGCTGACTGAGGAAGATGGCAAGCTCTACCGGAATGGTAAGCTGCTAGTCCCAGAGTCCCGGGTGCTCGAGCTGTGTGAAGCTTGGCACCACCACATGCTGCACCCAGGGGTCAAGAAGCAAGCTCTTGACATGCAGCGTCGGTTCGAGATCGACCATATCGTTCTCTACACCGCCATCAAGAAGGTCAGGAAGGGTTGCTCGGTCTGTCAGGCCTGCAATCCCGACAACCGGAACGTCAAGGGGGAACCCCAATGGACCCCGGTTCCTGACCAGCCCATGGAGAGCGTGGCCATGGACGTCTTCTCCATGCCCGAAGTGCACATTGGCAAGGAGACCTTTGACTGTGTGGTTCTCTGTGTGGACCGCCACAGCGGCTACGTTGTAGCCGTTCCGCCACGCAAAAAGGGGTTGCTTGCCAAGGAAGTGGCAGTCATGATGATTCGTCATTGGCTGACCGTCTTTGACATCCCCCGCACCATTTGCAGTGACCGGGGGCCCCAGTTTACTGGTGGCTGGTTCAAGGCTATGTGTTCCCTCATGGGAATACGACATGCCAAGAGCGTCGCCTATCTCAGCCGGTCTAACGGCCGTGCTGAAGTGGCTGGACGGCAGCTGTTCGAGAAGCTGCGCAAGATCCACATCACCAATCCACGGCGGAACTGGTTCGAGGAGATGTGGCCTGCTCTGAAGGCCCATCATGACACCCCCACTCCGGGCGGTTTGTCCCCTCACCAGATTCTCTTCGGCAGGGACCCCCTGGGTAGGGGACTTCCCTTGTCTGGTGATGGCATGGCTATGGATGCCAAGGAGTTCTTCGCGCGGCAAGAGCAAACGGCGCGGGACATCCGCCAGCAGCTTGAGAAGGAGCATGCTGAGCGTCAGAAGTCCGCCCCGAGCTCGACAGCGCAGAAGTTCAGGGTGGGAGACCCGGTGTGGGTGATCAGACCCCGCCCCATGGGCACCCACCGCACCAAAACCTGGTTCACACCCGGCGAGGTGGTCCGCAGGATTGGTGAGGACACCTACCGCATCAAGGTGGGTCACGGACAGTTCCGGGAGCGCCACGAGAGTCAACTCCGTGTGCGGGAACCCGACCTCCGTGGCCGACATGTGTCCCTGAACTACGCCAAACATGAGGCCGATTCGGACGACGACTATGCTGAGCAGGACGACTATACTGTCGAGAAGATCCTGGCTCAGCGTCCGAAGGCCTCGGCACCCGGAGGTCTGGAGTTCAAAGTTCGTTGGCGAGGCTATGGGCCGTCCCACGACACCTGGGAACCCGTCTCCTCGTTTGTGCCGCGGGTCAATACTCCCTTCATGGAGTACATCCGCAAGCACAAGACCAAGATCCACGTTTCGGACTTGGCAGCACTCACCCGGGCGATTGCAGCCAGGGGTGCCTGATCAGCGCCCTGAGCTCTCCCCTGATGTGTTATGAGCGCTTGTGAGGCCGACGAATCGTCCCTTACTTGCTTGCTCTCTTCCATCTTTCGGTGACAGAGTGGCCATATACCCCCCCTCAAATCCAGAGGAGGATGGCCCCTCTCTTCTTTTATTCGTCACTCACCCCCCCTGCTGAATCCTTGGGAAACCAGGTAGGGCGACTGACCTTCATAATTCTGAGCTCTTGGGGCCTTGAAGCCCATACGACGTTGCGCAACGGATGCCGCTGTCATCGGCATTGCGATTTTTTGGTGTGTGGTCTGGTTCCATGGCATTTGCGGAATCCAGACCAGTCGACGTGTGTCTCGAGACTATATATGCCTGAACTCAGGCGTTATCCTGTCCATCCTCCTGCATTTGCCTTATCCTGACCGTGGCGTGGTTTGGCACTCTGTTCTGAGTGTGTTTACACGCCTATTTACCCAAATTGCTGCTTGTTTTTCTGCCCTCCAGGATATGTGCATCTGTATGTTAAGTGTCATCAGCCCATCGCTGAGGGATGGACTGTTTTTCACCACGAATCGGGATACAGAGGCGCCTTGGGTCGCCGTGTACATATCCTTACAGCCTGGTCCAGCCTGGACCAGTACTTGATTACAGATTCTACTGTTTGAGTACCCGTATACCGTGTTGCCCTATTCGCTGTGATGTGTGGAGATCCTGATGGCGCCAGGCGGGAAGCCCAGTTGCCTGACTACACTCCCAGTGGTCCGCCACTGTCAGTCCCAGTGTGAGCCTACCGATTTGCAGACGCACTTGCATTCGGATGGCGGCCTCCGGTGCTCCTGACCTCGGTCAGTCTGCCTGGGAAACTGGTGGTTTGAGGAGTCGACGCCTCCGCCCACACTGCATGAGGACTCCCTCATGTATGGCCTTCGTGGCAGTAGGGCGAGGGAAAAGACGGCCTTGATGCCCGATCCCTTCAGGAGGAGTTCCCTTACAATTTGGGGTTCGTAAGGAGTTCGACTATGGCACTCTGGACTCGCGTCGTATGGATATGGACATGGTGCGCCCGAGGAAGGACCCGTGGGGACTCTCCCCAGTCGGCGGGCCTTGGGAAGCTAGGGGTAGCCTGATGGATCTTTGTGGTCGCTCTCGACTTGTGGGGCCACCTCGGCCGTCGTGTGACGCCTATGTTAGCCGTGTGTGCCACTGCCACTGTGGTGGTGACCGTAGCAGCCGGCACCCGGTGCGCCTGGTATGGGTTAACGGGTCCTTTGGATGCCGAACAATCGCCGCCAGGACCCAGGACTTGATACTTGATACTATACGTGTGCTACGAGCTGTTACAGCGGCATACCTATCCCACTGTGGGATACCTATCTTACTGTGACTTACTGAAGTGAGGATGTGACACCCCCCCCCCCCCTTTCAGGGAGTAGTCCTGGGTACCCGCTGCCATGCGTGGGTGTTATCGAGCCCCCCCAGGGTTTGCTCTAAGGAGGGGGGTGAAGCGGTACCCAGAACCCCATGGCCAGGTTACGGCATACAACCGGTCTCCGGTCCACTAACCCCATGCACGGCGTGTTCCGTGCCGTGAAGCCCCGCATCGGCAACCGATGCACCGCCAGCGGAGATTTGTGTATCAGAATATCAGGAATCAACAGGGTTTTATTTTCATATTGTTTCCGTCAATTTTTATGCTTCCGTTCCGATACTCACTGTTTTGACTGCTGGCGGTTGGTTCGCGACTTTACCGTAACCGCCAGTTTAACTGTTTATAATGGAAATTTTAACGCTATCCGTCACGAAGGCTCCAAAGTCGCCAGGAACTGCATGGATGCTTCCGCAATTTTCATAATTAATACTCGCAACCTTAATCCGAATTTTTCAGGATGTCGAAATCGGATTTTCGACTTCGACATCCCCGCACTTGATTTGACCTCTTTCGAGTGGACCTACGTGCTTCCGTATGCACGAATCAACTTCCCTTTTATCCTGCCCTCCATTTGTCTTAAAGATATGGGCAAAACAAAGTTGATTCGTGAGGCCACTTGTGAAGGTCATATCTCGTGTTGCTTGCGAGTATTGACGATAAAGAAACGTGGGATGTATTCACAATACTCCCGACGTAATTTAGGAAGCATTATATGCCTTGCGTCTCCACACGTGCGCGCTAGTGTAATGGATCATGGTCAAGAGGGTAGAGTTTGCGTTACAACTCATTGGCCATGATATTGCGTGCGTTGAGATAACTTTCGAGTGTAGCGCGCAAGTGTTGGTGTTGCATAGGAACTCTCCTTGAGTTCCTATGAGCGATTGACACAAAGATATGCCCTTGGAGGGGCATGACATATCGTGGTGGGAGCTACATTCTTGGGCAATATGTGGTATGTGCCATGTGTTGTGTTGTGTGCCCATTTGGCGGGTCCATTACTCCAAGCCAAGCCCGCCAATGGACCTCATTTTGTGCAAGCCCCTTCTCCATACTCCCTACAGTCAATTGCATGCCTAACCTTCGTGAAGGGAAGCTTGTGTGGTGATTCCGAAGCGATGCGTTGGGAGCAAGGTGTGTGTTTTACAATTTTCCATATTTTCATGTGCCCACTTGGAAGGCCGCGCTCGTTACCTTTCAAAGCGCCCCAAGTGGAGCACATATGTGGGATCGAAGGTCATTGGTGTCAGATCATTGTGTATAGAATGATTAGTTGATTACTCAATCCAAGGCGAAGATATTATAATATATTTTTGCGCCTTTCAAGGCACCTTTGTGTGTCTTTTTGCCAATTTTGCCATTTTTGGCTCGTCATGATGTCAAGTGGCGACCGTGTATCTCAACGTTGCGCTCAATTGACATCATGACTCAAGTATGTTATGAGGGTACATACTTCGGTAGCCAACATATCTTGGACCCGGCGAATAACTCCTCTTAGGCTTGGCATACCGTGGCCGCCATGTTGGCGATTTGGGACTATCCCAAATCATGGGCTCACTTGGCGACCCTGCCATTCCCAATACCGGAGGAGTTGGGCGACGCCCCAAAGATATGTTGGACATATATGACTTGATACCAATCCTATGGCACACTCTGGTCCGAGTCGGGCATGTGCCTCATTTGCCTCAACCATGAGTGTGCGCAATTCTGGCCATTTTGAGCATTTTTCCACTTTTGCTGCCCGCCGTGCACTATGTTCTAACCCTCGTGCACGCCGGACGCATGGACCAATGGACCATATATGACATGGGTGTTATGCGTAATGGTCCCCACAGTCCACACACCACGTGGGCGAAGCGGAGCCGCCCTCATTAAGGCGCTAGACCATATTGAGTATGGGCAATTTTGCCATTTTTGCATTCGTGGACCCAATTGGGATCGTCACCACGCCGAGCAGAATGAAGATCTTTGAGAGCCAAGGGCATGGGAGTCTCAATTGGACTCCCGGTGGATCACGTATGGAATTGCGGATCCGATCTCTAAGCCGGCCTGGAGATATACTATTGGGAGCACACCAAATTTTGGCTCATTTCAGGCAGCCAAAATGACCCAATTTTGGGACCCCAATTTCCCCCTTCCGTGTGGTCAATTGGCGGCCCCATTTCTCTAAGCCCATAGGGAGCCCGGACCTAAATTCAAGTTGTGCACTCAGATATAAGTCCCAGGTCCTGCCTCCTACCCTGTGAGCCATTGGCCTTACCTTGGCCGGGCGAGCCACGCGTGGGAGTGACGCCAATTTTGGTGATTTTGGCATCATGACCCCACTTGACTCATCCGTGTTGCCCTGATGCCGGGAACTCAGAGAGAACCAGGTTGGGTGAGGGCTCCAGGGGGTTCGTACTCGGAGGGCATAGGGACAGTTGCCTCGTCCCTACCTCTGGCGGGTCCGGACGAGGGGTCAATTTGGAGGATTTTTGAGTTATTTTCAGTTTGGGCTGAAACAGCCCATTTTCAGCTACCAACTCCTGGATGATAATGGCGGGGCCATATCTCTCGCTCAGAGTGGGGTTGGGACCTGCCATTAAGGGAGCATAGGGAGCCACTGTCGGTTGCCTTGGAGTCCCTTGGTTCCCAGGAACTCGCCTGTGGCTGGGCGGGACACCCCCCCTATTGGCAGGGTTTCAGGGTCCGGACTGAGCAGGGCATGGGTTGTGTTTGAGCCCCCGCCCCCATCAGCCACTGAGAGGGTCGGGCCTGGGATTGGGATATAAGTTGGGACTGAGTGTCTATGGTCCTGTGATGCCCTTACCCCAGTCCAGTCTTAACCCCATGTGTACATATCCTGATGTGTTGCTGTACATACTTACGTTCCCTCTTTGCAGAGTGGCAAGGATTCTGAAACGCTTTGTCACATGACACAGGCGTATTGATGCCCTTGTGAGCGTAGTGCCTTGCCTGCCTGCTCACCTGTGCGTGTCACCGCAGCGTCCCGTGGCCGGCCCCCCACGGGAACGCGTCAATTGCTTGTACGATTACTATGGGGTCAAAACACACTTCGTTCCCCGAATTGAAGAATCTGACCTCTCCCAAAGTGTGCCCATGGAAGCGTCAACTCGCAAGGAGCGATTTGAGAGGAATAAACTCCATCCGCAGAGGTACTCATTTTGCAATAATCCCCTTCAAACGTCCCGAGATCTGGTGATTATTTGGCGCTCTGGCAGTTTTATTGCTTGTACGATGACTATGGGGAAAAACACACTTCGTTCCCCAAATTGAAGAGTCAGACCCCGCTCAAAGTGTGCGCCTGGAAGCGTCAACTCGCAAGGAGTGTTTTGAGAGAAAGAAACCCCCTCCGCGGAGGTACTCATTTTGTAATAAAACCCTTCAAACGTCCAGAGATCCGGTGATTATTTGGAGCTTTGAAAATTTGATTGCTTGTACGATGACTATGGGGCCAAAACACACTTCCTTCCCCAAATTGAAGAATCAGACCTCCCCCAAAGTGTGCCCATGGAAGCGTCAACTCGCAAGGAGCGATTTGAGAGGAAAAAACTCCATCCGCGGAGGTACTCATTTTGTAATAATCCCCTTCAAATGTCCGGAGATCCGGTGATTATTTGGAGCTTTGGAAATTTGATTGCTTGTACGATTACTATGGGGTCAAAACACACTTCCTTCCCCAAATTGAAGAATCAGACCTCTCCCAAAGTGTGCCCCTGGAAGCGTCAACTCACAAGGAGCGTTTTGGGAAAAAGAAACTCCATCTGCGGAGGGACTCGTTTTGCAATAATCCCCTTCAAACGTCCCGAGACCGTCTGATTATTTGGAGCTTTGGAAACTCGATTGCTTGTAGGATGACTCTGGAGTCAGAACACACCTCGTTCCCCAAGTTGAAGAGTCAGACCTCTCCCAAAGTGTGGCCATGGAAGCGTCAACTCGCAAGGAGCGTTTTGAGAGAAAAAAACTCCATCCGCCGAGGTACTCATTTTGCAATAAACCCCTTCAAAGGTGCAGAGTTCGTGTGATTATTTGGAGCTTTGACAATTTGATTGCTTGTACGATGACTATGGGGTCAAAACACACTTCGTTCCCCAAATTGAAGAGTCAAACCCCGCTCAAAGTGTGCCCCTGGAAGCGTCCACTCGCAAGGAGTGTTTTGAGAGAAAAAAGTTCCATCCACGGAGGTACTCATTTTGTAATAAACCCCTTCAAACGTCCGGAGATCGTGTGATTATTTGGAGGTTTGGAAATTGGATTGGTTGTACGATGACTATGGGGTCAAAACACACGTCGTTCCCCAAATTGCAGTGTCAGACCCCGCTCAAAGTGTGCCCCTGGAAGGGTCTACTCGCAAGGTGTTTTTTGAGAGAAAAAAAACTCCATCCGCGGAGGTACTCATTTTGCAATAAACCCCTCCAAAGGTGCGGAGATCGTGTGATCATTTGGAGCTTTGACAAGTTGATTGCTTGTACGATGACTATGGGGTCAAAACACACTTCTTTCCCCAAATTGAAGAGTCAGACCCCGCTCAAAGTGTGCCCCTGGAAGCAACAACTCGCAAGGAGTGTTTTGAGAGAAAAAAATTCCACCCGCGGAGGTACTCATTTTGTAATAAACCCCTTCAAACGTCCGGAGATCGTGTGATTATTTGAAGCTTTGAAAATTTGATTGCTTGTACGATTACTATGGGGTCAAAACACACTTCGTCCCCCGAATTGAAGAATCTGACCTCTCCCAAAGTGTGCCCATGGAAGCGTCAACTCGCAAGGAGCGATTTGAGAGGAATAAACTCCATCCGCGGAGGTACTCATTTTGCAATAATCCCCTTCAAACGTCCCGAGATCTGGTGATTATTTGGCGCTCTGGCAGTTTTATTGCTTGTACGATGACTATGGGGAAAAACACACTTCGTTCCCCAAATTGAAGAGTCAGACCCCGCTCAAAGTGTGCGCCTGGAAGCGTCAACTCGCAAGGAGTGTTTTGAGAAAAAAAAAACTCCATCCGCAGAGGTACTCATTTTGTAATAAAACCCTTCATACGTGCGCAGATCGTGTGATTATTTGGAGCTTTGGAAATTTGATTGCTTGTACGATTACTATGGGGTCAAAACACACTTTGTTCCCCAAATTGAAGAATCAGACCACCCCCAAAGCGTGCCCATGGAAGCGTCTACTCGCAAGGTGTTTTTTGAGAGAAAAAAAACTCCATCCGCGGAGGTACTCATTTTGCAATAATTCCCTTCAAACGTCCAGAGATCCGGTGATTATTTGGAGCTTTGAAAATTTGATTGCTTGTACGATGACTATCGGGCCAAAACACACTTCCTTCCCCAAATTGAAGAATCAGACCTCCCCCAAAGTGTGCCAATGGAAGCGTCAACTCGCAAGGAGCGATTTGAGAGGAAAAAACTCCATCCGCGGAGGTACTCATTTTGTAATAATCCCCTTCAAATGTCCGGAGATCCGGTGATTATTTGAAGCTTTGGAAATTTGATTGCTTGTACGATGACTTTGGGGTCAAAACACACTTCGTTCCCCAAATTGAAGAGTCAGACCCCGCTCAAATTTTGCCACTGGAAGCGTCAACTCGCAAGGAGTGTTTTGAGAGAAAGAAAATTCCATCCGCGGAGGTACTCATTTTGCAATAAACCCCTCCAAAGGTGCGGAGATCGTGTGATTATTTGGAGCTTTGACAATTCGATCTTGTACGATGACTATGGGGTCAAAACACACTTCTTCCCCCAAATTGAAGAGTCAGACCCCGCTCAAAGTGTGCCCCTGGAAGCGTCAACTCGCAAGGAGCGTTTTGAGAGAGAAAAGTTCCATCCGCGGAGGTACTCATTTTGTAATAAACCCCTTCAAAAGTCCGGAGATCGTGTGATTATTTGGAGGTTTGGAAATTTGATTGGTTGTACGATGACTGTGGGGTCAAAACACACTTCGTTCCCCAAATTGCAGTGTCAGACCCCGCTCAAAGTGTGCCCCTGGAAGCGTCAAATCGCAAGGAGTGTTTTGAGAGAGAAAAATTCCATCCGCGGAGGTACTCATTTTGCAAAAAAACCCTTCAAACGTCCGGAGATCCGGTGATTATTTGGAGCTTTGGAAATTTGATTGCTTGTACGATTACTATGGGGTCAAAACACACTTCCTTCCCCAAATTGAAGAATCAGACCTCTCCCAAAGTGTGCCCCTGGAGGCATCAACTCGCAAGGAGCGTTTTGGGAAAAGGAAACTCCATCCGCGGAGGGACTCGTTTTGCAATAGTCCCCTTCAAACGTCTCGAGACCGTCTGATTATTTGGCGCTTTGGAAATTTGATTGCTTGTAGGATGACTCTGGAGTCAGAACACACTTCGTTCTCCAAGTTGAAGAGTCAGACCTCTCCCAAAGTGTGGCCATGGAAGCGTCAACTCGCAAGGAGCGTTTTGAGAGAAAAAAACTCCATCCGCGGATGGACTCATTTTGCAATAAACCCCTTCAAAGGTACGGAGATCGTGTGATTATTTGGAGCTTTGACAATTTGATTGCTTGTACGATGACTATGGGGTCAAAACACACTTCGTTCTCCAAATTGAAGAGTCAAACCCCGCTCAAAGTGTGCCCCTGGAAGCGTCAACTCGCAAGGAGTGTTTTGAGAGAAACAAGTTCCATCCGCGGAGGTACTCATTTTGTAATAAACCCCTTCAAACGTCCGGAGATCGTGTGATGATTTGGAGCTTTGGAAATTTGATTGCTTGTACGATGACTATGGGGTCAAAACACACGTCGTTCCGCAAATTGCAGTGTCAGACCCCGCTCAAAGTGTGCCCCTGGAAGCGTCTACTCGCAAGGTGTTTTTTGAGAGAAAAAAAACTCCATCCGCGGAGGTACTCATTTTGCAATAAACCCCTCCAAAGGTGCGGAGATCGTGTGATTATTTGGAGCTTTGACAATTTGATTGCTCGTACGATGACTATGGGGTCAAAACACACTTCTTTCCCCAAATTGAAGAGTCAGACCCCGCTCAAAGTGTGCCCCTGGAGGCGTCAACTCGCAAGGAGTGTTTTGAGAGAAAAAGGTTCCATCCGCGGAGGTACTCATTTTGTAATAAACCCCTTCAAACGTCCGGAGATCGTGTGATTATTTGGAGCTTTGAAAATTTGATTGCTTGTACGATTACTATGGGGTCAAAACACACTTCCTTCCCCAAGTTGAAGAGTCAGACCCCGCTCAAAGTGTGCCCCTGGAAGCGTCAACTCGCAAGGAGTGTTTTGAGAGAAAAAACTCCATCCGCGAAGGTACTCATTTTGCAATAATCCCCTTCAAACGTCCCGAGATCTGGTGATTATTTGGCGCTCTGGCAGTTTTATTGCCTGTACGATGACTTTGGGGTCAACACACACTTCGTTCCCCAAATTGAAGAGTCAGACCCCGCTCAAATTGTGCCTCTGAAAGCGTCCACTCGCAAGGAGTGTTTTGAGAGAAAAAAACTGTATCCGCGGAGGTACTCATTTTGTAATAATCCCCTTCAAATGTCCGGAGATCCGGTGATTATTTGGAGGTTCGGAAATTTGATTGGTTGTACGATGACTATGGGGTCAAAACACACGTCGTTCCCCTAATTGCAGTGTCAGACCCCGCTCAAAGTGTGCCCCTGGAAGCGTCTACTCGCAAGGTGTTTTTTGAGAGAAAAAAGTTCCATCCGCGGAGGTACTCATTTTGCAATAAACCCCTCCAAAGGTGCGGAGATCGTGTGATTATTTGGAGGTTTGGAAATTTGATTGGTTGTACGATGACTATGGGGTCAAAACACACTTCTTTCCCCAAATTGAAGAGTCAGACCCCGCTCAAAGTGTGCCCCTGGAAGCGTCAACTCGCAAGGAGTGTTTTGAGAGAAAAAAACTCCGTCCGCGGAGGTACTCATTTTGTAATAAACCCCTTCAAACGTCCGGAGATCGTGTGATTATTTGGAGGTTTGGAAATTTGATTGGTTGTACGATGACTATGGGGTCAAAACACACTTCGTTCCCCAAATTGCAGTGTCAGACCCCGCTCAAAGTGTGCCCCTGGAAGCGTCAACTCGCAAGGAGTGTTTTGAGAGAGAAAAATTCCATCCGCGGAGGTACTCATTTTGCAATAAAACCCTTCAAACGTCCGGAGATCCGGTGATTATTTGGAGCTTTGGAAATTTGATTGATTGTTCGATTACTATGGGGTCAAAACACACTTCCTTCCCCAAATTGAAGAATCAGACCTCTCCCAAAGTGTGCCCCTGGAAGCGTCAACTCGCAAGGAGCGTTTTGGGAAAAAGAAACTCCATCCGCGGAGGGACTCGTTTTGCAATAATCCCCTTCAAACGTCCCGAGACCGTCTGATTATTTGGCGCTTTGGAAATTTGATTGCTTGTAGGATGACTCTGGAGTCAGAACACACTTCGTTTGCCAAGTTGAAGAATCAGACCTCTCCCAAAGTGTGGCCATGGAAGCGTCAACTCGCAAGGAGCGTTTTGAGAGAAAAAAACTCCATCCGCGGAGGTACTCATTTTGCAATAAACCCCTTCAAGGGTGAGGAGATCGTGTGATTATTCGGAGCTTTGACAATTTGATTGCTTGTACGATGACTATGGGGTCAAAACACACTTCGTTCCCCAAATTGAAGAGTCAAACCCCGCTCAAAGTGTGCCCCTGGAAGCGTCAACTCGCAAGGAGTGTTTTGAGAGAAAAAAGTTCCATCCGCGGAGGTACTCATTTTGTAATAAACCCCTTCAAACGTCCGGAGATCATGTGATGATTTGGAGCTTTGGAAATTTGATTGCTTGTACGATGACTATGGGGTCAAAACACACTTCTTTCCCCAAATTGAAGAGTCAGACCCCGCTCAAAGTGTGCCCCTGGAAGCGTCAACTCGCAAGGAGTGTTTTGAGAGAAAAAGGTTCCATCCGCGGAGGTACTCATTTTGTAATAAACCCCTTCAAACGTCCGGAGATCGTGTGATTATTTGGAGCTTTGAAAATTTGATTGCTTGTACGATTACTATGGGGTCAAAACACACTTCGTTCCCCAAATTGAAGAATCAGACCTCTCCCAAAGTGTGCACATGGAAGCGTCAACTCGCAAGGAGCGATTTGAGAGGAAGAAAATCCATCCGCGGAGGTACTCGTTTTGTAATAAACCCCTTCAAACGTCCCGGGATCTGGTGATTATTTGGCGCTCCGGCAGTTTAATTGCTTGTACGATGACTATGGGGAAAAACACACTTCGTTCCCCAAATTGAAGAGTCAGACCCCGCTCAAAGTGTGCGCCTGGAAGCGTCAACTCGCAAGGAGTGTTTTGAGAGAAAAAAACTCTATCCGCGGAGGTACTCATTTTGTAATAAAACCCTTCAAACATGCGGGGATCGTGTGATTATTTGGAGCTTTGGAAATTTGATTGCTTGTACGATTACTATGGAGTCAAAACACACTTTGTTCCCCAAATTGAAGAATCAGACCTCCCCCAAAGCGTGCCCATGGAAGCGTCAACTCGCAAGGAGTGTTTTGAGAGGAAAAAACTCCATCCGCGGAGGTACTCATTTTGCAATAGTCCCCTTCAAACGTCCAAAGATCCGGTGATTATTTGGAGCTTTGGAAATCTGTGAAAGTGCTGCCCTGGGTCGTTGTGGGTGCCGGAGGGCTCGGGGCCGGCAAGACCAGTAGGGCAGGCACGCGAGGAGTCTCCCTGAATGCTGCTATTGGGGGTGGAACCGGATACTCGGACACCAACAGAGGCGAGAGCAGCAACAACTGAAGCAAGGTCCATGTTGATTGTGGTCCGGCAGAAAATCCCAGTCTATGAAGAAAATTGATGCGAATTATTCTAAATACATCTGAGTGTCCAAAACTGTCTGAAAAGATTTAAATAATCCAATTATGTAAAAATGTTTGGCCGATCTGGCCCGCGAGCGCGCGTCAGCGGCAAATGGCGATTCCAGCTAAAATAGCGGAACGCGGCGGATTTACAGGAAATGGACCGCGGAATCAAATCCGGCATATCAGAAATATATAGGAAATATCCTGAGACTCAGCTGCGAGGCGGCGATTCCGCCGAAGCAAGGAAAATGACCAAAATGTAGCCAATCTGGGCAGAATGTCTGAAAATCTGAGCAGATGGGGCTAGCCGCACTTACACTCCCCCTCCAAAAACACACTGGGGTGTGTCGCTACGTCAACGAAGAACGTAGTGCGGGTAAGTCCCAGAAAAAAATAGAAATGTAGCCTCGATGGGGCGAAATCTGCTTGATCTGACCTGATTTGGGCTGAATTGGCACTGAATCAGGCTGGATGAACCTGAAATGAGACAGAATGAGAAGTGACGAACAGTCCTCCGTGCAGTAAAACATTAGGTCAAGGGCTAAAAAGCATGTAAACGTATCGAGAATCGATACCAAACCATGCATTGGTTGAGAATGAGGTAGATTATTGGTGGACTGAGTGGGGGGATCAAGAATTGGAGTGACATCTCAGCGCTCTGGCACAGTTTCGCTGTCGCGGGCACGCTACGGTGTCCTCGCCGAACTCTACATCGTGTTATCCCGCTTTTCTCGTTCTGACAAGTGCAGCATGTGCTTCAGATTTGGCGCATCTGGTGGATGATCACATGATTCAGCAAAAATGAGAGTCAATTTGAGCAGAGATGAAGGAGATTAAACAATCACAGAGAGGAAAAACAAATACAAATGTAGTCTACAGACCCTAAGTGAACCACCGAAGGTAGAGATGTTCTTCTGTTCACTTAGATTGAAACAGATCTTCGAGGAATGATGGGAGATGACAAGGAAATCAATCTAAATTGTCCTAACATGAGTAAATTCCCTGAGATGAAGGTGAAATGAAGCGGAATGTGTACAACTGAAACTACCAACACCTTCGTTTAGACTAAAGTTAATATATATTGTCGTTTATTCAGCTCAATTGTGCTTTCCGGCACGTTGGTTCGCGAGCATCTAACAGATTCTATGAAAATGTGGATCATGTGATGATGCATCATGATGGGACATGCTGGCCCTGGATCCGTGGCATGTAACACGCCGAAGGTTCGTTGAAGGCGCTTTACTGACAGTATATAACTGAGAGACACCGAATTTACAGTGGCGGTGGTGTCAATCGACTTGGACAAGGCCAATCTTTCGAATGAGTCCCACAAGACACTTGGATTCACCATTTTCGACAGTTTCAGGTCGGATTGAGCTCACATTGGCGTGTGCCAAAAATACAACGAAGCTTACGGACTTCAGAGATGGCTGTTAGAAGTCCCTAGAGCTCCTATCTGAGGATTGTCTGAACAATTGACGTCTGGGTTTCGTACAACAGTGGCAGAATGATGGACAAACCTGAGAAATTCAAGGTAAATTTGAGGGTCCTGGATCTGAATCTGGACTTTGGCGTCAGCATCACAGCAAATGAAGGTGAGATCTGAGTTCCTGGCGTCGCCTCTAGGGCAGGCAGTACTACAGGGGTTGCCTGTAGGGGTGAATGTCGCTGAAAGGGGCGACTGTCGCTGGCCAGCGTTTTGATTATGTACATTTGCTTCCATCTGCACGAGTAGCCAAATTCCAAAGATGCACAGACCAACAGAGACAAGATTACCCCGAATCTGCCTGAATTAAGCCTGAGTTTGGTTTTTTCTGAACACGGCAGCACACTCCGTCAGCGTATCTACGCCTTGTCTGCCGAACGGAGACCAAAGAAAAGTTGATTGACGTCAAATTATCAAACATTCGCAGTTCTCCACATCATGACATAAACAGAAAGGATGAACAGTGGATTGAGCAGAATGTGGTAGGATGGCTTCCTCAATTCGGCCAAGCACGAATACATGTGACCACCAACCTGTCTGGCCTGGCCCTCGTACGGCTTGGACGCTGCAAATCAGCGGCCGAACTCGAAGCTTGGTCTCCATTTGGCTCCTGGGCTGGCCTGACCGCAGGAGGAGGGATCGACGGATCAGCCCTGGAATGTGGCTGCTGAGGGCCGTAAAAGGCTGGATCTCGATTCACCACAGGTCGTTTTCCGTCGCTCTCCACTTGTCTGTCTGGTTTCGACAAACAATCTGTCAGGAGTACTCCAATTTCGGGGTGCTTCTTGAGGAAATCAATGAACCCCTTGGTGTACCCATGGACAAAAGATTGGGCTGGTTCCCAGTTGTTGTGACTGGAATCAAAGCCCCTCCACTCACACAGAAATTCCCATTCGCCCTTGGCGTCACGTCTTGCTTCAACAATCCTCTTGAGTTCGTACTTCCCCCCTTCGATGACCCGATCAGACAAGTGTTTCGCAGTCCAAAAAAGGGGTTTAACTCGATCCTTGGGGGAGGGGATCTCTCTCTTGAGGCGATCGCCCGACACGTCAATTTCCCTGCTGACATCTACACGAATCCTCCACCTGTTCTCACCAAGACGCGCTGTAACAGCGAATGGCCCCTCCCACAAGGGAAGAAGCTTGTCATCTCCGTCCAGGGTGGTTTCGGATTTTCGAAGCCAAACTCGATCATCGACTTCAAAATTGTGGGGGTTTTTTCGGCCTTGATTCTGGACCCAAAGCCAGTCAGCTTGATGCTTCTCGATTAATTTCGACACAGTTTTATCTGCTCGTTGGACTTCGTCCAAAAACAGCGAAGCATCTTTACAGGGGCGAGGATTATTCAACGGCATGTTCCACCAACACTTTCTTCGTCCAAAGACAATTTCATTTGGAGAAAGGCCATGATACAAAGGCGTGTTGTGGTAACGGCGAAGCAATGCGAAGAGAACTTCCATCCAATGGAAATCCTTTTCACTCGCGAGCTCCTTACGAAGCATATTTATTATTGAGCGGCCGGCTCTTTCGCCAGGCAGCGCTCGATGCGAGTGGATTTCACATCGGAGGTGGTGGATTCCAAGGCGAGCACACAATTCTCTCCACCATTCGGAGGTGTACTCTTTGCCTGAATCCGTGACCACCTCGGATGGGACGTCCCAGCCTCCCATCCAGGTCTGCGCGCACCACTTGGCGGCAGCCTTGCCAGTCATCGACTCAATGTTGCAAGGCAACACTTGAATGTAGCCGGAATGACGGCACTGAATGAGGAGCACACCATTGACTTTTTTGTTAGTCCTATGGCACTCTTCGTCATCGAGTTCACCGAGAGAGAAGAAATCACTGGTGACTCTGTTAAGTAGGCGCTCCGGAATAGGATGAGGCCTCAGATGGCCGTGCTTCTTCGCGCTGGGGGGCGTCGAGACAGCACATTGGGCGCATCCAGCGGCTACTTTCATGCAGTGAGTATATAGCCGTGAGCCAAACAACCTATGTTTAATCATCGACCACAGTCGACGTCCATGTGCGTGGGGGGACTCCCATTTATGCCACCAGTTTAACACTCGGGGGGCCAGGGCGTCTGGTACGCACAATTTACCCTCCATCCACAGCTTCCCCCCATCCAACGAGTACTCAGCAAAAATCCCATCCTTGTGAGCATCTTTGGATTGGAGATTTCCAAAGACCTCTTTAAACATGGGATCCTGCAGATAATCGGACGTCCAGTCACGGATGATCAGGGAATCTTTAGGCAGGGGTGGAGTTTTGGCCGGATCTCGACGCTTAATGCCCTGGATCAACCGAAATCTACTTACTCGTCGGGTATAGTCAAACCGTTTCACACTCCCTGAGGAGGGATCGGTGACTTTTTCCACGACTTTCAGCGTTTTGGTGCAGATCTCATGAGCATGCGCCGGATCTGTGATGGCCGTGATGTCGTGACACGGCAATGCGTGCTGTTTAACAGCGCACTGCATGCATGCACGTCGAATGAGTTTCTTTTCTTCCTGATCCCATTCGATGATGACATGGCGGTCCTGCTCCGTACCATGGATGTTGGTACTTTGCAGCCCCTCTGAGGCGGGGTAAGCCCATCGGCTCAGAGCATCCGCTACCGTGTTGTGTTTTCCAGGCAAGTACGACACATGGAGGTCAAACAGAGAGAGAAATTCGTGCCATCTGGCCCGTCGACCAGCTGGGCTCGCGACAGTATCAATGTGTTCAGTGGCCCAATACTCCAGAGATCGATGATCCGTCAGGACCTCGACTCGATTGGTGCCAACCCACGATTGGTACTTTTTTAAAGCACAGATGATGGCATATGTTTCTTGCTCACGCGGCGACCATTGCATTTGGCGTGGGGCTAGCTTCCGAGACCAAAATGCAAGAGGGTAATGATCGCCGGTGGCTTCATCAACCTGTTCAAGGACAGCTCCGATCGCGTACCTCGAAGCGTCAGTTCTAATGTGGAAGGGTCGGTCAAATTGGGGCACATGCAACGTGGCGACTTCGCAGAGGGCTGCCTTCAAGTGATGGAAGGCCTCCTCGCACTCGTCAGTCCACTTGACACGAACCTTTGAACCTGCCTTGCCCGCATCTCTCCCTACCTTCAGTAATTCAGTGAGGGGGGCAGCAAATTTGGCATAATTCGGCACAAAAGTGTGGTAAAAATTGCAACAACCCAGGAATCCTCTCAACCCCGTGATCGTCTCAGGGCGCTTCCACTTCTGAATAGCGACGAGCTTCCCTGGACTGGGTCGTCGGGTGCCATTCTCTAGGAGAGAACCACAAAATTCGACTGATTTTAAAAATAATCTTCCCTTCTTTGGCCCACAAATCAGCTGATTGGCGTCAAGAATGTCCAAAACTTGGTTCAGCTGCTTCTCATGTAGGGCCACCAGCTCGGCTTCGGTCAGTCCCTCCCCTTCCGTCGCGATGATTATGTCATCTATGTACACGCTCACGAAGGCACGAAGCTCAGGATGGGTAGTGAACAGCACATCCTCCATCATTCTTTGAAAAAATGAAGGGGCGTTCTTCAGGCCCATGGGCATGACCGTCCATTGGACTGGGCCACATGGCGTGCACATACAGGTGAGAGGTCGGCTGTCCTTCCTCAACGGCATTTGGTGAAAGCCGTGACGAAGATCCAGCACAGAAAACAAACGACCTCTCGCCCTCTTGGCGATTTCCTCCTCAATGAGGGGCAGGGGGTGCGAATCCGCCTTGGTTTCGGCGTTGAGATTGCGAAAATCAACAACCATTCGCCAACCATCAATGGTGTTCTGGTCTGCAGGCGGTGGCTTCGGGACTGTGAAGGGTGCACAGCACCATTCGCTGGTCATACAACCCTCAAGCCAACCAAAATCCCTGAGATTTCTCTCGATGATTTTTCTGAGTATCTCATGTTTGTGTCCATGATTTTCATAAGGGCGCTGTTTTTTTGCCTTGTACCCTTCACGAAGCTCGATGAAGGCTTCACCAAACTGTCCACGGACAGGGGGGTCTTTGATCAACTTCCCTGAAAGAGTTGTGTCCTTCCGTTCCTCAAAAATCTTCTCTCTTGACTTGGAACACAATTCAGTGTCCACCTGATCGCCAGGAATTACTGTCGAAAAAACTTTGGCGACTTCTTCGGAGGTAGTTCTTCAGCCCATCCGCAGAGGTAGTTCTTTTGCAATAGTCCCCCTCGAACGTCTTGAGATCTGGTGATTATTTGGAGCTTGGGAAATTTGATTGCTTGTACGATGACTCTGGAGTCAAGACACAGTTCGTTCCCCAAATGGAAGAGTCAAACCCCGCTCAAAGTGTGCCCATGGAGGCGTCCACTCGCAAGGAGTGTTTTGAGAGAAAAAACCCCCATCCGCGAAGGTACTCATTTTGCAAAAAATCCCCTTCAAACGTCCCGAGACCGGGTGATTATTTGGAGCTTTGGAAATTTGATTGCTTGTAGGAAGACTCTGGGGTCGAAACACACTTCGTTCCCCAAATTGACGAATCAGACCTCTCCCAAAGTGTGGCCATGGAAGCGTCAACACGCAAGGAGTGTTTTGAGAGAAAAAAACTACATCCGCGGAGGTACTCATTTTGCAATAATCCCCCTCAAACGTCCGGAGATCGTGTGATTATATGGAGCTTTGGAAATTTGATTGCTTGTACGATGACTCTGGGGTCAAAACACACTTTGTTCCCCTAATTGAAGAGTCAGACCCCGCTCAAAGTGTGCCCATGGAAGCGTCAACTCGCAAGGAGCGTTTTGGGAGAAAAAAACTCCATCCGCGGAGGTACTCGTTTTGCAATAATCCCCTTCAAACGTCCCGAGACCTTGTGATTATTTGGAGCTTTGGAAATTTGATTGCTTGTACGATGACTATGGGGTCAAAACACAGTTCGTTCCCCAAATGGAAGAGTCAGACCCCGCTCAAAGTGTGCCCATGGAAGCGTCCACTGGCAAGGAGTGTTTTGAGAGAAAAAAACTCGATCCGCGAAGGTACTCATTTTGCAATAATCCCCTTCAAACGTCCCAAGACCGGGTGATTATTTGGAGCTTTGGAAGTTTGATTGCTTGTAGGATGACTCTGGAGTCAAAACACACTTCGTTCCCCAAATTGAAGAAGCAGACCTCTCCCAAAGTGTGGCCATGGAAGCGTCAACTCGCAAGGAGTGTTTTGAGAGAAGAAAACCCCATCCGCCGAGGTAGTCATTTTGCAATAGTCCCCCTCGAACGTCTTGAGATGGTGTGATTTTTTGGAGCTTGGGAAATTTGATTGCTCGTACGATGACTCTGAGGTCGAAACACACTTCGTTCCCCAAATTGAAGAAGCAGACCTCTCCCAAAGTGTGGCCATGGAAGCGTCAACTCGCAAGGAGTGTTTTGAGAGAAAAAAACTACATCCGCGGAGGTACTCATTTTGCAATAATCCCCCTCAAACGTCCGGAGATCGGGTGATTATTTGGAGCTTTGGAAATTTGACTGCTTGTACGATGACTCTGGGGTCAAAACACACTTCGTTCCCCAAATTGAAGAGTCAGACCCCGCTCAAAGTGTGCCCATGGAAGCGTCAACTCGCAGGGAGCGTTTTGGGAGAAAAAAACTCCACCCGCGGAGGTACTCGTTTTGCAATAATCCCCTTCAAACGTCCCGAGACCGTGTGATTATTTGGAGCTTTGGAAATTTGGTTGCTTGTACGATGACCCTGGGGTCAAAACACACTTCGTTCCCCAAATTGAAGAGTCAGACCCCGCTCAAAGTGTGCCCATGGAAGCGTCAACTCGCAAGGAGCGTTTTGGGAGAAAAAAACTCCACCCGCGGAGGTACTCGTTTTGCAATAATCCCCTTCAAACGTCCCGAGACCGTGTGATTATTTGGAGCTTTGGAAATTTGTTTGCTTGTACGATGACTCTGGGGTCAAAACACACTTCGTTCCCCAAATTGAAGAGTCAGACCCCGCTCAAAGTGTGGCCATGGAAGCGTCAACTCGCAAGGATCGTTTTGGGAGAAGGAAATTCCATTCCCGGAGGGACTCGTTTTGCAATAATCCCCTTCAAACGTCCCAAGACCGTGTGATTATTTGGAGCTTTGGAAATTTGATTGCTTGTAGGATGACTCTGGAGTCAAAACACACTTCGTTCCTCAAATTCAAGAATCAGACCTCTCCCAAAGTGTGGCCATGGAAGCGTCAACTCGCAAGGAGCGTTTTGAGAGAAAAAAACTCCATCCGCGGAGGTACTCATTTTGCAATAAACCTCTTCCAAGGTTCTGAGACCGGGTGATTATTTGGAGCTTTGGAAATTTGATTACTTGTACGGTGACTATGGGGTCAAAACACACTTCGTTCCCCAAATTGAAGAATCAGACCTCCCCCAAAGTGTGCCCATGTAAGCGTCAACTCGCAAGGAGCGATTGGAGAGGAAAAAACTCTACTCATTTTGCAATAATCCCCTTCAAACGTCCGGAGATCCGGTCATTATTTGGAGCTTTGGAACTTTGATTGCTTGTACGATGACTATGGGGCCAAAACACACTTCGTTCCCCAAATTGAAGGATCAGACCTCTCCCAAAGTGTGGCCATGGAAGCGTCAACTCGCAAGGAGTCTTTTGAGAGGAAAAAACTCCATCCGCGGAGGTAATCATTTTGTAATAATCCCCTTCAAACGTCTGGAGATCCGGTGATTATTTGGAGCTTTGGAAATTTGATTGCTTGTACGATGACTTTGGGGTCCAAACACACTTCGTTCCCCAAATTGAAGAGTCAAACCCCGCTCAAAGTCTGCCCCTGGAAGCGTCAACTCGCAAGGAGCGTTTTGGGGAAAAAAACTCCATCCGCGGAAGTACTCATTTTGCAATAATCCCCCTCAAACGTCCGGAGATCGTGTGATTATTTGGAGCTTTGGAAATTTGATTACTTGTACGATGACTATGGGGTCCAAACACACTTCGTTCCCCAAGTGGAAGAGTCAGACCCCGCTCAAAGTGTGGCCCCGGAAGCGTCAACTCGCAAGGAGCGTTTTGGGAGAAAAAAACACCATCCGCGGAGGTACTCATTTTGTAATAATCCCCTTCAAACGTCCGGAGATCCGGTGATTATCTGGAGCTTTGGAAATTTGATTGCTTGTACGATGACTTTGGGGTCGCAAGACACTTCGTTCCCCTAAATGAAGAGTCAAACCCCGCTCAAAGTGTGCCCCTGGAAGCGTCCACTCGCAAGGAGCGTTTTGGGAAAAAAAAACTCCATCCGCGGAGGTACTCATTTTGCAATAAACCCCTTGAAACGTCCCGAGACCGGGTGATTATTTAGAGCTTTTGAAATTTGTTTGCTTGTAAGATGACTATGGGGTCAAAAAACACTTCGTTCCCCAACTTGAAAAGTCAGACCTCTCCCAAAGTGTGGCCATGGAAGCGTCAACTCGCAAGGAGTGTTTGGAGAGAAAAAAACTACATCCGCGGAGGTAGTCATTTTGCAATAATCCCCCTCAACCGTCCGGAGATCGTGTGATTATTTGGAGCTTTCGAAATTTGATTGCTTGTACCATGACTATGGGGTCAAAACACACTTCGTTCCCCAAATGGAAGAGTCAGACCCCGCTCAAAGTGTGCCCCTGGAAGCGTCCATGCGCAAGGAGTGTTTTGCGAGGAAAAAACTCCATCCGCGGAGGTACTCATTTTGCAATAGTCCCCCTCAAACGTCCGGAGGTCCGGTGATTATTTGGAGATTTGGACCTTTGATTGCTTGCACGATGACTATGGGGCCAAAACGCACTTTGTTCCCCAAATTGGAGAATCAGACCTCTCCCAAAGTGTGCCCCTGGAAGCGTCAACTCGCAAGGAGCGAATTGAGAGGAAAAAACTCCATCCGCGGAGGTACTGATTTTGTAATAATCCCCTTCAAACGTGCGGAGATCGTGTGATTATTTGGAACTTTGGAAATTTGATTGCTTGTACGATGACTATGGGGTCCAAACACACTTCGTTCCCCAAATTAAAGAGTTAGACCCCGCTCAAAGTGTGCCCCTGGAAGCGTCAACTCGCAAGGAGCGATTTGGGAGGAAAAAACTCCGTCCGCGGAGGTACTCGTTTTGTAATAAACCCCTTCAAACGTGCGGAGATCGTGTGATTTTTTGGAGCTTTGGAAATTTGATTGCTTGTACGATGACTATGGGGTCAAAACACACTTCGTTCCCCAAATGCTGAGTCAGACCCCGCTCAAAGTGTGCCCCTGGAAGCGTCCATTCGGAAGGAGTGTTTTGAGAGAAAAAAACTCCATCCGCGAAGGTACTCATTTTGCAATAAACCACTGCAAACGTCCCTGGACCGGGTGATTATTTGGAGCTTTCGAAATTGGCGTGCTTGTAGGATGTAGGACACACTACGTTCCCCAAATTGAAGAATCAGACCTCTCCCAAAGTGTGGCCATGGAAGCGTCAACTCGCAAGGAGTGTTTTGAGAGGAAAGAACTACATCCGTGGAGGTACTCATTTTGCAATAATCCCCCTCAAACGTCCGGAGATCGTGTGATTATTTGGAGCTTGGGAAATTTGATTGCTTGTACGATGACTATGGGGTCAAAACACAGTTCGTTCCCCAAATGGAAGAGTCAGACCCCGCTCAAAGTTTGCCCATGGAAGCGTCCACTCGCAGGGAGTGTTTTGAGAGAAAAAAACTCCATCCGCGAAGGTACTCATTTTGCAATAATCCCCTTCAAACGTCCCGAGACCGGGTGATTATTTGGAGCTTTGGAAATTTGATTGCTTGTAGGTTGACTCTGGGGTCAAAACACACTTCGTTCCCCAAATTGGAGAGTCAGACCTCTCCCAGAGTGTGGCGATGGAAGCGTCAAGTCGCAAGGAGTGTTTTGAGAGAAAAAAACCCCATCCGCGGAGCTACTCATTTTGCAATAATCACCCTCGAACGTCCTGAGGTCGTGTGATTATTTGGAGGTTTGGAAATTTGTATTCTTGTACGATTACTATGGGGTCAAAACACACTTCGTTCCCCAAATTGAAGAATCAGACCTCTCCCAAAGTGTGCCCATGGAAGCGTCAATTCGCAAGGAGCGATTTGAGAGGAAAAAACTCCATCCGCGGAGGTACTCATTTTGCAATAATCCCCCTCAAACGTCCAGAGATGTGGTGATTATTTGGAGCTTTGGAAATTTGATTGCTTGTAGGATGACTCTGGGGTCAAAACACACTTCGCTCTGCAAATGGAAGAGTCAGACCCCGCTCAAACTGTGCCCATGGAAGCGTCCACTCGCAAGGAGTGTTTTCAGTGAAAAAAACTCCATCCGCGGAGGTACTCATTTTGCAATAAAACCCTTCAAACGTCCCGAGACCGTGTGACTATTTGGAGCTTTGGAAATTTGATTGCTTGTACGATGACTATGGGGTCAAAACACACTTGGTTCCCCAAATTGAAGAGTCAGACCCCGCTCAAAGTGTGCCCATGGAAGCGTCCATCCGCAAGGATTGTTTTGAGAGGAAAAAACTCCATCCGGGGAGGTACTCATTTTGCAATAAACCCCTTCAAACGTCCCGAGACCGTGTGATTTTTTGGATCTTTGGAACTTTGATTGCTTGTACGATGATTTTGGGGCCAAAACACACTTCGTTCCGCAAATTGAAGAATGAGACCTCTCCCAAACCGTGGCCATGGAAGCGTCAACTCGCAAGGAGCGTTTTGGGAGAAAAAACTTCATCCGCGGAGGTACTCATTTTGTAATAAACCCCTTCAAACGTGCGGAGATTGTGTGATTATTTGGCGCTTTGCAAATTTGATTGCTTGTACGATTACTATGGGGTCAAAACGCACTTCGTTCCCCAAATTGAAGAATCAGACCTCTCCCCCAAGTGTGCCCATGGAAGCGTCAACTCGCAAGTAGCGATTTGAGAGGCAAAAACTCCATCCGCGGAGGTACTCATTTTGCAATAATCCCCTTCAAACGTCCGGAGATCCGGTGATTTTTTGGAGCTTTGGAAATTTGATTGCTTTTACCCTGACTATAGGGTCCAAACACACTTCGTTCCCCAAGTGGAAGAGTCAGACCCCGCTCAAACTGTGGCCGTGGAAGAGTCAACTCGCAAGGAGTGTTTTGGGAGAAAAAAACTCCATCAGCGGAGGGACTCGTTTTGCAATAATCTCCATCAAACGTCCGGAGATCGTGTGATTTTTTGGTGCTTTGGAAATTTGATTGCTTGTACGATGACTCTGGAGTCAAAACACACTTCGTTCCCCAAATTGAAGAATCAAACCTCTCCCAAAGTGTGCCCATGGAAGCGTCAACTCGCAAGGAGTGTTTTCTGAGAACAAAACTCCATCCGTGGAGGTACTCATTTTGCAATAATCCCCTTCAAACGTGCGGAGATCGTGTGGTTATTTGGACATTTGGAAATTTGATTGTTTGTACGATGACTATGGGGTCAAAACAAACTTCGTTCCCCAAATTGAAGAGTCACACCCCGCTCAAAGTGTGCCCCTGGAAGCGTCAACTCGCAAGGAGCGTTTTGGGAGAAAAAAACTCCATCCGCGGACGGACGCCTTTTGCAATAATCCCCTTCAAACGTCCCGAGATCGTGTGATTATTTGGAGCTTTGGAAATTTGATTGCTTGTATGATGACTATGGGGTCAAAACACGGGTCGTTCCCCAAATTGAAGAGTCACACCCCGCTCAAAGTGTGCCCCTGGAAGCGTCAACTCGCAAGGAGCGTTTTGGGAGAAAAAACTCCATCCGCGGTGGTACTCATTTTGCAATAATCCCCTTGAAACGTCCGGAGATCGTGTGATTATTTGGAGCTTTGGAAATTTGATTGCTTGTACGATGACTTTGGAATCAAAAAACACTTCGTTCCCCAAATTGAAGAATCAGACCTCTCCCAAGGTGTGCCCATGGAAGCGGCAACTCGCAGGGAGCGATTTGGGAGGAAAAAGCTCCATCCGCGGAGGTACTCGTTTTGTAATAAACCTCTTCAAACGTCCAGAGATCTGGTGATTATTTGGAGCTTTGGAACTTTGATTGCTTGTACGATGACTATGGGGCCAAAACACACTTTGTTCCCCAAATTGAAGAATCAGACCTCTCCCAACGTGTGCCCATGGGAGTGTCAACTCGCAAGGAGCGATTTGACAGGAAAAAATTCCATCCGTGGAGGTACTGATTTTGTAATAATCCCCTTCAAACGTCTGGAGATTGTGTGATTATTTGGAGCTTTGGAAATTTGGTTGGGTGTACGATGACTTTGGGGTCAAAACACACTTCGTTCCCCAAATTGAAGAGTCAGACCCCGCTCAAAGTGTGCCTCTGGAAGCGTCAACTCGCAAGGAGCGTTTTGGGAGGCAAAAAACTCCATCCACGGAGGGACTCGTTTTGCAATAATCCCCTTCAAACGTCCCGAGACCGTGTGATTATTTGGAGCTTTGTAAATTTGATTGCTTGTAGGATGACTTTGGGGTCAAAACACACTTCGTTCCCCAAATTGAAGAGTCAGACCCCGCTCAAAGTGTGCGCCTGGAAGCGTCAACTCGCAAGGAGTGTTTTGAGAGAAAAAACCTCCATCCGCAGAGGGACTCGTTTTGCAATAGTCCCCCTCACCCTTCCGGAGATCGTGTGATTATTTGGAGCTTTGGAAAAGGAGTGTTTGGAGAGAAAAAAACCCCATCCGCGGAGGGACTCATTTTGCAATAAACCCCCTCAAACGTGCGGAGATCGTGTGATTGTTTGGAGCTTTGGAAATTTGATTGCTTGTACGATGACTATGGGGTCAAAACAAACTTCTTTCCCCAAGTGGAAGAGTCAGACCCCGCTCAAAGTGTGCCCCTGGAAGCGTCAACTCGCAAGGAGCGTTTTGGGAGAAAAAAGCTCCCTCCGCGGCAGTACTCATTTTGCAACAATCCCCTTCAAACGTCCAGAGATCTGGTGCTTATTTGGCGCCGTGGAATTTTGATTGCTTGTACGATGACTATGGGGTCAAAACACACTTCGTTCCCCAAATTGAAGAGTGAAACCCCGCTCAAAGTGTGCCCGTGGAAGCGTCAACTCGCAAGGAGCGTTTTGGGAAAAAAAAACTACTTCCGCGGAGGGACTCGTTTTGCAATAATCCCCTTCAAACGTCCGGAGACCGTGTGATTATTTGGAGCTTTGGAAATTTAATTGCTCGTAGGATGACTCTGGAGTCAAAACACACTTCGTTCCCCAAGTTGAAGAATCAGACCCCGCTCAAAGTGTCGCCATGGAAGCGTCAACTCGCAAGGAGCGTTTTGAGAGAAAAAAACTCCATCCGCGGAAGTACTCATTTTGCAATAATCCCCCTCAAACGTGCGGAGATTGTATGATTATTTCGAGCTTTGGAAATTTGATTGCTTGTAGGATGACTCTGGAGTCAAAACACAGTTTGTTCCCCAAGTTGAAGAGTCAGACCCCGCTCAAAGTGTGCCCCTGAAAGCGTCTACTCGCAAGCATTTTTTGAGAGAAAAAAACTCCATCCGCGGAGGTACTCATTTTGTAATAAACCCCTTCAAACGTCCGGAGATCGTGTGATTATTTGGAGGTTGGGAAATTTGACTGGCTGTACGATGACTATGGGGTCAAAACACACTTCGTTCCCCAAATTGCAGTGTCAGACCCCGCTTAAAGTGTGCCCCTGGAAGCGTCTACTCGCAAGGAGTTTTTTGAGAGAAAAAAAACTCCATCCGCGGAGGTACTCATTTTGCAATAAACCCCTTCAAAGGTGCGGGGATGGTGTGATTATTTGAAGCTTTGACAATTTGATTGCTTGTACGATGACTATGGGGTCAAAACACACTTCGTTCCCCAAATTGAAGAGTCAGACCCCGCTCAAAGTGTGCCCCTGGAAGCGTCAACTCGCAAGGAGTGTTTTGAGAGAAAAAAGTTCCATCCGCGGAGGTACTCATTTTGTAATAACCCCCTTCAAACGTCCGGAGATCGTGTGATTATTTGGAGCTTTGGAAATTTGAATGCTTGTACGATTACTATGGGGTCAAAACACACTTCGTTCCCCGAATTGAAGAATCAGACCACTCCCAAAGTGTGCCCATGGAAGCGTCAACTCGCAAGGAGCGATTTGATAAGAAAAAACTCCATCCGCGGAGGTACTCATTTTGCAATAATCCCCTTCAAACGTCCAGAGATCCGGTGATTATTTGGAGCTTTGGAAATTTGATTGCTTGTACGATGACTATGGGGTCAAAACACACTTCGTTCCCCAAATTGAAGAGTCAGAACCAGCTCAAAGTGTGCGCCTGGAAGCGTCAACTCGCAAGGAGTGTTTTGAGAGAAAAAAACTCCATCCGCCGAGGTACTCATTTTGTAATAAAACCTTCAAACGTGCGGAGATCGTGTGATTATTTGGAGCTTTGGAAATTTGATTGCTTGTACGATTACTATGGGGTCAAAACACACTTTGTTCCCCAAATTGAAGAATCAGACCCCTCCGAAAGTGTGCCCCTGGAAGCGTCAACTCGCAAGGAGCGATTTGAGAGGAACAAACTCCATCCGCGGAGGCACTGATTTTGCAATGATCCCCTTCAAACGTCCAGAGATCGGGTGATTATTTGGAGCTTTTGAAATTTGATTGCTTGTAGGATGACTATGGGGCCAAAACACACTTCGTTGCCCAAATTGAAGAATCAGACCTCTCCAAATCTGTGGCCATGGAAGCGTCAACTCGCAAGGAGCGATTTGAGAGGAAAAAATTCCATCCGTGGAGGTACTCATTTTGTAATAATTGCCTTCAAATGTCCGGAGATCCGGTGAATATTTGGTGCTTTTGAAATTTGATTGCTTGTACGATGACTTTGGAGTCAAAACACACTTCGTTCCCCATATTGAAGAGTCAGACCCCGCTCAAAGTGTGCCTCTGGAAGCGTCAACTCGCAAGGAGCGATTTGAGAGGAAAAAACTCCTTCCGCGGAGGTACTCATTTTGCAATAATCTCCATCAAACATCCGGAGATCGTGTGATTATTTGGAGCTTTGGAAATTTGATTGCTTGTACGATGACTATGGGGTCACAACACACTTCGTTCCCCAAATTGAAGAATGAGACCTCTCCCAAACCGTGGCCATGGAAGCGTCAACTCGCAAGGAGTGTTTTGAAAGAAAAAAACACCATCCGCGGAGGTACTCATTTTGCAATAAACCCCTTCAAACGTCCGGAGATCGTGTGATTATTCGGAGGTTTGGAAATTGGATTGCTGGTACCATGATTATGGGGTCAAAACACACTTTGTTCCCCAAATTGCAGTGTCAGACCCCGCTCAAAGTGTGCCCTTGGAAGCGTCTACTCGCAAGGAGTTTTTTGAGAGAAAAAAAACTCCATCCGCGGAGGTACTCATTTTGCAATAAACCCCTTCAAACGTGCGGAGATCGTGTGATTATTTGGAGCTTTGGAAATTTGATTGCTTGTACCATGACTATGGGGTCCAAAAACACTTCGTTCCCCAAATTGAAGAGTCAGACCACGCTCAAAGTGTGCCCCTGGAAGCGTCAACTCGCAAGGAGTGTTTTGAGAGAAAAAACTTCCATCCGCGGAGGTACTCATTTTCTAATAAACCCCTTCAAACGTCCTGAGATCGTGTGATTATTTGGAGCTTTGGAAAATTGATTGCTTGTACGATTACTATGGGGTCAAAACACACTTTGTTCCCCAAATTGAAGAATCAAACCTCTCCCAAAGTGTGCCCATGGAGGCGTCAACTCGCAAGGAGCGATTTGAGAGCAAAAAACTCCATTCGCGGAGGTGCTGATTTTGCAATAATCCCCTTCAAACGTCCAGAGATCCGGTGATTATTTGGAGCTTTGGAAATTTGATTGCTTGTACGATGACTATGGGGTCAAAACACACTTCGTTCCCCAAATTGAAGAAACAGACCTCTCCCCCAAGTTTGCCCATGGAAGTGTCAACTCGCAAGGAGCGATTTGAGAAGAAAAAACTCCATCCGCGGAGGTACTCATTTTGTAATAATCCCCTTCAAATGTCCGGAGATCCGGTGATTAGTTGGAGCTTTGGAAATTTGATTGCTTGTACGATGACTTTGGGGTCAAAACACACTTCGTTCCCCAAATTGAAGAATCAAACATCTGCCAAAGTGTGCTCATGGAAGCGTCAACTCGCAAGGAGCGATTTGAGAGGAAAAAACTCCATCCGCCGAGGTGCTGATTTTGCAATAATCCCCTTCACACGTCCAGAGATCCGGTGATTATTTGGAGCTTTGGAAATTTGATTGCTTGTACGATGACTATGGGGTCAAAACACACTTCGTTCCCCAAATTGAAGAATCAGACCTCTCCCCCAAGTGTGCCCATGGAAGCGTCATCTCGCAAGGAGCGATTTGAGAAGAAAAAACTCCATCCGCGGAGGTACTCATTTTGCAATAATCCCCTTCAAACGTCCCGAGATCTGGTGATTTTTTGGCGCTCTGGAAATTATATTGCTTGTACGATGACTATGGGGTCAAAACACACTTCGTTCCCCAAATTGAAGAGTAAGACCCCGCTCAAAGTGTGCGCCTGGAAGCGTCAACTCGCAAGGAGTGTTTTGAGAGAAAAAAACTCCATCCGCGGAGGTACCCGTTTTGTAATAAAACCCTTCAAACGTGCGGAGATCGTGTGATTATTTGGACCTTTGGAAATTTGATTGCTAGTACGATTACTATCGGGTCAAAACACACTTTGCTCCCCAAATTGAAGAATCAAACCTCTCCCAAAGTGTGCTCATGGAAGCGTCAACTCGCAAGGAGCGATTTGAGAGGAAAAAACTCCATCCGCGGAGGTGCTCATTTTGCAATAATCCCCTTCAAACGTCCAGAGATCCGGTGATTATTTGGAGCTTTGGAAATTTGATTGCTTGTACGATGACTATGGGGCCAAAACACACTTCGTTCCCCAAATTGAAGAATCAGACCTCCCCCAAATCGTGCCCATGGAAGCGTCAACTCGCAAGGAGCGATTTGAGAGGAAAAAATTCCATCCGCGGAGGTACTCATTTTGTAATAATCCCCTTCAAATGTCCGGAGATCCGGTGATCAGTTGGAGCTTTGGAAATTTGATTGCTTGTACGATGACTTTGGGGTCAAAACACACTTCGTTCCCCAAATTGAAGAATCAAACCTCTCCCAAAGTGTGCTCATGGAAGCGTCAACTCGCAAGGAGCGATTTGAGAGGAAAAAACTCCATCCGCCGAGGTGCTGATTTTGCAATAATCCCCTTCACACGTCCAGAGATCCGGTGATTATTTGGAGCTTTGGAAATTTGATTGCTTGTACGATGACTATGGGGTCAAAACACACTTCGTTCCCCAAATTGAAGAATCAGACCTCTCCCCCAAGTGTGCCCATGGAAGCGTCAACTCGCAAGGAGCGATTTGAGAAGAAAAAACTCCATCCGCGGAGGTACTCATTTTGCAATAATCCCCTTCAAACGTCCCGAGATCTGGTGATTTTTTGGCGCTCTGGAAATTATATTGCTTGTACGATGACTATGGGGTCAAACACACTTCGTTCCCCAAATTGAAGAGTCAGACCCCGCTCAAAGTGTGCGCCTGGAAGCGTCAACTCGCAAGGAGCGATTTTAGAGAAAAAAACTTCATCCGCGGAGGTACTCGTTTTGTAATAGAACCCTTCAAACGTGCGGAGATCGTGTGATTATTTGGACCTTTGGAAATTTGATTGCTAGTACGATTACTATCGGGTCAAAACAAACTTTGTTCCCCAAATTGAAGAATCAAACCTCTCCCAAAGTGTGCTCATGGAAGCGTCAACTCGCAAGGAGCGATTTGAGAGGAAAAAACTCCATCCGCGGAGGTGCTGATTTTGCAATAATCCCCTTCAAACGTCCAGAGATCCGGTGATTATTTGGAGCTTTGGAAATTTGATTGCTTGTACGATGACTATGGGGCCAAAACACACTTCGTTCCCCAAATTGAAGAATCAGACCTCCCCCAAACCGTGCCCATGGAAGCGTCAACTCGCAAGGAGCGATTTGAGAGGAAAAAATTCCATCCGCGGAGGTACTCATTTTGTAATAATCCCCTTCAAATGTCCGGAGATCGTGTGATCATTTGGAGGTTTGGAAATTTGATTGGTTGTACGATGACTATGGGGTCAAAACACACTTCGGTCCCCAAATTGCAGTGTCAGACCGCGCTCAAAGTGTGCCCTTGGAAGCGTCTACTCGCAAGAAGTCTTTTGAGAGAACAAAAAAACCATCCGCGGAGGTACTCATTTTGCAATAAACCCCTTCAAAGGTGCGGAGATCGTCGGATTATTTTGGAGCTTTGACAATTTGATTGCTTGTACCATGACTATGGGGTCAAAACACACTTCGTTCCCGTAATTGAAGAGTCAGACCCCGCTCAAAGTGTGCCCCTGGAAGCGTCAACTCGCAAGGAGTGTTTCGAGAGAAAAAAGTTCCATCCGCGGAGGTACTCATTTTGTAATAAACCCCTTCACACGTCCCCAGATCGTGTGATTATTTGGAGCTTTGGAAATTTGATTGCTTGTACGATTACTATGGGGTCAAAACACACTTCGTTCCCCAAATTGGAGAATCAGACCTCTCCCAAAGTGTGGCCATGGAAGCGTCAACTCGCAAGGAGCGATTTGAGAAGAAAAAACTCCATCCGCGGAGGTACTCATTTTGCAATAATCCCCTTCAAACGTCCCGAGATCTAGTGATTATTTGGCGCTCTGGAAATTATTGTAATATTTTCGTCCAAAATCACCATGTTGAACTTCAATGGCACAAGAGTTGCGAAACACCAAATCATAATCTCGCCTGATTGTGATTTAAAAGTTATTCTGACACATGCCTAAAAGAGAAATAGGCACAATATCTACAGTGATAAAATGTAACAATCACATCGCAAGAATCACCATTAATTTCAATTTAATTCTACAACTCGAATCTCTGCTTTGCGTCAATGCGACGCGCATGCGCTCAAGTGTGCTGTGGCCAGGCAGTGCCCCAATCACAGTTGAAAGGTATTGCCATCAAAATAATCCAAAAATGCCCCCACTCATTACACCCCCTTCCTAAGCTTCATGTACATTTAATTTACAAAAGAAAATGTACATGACAAGCTGATATAGAAATTACAATGAGTGTGGGCTTCTGCACCCCCTTCCTAGGCTGAAAACCATCTGGAGGAGTGTCAGGCACTACCATGCTCAGAAAATAATATAGGCACTCAGTGCCCAGTATAATATTCAACAGCAAAAGTGTTTAAACCTTGAAATGCAAAAAGGTTTTCTCAAAACTGTTTTCACAGTTCTTCAAAAAGCCCCTGCACAAAGGTTTGTCAAAACTGCTTTCACAGTTTTTCAGCACACCTGCAAAGATTAAAACATAACTGTGTACCTCGATGCACAATCAAATAGCAGCAGACCCTGTGCACCACGAAAGGGGTATGCAAAAAGCAAACAAGACTGAACATGACTGAAATGTCACACATGCTTGAAACTGTCACATAGGAACCCACGTGCTTGGTCTTAATGTTACTTAACTGTTCACTGCAAATGAAACAAAAGTGGAAATCAGTGTCTCTCTGGTCATGCAAAAAAAACTTGCAAATGTACACTGCTTACAAAAGGGAACACCTTCCACAGGAAGATGTAGAACCCTGTCAAAACATATAACTACAGACAGATGCCTCAAGGTATATTTGGGCAAAAATGAAGCAAAGCTGTGCCTCAGTACCAACAAAGTAGGTACCTCACCATGTTTTCAGCGTCTTCAGAGGCGCCAGTCTACGACCCAATTTTACATTCACAGCAGATTCAATCAGCACATGCACCTGATTCAGAGCTTTAGCACATACAGACAGAAAACACCACGCAGCGCGTAGAGGCTGCTCTTCTCCATAAAGCTGTCGTCACCTCCAGCGCCACACTCAGGGCAAGACGACGCCCTTCACTGCCAAGGCGGGATAGCCTGCGAAACCCCGTGCGGCAAAACCAAGCCAGCGAACAGCGCTGGGGCACACCCAGCGACCATCATAGCTCCGTACGTCGCACACCCTTCACCGATACACTGAGTAGGCGTCGCAGTCTTGTAATTTTGAAGCATCGCCTGGTCTACTCACTGGCTGCTGTCGCTCTTCTGGATCCGCCTTTACCTCTGGGTCTGCGCCTGCGCGTTGATCTCTGTGAAGAAGGTTGTGGATCCTCGGACGCAACTGGTGTTTTGGAGGCTTGCATCTGTTGCAAAGTGTGGGACAGCGCGCGAAACAAGGCTAAAACAGCGTCAACCGTAGCTCCTGTACCGACTGGCAGTTGTGATGGACGCGGCTTGGGAGTTTGCGCTGCTGTGTTTGAGCGCTTGCAAGGCTCGCGTTGCTGATTCGTCTTCGGCGGAGTGGACGCTGGCACAGAGGAGCGCTCTAGGCGCTGCACCGCTAGCGCCCTCACGCGTAGAGGTTCTGGGCATTCCTGAGAAGTGAGATACGCGTCAACAGCTGCAACTTTACGACAGTATTGCTCGTGGGCTGCACCCATAGCATCTTTTGCAGCATAAAAATTTGTCCTCAGTTGACTGCAGTCGCGCCTTGGCGTGGATTCAACAGCCGCATCTCTTGCAGCTTCTGCATCTTGCATGACTTGCTGACAGCGTCGCCATTCAGCACGTTCCATACCAGCAGCCACTTCCCAGAGTTACGCACGATCCTCTTCGGTCCGAACTGACGCAGCAACGCGTTTCAACTCTTGAGTGTCATGTAGCACAATGTTACGCACTTGTGATTGCACCTGAGACATCTATCGCAGCCACCATACTCGTAGTCTCTGTAGGGAAACTTGGTTGTGTACCAACGGCTACGCAACTCCTCAGATGCAAACATGCTGCTGCAGTAGCAGCGAACGTAGTTCTTCGGCGGTACTGATACTTCCAAAGCACTGTACGCCGAGATGATCTAGTTGTTCACAACTCCGTCAGAGCTTTTAAATTGAAATATTTTCGTCCAAAATCACCATGTTGAACTTCAACGGCACAAGAGTTGCGAAACACCAAATCATAATCTCGACTGATTGTGATTTAAAAGTTATTCTGACACATGCCTAAAACAGAAATAGGCAAAATATCTACAGTGATAAAATGTAACAATCACATCGCAAGAATCACCATTAATTTCAATTTAATTCTACAACTCGAATCTCTGCTTTGCGTCAATGCGACGCGCATGCGCTCAAGTGTGCTGTGGCCAGGCAGTGCCCCAATCACAGTTGAAAGGTATTGCCATCAAAATAATCCAATAATGCCCCCACTCATTACAATTATATTGCTTGTACGATGACTATGGGGTCAAAACACACTTCGTTCCCCAAATTGAAGAGTCAGACCCCGCTCAAAGTGTGCCCCTGGAAGCGTCCACTCGCAAGGAGTGTTTTGAGAGAAAAAAACTCCATCCGCCGAGGTACTCATTTTGTAATAAAACCCTTCAAACGTGCGGAGATCGTGTGATTATTTGGAGCTTTGGAAATTTGTCTCCTTGTACGATTACTATGGGGTCAAAGCACACTTCGTTCCCCAAATTGAAGAATCAGACCACTCCCAAAGTGTGCCCATGGAAGCGTCAACTCGCAAGGAGCGATTTGAGAGAAAAAAAACTCCATCCGCGGAGGTACTCATTTTGTAATAATCCCCTTCAAATGTCCAGAGATCCGGTGATTATTTGGAGCTTTGGAAATTTGATTGCTTGTACGATGACTATGGGGTCAAAACACACTTCGTTCCCCAAATTGAAGAATGAGACCTCTCCCGAACCGTGGCCATGGAAGCGTCAACTCGCAAGGAGTGTTTTGAGAGAAAAAAACTCCATCCGCGGAGGTACTCATTTTGCAACAAACCCCTTCAAACGTCCCGAGACCGTGTGATTATTCGGAGCTTTGGAAATTTGATTGCTTGTACGATGACTATGGGGCCAAAACACACTTCGTTCCCCAAATTGAAGAATCAGACCTCCCCCAAACCGTGGCCATGGAAGCGTCAACTCGCAAGGAGCGATTTGAGAGAAAAAAACTCCATCCGCGGAGGTACTCATTTTGCCATAATTTGCCTCAAACGTCCGGAGGTCGTGTGATTATTTGGAGCTTTGATAATTTGATTGCTTGTACGATGACTATGGGGTCAAAACACACTTCGTTCCCCAAATTGAAGAGTCAGACCCCGCTCAAATTGTGCCCCTGGAAGCGTGAGCTCGCAAGGAGTGTTTTGAGAGAAAGAAGCCCCATCCGCTGAGGTACTCATTTTGCAATAAACCCCTTCAAACGTGCGGAGATCGTGTGAATTTTTGGAGGTTTTGGAAATTTCATTGGTTGTACGATGACTATGGGGTCAAAACACACTTCGTTCCCCAAATTGCAGAGTCATACCCCGCTCAAAGTGTGCCCCCGGAAGCGTCTACTCGCAAGGAGTGTTTTGAGAGAAAAAAACTCCATCCGCGGAGGTATTCATTTTGCAATAAACCCCCTCAAATGTCCGGAGATCCGGTGATTATTTGGAGCTTTGGAAATTTGATTGCTTGTACGATGACTATTGGGTCAAAACACACTTCCTTCCCCAAATTGGAGAATCAGACCTCTCCCAAAGTGTGCCCCTGGAAGCGTCAACTCGCAAGGAGCGTTTTGGGAAAAAGAAACTCCATCCGCGGAGGGACTCGTTTTGCAATAATCCCCTTCAAACGTCCCGAGACCGTCTGATTATTTGGAGCTTCGGAAATTTGATTGCTTGTAGGATGACTCTGGAGTCAAAACACACTTCGTTCCCCAAGTTGAAGAGTCAGACCTCTCCCAAAGTGTGGCCATGGAAGCGTCAACTCGCAAGGAGCGTTTTGAGAGAAAGAAAACTCCATCCGTGGAGGTACTCATTTTGCAATAATCCCCCTCAAACGTCCGGAGATCGTGTGATTATTTGGAGCTTTGGAAATTTGATTGCTTGTACGATGACTATGGGGTCAAAACACATTTCGTTCCCCAAATTGAAGAGTCAGACCCCGCTCAAAGTGTGCCTTTGGAAGCGTCAACTCGCAAGGAGTGTTTTGAGAGAAAAAAGTTCCATCCGCGGAGGTACTCATTTTGTAATAAAACCCTTCAAACGTGCGGGGATCGTGTGATTATTTGGAGCTTTGGAAATTTGATTGCTTGTAGGATGACTATGGGGTCAAAACACACTTCGTTCCCCAAGTTGAAGAGTCAGACCTCTCCCAAAGTGTGCGCCTGGAAGCGTCAACTCGCAAGGAGCGTTTTGAGAGAAAAAAACTCCATCCGCGGAGGTACTCATTTTGCAATAAACCCCTTCAAAGGTGCGGAGATCGTGTGATTATTTGGAGCTTTGACAATTTGATTGCTTGTACGACGACTATGGGGTCAAAACACACTTCGTTCCCCAAATTGAAGAGTCAGACCCCGCTCAAAGTGTGCCCCCGGAAGCGTCAACTCGCAAGGAGTGTTTTGAGAGAAAAAAGTTCCATCCGCGGAGGTACTCTTTTTGTAATAAACCCCTTCAAACGTCCAGAGATCGTGTGATTATTTGGGGCTTTGGAAATTTGATTGCTTGTACGATTACTATGGGGTCAAAACACACTTCGTTCCCCAAATTGAAGAATCAGACCTCTCCCAAAGTGTGCCCATGGAAGCGTCAACTCGCAAGGAGCGATTTGAGACGAAAAAACTCCATCCGCGGAGGTACTGATTTTGCAATAATCCCCTTCAAACGTCCAGAGATCCGGTGATTATTTGGAGCTTTGGAAATTTGATTGCTTGTACGATGACTATGGGGCCAAAACACACTTCGTTCCCCAAATTGAAGAGTCAGACCCCGCTCAAAGTGTGCCTCTGGAAGCGTCAACTCGCAGGGAGTGTTTTGAGAGAAAAAAACTCCAACCGCGGAGGTACTCATTTTGCAATAATCCCCTTCAAACGTGCGGAGACCGTGTGATTATTCGGAGCTTGGGAAATTTGATTGCTTGTACGATGACTATGGGGTCAAAACACACTTCGTTCCCCAAATTGAAGAATCAGACCTCTCCCAAACCGTGGCCATGGAAGAGTCAACTCGCAAGGAGCGATTTGAGGGAAAAAAACTCCATCCGCGGAGGTACTCATTTTGCCATAATCCCCCTCAAACGTCCGGAGATCGTGTGATTATTTGGAGCTTTGATAATTTGATTGTTTGTACGATGACTATGGGGTCAGAACACACTTCGTTCCCCAAATTGAAGAGTCAGACCCCGCTCAAAGTGTGCCCCTGGAAGCGTCAACTCGCAAGGAGTGTCTTGAGAGAAAAAAATTCCATCCGCGGAGGTACTCATTTTGCAATAAACCCCTTCAAACGTGCAGAGATCGTGTGATTATTTGGAAGTTTGGAAATTTGATTGGTTGTACCATCACTATGGGGTCAAAACACACTTCGTTCCCCAAATTGCAGAGTCATACCCCGCTCAAAGTGTGCCCCTGGAAGCGTCTACTCGCAAGGAGTGTTTTGAGAGAAAAAAACTCCATCCGCGGAGGGACTCGTTTTGCAATAGTCCCCCTCACACGAGCGGAGATCCGGTGATTATTTGGAGCTTTGGAAATTTGACTACTCCTACGATTACTATGGGGTCAAAAAACACTTCCTTCCCCAAATTGAAGAATCAGGCCTCTCCCAAAGTGTGCCCCTGGAAGCGTCAACTCGCAAGGAGCGTTTTGGGAAAAAGAAACTCCATCCGCGGAGGGACTCGTTTTGCAATAATCCCCTTCAAACGTCCCGAGATCTGGTGATTATTTGGCGCTCTGAAAATTTTATTGCTTGTACGATGACTATGGGGTCAAAACACACTTCGTTCCCCAGATTGAAGAGTCAGACCCCGCTCAAAGTGTGCGCCTGGAAGCGTCCACTCGCAAGGAGTGTTTTGGGAAAAAAAAACTCCATCCGCGGAGGTACTCATTTTGCAATAATCCCCCTCAAACGTCCGGAGATCGTGTGATTATTTGGAGCTTTGGAAATTTGATTTCTTGTACGATGACTATGGGGTCAAAACACACTTCGTTCCCCCAAATTGCAGAGTCAGACCCCGCTCAAAGTGTGCCCCTGGAAGCGTCTACTGGCAAGCAGTTTTTTGAGGGAAAAAAACTCCATCCGCGGAGGTACTCATTTTGCAATAAACCCCTTCAAAGGTGCGGATATCGTGTGATTATTTGGGGCTTCGACAATTTGATTGCTTGTAAGATGACTATGGGGTCAAAACACACTTCTTTCCCCAAATTGAAGAGTCAGACCCTGCTCAAAGTGTGCCCCTGGAAGCGTCAACTCGCAAGGAGTGTTTTGAGAGAGAAAAGCTTCATCCGCGGAGGTCCTCATTTTGTAATAATCCCCTTCAAACGTCCGGAGATCGTGTGATTATGTGGAGGTTTGGAAATTTGATTGGTAGTACGATGACTATGGGGTCAAAACACACTTCGTTCCCGAAATTGCAGTGTCAGACCCCGCTCAAAGTGTGCATCTGGAAGCGTCTACTCGCAAGGAGTTTTTTGAGAGAAAAAAAACTTCATCCGCGGAGGTACTCATTTTGCAATAAACCCCTTCAAGAGGTGCGGAGATCGTTTGATTATTTGGAGCTTTGACAATTTGATTGCTTGTACGATGACTATGGGGTCAAGACACACTTCGTTCCCCAAATTGAAGAGTCAGACCCCGCGCAAAGTGTGCATCTGGAAGTGTCAACTCGCAAGGAGTGTTTTGAGAGAAAAAAACTCCATCCGCGGAGGTACTCATTTTGCAATAATCCCCGTCAAACATCCGGAGATCGTCTGATTATTTGGAGGTTTGGAAATTTGATTGGTTGTACGATGACTATGGGGTCAAAACACACTTCCTTCCCCAAATTGAAGAATGAGACCTCTCCCAAACCGTGGCCATGGAAGCGTCAACTCGCAAGGAGCGATTTGAGAGGAAAAAACTCCATCCGCGGAGGGACTCATTTTGCAATAATCCCCTTCAAACCTCCGGAGATCCGGTTATTATTTGGAGCTTTGGAAATTTGATTGCTTGTACGATGACTTTGGGGTCAAAACACACTTCGTTCCCCAAATTGAAGAGTCAGACCCCGCTCAAAGTGTTCCCCTGGAAGCGTCAACTCGCAAGGAGCGATTTGAGAGAAAAAAATTCCATCCGGGGAGGTACTCATTTTGCAATAAACCCCTTCAAACGTGCGGAGATCGTGTGATTATTTGGCGGTTTGGAAATTTGATTGGTTGTACGATCACTATGGGGTCAAAACACACTTCGTTCCCCAAATTGCAGAGTCATACCCCGCTCAAAGTGTGCTCCTGGAAGCGTCTACTCGCAAGGAGTGTTTTGAGAGAAAAAAACTCCATCCGCGGAGGGACTCGTTTTGCAATAGTCCCCCTCACACGTGCGGAGGTCCGGTGATTATTTGGAGCTTTGGAAATTTGATTGCTTGTACGATTACAATGGGGTCAAAAAACACTTCCTTCCCCAAATTGAAGAATCAGGCCTCTCCCAAAGTGTGCCCCTGGAAGCGTCAACTCGCAAGGAGCGTTTTGGGAAAAAGAAACTCCATCCGCGGAGGGACTCATTTTGCAACAAACCCCTTCAAAGGTGCGGAGATCGTGTGGTTATTTGGAGCTTTGACAATGTGATTGCTCGTACGATGACTATGGGGTCAAAACACACTTTGTTCCCCAATATGAAGAGTCAGACCCCGCTCAAAGTGTGCCCGTGGAAGTGTCAACTCGCAAGGAGTGTTTTGAGAGAAAAAAACTTCATCCGCGGAGGTACTCATTTTGCAACAATCCCCTTCAAACGTCCCGAGATCTGGTGATTATTTGGCGCTCTGGAAATTTTATTGCTTGTACGATGAAATTCCATCCGCGGAGGTACCCATTTTGTAATAAACCCCTTCAAACGTCCGGAGATCATTCTGAATATGTGGAGGTTTGGAAATTTGATTGGTTGTACGATGACTATTGGGTCAAAACACACTTCGTTCCCCAAATTGCAGTGTCAGACCCCGCTCAAAGTGTGCTCCTGGAAGCGTCTACTCGCAAGGAGTGTTTTGAGAGAAAAAAACTCCATCCGCGGAGGGACTCGTTTTGCAATAAACCCCCTCACACGTGCGGAGATCCGGTGATTATTTGGAGCTTTGGAAGGTTGATTGCTTGTACAATTACTCCGGGGTCAAAACACACTTCCTTCCCCAAATTGAAGAATCAGGCCTCTCCCAAAGTGTGCCCCTGGAAGCGTCAACTCGCAAGGAGCGTTTTGGGAAAAAGAAACTCCATCCGCGGAGGGACTCATTTTGCAACAAACCCCCTCAAAGGTGCGGAGATCGTGTGGTTATTTGGAGTCTTGACAATTTGATTGCTTGTACGATGACTATGGGGTCAAAACACACTTTGTTCCCCAAGTTGAAGAGTCAGACCCCGCTCAAAGTGTGCCTGTGGAAGCGTCAACTCAAAAGGAGTGTTTTGAGAGAAAAAATTTCCATCCGCGGAGGTACTCATTTTGTAATAAACCCCTTCAAACGTCCGGAGATCGTGTGATTATTTGGAGCTTTGAAAGATTGATTGCTTGTACGATTACTATGGGGTCAAAACACACTTCGTTCCCCAATTTGAAGAATCAGACCTCTCTCAAAGTGTGCCCATGGAAGCGTCAACTCGCAAGGAGCGTTTTGAGAGGAAAAAACTTCATCCGCGGAGGTACTCATTTTGCAATAAACCCCTTCAAACGTCCCGAGACCGGGTGATTATTTGGAGCTTTCGAAATTTGATTGCTTGTACGATGACTATGGAATCAAAACACACTTCGTTCCCCAAATTGAAGAGTCAGACCCCGCTCAAAGTGTGCGCCTGGAAGCGTCAACTCGCAAGGAGCGTTTTGAGAGAAAAAAACTCCATCCGCGGAGGTACTCATTTTGCAATCATCCCCCTCAAACGTCCGGAGATCGTGTGATTATTTGGAGCTTTGGAAATTTGATTGCTTGTACGATGACTATGGGGTCAAAACACACTTCGTTCCCCCAAATTGCAGAGTCAGACCCCGCTCAAAGTGTGCCCCTGGAAGCGTCTACTCGCAAGCAGTTTTTTGAGAGAAAAAAACTCCATCCGAGGAGGTACTCATTTTGCAATAAACCCCTTCAAGAGGTGCGGATATCGTGTGATTATTTGGAGCTTTGACAATTTGATTGCTTGTACGATGACTATGGGGTCAAAACACACTTCGTTCCCGAAATTGAAGAGTCAGACCCCGCTCAAAGTGTGCCCCTGGAAGCGTCAACTCGCAAGGAGTGTTTTGAGAGAAAAAAACTCCGTCCGCGGAGGTACTCATTTTGTAATAAATCCCTTCAAACGTCCGGAGATCGTGTGATTATGTGGAGGTTTGGAAAGTTGATTGGTTGTACGATTACTATGGGGTCAAAACACACTTCGTTCCCCAAATTGAAGAGTCAGACCCCGCTCAAAGTGTGCATCTGGAAGTGTCAACTCGCAAGGAGTGTTTTGAGAGAAAAAAACTCCATCCGCGGAGGTACTCATTTTGCAATAAACCCCTTCAAAGGTGCAGAGATCGTGTGATTATTTGGAGCTTTGACAATTTGATTGCTTGTACAATGACTATGGGGTCAAAACACACTTCGTTCCCCAAATTGAAGAGTCAGACCCTGCTCAAAGTGTGCATCTCGAAGCGTCAACTCGCAAGGAGTGTTTTGAGAGAAAAAAACTCCATCCGCGGAGGTACTCATTTTGCAATAATCCCCATCAAACATCCGGAGATCGTGTGATTATTTGGAGCTTTGGAAATGTGATTGCTTGTACAATGACTATGGGGTTAACACACACTTCGTTCCCCAAATTAAAGAATGAGATCTCTCCCAAACCGTGGCCATGGAAGCGTCAACTCGCAAGGTGCGATTTGAGAGGAAAAAACTCCATCCGCGGAGGTACTCATTTTGCAATAATCCCCCTCAAACGTCCGGAGATCCGGTTATCATTTGGAGCTTTGGAAATTTGATTGCTTGTACGATGACTTTGGGGTCAAAACACACTTCGTTCCCCAAATTGAAGAGTCAGACCCCGCTCAAATTGTGCCTCTGGAAGCGTCAACTCGCAAGGAGTGTTTTGAGAGAAAAAAACTCCATCCGCGGAGGTACTCGTTTTGCAATAAACCCCCTCAAATGTCCCGAGACCGTGTGATTATTCGGAGCTTTGGAAATTTGATTGGTTGTACGATGACTATGGGGTCAAAACACACTTCGTTCCCCAAATTGAAGAATGAGACCTCTCCCAAACCGTGGCCATGGAAGCGTCAACTCGCAAGGAGCGATTTGAGAGAAAAAAACTCCATCCGCGGAGGTACTCATTTTGCCATAATCCCCCTCAAAGTCCGGAGATCGTGTGATTATTTGGACCTTTGGTAATTTGATTGCTTGTACGATGACTATGGGGTCAAAACACACTTCGTTCCCCAATTTGAAGAGTCAGACCCCGCTCAAAGTGTGCCCCTGGAAGCGTCAACTCGCAAGGAGTGTTTTGAGAGAAAAAAGTTCCATCCGCGGAGGTACTCATTTTGCAATAAACCCCTTCAAACGTGCGGAGATCGTGTGATTATTTGGAGGTTTGGAAATTTGATTGGTTGTACGATGACTATGGGGTCAAAATACACTTCGTTCCCCAAATTGAAGAATCAGACATCTCCGAAAGTGTGCCCATGGAAGCGTCAAGTCGCAAGGAGCGATTTGAGAGGAAGAAACTCCATCCGCGGAGGTACTCATTTTGCAATAATCCCCTTCAAGCGTCCCGAGATCTGGTGATTATTTGGCGCTCTGGAAATCTTTTTGCTTGTATGATGACTATGGGGTCAAAACACACTTCGTTCCTCAAATTGAAGAGTCAGACCCCGCTCAAAGTGTGCGCCTGGAAGCGTCAACTCGCAAGGAGCGTTTTGAGAGAAAAAAACTCCATCCGCGGAGGTACTCATTTTGCAATAATCCCCTTCAAAGATGCGGAGATTGTGTCATTATTTGGAGCTTTGACAATTTGATTGCTTGTACGATGACTATGGGGTCAAAACACACTTCGTTCCCCAAATTGAAGAGTCAGACCCCGCTCAAAGTGTGCCTCTGGAAGCGTCAACTCGCAAGCAGTGTTTTGAGACAAAAAAACTCCATCCGCGGAGGTACTCATTTTGCAATAATCCCCATCAAACATCCGGACATCGTGTGATTGTTTGGAGCTTTGGAAATTTGATTGCTTGTACGATGACTACGGGGTCAAAACACACTTCGTTCCCCAAATCGAAGAATGAGACCTCTCCCAAACCGTGGCCATGGAAGCGTCAACTCGCAAGGAGCGATTTGAGTGGAAAAAACCCCATCCGCGGAGGTACTCGTTTTGCAATAATCCCCTTCAAACGTCCGGAGATCCGGTTCTTATTTGGAGCTTTGGAAATTTGATTGCTTGTACAATGACTTTGGGGCCAAAACACACTTCGTTCCCCAAATTGAAGAGTCAGACCCTGCTCAAATTGTGCCTCTGGAAGTGTCAACTCGCAAGGAGTGTTTTGAGAGAAAAAAACTTCATCCGCGGAGGTACTCATTTTGCAATAAACGCCTTCAAACGTCCCGAGACCGTGAGATTATTCGGAGCTTTGGACATTTGATTGCTTGTACGATGACTATGGGGTCAAAACACACTTCGTTCCCCAAATTGAAGAGTCAGACCCCGCTCAAAGTGTGCCCCTTGAAGCGTCAACTCGCAAGGAGCGTTTTGAGAGAAAAAAGTTCCATCCGCGGAGGTACTCATTTTGTAATAAACACCCAAATTGAAGAATGAGACCTCCCCCAAAACCGTGGCCATGGGAGCGTCAACTCGCAAGGAGCGTTTTGGGAGAAAAAAACTCCATCCGCGGAGGTACTCATTTTGCCATAATCCCCCTCAAACGTCTGGAGATCGTGCGATTATTTGGAGCTTTGACAATTTGATTGCTTGTACGACGACTATGGGGTCAAAACACACTTCGTTCCCCAAATTGAAGAGTCAGACCCCGCTCAAAGTGTGCCCCTTGAAGCGTCAACTCGCAAGGAGCGTTTTGAGAGAAAAAAGTTCCATCCGCGGAGGTACTCATTTTGTAATAAACCCCTTCAAACGTCCGGAGATCGTGTGATTATTTGGAGCTTTGAAAATATGATTGCTTGTACGATTACTATGGGGTCAAAACACACTTCGTTCCCCAAATTGAAGAATCAGACCTCTCCCAAAGTGTGCCCCTGGAAGCGTCAACTCGCAAGGAGCGATTTGAGAGGAAAAAACTCCATTCGCGGAGGTACTCATTTTGCAATAATCCCCTTCAAACGTCCCGAGATCTGGTGATTATTAGGCGCTCTGGAAATCTTTGGTGTGATTATTTGGAGGTTTGGAAATTTGATTGCTTGTACGATGACTATGGGGTCAAAACACACTTCGTTCCCCAAATTGCAGTGTCAGACCCCGCTCAAAGTGTGCCCCTGGAAGCGTCAACTCGCAAGGAGCGTTTTGAGAGAAAAAAACTCCATCCGCGGAGGTACTCATTTTGCAATAATCCCCCTCAAAGGTGCGGAGATCGTGTGATTATTTGGAGCTTTGGAAATTTGATTGCTTGTACGATGACTATGGGGTCAAAACACACTTCGGTCCCCAAATTGCTCTGTCAGACCCCGCTCAAATTGTGCCTCTGGAAGCGTCTACTCGCAAGCAGTTTTTTGAGAGAAAAAAACTCCATCCGCGGAGGTACTCATTTTGCAATAAACCCCTTCAAAGGTGCGGAGATCGTGTGATTATTTGGAGCTTGGGAAATTTGATTGCTTGTACGATGACTTTGGGGTCAAAACACACTTCGTTCCCCAAATTGAAGAGTCAGACCCCGCTCAAAGTGTGCCTCTGGAAGCGTCAACTCGCAAGGAGCGTTTTGGGAGCAAAAAACTCAATCCGCGGAGGTACTCATTTTGCAATGATCTCCATCAAACATCCGGAGATCGTGTCATTATGTGGAGCTCTCGAAATTTGATTGCTTGTACGATGAGTATGGGGTCAAAACACACTTCGTTCCCCAAATTGAAGAATGAGACCTCCCCCAAAGCGCGGCCATGGAAGCGTCAACTCGCAAGGAGCGATTTGAGAGGAAAAAACTCCATCCGCGGTGGTACTCATTTTGCAATAATCCCCTTCAAACGTCCGGAGATCCGGTTATTATTTGGAGCTTTGGAAATTTGATTGCTTGTACGATGACTTTGGGGTCAAAACACACTTCGTTCCCCAAATTGCAGAGTCAGACCCCGCTCAAATTGTGCCCCTGGGAGCGTCTACTCGCAAGCAGTTTTTTGAGAGAAAGAAACTCCATCGGCGGAGGTACTCATTTTGCAATAAACCCCTTCAAAGGTGCGGAGATCGTGTGATTATTTGGAGCTTTGAAAATTTGATTGCTTGTACGATGACTACGGGGTCAAAACACACTTCGTTCCCCAAATTGAAGAGTCAGACCCCGCTCAAAGTGTGCCCCTGGAAGCGTCAACTCGCAAGGAGTGTTTTGAGAGAAAAAAGTTCCATCCGCGGAGGTACTCATTTTGTAATAAACCCCTTCAAACGTCCGGAGATCGTGTGATTATATGGAGGTTTGGAAATTGGATTGCTTGTACGATTACTATGGGGTCAAAACACACTTCGTTCCCGTAATTGAAGAGTCAGATCTCTCCCAAATTGTGCCTCTGGAAGCGTCAACTGGCAAGGAGCGATTTGAGGGAAAAAAACTGCATCTGCGGAGGTACTCATTTTGTAATAATCCCCTTCAAATGTCGGGAGATCTGGTGATTATTTGGAGCTGGTTCCCGTAATTGAAGAATCAGATCTCTCCCAAATTGTGCCTCTGGAAGCGTCAACTCGCAAGGAGCGATTTGAGGGAAAAAAACTCCATCTGCGGAGGTACTCATTTTGTAATAATCCCCTTCAAATGTCGGGAGATCTGGTAATTATTTGGAGCTTTGGAAATTTGATTGCTTGTACGATGACTTTGGGGTCAAAACACACTTCGTTCCCCAAATTGAAGAGTCAGACCCCGCTCAAAGTGTGCCTCTGGAAGCGTCAACTCGCAAGGAGCGTTTTGGGAGAAAAAAACTCAATCCGCGGAGGTACTCATTTTGCAATGATCTCCATCAAACATCCGGAGATCGTGTCATTATGTGGAGCTCTCGAAATTTGATTGCTTGTACGATGAGTATGGGGTCAAAACACACTTCGTTCCCCAAATTGAAGAATGAGACCTCCCCCAAAGCGCGGCCATGGAAGCGTCAACTCGCAAGGAGCGATTTGAGAGGAAAAAACTCCATCCGCGGTGGTACTCATTTTGCAATAATCCCCTTCAAACGTCCGGAGATCCGGTTATTATTTGGAGCTTTGGAAATTTGATTGCTTGTACGATGACTTTGGGGTCAAAACACACTTCGTTCCCCAAATTGCAGAGTCAGACCCCGCTCAAATTGTGCCCCTGGGAGCGTCTACTCGCAAGCAGTTTTTTGAGAGAAAGAAACTCCATCGGCGGAGGTACACATTTTGCAATAAACCCCTTCAAAGGTGCGGAGATCGTGTGATTATTTGGAGCTTTGACAATTTGATTGCTTGTACGATGACTATGGGGTCAAAACACACTTCGTTCCCCAAATTGAAGAGTCAGACCCCGCTCAAAGTGTGCCCCTGGAAGCGTCAACTCGCAAGGAGTGTTTTGAGAGAAAAAAGTTCCATCCGCGGAGGTACTCATTTTGTAATAAACCCCTTCAAACGTCCGGAGATCGTGTGATTATATGGAGGTTTGGAAATTGGATTGCTTGTACGATTACTTTGGGGTCAAAACACACTTCGTTCCCGTAATTGAAGAATCAGATCTCTCCCAAATTGTGCCTCTGGAAGCGTCAACTCGCAAGGAGCGATTTGAGGGAAAAAAACTCCATCTGCGGAGGTACTCATTTTGTAATAATCCCCTTCAAATGTCGGGAGATCTGGTGATTATTTGGAGCTTTGGAAATTTGATTGCTTGTACGATGACTTTGGGGTCAAAACACACTTCTTTCCCCAAATTGAAGAGTCAGACCCCGCTCAAAGTGTGCCTCTGGGAGCGTCTACTCGCAAGCAGTTTTTTGAGAGAAAGAAACTCCATCGGCGGAGGTACTCATTTTGCAATAAACCCCTTCAAAGGTGCGGAGATCGTGTGATTATTTGGAGCTTTGACAATCCGATTGCTTGTACAATGACTATGGGGTCAAAACACACTTCGTTCCCCAAATTGAAGAGTCAGACCCCGCTCAAAGTGTGCCCCTGGAAGCGTCAACTCGCAAGGAGTGTTTTGAGAGAAATAAGTTCCATCCGCGGAGGTACTCATTTTGTAATAAACCCCTTCAAACGTCTGAAGATCGTGTGATTATATGGAGCTTTGGAAATTTGATTGCTTGTACGATTACTATGGGGTTAAAACACACTTCGTTCCCGTAATTGAAGAATCAGACCTCTCCCAAATTGTGCCTCTGGAAGCGTCAACTCGCAAGGAGCGATTTGAGGGAAAAAAACTCCATCTGCGGAGGTACTCATTTTGTAATAATCCCCTTCAAATGTCCGGAGATCCGGTGATTATTTGGAGCTTTGGAAATTTGATTGCTTGTACGATGACTTTGGGGTCAAAACACACTTCGTTCCCCAAATTGAAGAGTCAGACCCCGCTCAAAGTGTGCCTCTGGAGGCGTCAACTCGCAAGGAGCGTTTTGGGAGAAAAAAACTCCTTCCGCGGAGGTACTCATTTTGCCATAATCTCCATCAAACATCCAAAGATCGTGTGATTATTTGGAGCTTTGAAAATTTGATTGCTTGTACGATGACTATGGGGTCAAAACACACTTCGTTCCCCAAATTGAGGAATGGGACCTCTCCCAAACCGTGGCCATGGAAGCGTCAACTCGCAAGAAGCGATTTGAGAGTAAAAAAACTCCATCCGCGGAGGTACTCATTTTGCCATAATCCCCCTCAAACGTCCGGAGACCGTGTGATTATTTGGAGCTTTGATAATTTGATTGCTTGTACGACGACTATGGGGTCAAAACACACTTCGTTCCCCAAAATGAAGAGTCAGAACCCGCTCAAAGTGTGCCTCTGGAAGCGTCAACTCGCAAGGAGTGGTTTGAGAGAAAAGAATTCCATCCGCGGAGGTACTCATTTTGTAATAAACCCCTTCAAACGTACGGAGATCGTGTGATTATTTGGAGGTTTGGAAATTTGATTGGTTGTACGTCGACTATGGGGTCAAAACACACTTCGTTCCCCAAATTGCAGAGTCATACCCCGCTCAAAGTGTGCCCCTGGAAGCGTCTGAACGCAAGGAGTGTTTGGAGAGAAAAAACCTCCATCCGCGGAGGTACTCATTTTGCAATAAACCCCTTCAAACGTCCGGAGATCCTGTGATTATTTGGAGCTTTGGAAATTTGTTTGCTTGTATGATGACTATGGGGTCAAAACACACTTCGTTCCCCAAATTGAATAATGAGACCTCTCCCAAACCGTGGCCATGGAAGCCTCAACTCGCAAGGAGCGATTTGAGAGAAAAAAACTCCATCCGCGGAGGTACTCATTTTGCCATAATCCCCCTCAAACGTCCGGAGATCGTGTGATTATTTGGAGCTTTGATAATTTGATTGCTTGTACGACGACTATGGGGTCAAAACACACTTCGTTCCCCAAATTGAAGAGTCAGACCCCGCTCAAAGTGTGCCGCTGGAAGCGTCTGATCGCAAGGAGTGTTTTGAGAGAAAAAAATTCCATCCGCGGAGGTACTCATTTTGCAACAAACCCCTTCAAACGTGCGGAGATCCGGTGATTATTTGGAGCTTTGGAAATTTGATTGCTTGTACGATTACTATGGGGTCAAAACACACTTTATTCCCTAAATTGAAGAATCAAACCTCTCCCAAAGTGTGCCCCTGGAAGCGTCAACTCGCAAGGAGCGTTTTGAGAAAAAGAAACTCCATCCGCGGAGGGACTCGTTTTGCAATAATGCCCTTCAAACGTCCCGAGACCGTCTGATTATTTGGAGCTTCGGAAATTTGATTGCTTGTAGGATGACTCTGGAGTCAAAACACACTTCGTTCCCCAAATTGAAGAGTCAGACCTCTCCCAAAGTGTGGCCATGGAAGCGTCAACTCGCAAGGAGCGTTTTGAGAGAAAAAAACTCCATCCGCGGAGGTACTCATTTTGCAATAATCCCCTTCAAACGTCCAGAGATCGTGTGATTTTTTGGAGCTTTGACAATTTCATTGCTTGTACGACGACTATTGGGTCAAAACACACTTTGTTCCCCAAATTGAAGAGTCAGACCCCGCTCAAAGTGTGCCCCTGGAAGCGTCAACTCGCAAGGAGCGTACTGAGAGAAAAAAGTTCCATCCGCGGAGGTACTCATTTTGTAATAAACCCCTTCAAACGTCCGGAGACGGTGTGATTATTTGGAGGTTTGGAAATTTGATTGGTTGTACGATGACTATGGGGTCAAAACACACTTCGTTCCCCAAATTGCAGTGTCAGACCCCGCTCAAAGTGTGCCCCTGGAAGCGTCAACTCGCAAGGAGTGTTTTGAGAGGAAAAAACTCCATCCGCGGAGGTACTCATTTTCTAATAAACCCCTTCAAACGTGCGGAGATCGTGTGATTATTTGGAGGTTTGCAAATTTGATTGGTTGTACGATGACTATGGGGTCAAAACACACTTCGTTCCCCAAATTGCAGAGTCGTACCCCGCTCAAAGTGTGCCCCTGGAAGCGTCTGATCGCAAGGAGTGTTTTGAGAGAAAAAAACTCCATCCGCGGAGGTACTCATTTTGCAATAAACCCCTTCAAACGTCCGGAGATCCGGTGATTATTTGGGGCTTTGGAAATTTGAATGCTTGTACGATTACTATGGGGTCAAAACACACTCCCTTCCCCAAATTGAAGAATCATACCTCTCCCAAAGTGTGCCCCTGGAAGCGTCAACTCGCAAGGAGCGTTTTGGGAAAAAAGAAACTCCATCTGCGGAGGGACTCGTTTTGCAATAATCCCCTTCAAACGTCCCGAGACCGTCAGATTATTTGGAGCTTCGGAATTTGATTGCTTGTAGGATGACTCTGGAGTCAAAACACACTTCGTTCCCCAAGTTGAAGAGTCAGACCTCTCCCAAAGTGTGGCCATGGAAGCCTCAACTGGCAAGGAGCGTTTTGAGGGAAAAAAACTCCATCCGCGGAGGTACTCATTTTGCAATAATCCCCCTCAAACGTCCGAAGATCGTGTGATTATTTGGAGCTTTGACAATTTGATTGCTTGTACGACGACTATGGGGTCAAAACACACTTCGTTCCCCGAATTGAAGAGTCAGACCCCGCTCAAAGTGTGCCCCTGTAAGCGTCAACTCGCAAGGGGTGTTTTGAGAGAAAAAAGTTCCATCCGCGGAGGTACTCATTTTGCCATAATCCCCCTCAAACGTCCGGATATCGTGTGATTATTTGGAGCTTCGATAATTTGATTGCTTGTACGACGACTATGGGGTCGAAAAACACTTCGTTCCCCAAATTGAAGAGTCAGACCCCGCTCAAAGTGTGCCCCTGGAAGCGTCAACTCGCAAGGAGTGTTTTGAGAGAAAAAAGTTCCATCCGCGGAGGTACTCATTTTGCCATAATCCCCCTCAAACGTCCGGATATCGTGTGATTATTTGGAGCTTTGATAATTTGATTGCTTGTACGACGACTATGGGGTCAAAACACACTTCGTTCCCCAAATTGAAGAGTCAGACCCCGCTCAAAGTGTGCCCCTGGAAGCGTCAACTCGCAAGGAGTGTTTTGAGAGAAAAAAGTTCCATCCGCGGAGGTACTCATTTTGCCATAATCCCCCTCAAACGTCCGGAGATCGTGTGATTATTTGGAGCTTTGATAATTTGATTGCTTGTACGACGACTATGGGGTCAAAACACACTTCGTTCCCCAAATTGAAGAGTCAGACCCCGCTCAAAGTGTGCCCCTGGAAGCGTCAACTCGCAAGGAGTGTTTTGAGAGAAAAAAGTTCCATCCGCGGAGGTACTCATTTTGCAATAAACCCCTTCAAACGTGCGGAGATCGTGTGATTATTTGGAGCTTTGATAATTTGATTGCTTGTACGACGACTATGGGGTCAAAACACACTTCGTTCCCCAAATTGAAGAGTCAGATCCCGCTCAGAGTGTGCCCCTGGAAGCGTCAACTCGCAAGGAGTGTTTTGAGAGAAAAAAGTTCCATCCGCGGAGGTACTCATTTTGCAATAAACCCCTTCAAACGTGCGGAGATCGTGTGATTATTTGGAGCTTTGACAATTTGATTGCTTGTACGATTACTATGGGGTCAAAACACACTTCGTTCCCCAAATTGAAGAGTCAGACCCCGCTCAAAGTGTGCCCCTGGAAGCGTCAACTCGCAAGGAGTGTTTTGAGAGAAAAAAATTCCATCTGCGGAGGTACTCATTTTGCAATAAACCCCTTCAAACGTCCGGAGATCCGGTGATTACTTGGAGCTTTGAAATTTTGATTGCTTGTACGATTACTATGGGGTCAAAACACACTTCCTTCCTCAAATTGAAGAATCAGACCTCTCCCAAAGTGTGCCCCTGGAAGCGTCAACTCGCAAGGAGCGTTTTGGGAAAAAGAAACTCCATCCGCGGAGGGACTCGTTTTGCAATAATCCCCTTCAAATGTCCCGAGACCGTCTGATTATTTGCAGCTTCGGAAGTTTGATGGCTTGTAGGATGACTCTGGAGTCAAAACACACTTCGTTCCCCAATTTAAAGAGTCAGACCTCTCCCAAAGTGTGTCCATGGAAGCGTCAACTCGCAAGGAGTGTTTTGAGAGAAAAAAACTCCATCCGTGGAGGTACTCATTTTGCAATAAACCCCTTCAAACGTGCGAAGATCGTGTGATTATTTGGAGGTTTGGAAATTTGATTGGTTGTACGATGACTATGGGGTCAAAACACACTTCGTTCCCCAAATTGAAGAATGAGACCTCTCCCAAAGTGTGCCCCTGGAAGCGTCAACTGCCAAGGAGCGTTTTGGGAAAAAGAAACTCCATCCGCGGAGGGACTTGTTTCACCTATGATTTTAGCAGCTGTTTTTTCCCGAAATTCAAAATCATGCATTTTCAGAACCGCGATATCAAACTGTACACAGTAGTACTGTTGTTTTTATGTTTTCTCAAATTTTTATTAAAATTATGCTGTCGCTGAAGCTGGAGCCGCAGATAAACTGTCAGCAACTGCCGCGTACGCGAGTTTCAGATTCCCGACCGCCGTGCGCAATAGAAAATCGCCAAAAAGTCCACTTTTTTTCGCAGTTGGAAGCAAAGTAAAGGCATGAGCGTGTTCCCGAGATAAATACCTTGCTGCTGACCTAAACAAATCCAGATTGGCAGGCACAGATTTGGAGAAATTCACGCTTCTCTACCCAAAAACCACTTTTTTACATGGTTTTAGGGTCTATTGATGCCATATAGAGGGCCTTACAGGGCTGTAAGAGGTGGTATAGAGGTGATATATGAACAAATTGTCATCACCATTGGTAGAAGCCTACATGACAAGCGATGTTTTGCCTTTATTCTAGGCTATTCATCCCTTTCTCATGCACCATGGGGCCCAATATCCATATGGTTCATAGGTAGGGTTTTGATCACCTATCACCGTCCACACACATGTTTGGGGCTTGGGTTGGTATTGTATGCATTTGAATGATAAGAACTACATAAAATATGATAGTATGTGCATAAGAATGGGATGAGAGATGAACATTTGAGGTGTTTTTGGCCCTATTCTGCACCTTTTGTGGTCCATTTCCATATGGTTCATAGGTAGGCTTTTGCGTGCCTATCACCGTACACACACATGTTTGGGGCTTAGGTTGTTATTGTAAGCGTTTGTATGATAGGTCCTACATATAATATGATAGTATGTGCGTAAGAATGGGATGAACGATGAACATTTGAGGTTTTTTTGGCCCTATTTTGCACCGTTTGTGGTCCAATATCCATATGGTTCATAGGTAGGGTTTTGATCACCTATCACCGTCCACACACATGTTTGGGGCTTGGGTTGGTATTGTATGCATTTGAATGATAATAACGACATAAAATATGATAGTATGTGCATACGAATGGGATGAACAATGTAGTTTTGAGGTGTTTTTGGCCCGTTTTTGCACCTTTTGCGCTCCATATCCATATGGTTCATATGTAGGGTTTTAATCACCTATCACCGACCACACACATGTTTGGGGCTTGGGTTGGTATTGTATGCATTTGAATGATAAGAACTACATAAATATGATAGTATGTGCATAAGAATGGGATGAACGATGTAGATTTGAGGTGTTTTTGGCCCATTTTTGCACCTTTTGCGCTCCATATCCATATGGTTCATAGGTAGGGTTTTGATCACCTATCACCGTCCACACACATGTTTGGGGCATAGGATGGTATTGTAAGCATTTGAATGCTGGGTAAGAAATAAAATATGATACTACGGGCACAAGCATGGGATGAACAATGTAGTTTTGAGGTGTTTTTGGCCCTTTTTTGCACCATTTGTGCTCCATATCCATATGGTTCATAGGTAGGGTTTTGATCACCTATCACCGTCCACACACAGGTTTGGGGCTTGGGTTGGTATTGTATGCATTTGAATGATAAGAACTACATAAAATATGATACTATGTGCATAAGAATGGGATGAAAGATGAACATTTGAGGTGTTTTTGGCCCTATTTTGCACCGTTTGTGGTCCATTTCCGTATGGGTCATAGGTGGGCTTTTGCGTGCCTATCACCGTACACACACATGTTTGGGGCTTAGGTTGTTATTGTAAGCATTTGTATGATGGGTCCTACATATAATATGATAGTATGTGCATAAGAATGGGATGAACGATGAAGATTTGAGGTGTTTTTGGCCCTATTTTGCACCGTTTGTGATCCAATATCCATATGGTTCATAGGTAGGCTTGGAACTATTTGAGCCATTTGAGAATTTTCTTTCTCCGTGTGTCATCGTTGTACATAAAATATGATACTATGTGCATAAGAATGGGATGAGCGATGAACATTTCAGGTGTTTTTGGCCCTATTTTGCACCGTTTGTGGTCCATTTCCATATGGTTCATACGTAAGCAACGATTGTCCTACTGCCTTCATGCCCTTGTTGCGTGCTTTTTGTGTGTATTATGCCTTCCTAGGTAGGGTGAGCAAAGGGTGAAAAGATAGTGAACTAAGGGTGAACGAATGGTCATGGGAGCATGCATGGCGACAAAATGTGATTTCCCTTTGGTACAACCCACAGGGCTAAGCAATGGCTCCTTCCAAGAAGAAAAAGGTTGTGATTCCAAAGCCTGACATGCCAGCCTTGGTGCCTGCCGATTGTGATATAGGCAAGGGGGACGTGGAAGATGGGGCGGAACAAGGAGAAGGCGGAGCATGGGAAAATTGCGAAAGTTTGGACCCGGAGCTAGAAAGGCTCCTTGCAGGGCATTGTGTTAAGGAAGACCAAAGTGTTGAAGTCGGGACCTTCAATTACATCAAATGTGGCATGTGCACCAATGTGCAAACCGGTGAAAAGCGGGTCTTGTTTTGGTACGGAATGCTGATTATACCGAAAAAAATACCGGAACCAAACAAGAACGACCTATGCATGAGGTTCCCAAATAATTACTTCTATTGGTTCAAACGCGCTGACGTCTTCCCAACCCTTCCTCTTGGATTGCCTGCCTTCTTCAACGATGGGTGTGACGTCCCGAGTGATGAAACATCCGACTTCGGCGAGGCACCTTCTGATGAGAGCTCGGAAAATGAAAGTAGTGATGATGAGGACGATGGTGACGATGGCGACAACTCGGAGGATGGCGCAAGTGGCACACCCAAAGCCAAAAAAGAAAAGAACAAGAAAACTAAACCAAAGCCCCCAAAGTTGAGGAAGTATACCAAAAAGAGTAGGTCACCCGATGTGTCTGAGGAAGCGTTGGCATCAAGAATAGCCGAAGCAACTGAGCATATGACGCGTATGGAGCTGTTTAAGCAGGCAAGTGATTACTCAAAACATTATTTGATCAAACTCTGCGAGAACCTGTGTGTTAGCGGTATGAGTTCCAAAACGATACCAGAGATTCTTCGAGCGCTTGAGGACAGAAGTAAGACTGGAGGCTTCACAATCCAAAAGCTGTTTCCACCACACAAACCGCAACTGAGCTTCAAACCCATGGACATATCAATGAGCAGCATTCGACAGGCATCTATTGCTGTTCAATGCTTGTTGATGTTGTTGCTTGCGGTGCATTAAATGTTTGTGACTCACACATAGACCATCACCCCACTGCATGGGTGGCACAACCCGTGAATATCGCTGGCTGGCATTTGGGCCGGTGGGACACGCTTCATAGGCCAACAGTTCGGTGCTTTGTGTAACTTCGTGCCACTCAGGTTGAGAAGCCCAGAAAGGCAGAGAACCCATGTCCCCAGGAGCGCACCGTACGAGAGGAGGCGGAGAGGCGAGACAGAGCAGAAGAGGACAGAAAAAAGGCGGAGGCAGCGCACCGACCGAAGCAAGCGGATGAGGAGCAACAGCAAAAGGTAACGTTCCAAAGTTGTGCAGTTAGGGTCTTTCAATTCTGTGCATGCATATCGCGTTAATTTCTCTCCGACGGACCGAGATGGGATTTTCATTTTTGCATGTCCCCAGGAGCGCACCGAACCAGAGGAAGCGGAGACGCGAGACGGAGCACAAGAGGACATAAAAAAGGCGGAGGCGGCAAAGCGTCAAAAGCAAGCGGATGAGGAGCAAGAGCAAAAGGTAACCTTCCAGGAGCGCACACGGAATTCTGCAGTTACGCTCTCACGATTCTGTGCATACGTATCGTGTTCATTTCTTTCCAATTTACGGAGATCAGATTTTGATTTTTGCATGTCCCCAGGAGCGCACCGAAGGAGAGGAGGCAGACAGAAAGAAGGCGGAGGCGGCAGAGCGTCAAAAGCAAGTGGATGAGGAGCAACAGCAAAAGGTAACCATGCAAATTTCTGCAGTACCGCTCTCTCTATTCTGTGCATACGTATCGTGTTCATTTTTTTCCAATTGACGGAGATCGGATTTTGTTTTTTGCATGTCGCCAGGAGCGCACCGAACGAGAGGAGGCGGACAGAAAGAAGGCGGAGGCGGCAAAGTGTCAAAAGCAGGTGGATGAGGAGCAACAGCAAAAGGTAACCATGCAAATTTCTGCAGTACCGCTCTCTCTATTCTGTGCATATGTATCGTGTTCATTTCTTTCCAATTGACGGAGATCGGATTTTGTTTTTTGCATGTCGCCAGGAGCGCACCGAACGAGAGGAGGCGGACAGAAAGAAGGCGGAGGCGGCAAAGCGTCAAAAGCAAGTGGATGAGGAGCAACAGCAAAAGGAAACCATGCAAATTTCTGCAGTACCGCTCTCTCGATTTTGTGCATACGTATGGTGTTCATTTCTTTCCAATCGACGGAGATCGGATTCTGTTTTTTGCATGTCGCCAGGAGCGCACCGAACGAGAGGAGGCGGGCAGAAAGAAGGCGGAGGCGGCAAAGCGTCAAAAGCAAGTGGATGAGGAGCAACAGCAAAAGGTAACCATGCAAAGTTCTGCAGTAACGCTCTCTTGATTCTGTGCATACGTATCGAGTTCATTTCTTTCCAATTGACGGAGATAGGATTTTGTTTTTTGCATGTCCCCAGGAGCGCACCGAACGAGAGGAGGCGGACAGAAAGAAGGCGGAGGCGGCAAAGCGTCAAAAGCAAGGGGATGAGGAGCAACAGCAAAAGGTAACCATGCAAAGTTCTGCAGTAACGCTCTCTTGATTCTGTGCATACCTATCGTGTTCATTTCTTTCCAATTGACGGAGATAGGATTTAGATTTTTGCATGTCCCCAGGAGCGCACCGAACGGGAGGAAGCAGAGAAGCGACACGAGAACCGCCAAGCGCAAAACGTCAACACGGCATCAGAGCGCAAGATCGAAAGCGAGGGTCCCGACATTATCGCTCTTCCACCGCCTCCACCATTCAGCCGAAAGCAAACAGAGCCTCTCAAGGTTTTTGCATTCCTGTCACTGTACCCCTCAGCAAAATGTAGGATGATCTGCCTGTCCAACGGCCACCACATCAGCAACTCTTCAAAGCCTTGGCAACAGAGAACAGGATCCATGCGAGGTTTCATTGGCGTCAAAAAAGACGCAGAGCTGCGGGGTTCTGACAGCGTCATGCAGGCAGCCATGTGCTCCTGCGAGCTCCAAATACAGTGGCAGGGCGGTACTTGGGTGCAGGCACCAATCAGCGTTGTAGCAACTATTTCGCATACCCCGCCACGTTGCTGTAGGCTGTTTTTTGATTTTATTTTTCCTAAGATGCTAGAACCTTCCAGACCGGCAGCCATGTGCTCTTGCGAGCTCCAAATACAATGGTAGGGCGGTACTCGGGTGCAGGCACCAATCAGCGTTGTAGCAACTATTTCGCATACCACTCCACGTTGCTGTAGGCTGTTTTTTGATTTTCTTTTTCCTAAGATGGTAGAACCTTCCAGACCGGGACGGCCCAAACTGCCTGAATGGCAGCTTTCAAAAAAATCTCTGGCCAACAGACGCAGCCTTGTGAGGTCGTATGCGAAGCAGTTGCATTGCGGGCACCTGATTGCGGAGCATGCAGTCAAGCGATCACTGAATCGAGACAGACTGAGGGCAAGACCGGCCACATTTGAGCAATTGAGGGATACCCTCATTGCAAAGTTTACGACCCATGATACATGGGAAGATTTCATTCGCGCGCGCAGAAATAATGATGGCAATGGTCAGGGGGTGTATAGGACAGGCGTGACCAAACTCATGCAGCTTTTGACAGCCGACATGGGGATTGCTACCACACCGGTAGGTGCGTACCTAGACCCGAGTACCGCCCTTCCACTGTATTTGGAGCTCGCAAGAGCACATGGCTGCCTGCATGACGTTCTCGTTCTGTAGCACCACCCCACAACAGACAAAAGTACTCCAAAATAGGCCGAGTTCCAGGGTTTTTGATGGTTTAGGAGAAAGCTCGGGTGGGAAGAACCCCCCCATCCGTATTTTGGGGCAAGAGAATCCCAACAAAAGGGCAATTTCTGTCGAAAATCCTCTATAGGCAGGTACACTGGTGTGCAGCACTGTTCTGCAGGACCAGCCCAGAGCAGGCAAAAATACCCCAAAATAGGCCAAATTTCAGGGTTTTTGATATTTTTGGACAAAAGCCGGGTAGGAGGAACCCCCCCCCCCTATTTCGGGGCCGTACAAATCAAAAAAGTAGGTCATTTCCCGCGAAAATCTGCCTTTTGCTGACCTTTTGAATTTTGGGGAAAAACAGCTGCTAAAATCATAGGTGTTGCAATAATCCCCTTCAAACGTCCGGAGATCGTGTGATTATTTGGAGCTTTGACAATTTGATTGTTTGTACGACGACTTTGGGGTCAAAACACACTTCGTTCCCCAAAATGAAGGGTCAGACCTCTCCCAAAGTGTGGCCATGGAAGCGTCAACCCGCAAGCAGTTTTTTGAGAGAAAAAAACTCCATCCGCGGAGGTACTCATTTTGCAATAATCGCCCTCAAACGTCCGGAAATCGTGTGATTATTTGGAGCTTTGACAATTTGATTTTTTCTACGACGACTATGGGGTCAAAACACACTTTGTTCCCCAAATTGAAGAGTCAGACCCCGCTCAAAGTGTGCCCCTGGAAGCGTCAACTCGCAAGGAGTGTTTTGAGAGAAAAAAGTTCCATCCGCGGAGGTACTCATTTTGTAATAAACCCCTTCAACCGTGCGGAGATCGTGTGATTGTTTGGAGCTTTGGAAATTTGATTGGTTGTACGATGACTATGGGGTCAAAACACACTTTGTTCCCCAAATTGAAGAGTCAGACCCCGCTCAAAGTGTGCCCCTGGAAGCGTCAGCTCGCAAGGAGTGTTTTGAGACAACAAAGTTCCATCCGCGGAGGTACTCATTTTGCAATAAACCCCTTCAAACGTCCGGAGATCCGGTGATTATTTGGAGCTTTGAAAATTTGATTGCTTGTACGATTACTATGGGGTCAAAACACACTTCCTTCCCCAAATTGAAGAATCAGACCTCTCCCAAAGTGTGCCCCTGGAAGCGTCAACTCGCAAGGAGCGTTTTGGGAAAAGGAAACTCCATCCGCGGAGGGACTCGTTTTGCAATAATCCCCTTCAAACGTCCCGAGACTGTCTGATTATTTGGAGCTTTGGAAATTTGATTGCTTGTAGGATGACTCTGGAGTCAGAACACACTTCTTTTCCCAAGTTGAAGAGTCAGACCTCTCCCAAAGTGTGGCCATGGAAGCGTCAACTCGCAAGGAGCGTTTTGAGAGAAAAAAACTCCATCCGCGGAGGTACTCATTTTGCACTAAACCCCTTCAAAGGTGCGGAGATCGTGTGATCATTTGGAGCTTTGACAATTTGATTGCTTGTACGATGACTATGGGGTCAAAACACACTTCGTTCCCCAAATTGAACAGTCAAACCCCGCTCAAAGTGTGCCCCTGGAAGCGTCAACTCGCAAGGAGTGTTTTGAGAGAAAAAAGTTCCATCCGCGGAGGTACTCATTTTGTAATAAACCCCTTCAAACGTCCGGAGATCGTGTGATTATTTGGAGGTTTGGAAATTTGATTGGTTGTACGATGACTATGGGGTCAAAACACACTTCGTTCCCCAAATTGCAGTGTCAGACCCCGCTCAAAGTGTGCCCCTGGAAGCGTCAACTCGCAAGCAGTGTTTTGAGAGAGAAAAATTCAATCCGCGGAGGTACTCATTTTGCAATAAACCCCTTCAATGGTCCGGAGATCCGGTGATTATTTGGTGCTTTGGGAATTGGATTGCTTGTACGATTACTATGGGGTCAAAACACATTTCCTTCCCCAAATTGAAGAATCAGACCTCTCCCAAAGTGTGCCCCTGGAAGCGTCAACTCGCAAGGAGCCTTTTCGGAAAAAGAAACTCCATCCGCGGAGGGACTCGTTTTGCAATAATCCCCTTCAAATGTCCCGAGACCGTCTGATTATTTGGAGCTTTGGAAATTTGATTGCTTGTAGGATGACTCTGGAGTCAGAACACACTTCGTTCCCCAAGTTGAAGAGTCAGACCTCTCCCAAAGTGTGGCCATGGAAGCGTCAACTCGCAAGGAGCGTTTTGAGAGAAAAAAACTCCATCCGCGGAGGTACTCATTTTGCAATAATCCCCTCCAAAGGTGCGGAGATCGTGTGATTATTTGGAGCTTTGACAATTTGATTGCTTGTACGATGACTATGGGGTCAAAACACACTTCTTTCCCCAAATTGAAGAGTCAGACCCCGCTCAAAGTGTGCCCCTGGAAGCGTCAACTCGCAAGGAGTGTTTTGAGAGAAGAAAGTTCCATCCGCGGAGGTACTCATTTTGTAATGAACCCCTTCAAACGTCCGGAGATCGTGTGATTTTTTGGAGGTTTGGAAATTTGATTGGTTGTACGATGACTATGGGGTCAAAACACACTTCGTCCCCCAAATTGCAGTGTCAGACCCGGCTCAAAGTGTGCCCCTGGAAGCGTCAACTTGCAGGAGTGTTTTGAGAGAGAAAAATTCCGTCCGCGGAGGTACTCATTTTGCAATAAACCCCTTCAAACGTCCGGAGATCTGGTGATTATTTGGAGCTTTAGAAATTTGATTGCTTGTAGGATGACTCTGGAGTCAGAACACACTTCGTTCTCCAAGTTGAAGGATCAGACCTCGCCCAAGGTTTGGCCATGGAAGCGTCAACTCGCAAGGAGCGTTTTGAGAGAAAAAACTCCATCCGCAGAGGTACTCATTTTGCAATAAACCCCTTCAAAGGTGCGGAGATCGTGTCATTATTTGGAGCTTTGACAATTTGATTGCTTGTACGATGACTATGGGGTCAAAACACACTTCGTTCCCCCAATTGAAGAGTCCAACGCCGCTCAAAGTGTGCCTTTGGAAGCGTCCTCTCGCAAGGAGTGTTTTGAGAGAAAAAAGCTCCATCCACGGAGGTACTCATTTTGCAATAAACCCCTTCAAACGTCCGGAGATCGTGTGATTATTTGGAGCTTTGACAATTTGATTGCTTGTACGATGACTATGGGGTCAAAACACACTTCGTTCCCAAAATTGAAGAGTCAAACCCCGCTCAAAGTGTGCCCCTGGAAGCGTCCACTCGCAAGGAGTGTTTTGAGAGAAAAAAGTTCCATCCATGGAGGTACTCATTTTGTAATAAACCCCTTCAAATGTCCGGAGATCGTGTGATTATTTGGAGGTTTGGAAATTTGATTGGTTGTACGATGACTATGGGGTCAAAACAAACTTCGTTCCCCAAATTGCAGTGTCAGACCCCGCCCAAAGTGTGCCCCTGGAAGCGTCAACTCGCAAGCAGTGTTTTGAGAGAGAAAAATTCCATCCGCGGAGGTACTCATTTTGCAATAAACCCCTTCAAATGTCCGGAGATCCGGTGATTATTTGGAGCTTTGGAAATTTGATTGCTTGTACGATTACTATGGGGTCAAAACACACTTCCTTCCCCAAATTGAAGAATCAGACCTCTCCCAAAGTGTGCCCATGGAAGCGTCAACTCGCAAGGAGCGTTTTGAGAGAAAAAAGTTCCATCCGCGGAGGTACTCATTTTGTAATAAACCCCTTCAAACGTCCGGAGATCGTGTGATTTTTTGGAGGTTTGGAAATTTGATTGGTTGTACGATGACTATGGGGTCAAAACACACTTCGTTCCCCAAATTGCAGTGTCAGACCCCGCTCAAAGTGTGCCCCTGGAAGCGTCAACTCGCAGGGGTGTTTTGAGAGAGAAAAATTCCGTCTGCGGAGGTACTCATTTTGCAATAAACCCCTTCAAATGTCCGGAGATCCGGTGATTATTTGGAGCTTTGGAAATTTGATTGCTTGTACGATTACTATGGGGTCAAAACACATTTCCTTCCCGAAATTGAAGAATCAGACCTCTCCCAAAGTGTGCCCCTGGAAGCGTCAACTCGCAAGGAGCGTTTTGGGAAAAAGAAACTCCATCCGCGGAGGGACTCGTTTTGCAATAATCCCCTTCAAACGTCCCGAGACAGTCTGATTATTTGGAGCTTTGGAAATTTGATTGCTTGTAGGATGACTCTGGAGTCAGAACACACTTCGTTCTCCAAGTTGAAGGATCAGACCTCTCCCAAAGTGTGGCCATGGAAGCGTCAACTCGCAAGAAGCGTTTTGAGAGAAAAAACTCCATCCGCAGAGGTACTCATTTTGCAATAAACCCCTTCAAAGGTGCGGAGATCGTGTCATTATTTGGAGCTTTGACAATTTGATTGCTTCTACGATGACTATGGGGTCAAAACACACTTCGTTCCCCAAATTGAAGAGTCAAACCCCGCTCAAAGTGTGCCCCTGGAAGCGTCCACTCGCAAGCAGTGTTTTGAGAGAAAAAAGCTCCATCCACAGAGGTACTCATTTTGTAATAAACCCCTTCAAACTTCCGGAGATCGTGTGATTATTTGGATGTTTGGAAATTTGATTTTTGCACTGAACGGCGCCTTTTGTGGCTGTGTTTGGAAATTTGATTGGTTGTACAATGACTATGGGGTCAAAACACACGTCGTTCCCCAAATTGCAGTGTCAGACCCCGCTCAAAGTGTGCCCCTGGAAGCGTCAACTCGCAAGCAGTGTTTTGAGAGAGAAAAAATCCATCCGCGGAGGTACTCATTTTGCAATAAACCCCTTCAAACGTCCGGAGATCCGGTGATTATTTGGAGCTTTGGAAATTTGATTGCTTGTACGATTACTATGGGGTCAAAACACACTTCCTTCCCCAAATTGAAGAATCAGACCTCTCCCAAAGTGTGCCCCTGGAAGCGTCAACTCGCAAGGAGCGTTTTGGGAAAAAGAAACTCCATCCGCGGAGGGACTCGTTTTGCAATAATCCCCTTCAAACGTCCCGAGACCGTCTGATTATTTGGAGCTTTGGAAATTTGATTGCGTGTAGGATGACTCTGGAGTCAGAACACACTTCGTTCTCCAAGTTGAAGAGTCAGACCTCTCCCAAAGTGTGGCCATGGAAGCGTCAACTCGCAAGGAGCGTTTTGAGAGAAAAAAACTCCATCCGCGGAGGTACTCATTTTGCAATAAACCCCTTCAAAGGTGCAGAGTTCGTGTGATTATTTGGAGCTTTGACAATTTGATTGCTTGTACGATGACTATGGGGTCAAAACACACTTCCTTCCCCAAATTGAAGAATCAGACCTCTCCCAAAGTGTGCCCCTGGAAGCGTCAACTCGCAAGGAGCGTTTTGGGAAAAAGAAACTCCATCCGCGGAGGGACTCGTTTTGCAATAATCCCCTTCAAACGTCCAGAGATTGTGTGATTATTTGGAGGTTTGGAAATTTGATTGGTTGTACGATGACTATGGGGTCAAAACACACATCGTTCCGCAAAATGGAGTGTCAGACCCCGCTCAAAGTTTGCCCCTGGAGAGGTCTACTCGCAAGGTGTTTTTTGAGAGAAAAAAAACTCCATCCGCGGAGGTACTCATTTTGCAATAAACCCCTCCAAAGGTGCGGAGATCGTGTGATTATTTGGAGCTTTGACAATTTGATTGCTTGTACGATGGCTATGGGGTCAAAACACACTTCTTTCCCCAAATTGAAGAGTCAGACCCCGCTCAAAGTGTGCCCCTGGAAGCGTCAACTCGCAAGGACCGTTTTGAGAGAAAAAAGTTCCATCCGCGGAGGTACTCATTTTGTACTAAACCCCTTCAAACGTCCGGAGATCGTGTGATTATTTGAAGCTTTGATAATTTGATTGTGAAGCGGTACCCAGAACCCCATGGCCAGGTTACGGCATACAACCGGTCTCCGGTCCACTAACCCCATGCACGGCGTGTTCCGTGCCGTGAAGCCCCGCATCGGCAACCGATGCACCGCCAGCGGAGATTTGTGTATCAGAATATCAGGAATCAACAGGGTTTTATTTTCATATTGTTTCCGTCAATTTTTATGCTTCCGTTCCGATACTCACTGTTTTGACTGCTGGCGGTTGGTTCGCGACTTTACCGTAACCGCCAGTTTAACTGTTTATAATGGAAATTTTAACGCTATCCGTCACGAAGGCTCCAAAGTCGCCAGGAACTGCATGGATGCTTCCGCAATTTTCATAATTAATACTCGCAACCTTAATCCGAATTTTTCAGGATGTCGAAATCGGATTTTCGACTTCGACATCCCCGCACTTGATTTGACCTCTTTCGAGTGGACCTACGTGCTTCCGTATGCACGAATCAACTTCCCTTTTATCCTGCCCTCCATTTGTCTTAAAGATATGTGCAAAACAAAGTTGATTCGTGAGGCCACTTGTGAAGGTCATATCTCGTGTTGCTTGCGAGTATTGACGATAAGGAAACGTGGGATGTATTCACAATACTCCCGACGTAATTTAGGAAGCATTATATGCCTTGCGTCTCCACACGTGCGCGCTAGTGTAATGGATCATGGTCAAGAGGGTAGAGTTTGCGTTACAACTCATTGGCCATGATATTGCGTGCGTTAAGATAACTTTCGAGTGTAGCGCGCAAGTGTTGGTGTTGCATAGGAACTCTCCTTGAGTTCCTATGAGCGATTGACACAAAGATATGCCCTTGGAGGGGCATGACATATCGTGGTGGGAGCTACATTTTTGGGCAATATGTGGTATGTGCCATGTGTTGTGTTGTGTGCCCATTTGGCGGGTCCATTACTCCAAGCCAAGCCCGCCAATGGACCTCATATTGTGCAAGCCCCTTCTCCATACTCCCTACGGTCAATTGCATGCCTAACCTTCGTGAAGGGAAGCTTGTGTGGTGATTCCGAAGCGATGCGTTGGGAGCAAGGTGTGTGTTTTACAATTTTCCATATTTTCATGTGCCCACTTGGAAGGCCGCGCTCGTTACCTTTCAAAGCGCCCCAAGTGGAGCACATATGTGGGTTCGAAGGTCATTGGTGTCAAGTCATTGTGTATAGAAGGATTAGTTGATTACTCAATCCAAGGCGAAGATATTATAATATATTTTTGCGCCTTTCAAGGCACCTTTGTGTGTCTTTTTGCCAATTTTGCCATTTTTGGCTCGTCATGATGTCAAGTGGCGACCGTGTATCTCAACGTTGCGCTCAATTGACATCATGACCCAAGTATGTTATGAGGGTACATACTTCGGTAGCCAACATATCTTGGACCCGGCGAATAACTCCTCTTAGGCTTGGCATACCGTGGCCGCCATGTTGGCGATTTGGGACTATCCCAAATCATGGGCTCACTTGGCGACCCTGCCATTCCCAATACCGGAGGAGTTGGGCGACGCCCCAAAGATATGTTGGACATATATGACTTGATACCAATCCTATGGCACACTCCGGTCCGAGTCGGGCATGTGCCTCATTTGCCCTAACCATGAGTGTGCGCAATTTTGGCCATTTTGAGCATTTTTCCACTTTTGCTGCCCGCCGTGCACTATGTTCTAACCCTCGTGCACGCCGGACGCATGGACCAATGGACCATATATGACATGGGTGTTATGGGTAATGGTCCCCATGGTCCACACACCACGTGGGCGAAGCGGAGCCGCCTTCGTTAAGGCGCTAGGCCATATTGAGTATGGGCAATTTTGCCATTTTTGCATTCGTGGACCCAATTGGGATCGTCACCACGCCAAGCAGCATAGAGGTCTTTGAGAGTCAAGGGCATGGAAGTCTCAGTTGGACTCCCGGTGGATCACGTATGGAATGGCGGATCCGATCTCCAAGCCGGCGTGGAGATATACTATTGGGAGCACACCAAATTTTGGCTCATTTCAGGCAGCCAAAATGACCCAATTTTGAGACCCCAATTTCCCCCTTCCGTGTGGTCAATTGGCGGCCCCATTTCTCTAAGCCCATAGGGAGCCCGGACCTAAATTCAAGTTGTGCACTCAGATAAAAGTCCTAGGTCCTGCCTCCTACCCTGTGAGCCATTGGCCTTACCTTGGCCGGGCAATCCACGCGTGGGAGGGACGCCAATTTTGGTGATTTTGGCATCATGACCCCACTTGACTCATCCGTGTTGCCCTGATGCCGGGACCTCAGAGGGAACCAGGTTGGGTGAGGGCTCCAGGGGGTTCGTACTCGGAGGGCATAGGGACAGTTGCCTCGTCCCTACCTCTGGCGGGTCCGGACAAGGGGTCAATTTGGAGGATTTTTGAGTTATTTTCAGTTTGGGCTGAAACAGCCCATTTTCAGCTACCAACTCCTGGATGATAATGGCGGGGCCATATCTCTTGCTCAGAGTGGAGTTGGGACCTGCCATTAAGGGAGCATGGGGAGCTACTGTCGGTTCGCCTTGGAGCCCCTTGGTTCCCAGGAACTCGCCTGTGGCTGGGCGGGACACCCCCCCTATTGGCAGGGTTTCAGGGTCCGGACTGAGCAGGGCATGGGTTGTGTTTGAGCCCCCGCCCCCATCAGCCACTGAGAGGGTCGGGCCTGGGATTGGGATATAAGTTGGGACTGAGTGTCTATGGTCCTGTGATGCCCTTACCCCAGTCCAGTCTTAACCCCATGTGTACATATCTAGATGTGTTGCTGTACATACTTTCGTTCCCTCTTTGCAGAGTGGCAAGGATTCTGAAACGCTTTGTCACATGACACAGGCGTATTGATGCCCTTGTGAGCGTAGTGCCTTGCCTGCCTGCTCACCTGTGCGTGTCACCGCAGCGTCCCGTGGCCGGCCCCCCACGGGAACGTGTCAAAAGCGTTTCACCGCCGCGGGGTTACCCAACCCTCGCGTGCCACTCGGGGCCACCAACCCCGAGCAGCGCGTCGCAGCAGCGCGGCGCAGCTCGCAGCTCGCAGCGCAGCGCAGCGTCTCGCAGTGCAGCGCAGCGGCTCGCAGCGCCACTCAGCGACAGCGCCGAGTTCGTCACGGAGCCCGCAGCACCGTCCAGAGCACCGCCCTGACCGCGCAGCAGCCGTGAAAGAGCTGCACAGACCAGGACTCCTGCATCAGCCCCATCGGCCGACCCGGAGTCCCAACGGCTGACCAGCAAGGCCGCGTCAACCACCTCCACAACCACCGGCTGACCAGCACCAGCCGCACTTCCAATCCAGTGCTGCAGCACCCTCCTCAACAACCACAACCAGTTCGTTGAGTTGAACGAGTGCACATCAAGGATTTCAAGATCATCTACGCCCCCGCTGCCATGGTGAATTGGCAGGAAGCGGGCAGGACGTGGCCGCGGCCCCACCCCCATGCAGCACGCCTGCTGCGTGGGTTGGTTTGGGACCAGCACTACCACCACAGCAACCCCCAGTGCGAAGGCGGCATGCCCAGGAGCTTCGAGCTCCGCACGGACATCGCCCCCGACCGCCTGCAGGCCGTGGAGGACTGGCTGCGGGCGGAAGGGTACGAGTACCGCCACCAGCAGAGGCGCTGGAGGACGTGGACCCGGCCGGACAGGCCCGGCGAAGGCCTGCGTCCCGACGGGATTGAGGAGGACGAGGAGCCCAACGCCTACCCGTCGGGCGCCTCGATCAACGTCTCCCTGTGGGACGTGATCGAGAAGAACTTCCCGGAACCGGAGAGCGAGCGCAGGCTGCAGGGCAGCAGCAGCGCGTCTCCGGGGAAGGAGAAGCGGTCCGCCGGGGACAAGAAGAGGGACCGGAGGTGGCGGGAGTACCAGGAGTCCCTGGCCGCCGAAGCCGCCCGAGGCGCCAAGGGCGGAACCCCAGCCCCCAGTCCCCAACGGCCCAATGGTGGACACCACCCCGGCTCCACCACCCTCGGCGACTACATCCAAGTCGCCAAGCAGACCCAGGCCAAGCCCCGTCCGCTGCTCCTGAAGGCCCGGCAGGCCTCAGCAGGCCCCAGCAGCGACATCGAGTCGGCCCACCGCGGGAGGACGCCGGCCGACCAGGCCAGCTCCAGCAGCAGCGTCGCTCCCGAAAGGGACGTGGCGCGCGCCTGTGAGCGCGCCTGTGGGGCGCCCTGCAACCGTCGGGTTGCCCGGCAACGGGCCAAGCAGTACAGCGCTGCTGTGGAGGGCGCCGCCGGCATCGCCCAGGAGGAAGCTGCGCAGTGGGCGCATGGCATGGCCATCCACGCCCAGACCGTGGCGGCCATTGCGGCCGGACTCACGGCCGTGGCCGCCCATGGGGTAGCGACTGCCCAGGTCAACGGTGAATTGGCGGCAGCCGACGAGGAAGCCCGCCTGACGCAGGAGGCCATTGCCTGCAAGGAGGCCGAGGTGAAGGCGCTGGGGGAGGCGCTCGCCCAAGAGAGGGCAAAGAAGGAGGCGGAGGAAAGGGCCCACGCCGAAGCGACGGCTAAGGCCCAGGAGGATGCCGCCAAGAAGGAAGCCATCGAGGCCGCGCGACGGAAGGTCGCAGAGGAGAAGGCCAAGACGGAGGCGGAGCTGGCGGCGTTGGAGGCGCAGAAGGCGCAGCAGCTGCAGGCCCGGGAAGCCGAGGCGGCTCGTGCTCGGGAAGAGGCCGAAGCGCGAGCTGCCGCAGCCACCGCCGCCGCAATGGAGGAGGCAGAGGTCAAACTCCGCCACGAGACTCCCCCGGGAGGATCGCGAGTGGAGACCCTTCGAAGGCTTTTCGAAGGGGACGCCTCCTCCAGGATGAAGCTGGATGAGGCGGACACGGGCAGCAGTGGGAGCGGTAGCACCACCGCCCGTCGACGGAGGAAGGGCAAAGGGAAGACCCCCGAGAGGCCGCGGAGGGCAGCGGGTGGGCACCCCCACGACAGTGACCCCTTCTTCACCGCCAGTGACGGGGATGAACGAGGCCGTCGACATCGCCAAGTGGTGGCTTGGACGGGCGGAGGTGGCGGAGACGTCCCCATGGAAGGTGAGGATGAGGATCCCCCTCCTCCCTACCGGAGCTCCGAGTCCTCCGTGACCGAGACGCCCAGGTGGGGCGACATGGACGAGGATGACGACATGGAGTTCGGCATCACGAGGAAGCGCCCATCCTCGGACCCACCGAGGCGACCCGGCGGAGACCCACCGGGACCCCCTGGCGGAGGACCTTCTGGACCCCCTGGAGGACACCCACCGAGTGGACCCCCTGGAGGCGGACCACCGGGCGGGGGAGGACCCCCTGGACCGGGCGGACCCGGCGGAGGCCCTCCTGGAGGACCCCCTGGGGACCCCGACGACCCACCAGGGAACGGCGACCCGGACACCACCTGGCGGTGGATTGTCTACCTCCGCAGGAGGGTTTTTGCCCTCGAGTGCGAGGTAGACACGGGCAAGGTCGAGATGGCCCGCATCTCCGGGGTCGCCGCGCGCGCGCAGAAGGACCTGGACATCGCCAGGGCCGAGACCAAGTCGCTGACCAACGTCGTCAGCGGCCTGCAGGAAAGGCTGGATGCGCTGGAAGCCCGTGGGAGAGTCGGCAGCGACCACCCACCCCTGGAGTCTGGCTCGTCGGACGATGGCTGGGGACCCGGACCAGGTCCAGGCAGACCCCACGCCCCCGGCGGAGCTCCCAGGAGTCGCCCCAGCGCCAGTGCCCCCTCTCTCTCCGCCCCCTCTCACCACAGCGCGGGCCGCCGCAACGAGCGCGTGCCGCCCGGCAGTGGCAGTGAGGAGTGGCGCGTTGAGTGGCTCAGCGCGGACTACCACAACCGCCGTGCTCCACCGCGGACGCCTGTACGCCCCCGACGCCCGCCACCAGCCCCGGCACCAATCCCCAGGGCTGGAGGACGTTATGGTGGACTCAGGGATGAGGTCCCCAGAGGAGACGTGGAGTGGGATGTCGGCGAAGGTGAGGACCTGGACCTGGACCTGGACCTGGAGGAGTTCGACATCAGCCCGCCGCGTGGTGTACGACGGGAGGCCGCTGAACGCAGCCGCCGGCGCCGTGATGAGGATGCGTACATGGATGCAGTACGGCGTGAACATTTCGGTTCAGCGTACGTGGAGGAACCGCGGCGTAGCCACAGGGATTCCATGGAGGAGATGGACGTGGCGGCCGTGGGAGTCCGTGGGCGAGGCCGATGGGAACCTCGGTCGACCTCGCGGCCGGCGTTCATGGTCTCTAAGGCCGCGGACGCCGCCGTGTGGGAAGACTTGAAGGACATCAAGCCCCCCATGTACGACGGCAACCCCCTCAACCTCGACCGCTTCTTGGAGAAGCTGGACGATTGGGGGCTGACCGTCACTGAAGACCTACCTCCCGCGGATGCGGAGAGATATGTCTTCAAACGGTTCAGGTACCGCCTGCCGGAAGTGCTCGGCGAGCTATACTTCGTGGCGACCAAGGAGGGGAAAATCAAGACCCTCAAGGAAGCCAAGAAGTGGCTCAATGAGCAGGAGCGGGTGGACGCTCCGCAGGTGGCTGCCAAGCGCTGGAAGTCCATCAAGCTTGAGCATGATGGACGGGAGATCCGCCTACGGGACTGGCGTGACTTCCGAGGGAAATACACCCTCTTCCGCCGCAATGTGGAGGATTGGAACGAGGGTGACGAGCAGGCTCGCCTGCTCTCCATGCTGCCGGAAGCTTGGATCAAGAGGGTCACCAAGGAGGAATCCAAGAGGGCCAAGTCTAACCACACGGTCAAGATGATGCTCCCCAAGGAGTATCATACGAACGTTGTGTCTTGGGCGAAGAAGAACGTGGCCCGGGATGTCAAACGGCACTCCCTGCGGAACGCTCTTCTCATCACCGTCTCGGGCGATCGCGAGAAGACCGCGATCTGGCGCCTTGACGATTGTGAGTTGAGCGGCCAGACCATCCGTCTGCAGCCCATCCCGGCGCGGATGAGCTGCGACGAGATCCTGGAGTGGGTTGGCGAGGAAGTACTCAAGGAGTACCGAAACCTCCACCACACCCGCGGGTTGAGGACCGGCGACCGCGACGTCAACTACGTTGGCGAGGGACCTGGTGCGGAAGACGACATGGACCCAGCGGGAGCCGGCGGTGATGAGACTCTCGTCGACGATGACGACGACGATGAGCCCGCCGAGGTGGCCGTCTGTGCCTTCGTGGCCAGGAACCTGAGCGCGGGGAGCAAGCCGGGAAACTGGAAGCCCCTGCAGCAGGGTTGGAGGAAGCAGGAGAAGAGGGACCCTCGCCGCATTGGCGACCCTCCGCTGTCCTTTGGGGAGTTCATACGAGCTCACCCGCAGGGCTGTTTCGTGTGTTATGGGAGGAAGAAAGGCTTCAACCATGACCACCGAACATGCCCCGTCCACAAGGCCGACACTGAGGCTTACAAGAAGGCGCACGGGTCGAAGAAGCGTGCGCCCGCGGGTATCCGGGAAGCCAAGATGGAGGTGGACAAGGACGAGCTGGCCAAGCTGATGTCGTCGGTGGGAACCGAGTTGGCCAAGGAGATCCAGGAGATCAAGCGGAACTGGGTCCCCAGGTCGGACAACAAGAACAAGGAGAACAACCAGAATGACCAGAACAAGGACAAGGACAAGAAGGGTAAAGGAGGAGGTAAAGGGGGAAGAAAGAAGGGCGTCAACGACGTTGAGGCCGAGGAGAACGCCCCCTCTTCCACAACCGACGCCCCCTAGCGGAGCCCCTGCAGCCAAGGGCCCCAGCTAGGGCGGTCGCAGGATGGTGACGTGGGAAGCGCCGATCCATCCCAGTCGGGAGTCGATAAGAACAAGGGAACTGCCGCGGGCGGAAGGCCCGGTCCGGCGCCCAGTCGCGGAGGCGGGGTGAGGGCAAGTGAAGGCACGAACCCTTGCACCCGTCCGTCCTTCGCGACCAAGAACGTGTTTGATATACTACAGGATCTATCCGAGAGTATCGGAGGATCACCCGGACCGCAGCTGGATGCTGCAGATGGGCAGCCTGAGCCCATTGTCCACGACCTGCACCAGTCGCTTGTGGAGCTTCTGGAACGGCCGGAGATCCTGAGTTTGCACGCCGTGCGCCGTGTCGGTCGCGAGCGGCAGTTGCATCTTAAGGTCCGTGCCCTATGCGGGGAAGTGGAAAAGGTTTTCGACGTGTTGGTCGACACGGGAGCTCAAGTCAGCTTGGTCAAGGCTGGCCTACTTCCACCAGAGTGTCTGACCGACAGTCGGAAACCTGTCAGGCTGAAGGTGGCGAACGGCCAGTACATGGTGGGAGGCACGAAGGAAGCGGCCATTGGGCTGCAGTTCGTGAACCATCGTGAGCTGAGCCGCCCAGACCTCGGCAAGGAAATCCTCCTGCACAGTAGCTTCTACGAGGCCGAGATGGACTGGGACATGATCGTCGGGTACGACTTCATGATGGAGACGGACTCCGGCGTCCTCCCGGCCCAGGCCTCCATGACCCTGTACCAGGACGACCAGCTCTCGTGGCTTTCGTCACGTGAGCACCATGTGGAATGCCAATGGATCCACCCCGAACGCAATCAGCTCGAAGTGGCCGCGCTGGACACTGAGCCTACTGGGCCTGCGAACCAGGAGTACGGCGTAAGGCCGGAAGTGGCGTACCGAGTGGTCGCGGACCTGGGAGCGTCGGATCTGGCCCTGGATGCGTTCTCTTCAGGAACCTCCGCCCATCTGCGGGTATGTGAGAAGTACTGGAGCGCCCAGGACTCCGCGTGGAAGAAGCACTGGGGTCCGCATCAGGGATTGATGTGGATCCATTGCCCCCGTTGGGACATTCCAAGAGCGATAGCGAAGATTCGTAAGGACCGCTCCAAGGCAGTGCTGGTTGTTCCTATGGGATGCACCGAGGAGGAAAGTACCCGACATTGGGTAGCCTCATTGACCAACATGACCTTGAACAAGGTCGTCCTACCGGCTGGAGAGAGTGTCTATCAGGACGCTAAGGGACAGCCCATGCCACCCCAAAGATGGCCAACAGAATTCCACTATGTGGATGGGGGCCTTGATCAGGCCGACACCACGGACTTCGTGTGTGTCAACCGTGTCAGAGCAGAGCCTTGGAGGCAATGCTTTGCGGTTCCCCCTGTTGACATCGAAGAATCGGACTCCGAAGACCCCCTCACTGAAGAGGAGTGGGATCTGGTTCAGGGGTATATGGATCAGCCCTTTCACGACTGGGGAAACCAGCGTGAGGGCAAAGGCCAGGACAAAGCCTGGTGGGAAGTGGACTCAATCGTCTCTGGTTCCTATGACGGGGATACCTTCGTACAGAGGGTGCTGGATCACATGTCCAGCCAAGACGAGCCGCCTGGCGGTAACCCACCCACCTACGGCGATCTATTCCGAGGCAAGACCAGAGATGGCCCCTTGGGCCACCTGGGAAGACCGCCTGAGCCGAAAGCGAGCGGGGTCGCTACCCCTCAAGTAAGCTCCGTGGTTGAAGTGCCCGGAAAAGCCAAGGCGGAGTCCGATGACTGCCCCAAGATCCAGGCGTTGAGGGCCAGGCTGAAGCGGAAGTATGGTGATACCTTCTTCAGCGGTAAGCCTGTGTTTCCCCCACCGGTGCGTGGACCGTATGGCGAGGCCAAGATACGACTGAAGCAGGACCCCCGTGTGTATCGTCACCGGGAGTTTGCCCTGAGGGGCGAGAGGAAAGAGGCCATGGAGAAGATCCTCCGTGACTTCATCCAGAGAGGCCGGCTTGAGCCGTGCCACTCCGAGTGGGCCTCTCCCTGCTTCGTCGTCCCCAAGAAGGTTGCCGGTGAGTGGCGGCTCGTGGTCGACTACCGCGGCCTGAACGCCCAAACGCAGCACGACAGCTATACGCTGCCCCTCATTGAGGACATGCTGCAAAAGCAACACCGGCGGAGGATCTTCACGGTGATTGACCTGAAACATGGTTATCATCAGATGCCTCTCGCCGAAGAGTCCCGTGCCTGCACAGCCATGAGCACTCCACTTGGACCTCTCCAGTGGAAGGTGATGCCCATGGGCGTCACCAACGGCAATGCGGCTTTTCAGCGGATGCTGGAGAACCTGCTTGAGCCGGTGCGCGACTGTGCGGACCCCTTCGTGGACGACGTGATCATCGCGTCCGGGGACCCCAGCATGAGCTACGAGGAGCTCCTGGAGGCACACGAGAGGGACGTCACTCGAGTGCTAGACCTTCTGGTTCGGCACAAACTCACGGGCAGCAGTGACAAGGCCACCATTGCGGTAAGCGAGGTGGTCTTCGCTGGCCACGTAGTCGGGAACGGGCAGCGAAAGCCCATACCTGGCAAGGTGGCTGCGATCGAGCACTGGGAAAAGCCCAAAACGGTCTCTGAGCTACGGGCGTATCTGGGGTTCTGCAACTACTACTCGGGGTATATCAAAATATATGCCGAGTATGCAGCCCCCATGACGACCATGCTCAAGGGCAACCGAGAGGAGACCAAGAAGGGGTCCAAGAAGGCTTTGGTCTGGACTGAAGAGTCTGACCGTGCCTTTGAGGGGATGAAGCAGGCGCTGCTATCCGCAGTGGGTCTGCACCTCGTAGATCCCGACCGAGGGTTCGTCCTGCGCACCGACGCTTCCGACTACGCCATTGGTGCTGTGTTGGAGCAAGTGCTCGACGATGGGAGGCACGTGCCCGTGGCCTTCTGGAGCCGAGTCCTGGCGGAAGGCCAGAGACGGACGTGGACGCCCCGTGAAAAGGAGGCGTATGCCATTGTCATGGCTCTCAGGAAATGGGCTGGGTACATAGCCCTCCATCCCGTCACCGTCTGCACCGACCATCAGAGTCTGCAGTCGTGGCACAAGGAGCACGTGGACACCCCCTCGGGTCCCGCCTCCCGACGGGCAAGATGGCACGAGACCTTGGCCAAGTTCGACCTTACGGTTGTTTACATTCCTGGAAAGGATAACACCGTGGCGGACTGTCTCAGTAGGTGGGCCTATCCCGCCAGCAAGGGCATGCAGGATATCTCTGCCCATGGCGATGAGGCTGAGACCGCTGAAGCCAAGAAGATCATTGAAATGGAGCGCCTGATGGAGGAGGAGGATGTTAAATGCTTCGTCGTCATGGCTGCAGATGCCCCCCTCGCTTCGAGGGTGAGCAGAACGGTCAGTGTACTCGCCCCTGTGGGTGCCGCGGGCGGAAGGCCCGGGCCGGCACCCCCTGTGGGAACTGAGTCCGACAAGCACCTCTTCCCGGAGTCTCGCCTCCAGGACGACTGGACCGACGATTACGCCAAGTCTGAGGCCTTTGCGGCCGAGTATAGGGCTGTGACCGACCCTGACGACGGGCAGAAGTGGCCAAAGGGGCTGACTGAGGAAGATGGCAAGCTCTACCGGAATGGTAAGCTGCTAGTCCCAGAGTCCCGGGTGCTCGAGCTGTGTGAAGCTTGGCACCACCACATGCTGCACCCAGGGGTCAAGAAGCAAGCTCTTGACATGCAGCGTCGGTTCGAGATCGACCATATCGTTCTCTACACCGCCATCAAGAAGGTCAGGAAGGGTTGCTCGGTCTGTCAGGCCTGCAATCCCGACAACCGGAACGTCAAGGGGGAACCCCAATGGACCCCGGTTCCTGACCAGCCCATGGAGAGCGTGGCCATGGACGTCTTCTCCATGCCCGAAGTGCACATTGGCAAGGAGACCTTTGACTGTGTGGTTCTCTGTGTGGACCGCCACAGCGGCTACGTTGTAGCCGTTCCGCCACGCAAAAAGGGGTTGCTTGCCAAGGAAGTGGCAGTCATGATGATTCGTCATTGGCTGACCGTCTTTGACATCCCCCGCACCATTTGCAGTGACCGGGGGCCCCAGTTTACTGGTGGCTGGTTCAAGGCTATGTGTTCCCTCATGGGAATACGACATGCCAAGAGCGTCGCCTATCTCAGCCGGTCTAACGGCCGTGCTGAAGTGGCTGGACGGCAGCTGTTCGAGAAGCTGCGCAAGATCCACATCACCAATCCACGGCGGAACTGGTTCGAGGAGATGTGGCCTGCTCTGAAGGCCCATCATGACACCCCCACTCCGGGCGGTTTGTCCCCTCACCAGATTCTCTTCGGCAGGGACCCCCTGGGTAGGGGACTTCCCTTGTCTGGTGATGGCATGGCTATGGATGCCAAGGAGTTCTTCGCGCGGCAAGAGCAAACGGCGCGGGACATCCGCCAGCAGCTTGAGAAGGAGCATGCTGAGCGTCAGAAGTCCGCCCCGAGCTCGACAGCGCAGAAGTTCAGGGTGGGAGACCCGGTGTGGGTGATCAGACCCCGCCCCATGGGCACCCACCGCACCAAAACCTGGTTCACACCCGGCGAGGTGGTCCGCAGGATTGGTGAGGACACCTACCGCATCAAGGTGGGTCACGGACAGTTCCGGGAGCGCCACGAGAGTCAACTCCGTGTGCGGGAACCCGACCTCCGTGGCCGACATGTGTCCCTGAACTACGCCAAACATGAGGCCGATTCGGACGACGACTATGCTGAGCAGGACGACTATACTGTCGAGAAGATCCTGGCTCAGCGTCCGAAGGCCTCGGCACCCGGAGGTCTGGAGTTCAAAGTTCGTTGGCGAGGCTATGGGCCGTCCCACGACACCTGGGAACCCGTCTCCTCGTTTGTGCCGCGGGTCAATACTCCCTTCATGGAGTACATCCGCAAGCACAAGACCAAGATCCACGTTTCGGACTTGGCAGCACTCACCCGGGCGATTGCAGCCAGGGGTGCCTGATCAGCGCCCTGAGCTCTCCCCTGATGTGTTATGAGCGCTTGTGAGGCCGACGAATCGTCCCTTACTTGCTTGCTCTCTTCCATCTTTCGGTGACAGAGTGGCCATATACCCCCCCTCAAATCCAGAGGAGGATGGCCCCTCTCTTCTTTTATTCGTCACTCACCCCCCCTGCTGAATCCTTGGGAAACCAGGTAGGGCGACTGACCTTCATAATTCTGAGCTCTTGGGGCCTTGAAGCCCATACGACGTTGCGCAACGGATGCCGCTGTCATCGGCATTGCGATTTTTTGGTGTGTGGTCTGGTTCCATGGCATTTGCGGAATCCAGACCAGTCGACGTGTGTCTCGAGACTATATATGCCTGAACTCAGGCGTTATCCTGTCCATCCTCCTGCATTTGCCTTATCCTGACCGTGGCGTGGTTTGGCACTCTGTTCTGAGTGTGTTTACACGCCTATTTACCCAAATTGCTGCTTGTTTTTCTGCCCTCCAGGATATGTGCATCTGTATGTTAAGTGTCATCAGCCCATCGCTGAGGGATGGACTGTTTTTCACCACGAATCGGGATACAGAGGCGCCTTGGGTCGCCGTGTACATATCCTTACAGCCTGGTCCAGCCTGGACCAGTACTTGATTACAGATTCTACTGTTTGAGTACCCGTATACCGTGTTGCCCTATTCGCTGTGATGTGTGGAGATCCTGATGGCGCCAGGCGGGAAGCCCAGTTGCCTGACTACACTCCCAGTGGTCCGCCACTGTCAGTCCCAGTGTGAGCCTACCGATTTGCAGACGCACTTGCATTCGGATGGCGGCCTCCGGTGCTCCTGACCTCGGTCAGTCTGCCTGGGAAACTGGTGGTTTGAGGAGTCGACGCCTCCGCCCACACTGCATGAGGACTCCCTCATGTATGGCCTTCGTGGCAGTAGGGCGAGGGAAAAGACGGCCTTGATGCCCGATCCCTTCAGGAGGAGTTCCCTTACAATTTGGGGTTCGTAAGGAGTTCGACTATGGCACTCTGGACTCGCGTCGTATGGATATGGACATGGTGCGCCCGAGGAAGGACCCGTGGGGACTCTCCCCAGTCGGCGGGCCTTGGGAAGCTTGGGGTAGCCTGATGGATCTTTGTGGTCGCTCTCGACTTGTGGGGCCACCTCGGCCGTCGTGTGACGCCTATGTTAGCCGTGTGTGCCACTGCCACTGTGGTGGTGACCGTAGCAGCCGGCACCCGGTGCGCCTGGTATGGGTTAACGGGTCCTTTGGATGCCGAACAATCGCCGCCAGGACCCAGGACTTGATACTTGATACTATACGTGTGCTACGAGCTGTTACAGCGGCATACCTATCCCACTGTGGGATACCTATCTTACTGTGACTTACTGAAGTGAGGATGTGACACCCCCCCCCCCCTTTCAGGGAGTAGTCCTGGGTACCCGCTGCCATGCGTGGGTGTTATCGAGCCCCCCCAGGGTTTGCTCTAAGGAGGGGGGTGAAGCGGTACCCAGAACCCCATGGCCAGGTTACGGCATACAACCGGTCTCCGGTCCACTAACCCCATGCACGGCGTGTTCCGTGCCGTGAAGCCCCGCATCGGCAACCGATGCACCGCCAGCGGAGATTTGTGTATCAGAATATCAGGAATCAACAGGGTTTTATTTTCATATTGTTTCCGTCAATTTTTATGCTTCCGTTCCGATACTCACTGTTTTGACTGCTGGCGGTTGGTTCGCGACTTTACCGTAACCGCCAGTTTAACTGTTTATAATGGAAATTTTAACGCTATCCGTCACGAAGGCTCCAAAGTCGCCAGGAACTGCATGGATGCTTCCGCAATTTTCATAATTAATACTCGCAACCTTAATCCGAATTTTTCAGGATGTCGAAATCGGATTTTCGACTTCGACATCCCCGCACTTGATTTGACCTCTTTCGAGTGGACCTACGTGCTTCCGTATGCACGAATCAACTTCCCTTTTATCCTGCCCTCCATTTGTCTTAAAGATATGGGCAAAACAAAGTTGATTCGTGAGGCCACTTGTGAAGGTCATATCTCGTGTTGCTTGCGAGTATTGACGATAAAGAAACGTGGGATGTATTCACAATACTCCCGACGTAATTTAGGAAGCATTATATGCCTTGCGTCTCCACACGTGCGCGCTAGTGTAATGGATCATGGTCAAGAGGGTAGAGTTTGCGTTACAACTCATTGGCCATGATATTGCGTGCGTTGAGATAACTTTCGAGTGTAGCGCGCAAGTGTTGGTGTTGCATAGGAACTCTCCTTGAGTTCCTATGAGCGATTGACACAAAGATATGCCCTTGGAGGGGCATGACATATCGTGGTGGGAGCTACATTCTTGGGCAATATGTGGTATGTGCCATGTGTTGTGTTGTGTGCCCATTTGGCGGGTCCATTACTCCAAGCCAAGCCCGCCAATGGACCTCATATTGTGCAAGCCCCTTCTCCATACTCCCTACAGTCAATTGCATGCCTAACCTTCGTGAAGGGAAGCTTGTGTGGTGATTCCGAAGCGATGCGTTGGGAGCAAGGTGTGTGTTTTACAATTTTCCATATTTTCATGTGCCCACTTGGAAGGCCGCGCTCGTTACCTTTCAAAGCGCCCCAAGTGGAGCACATATGTGGGATCGAAGGTCATTGGTGTCAGATCATTGTGTATAGAATGATTAGTTGATTACTCAATCCAAGGCGAAGATATTATAATATATTTTTGCGCCTTTCAAGGCACCTTTGTGTGTCTTTTTGCCAATTTTGCCATTTTTGGCTCGTCATGATGTCAAGTGGCGACCGTGTATCTCAACGTTGCGCTCAATTGACATCATGACTCAAGTATGTTATGAGGGTACATACTTCGGTAGCCAACATATCTTGGACCCGGCGAATAACTCCTCTTAGGCTTGGCATACCGTGGCCGCCATGTTGGCGATTTGGGACTATCCCAAATCATGGGCTCACTTGGCGACCCTGCCATTCCCAATACCGGAGGAGTTGGGCGACGCCCCAAAGATATGTTGGACATATATGACTTGATACCAATCCTATGGCACACTCTGGTCCGAGTCGGGCATGTGCCTCATTTGCCTCAACCATGAGTGTGCGCAATTCTGGCCATTTTGAGCATTTTTCCACTTTTGCTGCCCGCCGTGCACTATGTTCTAACCCTCGTGCACGCCGGACGCATGGACCAATGGACCATATATGACATGGGTGTTATGCGTAATGGTCCCCACAGTCCACACACCACGTGGGCGAAGCGGAGCCGCCCTCATTAAGGCGCTAGACCATATTGAGTATGGGCAATTTTGCCATTTTTGCATTCGTGGACCCAATTGGGATCGTCACCACGCCGAGCAGAATGAAGATCTTTGAGAGCCAAGGGCATGGGAGTCTCAATTGGACTCCCGGTGGATCACGTATGGAATTGCGGATCCGATCTCTAAGCCGGCCTGGAGATATACTATTGGGAGCACACCAAATTTTGGCTCATTTCAGGCAGCCAAAATGACCCAATTTTGGGACCCCAATTTCCCCCTTCCGTGTGGTCAATTGGCGGCCCCATTTCTCTAAGCCCATAGGGAGCCCGGACCTAAATTCAAGTTGTGCACTCAGATATAAGTCCCAGGTCCTGCCTCCTACCCTGTGAGCCATTGGCCTTACCTTGGCCGGGCGAGCCACGCGTGGGAGTGACGCCAATTTTGGTAATTTTGGCATCATGACCCCACTTGACTCATCCGTGTTGCCCTGATGCCGGGAACTCAGAGAGAACCAGGTTGGGTGAGGGCTCCAGGGGGTTCGTACTCGGAGGGCATAGGGACAGTTGCCTCGTCCCTACCTCTGGCGGGTCCGGACGAGGGGTCAATTTGGAGGATTTTTGAGTTATTTTCAGTTTGGGCTGAAACAGCCCATTTTCAGCTACCAACTCCTGGATGATAATGGCGGGGCCATATCTCTCGCTCAGAGTGGAGTTGGGACCTGCCATTAAGGGAGCATAGGGAGCCACTGTCGGTTGCCTTGGAGTCCCTTGGTTCCCAGGAACTCGCCTGTGGCTGGGCGGGACACCCCCCCTATTGGCAGGGTTTCAGGGTCCGGACTGAGCAGGGCATGGGTTGTGTTTGAGCCCCCGCCCCCATCAGCCACTGAGAGGGTCGGGCCTGGGATTGGGATATAAGTTGGGACTGAGTGTCTATGGTCCTGTGATGCCCTTACCCCAGTCCAGTCTTAACCCCATGTGTACATATCCTGATGTGTTGCTGTACATACTTACGTTCCCTCTTTGCAGAGTGGCAAGGATTCTGAAACGCTTTGTCACATGACACAGGCGTATTGATGCCCTTGTGAGCGTAGTGCCTTGCCTGCCTGCTCACCTGTGCGTGTCACCGCAGCGTCCCGTGGCCGGCCCCCCACGGGAACGCGTCAATTGCTTGTACGATTACTATGGGGTCAAAACACACTTCGTTCCCCGAATTGAAGAATCTGACCTCTCCCAAAGTGTGCCCATGGAAGCGTCAACTCGCAAGGAGCGATTTGAGAGGAATAAACTCCATCCGCAGAGGTACTCATTTTGCAATAATCCCCTTCAAACGTCCCGAGATCTGGTGATTATTTGGCGCTCTGGCAGTTTTATTGCTTGTACGATGACTATGGGGAAAAACACACTTCGTTCCCCAAATTGAAGAGTCAGACCCCGCTCAAAGTGTGCGCCTGGAAGCGTCAACTCGCAAGGAGTGTTTTGAGAGAAAGAAACCCCCTCCGCGGAGGTACTCATTTTGTAATAAAACCCTTCAAACGTCCAGAGATCCGGTGATTATTTGGAGCTTTGAAAATTTGATTGCTTGTACGATGACTATGGGGCCAAAACACACTTCCTTCCCCAAATTGAAGAATCAGACCTCCCCCAAAGTGTGCCCATGGAAGCGTCAACTCGCAAGGAGCGATTTGAGAGGAAAAAACTCCATCCGCGGAGGTACTCATTTTGTAATAATCCCCTTCAAATGTCCGGAGATCCGGTGATTATTTGGAGCTTTGGAAATTTGATTGCTTGTACGATTACTATGGGGTCAAAACACACTTCCTTCCCCAAATTGAAGAATCAGACCTCTCCCAAAGTGTGCCCCTGGAAGCGTCAACTCACAAGGAGCGTTTTGGGAAAAAGAAACTCCATCTGCGGAGGGACTCGTTTTGCAATAATCCCCTTCAAACGTCCCGAGACCGTCTGATTATTTGGAGCTTTGGAAACTCGATTGCTTGTAGGATGACTCTGGAGTCAGAACACACCTCGTTCCCCAAGTTGAAGAGTCAGACCTCTCCCAAAGTGTGGCCATGGAAGCGTCAACTCGCAAGGAGCGTTTTGAGAGAAAAAAACTCCATCCGCGGAGGTACTCATTTTGCAATAAACCCCTTCAAAGGTGCAGAGTTCGTGTGATTATTTGGAGCTTTGACAATTTGATTGCTTGTACGATGACTATGGGGTCAAAACACACTTCGTTCCCCAAATTGAAGAGTCAAACCCCGCTCAAAGTGTGCCCCTGGAAGCGTCCACTCGCAAGGAGTGTTTTGAGAGAAAAAAGTTCCATCCACGGAGGTACTCATTTTGTAATAAACCCCTTCAAACGTCCGGAGATCGTGTGATTATTTGGAGGTTTGGAAATTGGATTGGTTGTACGATGACTATGGGGTCAAAACACACGTCGTTCCCCAAATTGCAGTGTCAGACCCCGCTCAAAGTGTGCCCCTGGAAGGGTCTACTCGCAAGGTGTTTTTTGAGAGAAAAAAAACTCCATCCGCGGAGGTACTCATTTTGCAATAAACCCCTCCAAAGGTGCGGAGATCGTGTGATCATTTGGAGCTTTGACAAGTTGATTGCTTGTACGATGACTATGGGGTCAAAACACACTTCTTTCCCCAAATTGAAGAGTCAGACCCCGCTCAAAGTGTGCCCCTGGAAGCAACAACTCGCAAGGAGTGTTTTGAGAGAAAAAAATTCCACCCGCGGAGGTACTCATTTTGTAATAAACCCCTTCAAACGTCCGGAGATCGTGTGATTATTTGAAGCTTTGAAAATTTGATTGCTTGTACGATTACTATGGGGTCAAAACACACTTCGTCCCCCGAATTGAAGAATCTGACCTCTCCCAAAGTGTGCCCATGGAAGCGTCAACTCGCAAGGAGCGATTTGAGAGGAATAAACTCCATCCGCGGAGGTACTCATTTTGCAATAATCCCCTTCAAACGTCCCGAGATCTGGTGATTATTTGGCGCTCTGGCAGTTTTATTGCTTGTACGATGACTATGGGGAAAAACACACTTCGTTCCCCAAATTGAAGAGTCAGACCCCGCTCAAAGTGTGCGCCTGGAAGCGTCAACTCGCAAGGAGTGTTTTGAGAAAAAAAAAACTCCATCCGCAGAGGTACTCATTTTGTAATAAAACCCTTCATACGTGCGCAGATCGTGTGATTATTTGGAGCTTTGGAAATTTGATTGCTTGTACGATTACTATGGGGTCAAAACACACTTTGTTCCCCAAATTGAAGAATCAGACCACCCCCAAAGCGTGCCCATGGAAGCGTCTACTCGCAAGGTGTTTTTTGAGAGAAAAAAAACTCCATCCGCGGAGGTACTCATTTTGCAATAATTCCCTTCAAACGTCCAGAGATCCGGTGATTATTTGGAGCTTTGAAAATTTGATTGCTTGTACGATGACTATCGGGCCAAAACACACTTCCTTCCCCAAATTGAAGAATCAGACCTCCCCCAAAGTGTGCCAATGGAAGCGTCAACTCGCAAGGAGCGATTTGAGAGGAAAAAACTCCATCCGCGGAGGTACTCATTTTGTAATAATCCCCTTCAAATGTCCGGAGATCCGGTGATTATTTGAAGCTTTGGAAATTTGATTGCTTGTACGATGACTTTGGGGTCAAAACACACTTCGTTCCCCAAATTGAAGAGTCAGACCCCGCTCAAATTTTGCCACTGGAAGCGTCAACTCGCAAGGAGTGTTTTGAGAGAAAGAAAATTCCATCCGCGGAGGTACTCATTTTGCAATAAACCCCTCCAAAGGTGCGGAGATCGTGTGATTATTTGGAGCTTTGACAATTCGATCTTGTACGATGACTATGGGGTCAAAACACACTTCTTCCCCCAAATTGAAGAGTCAGACCCCGCTCAAAGTGTGCCCCTGGAAGCGTCAACTCGCAAGGAGCGTTTTGAGAGAGAAAAGTTCCATCCGCGGAGGTACTCATTTTGTAATAAACCCCTTCAAAAGTCCGGAGATCGTGTGATTATTTGGAGGTTTGGAAATTTGATTGGTTGTACGATGACTGTGGGGTCAAAACACACTTCGTTCCCCAAATTGCAGTGTCAGACCCCGCTCAAAGTGTGCCCCTGGAAGCGTCAAATCGCAAGGAGTGTTTTGAGAGAGAAAAATTCCATCCGCGGAGGTACTCATTTTGCAAAAAAACCCTTCAAACGTCCGGAGATCCGGTGATTATTTGGAGCTTTGGAAATTTGATTGCTTGTACGATTACTATGGGGTCAAAACACACTTCCTTCCCCAAATTGAAGAATCAGACCTCTCCCAAAGTGTGCCCCTGGAGGCATCAACTCGCAAGGAGCGTTTTGGGAAAAGGAAACTCCATCCGCGGAGGGACTCGTTTTGCAATAGTCCCCTTCAAACGTCTCGAGACCGTCTGATTATTTGGCGCTTTGGAAATTTGATTGCTTGTAGGATGACTCTGGAGTCAGAACACACTTCGTTCTCCAAGTTGAAGAGTCAGACCTCTCCCAAAGTGTGGCCATGGAAGCGTCAACTCGCAAGGAGCGTTTTGAGAGAAAAAAACTCCATCCGCGGATGGACTCATTTTGCAATAAACCCCTTCAAAGGTACGGAGATCGTGTGATTATTTGGAGCTTTGACAATTTGATTGCTTGTACGATGACTATGGGGTCAAAACACACTTCGTTCTCCAAATTGAAGAGTCAAACCCCGCTCAAAGTGTGCCCCTGGAAGCGTCAACTCGCAAGGAGTGTTTTGAGAGAAACAAGTTCCATCCGCGGAGGTACTCATTTTGTAATAAACCCCTTCAAACGTCCGGAGATCGTGTGATGATTTGGAGCTTTGGAAATTTGATTGCTTGTACGATGACTATGGGGTCAAAACACACGTCGTTCCGCAAATTGCAGTGTCAGACCCCGCTCAAAGTGTGCCCCTGGAAGCGTCTACTCGCAAGGTGTTTTTTGAGAGAAAAAAAACTCCATCCGCGGAGGTACTCATTTTGCAATAAACCCCTCCAAAGGTGCGGAGATCGTGTGATTATTTGGAGCTTTGACAATTTGATTGCTCGTACGATGACTATGGGGTCAAAACACACTTCTTTCCCCAAATTGAAGAGTCAGACCCCGCTCAAAGTGTGCCCCTGGAGGCGTCAACTCGCAAGGAGTGTTTTGAGAGAAAAAGGTTCCATCCGCGGAGGTACTCATTTTGTAATAAACCCCTTCAAACGTCCGGAGATCGTGTGATTATTTGGAGCTTTGAAAATTTGATTGCTTGTACGATTACTATGGGGTCAAAACACACTTCCTTCCCCAAGTTGAAGAGTCAGACCCCGCTCAAAGTGTGCCCCTGGAAGCGTCAACTCGCAAGGAGTGTTTTGAGAGAAAAAACTCCATCCGCGAAGGTACTCATTTTGCAATAATCCCCTTCAAACGTCCCGAGATCTGGTGATTATTTGGCGCTCTGGCAGTTTTATTGCCTGTACGATGACTTTGGGGTCAACACACACTTCGTTCCCCAAATTGAAGAGTCAGACCCCGCTCAAATTGTGCCTCTGAAAGCGTCCACTCGCAAGGAGTGTTTTGAGAGAAAAAAACTGTATCCGCGGAGGTACTCATTTTGTAATAATCCCCTTCAAATGTCCGGAGATCCGGTGATTATTTGGAGGTTCGGAAATTTGATTGGTTGTACGATGACTATGGGGTCAAAACACACGTCGTTCCCCTAATTGCAGTGTCAGACCCCGCTCAAAGTGTGCCCCTGGAAGCGTCTACTCGCAAGGTGTTTTTTGAGAGAAAAAAGTTCCATCCGCGGAGGTACTCATTTTGCAATAAACCCCTCCAAAGGTGCGGAGATCGTGTGATTATTTGGAGGTTTGGAAATTTGATTGGTTGTACGATGACTATGGGGTCAAAACACACTTCTTTCCCCAAATTGAAGAGTCAGACCCCGCTCAAAGTGTGCCCCTGGAAGCGTCAACTCGCAAGGAGTGTTTTGAGAGAAAAAAACTCCGTCCGCGGAGGTACTCATTTTGTAATAAACCCCTTCAAACGTCCGGAGATCGTGTGATTATTTGGAGGTTTGGAAATTTGATTGGTTGTACGATGACTATGGGGTCAAAACACACTTCGTTCCCCAAATTGCAGTGTCAGACCCCGCTCAAAGTGTGCCCCTGGAAGCGTCAACTCGCAAGGAGTGTTTTGAGAGAGAAAAATTCCATCCGCGGAGGTACTCATTTTGCAATAAAACCCTTCAAACGTCCGGAGATCCGGTGATTATTTGGAGCTTTGGAAATTTGATTGATTGTACGATTACTATGGGGTCAAAACACACTTCCTTCCCCAAATTGAAGAATCAGACCTCTCCCAAAGTGTGCCCCTGGAAGCGTCAACTCGCAAGGAGCGTTTTGGGAAAAAGAAACTCCATCCGCGGAGGGACTCGTTTTGCAATAATCCCCTTCAAACGTCCCGAGACCGTCTGATTATTTGGCGCTTTGGAAATTTGATTGCTTGTAGGATGACTCTGGAGTCAGAACACACTTCGTTTGCCAAGTTGAAGAATCAGACCTCTCCCAAAGTGTGGCCATGGAAGCGTCAACTCGCAAGGAGCGTTTTGAGAGAAAAAAACTCCATCCGCGGAGGTACTCATTTTGCAATAAACCCCTTCAAGGGTGAGGAGATCGTGTGATTATTCGGAGCTTTGACAATTTGATTGCTTGTACGATGACTATGGGGTCAAAACACACTTCGTTCCCCAAATTGAAGAGTCAAACCCCGCTCAAAGTGTGCCCCTGGAAGCGTCAACTCGCAAGGAGTGTTTTGAGAGAAAAAAGTTCCATCCGCGGAGGTACTCATTTTGTAATAAACCCCTTCAAACGTCCGGAGATCATGTGATGATTTGGAGCTTTGGAAATTTGATTGCTTGTACGATGACTATGGGGTCAAAACACACTTCTTTCCCCAAATTGAAGAGTCAGACCCCGCTCAAAGTGTGCCCCTGGAAGCGTCAACTCGCAAGGAGTGTTTTGAGAGAAAAAGGTTCCATCCGCGGAGGTACTCATTTTGTAATAAACCCCTTCAAACGTCCGGAGATCGTGTGATTATTTGGAGCTTTGAAAATTTGATTGCTTGTACGATTACTATGGGGTCAAAACACACTTCGTTCCCCAAATTGAAGAATCAGACCTCTCCCAAAGTGTGCACATGGAAGCGTCAACTCGCAAGGAGCGATTTGAGAGGAAGAAAATCCATCCGCGGAGGTACTCGTTTTGTAATAAACCCCTTCAAACGTCCCGGGATCTGGTGATTATTTGGCGCTCCGGCAGTTTAATTGCTTGTACGATGACTATGGGGAAAAACACACTTCGTTCCCCAAATTGAAGAGTCAGACCCCGCTCAAAGTGTGCGCCTGGAAGCGTCAACTCGCAAGGAGTGTTTTGAGAGAAAAAAACTCTATCCGCGGAGGTACTCATTTTGTAATAAAACCCTTCAAACATGCGGGGATCGTGTGATTATTTGGAGCTTTGGAAATTTGATTGCTTGTACGATTACTATGGAGTCAAAACACACTTTGTTCCCCAAATTGAAGAATCAGACCTCCCCCAAAGCGTGCCCATGGAAGCGTCAACTCGCAAGGAGTGTTTTGAGAGGAAAAAACTCCATCCGCGGAGGTACTCATTTTGCAATAGTCCCCTTCAAACGTCCAAAGATCCGGTGATTATTTGGAGCTTTGGAAATCTGTGAAAGTGCTGCCCTGGGTCGTTGTGGGTGCCGGAGGGCTCGGGGCCGGCAAGACCAGTAGGGCAGGCACGCGAGGAGTCTCCCTGAATGCTGCTATTGGGGGTGGAACCGGATACTCGGACACCAACAGAGGCGAGAGCAGCAACAACTGAAGCAAGGTCCATGTTGATTGTGGTCCGGCAGAAAATCCCAGTCTATGAAGAAAATTGATGCGAATTATTCTAAATACATCTGAGTGTCCAAAACTGTCTGAAAAGATTTAAATAATCCAATTATGTAAAAATGTTTGGCCGATCTGGCCCGCGAGCGCGCGTCAGCGGCAAATGGCGATTCCAGCTAAAATAGCGGAACGCGGCGGATTTACAGGAAATGGACCGCGGAATCAAATCCGGCATATCAGAAATATATAGGAAATATCCTGAGACTCAGCTGCGAGGCGGCGATTCCGCCGAAGCAAGGAAAATGACCAAAATGTAGCCAATCTGGGCAGAATGTCTGAAAATCTGAGCAGATGGGGCTAGCCGCACTTACACTCCCCCTCCAAAAACACACTGGGGTGTGTCGCTACGTCAACGAAGAACGTAGTGCGGGTAAGTCCCAGAAAAAAATAGAAATGTAGCCTCGATGGGGCGAAATCTGCTTGATCTGACCTGATTTGGGCTGAATTGGCACTGAATCAGGCTGGATGAACCTGAAATGAGACAGAATGAGAAGTGACGAACAGTCCTCCGTGCAGTAAAACATTAGGTCAAGGGCTAAAAAGCATGTAAACGTATCGAGAATCGATACCAAACCATGCATTGGTTGAGAATGAGGTAGATTATTGGTGGACTGAGTGGGGGGATCAAGAATTGGAGTGACATCTCAGCGCTCTGGCACAGTTTCGCTGTCGCGGGCACGCTACGGTGTCCTCGCCGAACTCTACATCGTGTTATCCCGCTTTTCTCGTTCTGACAAGTGCAGCATGTGCTTCAGATTTGGCGCATCTGGTGGATGATCACATGATTCAGCAAAAATGAGAGTCAATTTGAGCAGAGATGAAGGAGATTAAACAATCACAGAGAGGAAAAACAAATACAAATGTAGTCTACAGACCCTAAGTGAACCACCGAAGGTAGAGATGTTCTTCTGTTCACTTAGATTGAAACAGATCTTCGAGGAATGATGGGAGATGACAAGGAAATCAATCTAAATTGTCCTAACATGAGTAAATTCCCTGAGATGAAGGTGAAATGAAGCGGAATGTGTACAACTGAAACTACCAACACCTTCGTTTAGACTAAAGTTAATATATATTGTCGTTTATTCAGCTCAATTGTGCTTTCCGGCACGTTGGTTCGCGAGCATCTAACAGATTCTATGAAAATGTGGATCATGTGATGATGCATCATGATGGGACATGCTGGCCCTGGATCCGTGGCATGTAACACGCCGAAGGTTCGTTGAAGGCGCTTTACTGACAGTATATAACTGAGAGACACCGAATTTACAGTGGCGGTGGTGTCAATCGACTTGGACAAGGCCAATCTTTCGAATGAGTCCCACAAGACACTTGGATTCACCATTTTCGACAGTTTCAGGTCGGATTGAGCTCACATTGGCGTGTGCCAAAAATACAACGAAGCTTACGGACTTCAGAGATGGCTGTTAGAAGTCCCTAGAGCTCCTATCTGAGGATTGTCTGAACAATTGACGTCTGGGTTTCGTACAACAGTGGCAGAATGATGGACAAACCTGAGAAATTCAAGGTAAATTTGAGGGTCCTGGATCTGAATCTGGACTTTGGCGTCAGCATCACAGCAAATGAAGGTGAGATCTGAGTTCCTGGCGTCGCCTCTAGGGCAGGCAGTACTACAGGGGTTGCCTGTAGGGGTGAATGTCGCTGAAAGGGGCGACTGTCGCTGGCCAGCGTTTTGATTATGTACATTTGCTTCCATCTGCACGAGTAGCCAAATTCCAAAGATGCACAGACCAACAGAGACAAGATTACCCCGAATCTGCCTGAATTAAGCCTGAGTTTGGTTTTTTCTGAACACGGCAGCACACTCCGTCAGCGTATCTACGCCTTGTCTGCCGAACGGAGACCAAAGAAAAGTTGATTGACGTCAAATTATCAAACATTCGCAGTTCTCCACATCATGACATAAACAGAAAGGATGAACAGTGGATTGAGCAGAATGTGGTAGGATGGCTTCCTCAATTCGGCCAAGCACGAATACATGTGACCACCAACCTGTCTGGCCTGGCCCTCGTACGGCTTGGACGCTGCAAATCAGCGGCCGAACTCGAAGCTTGGTCTCCATTTGGCTCCTGGGCTGGCCTGACCGCAGGAGGAGGGATCGACGGATCAGCCCTGGAATGTGGCTGCTGAGGGCCGTAAAAGGCTGGATCTCGATTCACCACAGGTCGTTTTCCGTCGCTCTCCACTTGTCTGTCTGGTTTCGACAAACAATCTGTCAGGAGTACTCCAATTTCGGGGTGCTTCTTGAGGAAATCAATGAACCCCTTGGTGTACCCATGGACAAAAGATTGGGCTGGTTCCCAGTTGTTGTGACTGGAATCAAAGCCCCTCCACTCACACAGAAATTCCCATTCGCCCTTGGCGTCACGTCTTGCTTCAACAATCCTCTTGAGTTCGTACTTCCCCCCTTCGATGACCCGATCAGACAAGTGTTTCGCAGTCCAAAAAAGGGGTTTAACTCGATCCTTGGGGGAGGGGATCTCTCTCTTGAGGCGATCGCCCGACACGTCAATTTCCCTGCTGACATCTACACGAATCCTCCACCTGTTCTCACCAAGACGCGCTGTAACAGCGAATGGCCCCTCCCACAAGGGAAGAAGCTTGTCATCTCCGTCCAGGGTGGTTTCGGATTTTCGAAGCCAAACTCGATCATCGACTTCAAAATTGTGGGGGTTTTTTCGGCCTTGATTCTGGACCCAAAGCCAGTCAGCTTGATGCTTCTCGATTAATTTCGACACAGTTTTATCTGCTCGTTGGACTTCGTCCAAAAACAGCGAAGCATCTTTACAGGGGCGAGGATTATTCAACGGCATGTTCCACCAACACTTTCTTCGTCCAAAGACAATTTCATTTGGAGAAAGGCCATGATACAAAGGCGTGTTGTGGTAACGGCGAAGCAATGCGAAGAGAACTTCCATCCAATGGAAATCCTTTTCACTCGCGAGCTCCTTACGAAGCATATTTATTATTGAGCGGCCGGCTCTTTCGCCAGGCAGCGCTCGATGCGAGTGGATTTCACATCGGAGGTGGTGGATTCCAAGGCGAGCACACAATTCTCTCCACCATTCGGAGGTGTACTCTTTGCCTGAATCCGTGACCACCTCGGATGGGACGTCCCAGCCTCCCATCCAGGTCTGCGCGCACCACTTGGCGGCAGCCTTGCCAGTCATCGACTCAATGTTGCAAGGCAACACTTGAATGTAGCCGGAATGACGGCACTGAATGAGGAGCACACCATTGACTTTTTTGTTAGTCCTATGGCACTCTTCGTCATCGAGTTCACCGAGAGAGAAGAAATCACTGGTGACTCTGTTAAGTAGGCGCTCCGGAATAGGATGAGGCCTCAGATGGCCGTGCTTCTTCGCGCTGGGGGGCGTCGAGACAGCACATTGGGCGCATCCAGCGGCTACTTTCATGCAGTGAGTATATAGCCGTGAGCCAAACAACCTATGTTTAATCATCGACCACAGTCGACGTCCATGTGCGTGGGGGGACTCCCATTTATGCCACCAGTTTAACACTCGGGGGGCCAGGGCGTCTGGTACGCACAATTTACCCTCCATCCACAGCTTCCCCCCATCCAACGAGTACTCAGCAAAAATCCCATCCTTGTGAGCATCTTTGGATTGGAGATTTCCAAAGACCTCTTTAAACATGGGATCCTGCAGATAATCGGACGTCCAGTCACGGATGATCAGGGAATCTTTAGGCAGGGGTGGAGTTTTGGCCGGATCTCGACGCTTAATGCCCTGGATCAACCGAAATCTACTTACTCGTCGGGTATAGTCAAACCGTTTCACACTCCCTGAGGAGGGATCGGTGACTTTTTCCACGACTTTCAGCGTTTTGGTGCAGATCTCATGAGCATGCGCCGGATCTGTGATGGCCGTGATGTCGTGACACGGCAATGCGTGCTGTTTAACAGCGCACTGCATGCATGCACGTCGAATGAGTTTCTTTTCTTCCTGATCCCATTCGATGATGACATGGCGGTCCTGCTCCGTACCATGGATGTTGGTACTTTGCAGCCCCTCTGAGGCGGGGTAAGCCCATCGGCTCAGAGCATCCGCTACCGTGTTGTGTTTTCCAGGCAAGTACGACACATGGAGGTCAAACAGAGAGAGAAATTCGTGCCATCTGGCCCGTCGACCAGCTGGGCTCGCGACAGTATCAATGTGTTCAGTGGCCCAATACTCCAGAGATCGATGATCCGTCAGGACCTCGACTCGATTGGTGCCAACCCACGATTGGTACTTTTTTAAAGCACAGATGATGGCATATGTTTCTTGCTCACGCGGCGACCATTGCATTTGGCGTGGGGCTAGCTTCCGAGACCAAAATGCAAGAGGGTAATGATCGCCGGTGGCTTCATCAACCTGTTCAAGGACAGCTCCGATCGCGTACCTCGAAGCGTCAGTTCTAATGTGGAAGGGTCGGTCAAATTGGGGCACATGCAACGTGGCGACTTCGCAGAGGGCTGCCTTCAAGTGATGGAAGGCCTCCTCGCACTCGTCAGTCCACTTGACACGAACCTTTGAACCTGCCTTGCCCGCATCTCTCCCTACCTTCAGTAATTCAGTGAGGGGGGCAGCAAATTTGGCATAATTCGGCACAAAAGTGTGGTAAAAATTGCAACAACCCAGGAATCCTCTCAACCCCGTGATCGTCTCAGGGCGCTTCCACTTCTGAATAGCGACGAGCTTCCCTGGACTGGGTCGTCGGGTGCCATTCTCTAGGAGAGAACCACAAAATTCGACTGATTTTAAAAATAATCTTCCCTTCTTTGGCCCACAAATCAGCTGATTGGCGTCAAGAATGTCCAAAACTTGGTTCAGCTGCTTCTCATGTAGGGCCACCAGCTCGGCTTCGGTCAGTCCCTCCCCTTCCGTCGCGATGATTATGTCATCTATGTACACGCTCACGAAGGCACGAAGCTCAGGATGGGTAGTGAACAGCACATCCTCCATCATTCTTTGAAAAAATGAAGGGGCGTTCTTCAGGCCCATGGGCATGACCGTCCATTGGACTGGGCCACATGGCGTGCACATACAGGTGAGAGGTCGGCTGTCCTTCCTCAACGGCATTTGGTGAAAGCCGTGACGAAGATCCAGCACAGAAAACAAACGACCTCTCGCCCTCTTGGCGATTTCCTCCTCAATGAGGGGCAGGGGGTGCGAATCCGCCTTGGTTTCGGCGTTGAGATTGCGAAAATCAACAACCATTCGCCAACCATCAATGGTGTTCTGGTCTGCAGGCGGTGGCTTCGGGACTGTGAAGGGTGCACAGCACCATTCGCTGGTCATACAACCCTCAAGCCAACCAAAATCCCTGAGATTTCTCTCGATGATTTTTCTGAGTATCTCATGTTTGTGTCCATGATTTTCATAAGGGCGCTGTTTTTTTGCCTTGTACCCTTCACGAAGCTCGATGAAGGCTTCACCAAACTGTCCACGGACAGGGGGGTCTTTGATCAACTTCCCTGAAAGGGTTGTGTCCTTCCGTTCCTCAAAAATCTTCTCTCTTGACTTGGAACACAATTCAGTGTCCACCTGATCGCCAGGAATTACTGTCGAAAAAACTTTGGCGACTTCTTCGGCTTTGGCAGGAAGAATCTTCCTACGGATGTCCCTAAACAGGTCCGTATCAACTGCCTCTTGAAGATAGGTGGGTCTTGTGTCGAAATCCCAGAGATTCTCTTCGTGATCCAGCTCCTCGAAAGGATCCATGAAATCTTCCACAGGGGGTTTTTCATAAAAAACTCTGAATTTGCGGCGCGATTGAGTATTTTTCTTCGCCCGTGCACTGAAGATTCTTTTCGATGTCGATCGTATTGGGGAAGAGGGAGACGAGGCGGATCCATTGGACGTTGATTCACCTTGGGTATCTGACGGACAAAAATCAGAAAAAATAGATTCATCATCAGTACCACGCTCAACCTCAGATTCTGACCCAACACAAGAATCAGTACCAGAATCAGCAGAATTAGAGTCAGAAAGCTTTCCATCCACCAGGAATGCAAGCAAACTCCAGGACCGCTGTGGCAGGGGACCTGTGTCGTCCCTGGCATACAGCTTAATCTTCCTGGGAAGTTCGATGTAATCTACACAAATGTCCTGTAATTCCTGAAACCAAGGCTTGTCGTCCCACAAGGGCACAACTAAAATTGCCTGGGTTTTATCTTGCTTGATTTTGTGGATGACCTGCTGGATTAAGTGAAACGGAGGATTAATCCACAACTTCTTGTCCCATTTATGGGTCCAAGCGTCGCTAAAGTGCTTGTCAAAGCGCTTGTTCATACGGTTAGCAAAGGCATCATACTGTGGCCAAAAGGAATGATGTTCATGAAAGTATTCACAAATTGCATCGCGCCATTTGTCGACAACTCTGTAGGATGAAGAGTGCCAGCGCGAAGGGCGTCGTGGCTGGGAGTCCCTACGAAGACATTCTAACTCTTGGGAATAATCGGCACTCCCATTCACCTCTGCAATGGTGACATCTTCACCAAATTTTGGTGTCACCTTTTGCTTCAAAAATTCTTCTGCACTTTTAAACCCTGCGTGCAAAAAACGAAATTCAGGACGCTCCAAGGGACCTGACTCCAGCAAAAAACAACGACGATGACCTACGGGCGCTACCCTGTTCTTGCGAAGCCAAGGATGGCCCAAATAAAGGTCATACTTTATGTCGGCACGATAGAAGTAGTCATCCTTAAGGACAACTTCTTCCACATTTTGCTCTTCCCAAAGGTCTTGAGCTACCAAATGAGTTGATATATAACAACCGCGTTGCCCACCTGCGAGAGAATGTCCAGAAACTCCCTCGAGGGTAACAGGATGAGGCGACTCAAACACGCAGTCGTCGGGTAAGAATGAATTGGATTGGAGATTTACCTCTGATCCATTGTCACACAAACAAGTGGCGAGGTGGAAATTTCCCTTGCAATCAGAGACCCACAGCTTTGTGACAAACTGACGAGCCCTGTGCTTGGACTGTACACCAACCTCGTCCACTACAACAGAAGGATCCGCTGCCGGATCCAGGGGAGAGGAGACAAGCGACCCTACATCAAGTAATGGTCGATCAGGAATCTGGGGATCATGCCTGAAATCGCCTGGGGAGGGGCGATTTTCGTGGCTCCCCTAGGCGTTCTGACCTCCAGCGGCTGCGTTAACATTGTGAACACAGCCTGATTCGTCGATCCACTCATCTTGGAACGGATCATCTGCTGGATTCAGGGCATATTCCACATAATCTCGATCCGCATCGGATACCTGATCTGCACCTGAGACCTGATCCACACGATGATTGCCCTTTCCGCGTCCACGGCCAGGGCCGCCGGATGATGGGCCACCACCGTCGCCACGCCCTGTGCCCTTACCAGAGAAAGGGGTTCCTGAAGGATTTCCCTTACCCTTACCCTGTGATCCTGGAGCCTTTTCATTTGTTTGTACCGGATTGAGGGGTTTGGCCTGGATTTCGATTTCCGCCTCCGGCGTTGCCATTGGGACTTGTCTGGCCGTTCGGCTGCCCACCGGAACCGGATGGAGTCCGATCTCCTTTGCCTTGGGACCCGCCAGGGCCTCCAGTATTTTTGTTTCCACCGGGGGGAGTCGGATTACCCTTCCCCCCCTTTGCACCATGCACCTGTCTGTCATTCCTGTCTGAATTCTGCGAATTACTGACATTTTCACCAATCACCTTGTGATCGTAAGCAGACCATCGGTGATTAGCAGTAGAATGCGTCTTAGCTCGGTTCGTAGAACCTAAAAGAAGGCAGATGCTACAATGATCCTGAACATTCCGGGTGTCATTCACCTTTTTGTTGCCCTTTTGGGCCCCATTTTGGGTGTTTTGCTGGGTATTCTTGTTTCCCCCAAGACCCTCATGGAAATTTTGATTGGCGGCGTCAGCGAGCCGCTCAACCTCTTCCCACAGTTCCTGCGGGGTGAACGAAAACACCCAGTTCCTGGCCTTCAGGCGATGACCGTGGAAACTTACTCCCCTATTGAGGACTTGGACAAACAAGTCCCGATCCTCGTGTTCATTAAACTTGATTTTCCACGTGTTTTCAGTGAATTTCACCTTGGTAAACGACGTGGGGGAGCACTTTTGAAGTGCCTCACTGACCGTAAACCTGTTGGCCGAGGCGTCAAAGCCATCGACCTCCGCCCACCAGGTCTTGACCTTTTCTTCGGATTGTTTATTCCGAAGGGTGGCGGCAGTTTCGGAGGGGATCTTGTCAAAAATCAAATTTTTCAGCTCGGCACTGGAAAATTTTTCGCCTGAATGTTCAGATTCTTTTACGAGATTCGAGAAGCGCTGTCTCTTGTCTTGCACTTCGTGCAAGATTAATCGCGAGAACGAAGGAAAATTCTTCAACATCTGGTGGTAATGGTCCTCTGGCAGTCGGGATCCACGTACCTCCAACTGTTCCCACACCTCATCAAAGGTAAGGGGGGAACTTGAATCTTCACGATCACTCCAGGTCCTGAGCCAAGTGTTGGCCGGCGCTTCCTCAAGGCAGTTTAAGAGCGCCATCAGGAACTGATCATCCTGGAGTTTTTGAGTCTTAACCCACAGTTTAAATTCCCGTTGGAACTGAGGCCAACGTCTGGGGTTCCCATTATACTTTGGTTGCTTGGCAACCTGACGAAGTCGCAATGAAGTAGGATTTAGAAGTGAATCCAGCCCAACACCGGCCGTAATGGCAGACACCTTGGCGGCATCATTAGCCACACCAGCTCCGGCGAGGGTCTGGGCGAGCAACATCTGGGCTATTGCATTGGAATCAACAGCAGGAAGGGCAGTACGGGAGGCAGTTCGCTTGGCATTCTGAACCTCAGTCCTAGCCTTCGCCAACCTACTCTGAGATCGAGAGATTGTAACCCTTTCCTTTAGCTTAGTCCTGCTGATCCTTGCATCGGTGGTCTTAGAGTCCACCGAAGGAGCAATCGAAAAAATTTCTGTCGCCTCCTCCGACGGTTCTGTTGTTTGTTCCACCGATGATGCGCCCTCAGATCGCATGTGGGTCTTGAAAAGATCTTTAATTCCCAGCGTCTGAATGATGAGTTGCATTTGATCTTTGAGCAATTGGAGCTCAGTATCTCGCTGTAATCTGCAAGAGCAGTCGGCAGGACAGTACATACCGTGCCCTGAAGGGCCTGAGCCGGCTGTCGGACCGCTAATCTCAGTGGTTCGCAGCCAGGAGTCCACTTGGGGAGCTCCTTCAGTCCTAATTTCCAGGCTTGCCTGCCTGGCTGCCTCTAAAATTCCTTCCTCAACCGCGGCGGCTAGATCGTCGCGGATGGAAACAGAGGGATGAGGGGCGGAGGGCCCGGCAACAGGTGCCTTGGTCTTCTCCTTCGGGAAGGGGCTTGCCTCCCAGATCTGAAAAAAAATGGCAAAAGATTCATCTTCTTGAGAACACCACCACATCCTGGTATTAATTTCTTCTTGAAGGAGGAAAAAATATTCGAATAAAAAATCAGAGGCGATTCTTTCTTGACCTATCAGCTTAGACGTGGCTAATAGACAAAGGGCCTCAAGCGCCTCAAGGTTACGGGTCACTTCTGAAGACAAATGGTTGTCCCATTGTGCCCAAGAGGCTGGTCGATTATAGGTAGGTACCTCACCTGGACCACCCATCTCAATGTCGTCAATGTCGGCGTCGATGGTCTCAAAATCTGGACATTGGTAGGGAGTATTGGTACCTGCCAGGTCCGTAAGCTCCACCGGAGCGTTGCCATTAGCGTAGGCTGGGAGTTTCCAGCTACTTGATGGCCAATTTCGACTGGGATCTTGATTGTAATCACGGCCTCCACAGCTGCTGATTTGTGTCCTTCTTGGGCAATTTGGGCTTGCGCAAGGCATTCCTCTCAAGGCCTCGTTCGCACAGCACCACGGCAGCGTAATCGTTACGTCTCCGGAGGTGGCGGAGTCTACGGGGCCGTACTGGGGAGCTAGCTGTGGTTGGGACACCAAAGGAACAACATTCAGGTAGCCTCTGCTACCATGAAAGTGCTGCCCTGGGTCGTTGTGGGTGCCGGAGGGCTCGGGGCCGGCAAGACCAGTAGGGCAGGCACGCGAGGAGTCTCCCTGAATGCTGCTATTGGGGGTGGAACCGGATACTCGGACACCAACAGAGGCGAGAGCAGCAACAACTGAAGCAAGGTCCATGTTGATTGTGGTCCGGCAGAAAATCCCAGTCTATGAAGAAAATTGATGCGAATTATTCTAAATACATCTGAGTGTCCAAAACTGTCTGAAAAGATTTAAATAATCCAATTATGTAAAAATGTTTGGCCGATCTGGCCCGCGAGCGCGCGTCAGCGGCAAATGGCGATTCCAGCTAAAATAGCGGAACGCGGCGGATTTACAGGAAATGGACCGCGGAATCAAATCCGGCATATCAGAAATATATAGGAAATAACCTGAGACTGAGCTGCGAGGCGGCGATTCCGCCGAAGCAAGGAAAATGACCAAAATGTAGCCAATCTGGGCAGAATGTCTGAAAATCTGAGCAGATGGGGCTAGCCGCACTTACAATCTGATGGCTTGTACGATGACTATGGGGCCAAAACACACTTCTCTCCCCAAATTGAAGAATCCGACCACCCCCAAAGTGTGCCCATGGAAGCGTCAACTCGCAAGGAGCGATTTGAGAGGAAAAAACTCCATCCGCGGAGGTACTCATTTTGTAATAATCCCCTTCAAATGTCCGGAGATCCGGTGATTATTTGGAGCTTTGGAAATTTGATTGCGTGTACGATGACTTTGGGGTCAAAACACACTTCGTTCCCCAAATTGAAGAGTCAGACCCCGCTCAAATTGTGCCTCTGGAAGCGTCAACTCGCAAGGAGTGATTTGAGAGAAAAAAACTCCATCCGCGGAGGTACTCATTTTGCAATAATCTCCATCAAATGTCCGGAGATCCGGTGATTATTTGGAGCTTTGGAAATTTGATTGCTTGTACGATGACCATGGGGTCAAAACACACTTCTTTCCCCAAATTGAAGAATGAGACCTCTCCCAAACCGTGGCCATGGAAGCGTCAACTCGCAAGGAGCGATTTGAGAGGAAAATATTCCGTCTGCGGAGGGACTCGTTTTGCAATAATCCCCTTCAAACGTCCAGAGATCCGGTGACTATTTGGAGCTTTGGAAATCTGATTGCTTGTACGATGACTTTGGGGTCAAAACACAATTCGTTCCCGAAATTGAAGAGTCAGACCCCGCTCAAAGTGTGCCCCTGGAAGCGTCAACTCGCAAGGAGCGTTTTGGGGGAAAAAATGTCCATCTGCGAAGGTACTCATTTTGCAATAATTCCCCTCAAACGTCCGGAGATCGTGTGATTATTTGGAGCTTTGGAAATTTGATTGCTTGTAGGATGACTCTGGGGTCAAAACAAACTTCGTTCCCAAAATTGAAGAGTGAGACCCCGCGCAAAGTGTGCCCCTGGAAGCGTCAACTCGCGAGGAGCAATTTGAGAGGTAAAAACCCCATCCGCGGAGGTACTCGTTTTGCAATAATCCCCTTCAAACGTCCGGAGATCCGGTGTTTATTTGGAGCTTTGGAACCTTGATTGCTTGTAGGATGACTCTAGAGGCAAAACACACTTCGTTCCCCAAGTTGAAGAATCAGACCTCTCCCAAAGTGTGGCCATGGAAGCGTCAACTCGCAAGGAGTGTTTTGAGAGAAAAAAACTCCATCCCCGGAGGTACTCATTTTGCAATAAACCCATTCAAACGTCGAGAGATCGTGTGATTATTTGGAACTTTGGAAATTTGATTCCTTGTACGATTACTACGGGGTCAAAACACACTTCGTTCCCGGAATTGAAGAGTCACACCCCGCTCAAAGTGTGGCTGTGGAAGCGTCCACTCGCAAGGAGTGTTTTGAGAGGAAAAAACTCCATCCGCGGAGGTACTCATTTTGCAATAAACCCCTTCAAATGTCCGGAGCCCGTGTGATTATTTGGAGCTTTGGAAATTTGATTGCTTGTACGATGACCATGGGGTCAAAACACACTTCGTTCCCCAAATTGAAGAATCAGACCTCTCCCAAAGTGTGCCCCTGGAAGCGTCAACTCGCAAGAAGCGATTTGAGAGGAAAAAACTCCATCCGCAAAGGTACTCATTTTGTAACAATCCCCTTCAAACGCCCCGAGATCCGGTGATTATTTGGAGCTTTTGAAATTTGATTGCTTGTACGATTACTTTGGGGTCAAGACACACTTCGTTCCCCAAATTGAAGAGTCAGACCCCGCTCAAAGTGTGCCCTTGGAAGCAACAACTCGCAAGGAGTGTTTGGAGAGAAAAAAACTCCGTCCGCGGAGGTACTCATTTTGCAATAAACCCCTTCAAACGTCTAGAGATCTGGTGATTATTTGGCGCTCTTGAAATTTGATTGCTTGTACGATGACTATGGGGTCAGAACACACTTCGTTCCCCAAATTGAAGAGTCAGACCCCGCTCAAAGTGTGCCCTTGGAAGCATCAACTCGCAAGGAGTGTTTTGAGAGAAAAAACTCCATCCGCGGAGGTACTCATTTTGCAATAAACCCCTTCAAACGTGCGGAGATCGTATGATTATTAGGAGCTTTGGAAATTTGATTGCTTGTAGGATGACTCTGGGGTCAAAACACACCTCGTTCCCCGAATTGAAGAATCAGACCTCTCTCAAAATGTGGCCATGGAAGCGTCAACCCGCAAGGAGCGGTTTCAGAGGAAAAAACTCCATCCGCGGAGGTACTCATTTTGCAATAAACCCCTTCAAACGTCCCGAGATCGTGTGATTATTTGGATCTTTGGGAATTCGATTGCTTGTACGAAGACTATGGGCTCAAAACACACTTCGGTCCCCAAATTGAAGAGTCGGACCCCGCTCAAAGTGTGCCCCTGGAAGCGTCAATTCGCAGGGAGTGTTTTGAGAGAAAAAAATTCCATCCGCGGAGGTACTCATTTTGCAATAAACCCCTTCATACGTCCGGAGACCGGGTGATTATTTGGAGCTTTCAAAATTTGATTGCTTGTAGGATGACTCTGGGGTCAAAACACACTTCGTTCCCAAAATTGAAGAATCAGACCTCTCCCAAAGTGTGCCCCTGGAAGCGTCAACTCGCAAGGAGCGATTTGAGAGAAAAAAACTCCATCCGCGGAGGTACTCATTTTGTAATAATCCCCTTCAAATGTCCGGAGATCCGGTGATTATTTGGAGCTTTGGAAATTTGATTGCTTGTACGATGACATTCGGGTCAAAACACACTTCGTTCCCCAAATTGAAGAATCAGACCTCTCCCAAAGTGTGCCGATGGAAGTGTCAACCCGCAAGGAGCGTTTTGAGAGGAAAAAACTCCATCCGCGGAAGTACTGATTTTGTAATAATCCCCTTCAAACGTCCAGAGATCCGGTGATTATTTGGAGCTTTGGAAATTTGATTGCGTGTACGATGACTTTGGGGTGAAAACATACTTCGTTCCCCAAATTAAAGAATTAGACCCCGCTCAAAGTGTGGCCGTGGAAGTGTCCACTCGCAAGGAGCGTTTTGAGAGAAAAAAACTCCATCCGTGGAGGTACTCATTTTGCAATAAACCCCTTCAAACGTTCCGAGACCGTGTGATTATTTGGAGCTTTTGAAATTTGATTGCTTGTACCATTACTTTGGGGTCAAGACACGCTTCGTTCCCCAAATTGAAGAGTGAGACCCCGCTCAAAGGGTGCCCCTGGAAGGGTCAACTCGCAAATGTCCGGAGATCCGGTGATTATTTGGAGCGTTGGAAATTTGATTGCTTGTACGATGACTTTGGGGTCAAAACACACTTCGTTCCCCAAATTGAAGAATCAGACCTCTCCCAAAGTGTGCCGATGGAAGTGTCAACCCGCAAGGAGCGTTTTGAGAGGAAAAAACTCCATCCGCGAAGGTACTGATTTTGTAATAATCCCCTTCAAACGTCCAGAGATCCGGTGATTATTTGGAGCTTTGGAAATTTGATTCCTTGTACGATGAGTCTGCAGTCAAAACACACTTCGTTCCCCCAGTTGAAGAGTCAGACCCCGCTCAAACTGTGCCCCTGGAAGCGTCACCTCGCAAGGAGCGATTTGAGAGGAAAAAACTCCATCCGCGGATGTACTCATTTTGCAATAAACCCCTTCAAACGTCCGGAGATCCGGTGATTATTTGGAGCTTTTGAAATTTGATTGCTTGTACCATTACTTTGGGGTCAAGACACGCTTCGTTCCCCAAATTGAAGAGTGAGACCCCGCTCAAAGGGTGCCCCTGGAAGGGTCAACTCGCAAGGAGCATTTTTGGAGGAAAAAACTCCATCCGCGGAGGGACTCGTTTTGCAATAATCCCCTTCAAACGTCCCGAGACCTTGTGACTATTAGGAGCTTTGGAAATTTGATTGCTTGTAGGATGACTCTGGGGTCAAAACACACTTCGTTCGCCAAATTGAAGAATCAGACCTCTCCCAAGGTGTGGCCATGGAAGCGTCAACTCGCAAGGAGCGTTTTGAGAGAAAAAAACTCCATCCGCCCAGGTACTCATTGGCAGTAATCCCCCTCAAACGTCCGGAGATGGTGTGATTATTTGGAGGTTTGGAAATTTGATTGCTTGTAAGATGACTATGGGGTCAAAACACACTTCGTTCCCCAAACTGAAGAATCAGACCTCTCCCAAAGTGTGCCCCTGGAAGCGTCAACTCGCAAGGAGCGATTTGAGAGAAACAAACTCCATCCGCGGAGGTACTCATTTTGCAATAAACCCCTTCAAACGTCCGGAGATCCGGTGAATATTTGGAGCTTTGGAACTTTGACTGCTTGTACGATGACTATGGGGCCAAAACACACTTCGTTCCCCAAATTGAAGAATCAGACCTCTCCCAAAGTGTGCCCATGGAAGTTTCAACCCGCAAGGAGCGTTTTGAGAGGAGAAAACTCCATCCGCGGAGGTACTCATTTTGTAATAATCCCCTTCAAACGTCCGGAGATCCGGTGATTATTTGGAGCTTTGGAAATTTGATTCCGTGTACGATGACTTTGGGGTCAAAACACACTTCGTTCCCCAAATTAAAGAATTAGACCCCGCTCAAAGTGTGGCCGTGGAAGCGTCCACTCGCAAGGAGCGTTTTGAGAGAAAAGAACTCCGTCCGCGGAGGTACTCATTTTGCAAAAAACCCCTTCAAACGTTCCGAGACCGTATGATTATTTGGAACTTTGGAAATTTGATTGCGTGTACGATGACTTTGGGGTCAAAACACACCTCGTTTCCCAAGCTGAAGAGTCAGACCCCGCTCAAAGTGTGCCCCTGTAAGCGTCACCTCGCAAGGAGCGATTCGAGAGGAAAAAACTCCATCCGCGGAGGTACTCATTTTGTAATAAACCCCTTCAAACGTCCGGAGATCCGGTGATTATTTGGACCCTTGGAAATTTGATTGCTTGTACGATGACTATGGGGCCAAAACACACTTCGTTCCCCAAATTGAAGAATCAGACCCCGCTCAAAGTGTGGCCGTGGAAGCGTCCACTCGCAAGGAGTGTTTTGAGAGAAAAAAACTCCATCCGTGGAGGTACTCATTTTGCAATAAACCCCTTCAAACGTTCCGAGACCGTGTGAATATTTTCGAGCTTTGGAAATTTGATCGCTTGTAAGATGACTATGGGGTCAAAACACACTTCGTTCGCCAAATGGAAGAGTCAGACCCTGCTCAAAGTGTGCCCCCGGAAGCCCAAGCTGGCAAGGAGTGTTTTGAGAAAAAAAATACATCCGCGGAGGTACTCATGTTGTAATAAACCCCTTCAAAGGTGCGGAGATCGTGTGATTATTTGGAGCTTTGCAAAATTTGATTGCTTGTACGATTACTATGGGGTCAAGGCACACTTCGTTCCCCAAATTGAAGAGTCACACCCCGCTCAAAGTGTGCTCCTGGAAGCGTCCACTCGCAAGGAGTGTTTTGAGAGAAAAAAAATCCATCCACAGAGGTACTCATTTTGCAATACACCCTCTCAAACGACTCGAGACCGTGTGATTACTTGGAGCTTTGGAAATTTGAATGCTTGTACGATGACTATGGGGTCAAAACACACTTCGTTCCCCAAATTGAAGAATCTGACCTCTCCCAAAGTGTGCCCATGGAAGTGTCAACTCGCAAGGAGCGAATTGAGAGGAAAAAACTCCATCCGGGGAGGTACTCATTTTGCAATAATCCCCCTCCAACGTCCGGAGATCGTGTGATTATTTTGAGTTTTGACAATTGGATTGCTTGTACGATGACTATGGCGTCAAAACACACTTCGTTCCCCAAATTGAAGAGTGAGACCCCGCTCAAAGTGTGCCCCTAGAAGCGTCCACTCGCAAGGAGTGTTTCGAGAGAAAAAAACTCCATGCGCGGAGGTACTCATTTTGCAATAAACCCCTTCAAACGTTCCGAGACCGTGTGATTATTTGGAGCTTTGGAAACTTCATTGCATGTACGATAACTATGGGGTCAAAACACACTTCGTTCCCCAAATTGAAGATTCAGACCTCTCCCAAAGTGTGCCCATGGAAGCGTCAACTCGCAAGGAGCGATTTGGGAGAAAAAACCTCCATCCGCGGAGGGACTCATTTTGCAATAATCCTCTTCACACGTCCCGAGACCGTGTGATTTTTCGGAGCTTAGGAAATTTGATTGTTTGTACGATGACTATGGGCTCAAAACACACTTCATTCCCCAAATTGAAGAGTCAGACCCCGCTGAAGGTGTGCCCCCGGAAGCGTCAACTCGCAAGGAGTGATTTGAGAGGAAAAAATTCCCTCCGCGGAGGTACTCATTTTTTCATAAACCCCCTCAAACGTGCGGAGATCGTGTGATTTTTTGGAGCTTTGGAAATTTGATTGCTTGTATGATTACTATGGGCTCAAAACACACTTCGTTCCCCAAATTGAAGAATCAGACCTCTCCCAAAGTGTGGCCATGGAAGCGTCCACTCGCAAGGAGCGATTTGAGAGGAAAAAACTCCATCCGCAGAGGTACTCGTTTTGCAATAATCCCCTTCAAACGTCCCGAGACCGTGTGATTATTTGGAGGTTTGGAAGTTTGATTGCTTGTACGATGACTATGGGCTCAAAACACACTTCGTTCCCCAAATTGAAGAGTCAGACCCCGCTCAAAGTGTGCCACTGGAAGCGTCAACTCGCAAGGAGTGTTTTGAGAAAAAAAACTCCATCCACGGTGGTACTCATTTTTTAATAAACCCCTTCAAACGTGCGGTGATCGTGTGATTATTTGGAGCTTTGGAAATTTGATTGCTTGTATGATTGCTATGGGCTCGAAACACACTTCGTTCCCCGAATTGAAGAATCAGACCTCTCCCAAAGTGCGCGCATGGAAGCGTCAACTCGCAGGGAGCGATTTGAGAGGAAAAAAATCCATCCGCGGAGGTACTCATTTTGGAATAATCCCCTTCAAACGTCCGGAGATCCGGTGATTATTTAGAGCTTTGGAAGTTTGATTGCTTGTACGATTACTATGGGGTCAAAATACACTTCGTTCCCCAAATTGAAGAGTCGCACCCGACTCAAAGTGTGCTCCTGGAAGCGTCCACTCGCAAGGTGTGTTTTGAGAGAAAAACATTCCATCCACGGAGGTACTCATTTTGCAATACACCCTCTCAAACGACCCGAGACCGTGTGATTACTTGGAGCTTTGGAAATTTGAATGCTTGTACGATGACTATGGGGTCAAAACACACTTCGTTCCCCAAATTGAAGAATCAGACCTCTCCCAAAGTGTGCCCATGGAAGCGTCCACTCGCAAGGAGCGTTTTGAGAGAAAAAAACTCCATCCGCGGAGGTACTCATTTTGCAATAAACCCCTTCAAACGTCCGGAGATCCGGTGAATATTTGGACCTTTGGAACTTTGACTGCTTGTACGATGACTATGGGGCCAAAACACACTTCGTTCCCCAAATTGAAGAATCAGACCCCGCTCAAAGTGTGCCCATGGAAGTGTCAACCCGCAAGGAGCGTTTTGAGAGGAGAAAACTCCATCCGCGGAGGTACTCATTTTGTAATAATCCCCTTCAAACGTCCGGAGATCCGGTGATTATTTGGAGCTTTGGAAATTTGATTGCGTGTACGATGACTTTGGGGTCAAAACACGCTTCGTTCCCCAAATTGAAGAATTAGACCCCGCTCAAAGTGTGGCGGTGGAAGCGTCCACTCGCAAGGAGCGTTTTGAGAGAAAGAAACTCCGTCCGCGGAGGTACTCATTTTGCAATAAACCCCTTCAAACGTTCCGAGACCGTGTGAATATTTTCGAGCTTTGGAAATTTGATCGCTTGTAAGATGACTATGGGGTCAAAACAAACTTCGTTCGCCAAATGGAAGAGTCAGACCCTGCTCAAAGTGTGCCCCCGGAAGCCCCAACTGGCAAGGAGTGTTTTGGGGAAAAAATACATCCGCGCAGGTACTCATGTTGTAATAAACCCCTTCAAAGGTGCGGAGATCGTGTGATTATTTGGAGCTTTGCAAAATTTGATTGCTTGTACGATGACTATGGGGTCAAAACACACTTCGTTCCCCAAATTGAAGAATCAGACCTCCCCCAAAGTGTGCCCATGGAAGCGTCAACTCGCAAGGAGTGTTTTGAGAGGAAAAAACTCCATCCGCGAAGGTACTCATTTTGCAATAATCCCCTTCAAACGTCCAGGGATCTGGTGCTTATTTGGCGCCGTGGAAATTTGATTGCTTGTACGATGACGATGGGGTCAAAACGCTTCGTTCCCCAGATTGAAGAGTCACACCCCGCTCAAAGTGTGCCCATGGAAGCGTCAACTCGCAAGGAGCGTTTTGGGAGAAGAAACCTCCATCCGCGGAGGGACTCGTTTTGCAATAATCCTCTTCAAAAGTCCCGAGACCGTGTGATTATTTGGAGCTTAGGAAATTTGATTGCTTGTACGATGACTATGGGCTCAAAACACACTTCGTTCCCCAAATTGAAGAGTCAGACCCCGCTCAAAGTGTGCCCCTGGAAGCGTCAACTCGCAAGGAGTGTTTTGAGAAAAAAAAATCCATCCACGGTGGTACTCATTTTTTAATAAACCCCTTCAAACGTGCGGAGATCGTGTGATTATTTGGAGCTTTGGAAATTTGATTGCTTGTATGATTGCTATGGGCTCAAAACACAATTCGTTCCCCGAATTGAAGAATCAGACCTCTCCCAAAGTGTGCCCATGGAAGCGTCAACTCGCAAGGAGCGATTTGAGAGGAAAAAACTCCATCCGCAGAGGTACTCATTTTGCAATAATCCCCTTCAAACGTCCGGAGATCCGGTGATTATTTAGAGCTTTGGAAGTTTGATTGCTTGTACGATTACTATGGGGTCAAAATACACTTTGTTCCCCAAATTAAAGAGTCACACCCCACTCAAAGTGTGCTCCTGGAAGCGTCCACTCGCAAGGAGTGTTTTGAGAGAAACAAATTCCATCCACGGAGGTACTCATTTTGCAATACACCCTCTCAAACGACCCGAGACCGTGTGATTACTTGGAGCTCTGGAAATTTGATTGCTTGTACGATGACTACGGGGTCAAAACACACTTCGTTCCCCAAATTGAAAAATCAGACCTCTCCCAAAGTGTGCCCATGGAAGCGTCAACTCGCAAGGAGCGAATGGGGAGGAAAAAACTCCATCCGGGGAGGTACTCATTTTGCAATAATCCCCCTGCAACGTCCTGAGATCGTGTGATTATTTTGAGTTTTGACAATTGGATTCCTTGTACGATGACTATTGGGTCAAAACACACTTGGTTCCCCAAATTGAAGAAAGAGACCTCGCTCAAAGTGTGCCCGTAGAAGCGTCCACTCGCAAGGAGTGTTTCGAGAGAAAAAAACTCCATGCGCGGAGGTACTCATTTTGCAATAAACCCCTTCAAACGTCCCGAGACCGTGCGATTATTTGGAGCTTTGGAAACTTCATTGCATGTACGATAACTATGGGGTCAAAACACACTTCGTTTCCCAAATTGAAGATTCAGACCTCTCCCAAAGTGTGCCCATGGAAGCGTCAACTCGCAAGGAGCGATTTGAGAGGAAAAAACTCCGTCCGCGGAGGTACTCATTTTGCTATAGTCCCCTTCAAACGTCCAGAGATCTGGTGCTTATTTGGAGCTTTGGAAATTTGATTGCTTGTTCGATGACTAATGGCTCAAAACACACTTCGCTCCCCAAATTGAAGAGTCAGACCCCGCTCAAAGTGTGCCCCTGGAAGCGTCAACTCGCAAGGAGTGTTTTGAGAGAAAAAAACTGCATCCACGGTGGTACTCATTTTTTGATAAACCCCTTCAAACGTTCGGATATCCTGTGATTATTTGGAGCTTTGTAAATTTGATTGCTTGTACGATTACTATGGGGTCAAAACACACTTCGTTCCCCAAATTGGAGAATCAGACCTCTCCCAAAGTGTGGCCATGGAGGCATCAACTCGCAAGGAGTGTTTTGAGAGTAAAAAACTCCATCCGCGGAGGTACTCATTTTGCAATAATCCCCTTCAAACGTGCGGAGATCCGGTGATTATTTGGAGCTTTGGAAATTTGATTGCTTGTACGATGACTATGGGGTCAAAACACACTTCCTTCCTCAAATTGAAGAGTCAGACCTCTCCCAAAGTGTGCCCATGGAAGCGTCAACTCGCAAGGAGCTATTTCAGAGGAAAAAACTCCATCCGGGGAGGTACTCATTTTGCAATAAATCTCTTCAAACGTTTGGAGATCCGGTGATTATTTGGAGCTTTGGAAATTTGATTGCTCGTACAATGACCCTGGGGTCAAGACACGCTTCGTTCCCCAAATTGAAGAATCAGACCCCGCTCAAAGTCTGCCCCTGGAAGCGTCAACTCGCAAGGAGCGTTTTGGGACGAAGAAACTCCATCCGCGGAGGTACTCATTTTGCAAGAATCCCCTTCAAACGTCCGGAGATCCGGTGATTATTTGGAGGTTTGGACATTTGATTGCTTGTACGACGACTATGGGGCCAAAACACACTTCGTTCCCCAAATTGAAGAGTCAGACCTCTCCCAAAGTGTGCCCATGGAAGCGTCCACTCGCAGGGAGCGTTTTGAGAGAAAACAACTCCATCTGCGGACGTACTCATTTTGCAATAATCGCCTTCAAACGTGCAGAGATCCGGTGATTATTTGGAGTTTTGAAAATTTGATTGCTTGTACGATGACACTGGGGTCAAAACACACTTCGTTCTCCAAATTGAAGAGTCAGACCCCGCTCAAAGTGTGCCCATGGAAGCGTCAACTCGCAGGGAGCTCTTTGGAAGAAAAAAACTCCATCCGCGCAGGGACTCGTTTTGCAATAATCCCCTTCAAACGTCCCGAGACCGTGTGATTTTTTGGAGGTTTGGAAATTTGATTGCTTCTACGATGACAATTAGGTCAAAACACACTTCGTTCCCCAAATTGAAGAATCAGACCTCTCCCACAGGGTGCCCATGGAAACGTCAAGTCGCAAGGAGCGATTTGAGAGGAAAAAACTCCATCCGCGGAGGTACCCATTTTGCAATAATCCCCTTCAAACGTCCGGAGATCCGGTGATTATTTGGAGCTTTGGAAATTTGATTGCTTGTACGATGACTATGGGGTCGAAACACACCTCGTTCCCCAAATTGAAGAATTACACCTTTCCCAAAGTGTGGCCATGGATGCGTCAACTCGCAAGGAGCGTTTTGGGAGAAAAAAACTCCATCCGCAGAGGAACCCGTTTTGCAATAATCCCCTTCAAACGTCCGATACCGTGTGATTATTTGGAGCTTTGGAAGTTTGATTGCTTGTAGAATGACTCTGGGGTCAAAACACACTTCATTCCCCAAATTGACCAGTCAGACCTCTCCCACAGTGTGGCCATGGAAGCGTCAACTCGCAAGGAGCGTTTTGGGAGAAAAAAACTCCATCCGCGAAGGTACTCATTTTGCAATAATCCCCTTCAAACATCCAGACATCCGGTGATTATTTAGAGCTTTGGAAATTCGATTGCTTGTACGATTACTATGGGGTCAAAACGCACTTCGTTCCCCAAATTGAAGAGCCAGACCCCGCTCAAAGTGTGCCCCTGGAAGCGTCAACTCGCAAGGAGCGATTTGAGAGGAAAAAACTCCATCCGTGGAGGTACTCATTTTGCAATAATCCCCCTCAAACGTCCGGAGATCGTGTGATTATTTGGAGCTTTGGAAATTTGACTGCTTGTAGGATGACACTGGGGTCAAAACACACTTCGTTCCCCAAATTGAAGAATCAGACCTCTCCCAAAGTGTGGCCATGGAAGCGTCAACTCGCAAGGAGGGTTTCGGGAGAAAAAAACTCCATCCGCGGAGGGACTCGTTTTGCAATAATCCCCTTCAAACGTGCGGAGATCCGGTGATTATTTGGAGCTTTGGAAAATTGATTGCTTGTAGGATGACTATGGGGTCAAAACACACTTCGTTCCCCAAATTGAAGAATCAGGCCTCTCCCAAAGTGTGCCCATGGAAGCGTCAACTCGCAAGGAGCTATTTCAGAGGGAAAAACTCCATCCCGGGAGGTACTCATTTTGCAATAATTCTCTTCAAGCGTTTGGAGATACGGTGATTATTTGGAGCTTTGGAAATTTGATTGCTTGTACGATGACCATGGGGTCCAAACACACTTCGTTCCCCAAATTGAAGAATCTGACCTCTCCCAAAGGGTGCCCATGGAAGCGTCAACTCGCAAGGAGCGATTTGAGAGGAAAAAACTCCATCCGCGGAGGTACTCATTTTGCAATAATGCCCTTCAAACGTCCGGAGATCCGGTGATTATTTGGAGGTTTGGAAATTTAATTGCTTGTACGACGACTATGGGGCCAAAACACACTTCGTTTCCCAAATTGAAGAATCAGACCTCTCCCAAAGTGTGCCCATGGAAGCGTCAACTCGCAAGGAGCGATTTGAGAGGAAAAAACTTCATCCGCGGAGGTACTCATTTTGCAATAATCCCCTTCAAACGTCCCGAGACCGTGTGATTATTTGGAGCTTTGGAAGTTTGATTCCTTGTACGATGACTATGGGCTCAAAACACACTTCGTTCCCCAAATTGAAGAGTCAGACCCCGCTCAAAGTGTGCCCCTGGAAGCGTCAACTCGCGAGGAGTGTTTTGAGAAAAAAAAACTCCATCCACGGTGGTACTCATCTTTTAATAAACCCCTTCAAACGTGCGCAGATCGTGTGATTATTTGGAGCTTTGGAAGTTTGATTGCTTGTATGATTACTATGGGCTCAAAACACGCTTCGTTCCCCGAATTGAAGAATCAGACCTCTCCCAAAGTGTGCCCATGGAAGCGTCAACTCGCAAGGAGCGATTTGAGAGGAAAAAACTCCATCCGCGGAGGTACTCATTTTGTAATAAACCCCTTCAAAGGTGCGGAGATTGTGTGATTATTTGGAGCTTTGCAAATTTGATTGCTTGTACGATTACTATGGGGTCAAAGCACACTTTGTTCCCCAAATTGAAGAGTCAGACCTCTCCCAAAGTGTGCCAATTGAAGCGTCCACTCGCAAGGAGCATTTTGAGAGAAAAAACTCCATCTACGGAGGTACTCATTTTGCAATATACCCCTTCAAACGTGCGGAGATCCGGTGATTATTTGGAGCTTTGGAAAATTGATTGCTTGTAGGATGACTATGGGGTCAAAACACACTTCGTTCCCCAAATTGAAGAATCAGGCCTCTCCCAAAGTGTGCCCATGGAAGCGTCAACTCGCAAGGAGCTATTTCAGAGGAAAAAACTCCATCCCGGGAGGTACTCATTTTGCAATAATTCTCTTCAAGCGTTTGGAGATACGGTGATTATTTGGAGCTTTGGAAATTTGATTGCTTGTACGATGACCATGGGGTCCAAACACACTTCGTTCCCCAAATTGAAGAATCTGACCTCTCCCAAAGGGTGCCCATGGAAGCGTCAACTCGCAAGGAGCGATTTGAGAGGAAAAAACTCCATCCGCGGAGGTACTCATTTTGCAATAATGCCCTTAAAACGTCCGGAGATCCGGTGATTATTTGGAGGTTTGGAAATTTAATTGCTTGTACGACGACTATGGGGCCAAAACACACTTCGTTTCCCAAATTGAAGAATCAGACCTCTCCCAAAGTGTGCCCATGGAAGCGTCAACTCGCAAGGAGCGATTTGAGAGGAAAAAACTTCATCCGCGGAGGTACTCATTTTGCAATAATCCCCTTCAAACGTCCCGAGACCGTGTGATTATTTGGAGCTTTGGAAGTTTGATTCCTTGTACGATGACTATGGGCTCAAAACACACTTCGTTCCCCAAATTGAAGAGTCAGACCCCGCTCAAAGTGTGCCCCTGGAAGCGTCAACTCGCGAGGAGTGTTTTGAGAAAAAAAAACTCCATCCACGGTGGTACTCATCTTTTAATAAACCCCTTCAAACGTGCGCAGATCGTGTGATTATTTGGAGCTTTGGAAATTTGATTGCTTGTATGATTACTATGGGCTCAAAACACACTTCGTTCCCCGAATTGAAGAATCAGACCTCTCCCAAAGTGTGCCCATGGAAGCGTCAACTCGCAAGGAGCGATTTGAGAGGAAAAAACTCCATCCGCGGAGGTACTCATTTTGTAATAAACCCCTTCAAAGGTGCGGAGATTGTGTGATTATTTGGAGCTTTGCAAATTTGATTGCTTGTACGATTACTATGGGGTCAAAGCACACTTCGTTCCCCAAATTGAAGAGTCAGACCTCTCCCAAAGTGTGCCCATGGAAGCGTCCACTCGCAGGGAGCGTTTTGAGAGAAAAAAACTCCATCCGCGGAGGTACTCATTTTGCAATAATCCCCTTCAAACGTGCGGAGATCCGGTGATTATTTGGAGTGTTGGAAATTTGATTGCTTGTACGATGACTATGGGGTCAAAACACACTTCGTTCTCCAAAATGAAGAGTCAGACCCCGCTCAAATTGTGCCCATGGAAGCGTCAACTCGCAAGGAGCACTTTGGAAGAAAAAAATTCCATCCGCGCAGGGACTCGTTTTGCAATAATCCCCTTCAAACGTCCCGAGACCGTGTGATTTTTTGGAGGTTTGGAACTTTGATTGCTTGTACGATGACTATGGGGTCAAAACAGACTTCATTCCCCAAATCGAAGAATCAGACCTCTCCCACAGGGTGCCCATGGAAGCGTGAAGTCGCAAAGAGCGATTTGAGAGGAACAAACTTCATCCGCGGAGGTACTCATTTTGCAATAATCCCCTTCAAACGTCCGGAGATCCGGTGATTTCTTGGAGGTCTGGAAATTTGATTGCTTGTACGACGACTATGGGGTCAAAACACACTTCGTTCTCCAAATTGAAGAATCACACCTCTCCCAAAGTATGGCCATGGAGGCGTCAAATCGCAAGGAGTGTTTTGGGGGAAAAAAACTCCATCCGAGGAGGAACTCGTTTTGCAATAATCCCCTTCAAACGTCCGATACCGTGTGATTATTTGGAGCTTTGGAAGTTTGATTGCTTGTACGATGACTCTGGAGTCAAAACACACTTCGTTCCCCAAATTGACCAGTCAGACCTCTCCCGCAGTGTGGCCATGGAAGCGTCCACTCGCAAGGAGCATTTTGAGAGAACAATACTCCATCTACGGAGGTACTCATTTTGCAATGAACCCCTTCAAATGTGCGGATATCCGGTGATTATTTGGAGCTTTGGAAATTTGATTGCTTGTACGATGACTATGGGGTCAAAACACACTTCGTTCCCCGAATTGAAGACTCAGACCTCTCCCAAAGCGTGCCCAAGGAAGCGTCAACTCGCAAGGAGCTATTTCAGAGGAAAAAACTCCATCCGGGGAGGTACTCATTTTGCAATAATTCTCTTCCAACATTTGGAGATCCGGTGATTATTTGGAGCTTTGGAAATTTGATTGCTTGTACGATTAATATGGGGCCAAAACACACTTCGTTCCCCAAATTGAAGAATCTGACCTCTCCCAAAGTGTGCCAATGGAAGCGTCAACTCGCAAGGAGCGTTTTGGGAGAAAAAAACTCCATCCGCGGAGGTACTAGTTTTGCAATAATCCCCTTCAAACGCCCCGAGAGCGTGTGATTATTTGGAGCTTTGGTAATCGCTTGCTTGTAGGATCACCCTGGGGTCAAAACACACTTCGTTCCCCAAATTGAAGAATCAGACCTCTCCCAAAGTGTGCCCATGGAAGCGTCAACTCGCAAGGAGCGATTTGAGAGAAAAAAACTCCATCCGCGAAGGTACTCGTTTTGCAATAATCCCCTTCAAACGTCCAGAGATCCGGTGATTATTTAGAGCTTTGGAAATTCCATTGCTTGTACGATTACTATGGGGTCAAAACGCACTTCGTTCCCCAAATTGGAGAGCCAGACCCCGCTGAAAGTGTGCCCCTGGAAGCGTCAATTCGCAAGGAGCGATTTGAGAGGAAAAAATTCCATCCGCGGAGGTACTCATTTTGCAATAATCCCCTTCAAATGTCCGGAGATCGTGCGATTATTTGGAGCTTTGGAAATTTGACTGCTTGTAGGATGACACTGGGGTCATAACACACTTCGTTCCCCAAATTGAAGAATCAGACCTCTCCCAAAGTGTGCCCATGGAAGCGTCAACTCGCAAGGAGCTATTTCAGAGGAAGAAACTCCATCCGGGGAGGTACTCATTTTGCAATAATTCTCTTCAAACGTTTGGAGATACGGTGATTATTTGGAGCTTTGGAAATTCGATTGCTTGTACCATGACCATGGGGTCAAAACACACTTCGTTCCCCAAATTGAAGAATCAGACCTCTCCCAAAGGGTGCCCATGGAAGCGTCAACTCGCAAGGAGCGATTTGAGAGGAAAAAACTCCATCCGCGGAGGTACTCATTTTGCAATAATCCCCTTCAAACGTCCGGAGATCCGGTGATTGTTTGGAGGTTTGGAAATTTGATTGCTTGTACGACGACTATGGGGTCAAAACACACTTCGTTCCCAAAATTGAAGAGTCAGACCTCTCCCACAGTGTGGCCATGGAAGCGTCAACTCGCAAGGAGCGTTTTGAGAGAAAAAAACTCCATCCGCGGAGGTACTCATTTTGCAATAATCCCTTTCAAACGTCCGGAGATCGTGTGATTATTTGGAGGTTTGGAAATTTGATTGCTTGTACGATGGCTGTGGGGTAACAACGCACTTCGTTCCCCAAATTGAAGAATCACACCTCTCTCAAGGTGTGCCGATGGAAGCGTCAACTTGCAAGGAGCGATTTGGGAGAAAAAAACTCCATCCGTGGAGGTACTCATTTTGGAATAATCCCCTTCGAACGTCCGGGTATCGTGTGATTATTTGGAGCTTTGGAAATTTGATTGCTTGTACGATGACTCTGGGGCCAAAACACACTTCGTTCCCCAAATTGAAGAATCTGACCTCACCCAAAGTGTGCCCCTGGAAGCGTCAACTCGCAAGGAGCGATTTGAGAGGAAAAAACTCCATCCGTGGAGGTACTCATTTTGCAATAATCCCCCTCAAACGTCCGGAGATCGTGTGATTATTTGGAGCTTTGGAAATTTGACTGCTTGTAGGATGACACTGGGGTCAGAACACACTTCGTTCCCCAAATTGAAGAATCAGACCTCTCCGAAAGTGTGGCCATGGAAGCGTCAACTCGCAAGGAGGGTTTTGGGAGAAGAAAACTCCATCCGCGGAGGGACTCGTTTTGCAAAAATCCCCGACAAACGTCCGATACCGTGTGATTATTTGCAGCTTTGAAAATTTGATCGCTTGTAGGATGACTCTGGAGTCAAAACACAATTCGTTCCCCTAATTGAAGAATCAGACCTCTCCCAAAGTGTGCCAATGGAAGCGTCCACTCGCAAGGAGCATTTTGAGAGAAAAAAACTCCATCAACGGAGGTACTCATTTTGCAATGTACCCCTTCAAACGTGCGGAGATCCGGTGATTATTTGGAGCTTCGGAAATTTGATTGCTTGTACGATGACTTTGGGGTCAAAACACACTTCGTTCCGCAAATTGAAGAATCAGACCTCTCCCAAAGTGTGCCCATGGAAGCGTCAACTCGCAAGGAGCTATTTCAGAGGACAAAAATCCATCCGGGGAGGTACTCATTTTGCAATAATTCTCTTCAAACGTTTGGAGATACGGTGATTATTTGGAGCTTGGGAAATTTGATGGCTTGTACGATGACCATGGGGTCAAAACACACTTCGTTCCCCAAATTGAAGAATCAGACCTCTCCCAAAGGGTGCCCATGGAAGCGTCAACTCGCAAGGAGCAATTTGAGAGGAAAGAACTCCATTCGCGGAGGTACTCATTTTGCAATAATCCCCTTCAAACGTCCGGAGATCCGGTGATTGTTTGGAGGTTTGGGAATTTGATTGCTTGTACGACGACTATGGGGTCAAAACACACTTCGTTCCCCAAATTGAAGAGTGAGACCCCGCTCAAAGTGTGCCCCTCGAAGGGTCAACTCGCAAGGAGCGTTTTGGAAGAAAAAAACTCCATCCGCACAGGGACTCGTTTTGCAATAATCCCCTTCAAACGTCCCGAGACCGGGTGATTATTTGGAGCTTTGGAAGTTTGATTGCTTGTAGGATGACTCTGGGGTCAAAACACACTTCGTTCCCGAAATTGAAGAGTCAGACCTCTCCCACAGTGTGGCCATGGAAGCGTCAACTCGCAAGGAGCGATTTGAGAGAAAAAAACTGCATCCGCAGACGTACTCATTTTGCTATAATCCCTTTCAAACGTCCGGAGATCGTGTGATTATTTGGAGGTTTGGAAATTTGATTGCTTGTACGATGGCTGTGGGGTAACAACGCACTTTGTTCCCCAAATTGAAGAATCAGACCTCTCCCAAAGTGTGCCCATGGAAGCGTCAACTTGCAAGGAGCGATTTGGGAGAAAAAAACTCCATCCGCGGAGGTACTCATTTTCCAATAATCCCCTTCAAACATCCGGAGATCGTTTGATTATTTCGAGGTTTGCAAATTTGATTGCTTGTACCATGACTATGGGGACAAAACACACTTCGTTCCTCAAATTGAAGAATCACACCTCTCCCAAGGTGTGCCCATGGAAGCGTCAACTCGCAAGGAGCGATTTGGGAGAAGAAACCTCCATCCGCGGAGGTACTCATTTTGCAATAAGCCCCTTCAAACATCCGGAGACCGTTTGATTATTTGGAGGTTTGCACTTTTGATTGCTTGTACGATGACTATGGGGCCAAAACACACTTCGTTCCTCAAATTGAAGAATCACACCTCTCCCAAGGTGTGCCCATGGAAGCGTCAACTCGCAAGGAGTGATTTGAGAGGAAAGAACTCCATCCGTGGAGGTACTCATTTTGCAATAAACCCCTTCAAACGTCCGGAGATCCGGTGATTATTTGGAGCTTTGGAAATTTGATTGCTTGTACGATGACTATGGGGCCAAAACACACTTCGTTCCCGAAATTGAAGAATCTGACCTCACCCAAAGTGTGCCCCTGGAAGCGTCAACTCGCAAGGAGCGTTTTCAGAGGAAAAAGCTCCATCCGCGGAGGGACTCGTTTTGCAATAACACCCTTCAAACGCCCCGAGAGCGTGTGATTATTCGGAGCTTTGGAAATTTGATTGCTTGTAGGATGACTATGGGGTCAAAACACACTGAGTACCCCAAATAGAAGAGTCAGACCCCGCTCAAAGTGTGCCCCTGGAAGCGTCAACTCGCAAGGAGCGATTTGAGAGGAAAAAACTCCATCCGCGGAGGTACTCATTTTGCAATAATCCCCCTCGAACGTCCGGAGATCGTGTGATTATTTGGAGCTTTGGAAATTTGATTGCTTGTAGGATGACACTGGGGTCAAAACACACTTCGTTCCCCAAATTGAAGAATCAGACCTCTCCCAAAGTGTGGCCATGGAAGCGTCAACTCGCAAGGAGGGTTTTGGGAGAAAAAAACTCCATCCGCAGAGGGACTCGTTTTGCAATAATCCCCTTCAAACGTCCGATACCGTGTGATTTTTTGCAGTTTTGGAAATTTGATTGCTTGTAGGATGACTATGGTGTCAAAACACACTGAGTACCCCAAATAGAAGAGTCAGACCCCGCTCAAAGTGTGCTCCTGGAAGCGTCAACTCGCAAGGAGCGATTTGAGAGGAAAAAGCTCCATCCGCGGAGGTACTCATTTTGCAATGATCCCCCTCGAACGTCCGGAGATCGTGTGATTATTTGGAGCTTTGGAAGTTTGATTGCTTGTAGGATGACACTGGGGTCAAAACACACTTCGTTCCCCAAATTGAAGAATCAGACCTCTCCCAAAGTGTGGCCATGGAAGCGTCAACTCGCAAGGAGGGTTTTGGGAGAAAAAAACTCCATCCGCAGAGGGACTCGTTTTGCAATAATCCCCTTCAAACGTCCGATACCGTGTGATTTTTTGCAGTTTTGGAAATTTGATCGCTTGTAGGATGACTCTGGAGTCAAAACACGATTCGTTCCCCTAATTGAAGAATCAGACCTCTCCAAAAGTGTGCCAATGGAAGCGCCCACTCGCAAGGAGCATTTTGAGAGAAAAAAACTCCATCTACGGAGGTACTCATTTTGCAATGTACCCCTTCAAACGTGCGGAGATCCGGTGATTATTTGGAGCTTTGGAAATTTGATTGCTTGTACGATGACTATGGGGTCAAAACACACTTGGTTCCCCAAATTGAAGAATCAGACCTCTCCAAAAGTGTGCCCATGGAAGCGTCAACTCGCAAGGAGCGATTTCAGAGGAAAAAAATCCATCCGGGGAGGTACTCATTTTGCAATAATTCTCTTCAAACGTTTGGAGATACGGTGATTATTTGGAGCTTTGGAAATTTGATTGCTTGTATGATGACCATGGGGTCAAAACACACTTCGTTCCCCAAATTGAAGAATCAGACCTTTCACAAAGGGTGCCCATGGAAGCGTCAACTCGCAAGGAGCAATTTGAGAGGAAAAAACTCCATCCGCGGAGGTACTCATTTTGCAATAATCCCCTTCAAACGTCCGGAGATCCGGTGATTGTTTGGAGGTTTGGAAATTTGATTGCTTGTACGACGACTATGGGGTCAAAACACACTTCGTTCCCCAAATTGAAGAGTGAGACCCCGTTCAAAGTGTGCCCCTCGAAGGGTCAACTCGCAAGGAGCGCTTTGAAAGAAAAAAACTCCATCCGCGCAGGGACTCGTTTTGCAATAATCTCCTTCAAACGTCCCGAGACCAGGTGATTATTTGGAGCTTTGGAAGTTTGATTGCTTGTAGGATGACTCTCGGGTCAAAACACACTTCGTTCCCCATATTGAAGAGTCAGACCTCTCCCACAGTGTGGCCATGGAAGCGTCAACTCGCAAGGAGCGATTTGAGAGAAAAAAACTCCATCCGCGGAGGTACTCATTTTGCTATAATCCCTTTCAAACGTCCGGAGATCGTGTGATTATTTGGAGGTTTGGAAATTTGATTGCTTGTACGATGGCTGTGGGGTAACAACACACTTCGTTCCCCAAATTGAAGAATCAGACCTCTCCCAAAGTGTGCCCATGGAAGCGTCCACTTGCAAGGAGCGATTTTGGAGAACAAAACTCCATCCGCGGAGGTACTCATTTTGCAATGTACCCCTTCAAACATCCGGAGATCGTTTGATTATTTGGAGGTTTGCCAATTTGATTGCTTGTACGATGACTATGGGGCCAAAACACACTTCGTTCCTCAAATTGAAGAATCACACCTCTCCCAAGGTAGGCGCATGGAAGCGTCAACTCGCAAGGAGCGATTTGGGAGAAAAAAACTCCATCTGCGGAGGTACTCATTTTGCAATAATCCCCTTCAAACATCTGGAGATCGTTTGATCATTTGGGGGTTTGCAAATTTGATTGCTTGTACGATGACTATGGGGCCAAAACACACTTCGTTCCTCAAATTGAAGAATCACACCTCTCTGAAGGTGTGCCCATGGAAGCGTCAACTCGCAAGGAGTGATTTGAGAGGAAAAAACTCCATCCGCGGAGGTACTCATTTTGCAATAATCCCCCACGAACGTCCGGGTATCGTGTGATTATTTGGAGCTTTGGAAATTTGACTGCTTGTAGGATGACTCTGGGGTCAAAATACACTTCGTTCCCCAAATTGACGAATCAGACCTCTCCCAACGTGTGGCCATGGAAGCGTCCACTCGCAAGGAGCGTTTTCAGAGAAAAAAACTCCATCTACGGAGGTACTCATATTGCAATAATCCCCTTCAAACGTCCGGAGATCCGGTGATTGTTTGGAGGTTTGGGAATTTGATTGCTTGTACGACGACTATGGGGTCAAAACACACTTCGTTCCCCAAATTGAAGAGTGAGACCCCGCTCAAAGTGTGCCCCTCGAAGGGTCAACTCGCAAGGAGCGTTTTGGAAGAAAAAAACTCCATCCGCACAGGGACTCGTTTTGCAATAATCCCCTTCAAACGTCCCGAGACCGGGTGATTATTTGGAGCTTTGGAAGTTTGATTGCTTGTAGGATGACTCTGGGGTCAAAACACACTTCGTTCCCGAAATTGAAGAGTCAGACCTCTCCCACAGTGTGGCCATGGAAGCGTCAACTCGCAAGGAGCGATTTGAGAGAAAAAAACTGCATCCGCAGACGTACTCATTTTGCTATAATCCCTTTCAAACGTCCGGAGATCGTGTGATTATTTGGAGGTTTGGAAATTTGATTGCTTGTACGATGGCTGTGGGGTAACAACGCACTTTGTTCCCCAAATTGAAGAATCAGACCTCTCCCAAAGTGTGCCCATGGAAGCGTCAACTTGCAAGGAGCGATTTGGGAGAAAAAAACTCCATCCGCGGAGGTACTCATTTTCCAATAATCCCCTTCAAACATCCGGAGATCGTTTGATTATTTCGAGGTTTGCAAATTTGATTGCTTGTACCATGACTATGGGGACAAAACACACTTCGTTCCTCAAATTGAAGAATCACACCTCTCCCAAGGTGTGCCCATGGAAGCGTCAACTCGCAAGGAGCGATTTGGGAGAAGAAACCTCCATCCGCGGAGGTACTCATTTTGCAATAAGCCCCTTCAAACATCCGGAGACCGTTTGATTATTTGGAGGTTTGCACTTTTGATTGCTTGTACGATGACTATGGGGCCAAAACACACTTCGTTCCTCAAATTGAAGAATCACACCTCTCCCAAGGTGTGCCCATGGAAGCGTCAACTCGCAAGGAGTGATTTGAGAGGAAAGAACTCCATCCGTGGAGGTACTCATTTTGCAATAAACCCCTTCAAACGTCCGGAGATCCGGTGATTATTTGGAGCTTTGGAAATTTGATTGCTTGTACGATGACTATGGGGCCAAAACACACTTCGTTCCCGAAATTGAAGAATCTGACCTCACCCAAAGTGTGCCCCTGGAAGCGTCAACTCGCAAGGAGCGTTTTCAGAGGAAAAAGCTTCATCCGCGGAGGGACTCGTTTTGCAATAACACCCTTCAAACGCCCCGAGAGCGTGTGATTATTCGGAGCTTTGGAAATTTGATTGCTTGTAGGATGACTATGGGGTCAAAACACACTGAGTACCCCAAATAGAAGAGTCAGACCCCGCTCAAAGTGTGCCCCTGGAAGCGTCAACTCGCAAGGAGCGATTTGAGAGGAAAAAACTCCATCCGCGGAGGTACTCATTTTGCAATAATCCCCCTCGAACGTCCGGAGATCGTGTGATTATTTGGAGCTTTGGAAATTTGATTGCTTGTAGGATGACACTGGGGTCAAAACACACTTCGTTCCCCAAATTGAAGAATCAGACCTCTCCCAAAGTGTGGCCATGGAAGCGTCAACTCGCAAGGAGGGTTTTGGGAGAAAAAAACTCCATCCGCAGAGGGACTCGTTTTGCAATAATCCCCTTCAAACGTCCGATACCGTGTGATTTTTTGCAGTTTTGGAAATTTGATTGCTTGTAGGATGACTATGGTGTCAAAACACACTGAGTACCCCAAATAGAAGAGTCAGACCCCGCTCAAAGTGTGCTCCTGGAAGCGTCAACTCGCAAGGAGCGATTTGAGAGGAAAAAGCTCCATCCGCGGAGGTACTCATTTTGCAATGATCCCCCTCGAACGTCCGGAGATCGTGTGATTATTTGGAGCTTTGGAAGTTTGATTGCTTGTAGGATGACACTGGGGTCAAAACACACTTCGTTCCCCAAATTGAAGAATCAGACCTCTCCCAAAGTGTGGCCATGGAAGCGTCAACTCGCAAGGAGGGTTTTGGGAGAAAAAAACTCCATCCGCAGAGGGACTCGTTTTGCAATAATCCCCTTCAAACGTCCGATACCGTGTGATTTTTTGCAGTTTTGGAAATTTGATCGCTTGTAGGATGACTCTGGAGTCAAAACACGATTCGTTCCCCTAATTGAAGAATCAGACCTCTCCAAAAGTGTGCCAATGGAAGCGCCCACTCGCAAGGAGCATTTTGAGAGAAAAAAACTCCATCTACGGAGGTACTCATTTTGCAATGTACCCCTTCAAACGTGCGGAGATCCGGTGATTATTTGGAGCTTTGGAAATTTGATTGCTTGTACGATGACTATGGGGTCAAAACACACTTGGTTCCCCAAATTGAAGAATCAGACCTCTCCAAAAGTGTGCCCATGGAAGCGTCAACTCGCAAGGAGCGATTTCAGAGGAAAAAAATCCATCCGGGGAGGTACTCATTTTGCAATAATTCTCTTCAAACGTTTGGAGATACGGTGATTATTTGGAGCTTTGGAAATTTGATTGCTTGTATGATGACCATGGGGTCAAAACACACTTCGTTCCCCAAATTGAAGAATCAGACCTTTCACAAAGGGTGCCCATGGAAGCGTCAACTCGCAAGGAGCAATTTGAGAGGAAAAAACTCCATCCGCGGAGGTACTCATTTTGCAATAATCCCCTTCAAACGTCCGGAGATCCGGTGATTGTTTGGAGGTTTGGAAATTTGATTGCTTGTACGACGACTATGGGGTCAAAACACACTTCGTTCCCCAAATTGAAGAGTGAGACCCCGTTCAAAGTGTGCCCCTCGAAGGGTCAACTCGCAAGGAGCGCTTTGAAAGAAAAAAACTCCATCCGCGCAGGGACTCGTTTTGCAATAATCTCCTTCAAACGTCCCGAGACCAGGTGATTATTTGGAGCTTTGGAAGTTTGATTGCTTGTAGGATGACTCTCGGGTCAAAACACACTTCGTTCCCCATATTGAAGAGTCAGACCTCTCCCACAGTGTGGCCATGGAAGCGTCAACTCGCAAGGAGCGATTTGAGAGAAAAAAACTCCATCCGCGGAGGTACTCATTTTGCTATAATCCCTTTCAAACGTCCGGAGATCGTGTGATTATTTGGAGGTTTGGAAATTTGATTGCTTGTACGATGGCTGTGGGGTAACAACACACTTCGTTCCCCAAATTGAAGAATCAGACCTCTCCCAAAGTGTGCCCATGGAAGCGTCCACTTGCAAGGAGCGATTTTGGAGAACAAAACTCCATCCGCGGAGGTACTCATTTTGCAATGTACCCCTTCAAACATCCGGAGATCGTTTGATTATTTGGAGGTTTGCCAATTTGATTGCTTGTACGATGACTATGGGGCCAAAACACACTTCGTTCCTCAAATTGAAGAATCACACCTCTCCCAAGGTAGGCGCATGGAAGCGTCAACTCGCAAGGAGCGATTTGGGAGAAAAAAACTCCATCTGCGGAGGTACTCATTTTGCAATAATCCCCTTCAAACATCTGGAGATCGTTTGATCATTTGGGGGTTTGCAAATTTGATTGCTTGTACGATGACTATGGGGCCAAAACACACTTCGTTCCTCAAATTGAAGAATCACACCTCTCTGAAGGTGTGCCCATGGAAGCGTCAACTCGCAAGGAGTGATTTGAGAGGAAAAAACTCCATCCGCGGAGGTACTCATTTTGCAATAATCCCCCACGAACGTCCGGGTATCGTGTGATTATTTGGAGCTTTGGAAATTTGACTGCTTGTAGGATGACTCTGGGGTCAAAATACACTTCGTTCCCCAAATTGACGAATCAGACCTCTCCCAACGTGTGGCCATGGAAGCGTCCACTCGCAAGGAGCGTTTTCAGAGAAAAAAACTCCATCTACGGAGGTACTCATATTGCAATAATCCCCTTCAAACGCCCCGAGAGCGTGTGATTATTTGGAGCTTTGCAAATTTGATTGCTTGTAGGATGACTATGGGGTCAAAACACACTTCGTTCCCCAAACTGAAGAATCAGACCTCTCCCAAAGTGTGCCCATGGAAGCGTCAACTCGCAAGGAGCTATTTCAGAGGAAAAAACTCCATCCGCGGAGGTAATCATTTTGCAATAATACCCTTCAAACGTCCAGAGATCCGGTGATTATTTGGAGCCTTGGAAATTTGATTGCTTGTACGATGACCATGGCGTCAAAACACACTTCGTTCCCCAAATTGAAGAGTCAGACCCCGCTCAAAGTCTGCCCCTGGAAGGGTCAACTCGCAAGGAGCGTTTTGGGAGAAAAAAACTCCATCCGTGGATGTACTCATTTTGCAATAATCCCCTTCAAACGTCCGGAGATCCGGTGATTTTTTGGAGCTTTGGAAATTTGATTGCTTGTACGATGACTATGGGGCCAAAACACACTTCGTTCCCAAAATTGAAGAATCTGACCTCTCCCAAAGTGTGCATGGAAGCGTCAACTCGCAAGGAGCTATTTCAGAGGAAAACACTCCATCCGCGGAGGTACTCATTTTGCAATAATCCCCTTCAAACGTCCTGAGATCGTGTGATTGTTTGGAGGTTTGGAAATTTGATTGCTCGTACGATGACTATGGGGTTCAAACACACTTCGTCCCCCAAATTGGAGAATCAGACCTCTCCCAAAGTGTGCCCATGGAAGCGCCAACTCGCAAGGGGCGATTTGAGAGGAAAAAACTCCATCCGCGGAGGTACTCATTTTGCAATAATCCCCTTCAAACGTCCGGAGATCGTTTGATTATTTGGAGCTTTGGAAATTTGATCGCTTGTAGGATGACTCTGGAGTCAAAACACAATTCGTTCCCCAAATTGAAGAATCAGACCTCTCCCAAAGTGTGCCCATGGAAGCGTCAACTCGCAAGGAGCTATTTCAGAGGAAAAAACTCCATCCGGGGAGGTACTCATTTTGCAATAATTCTCTTCAAACGTTTGGAGATCCGGTGATTATTTGGAGCTTTGGAAGTTTGATTGCTTGTACGATGACCATGGGCTCAAAACACACTTCGTTCCCCAAATTGAAGAATCAGACCCCTCCCAAAGTGTGCCCCTGGAGGCGTCAACTCGCAAGGAGCGTTTTGGGAGGAAAAAACTCCGTCCGCGGAGGGACTCGTTTTGCAAAAATCCCCTTCAAACGCCCTGAGAGCGTGTGATCATTTGGAGCTTTGGCAATTGCTTGCTTGTAGGACGACCCTAGGGTGAAAACACACTTCGTTCCCCAAATTGAAGAATCAGACCTCTCCCAAAGTGTGGCCATGGAAGCGTCAACTCGCAAGGAGTGATTTGAGAGGAAAAAACTCCATCTGCGGAGGTACTCATTTTGCAATAATCCCCTTCAAATGTCCGGAGATCGTGTGATTACAGGCCACATGCGAGCGGCGGCTCACACAGGACAAATATGTTGTACTTTGACTGTCGGCTTGACCCGGTCCGTCTGACCGAGCACTTACGAGGCATAGTAAGTCTGGGGGGGGAAAAAAAGAGTAGTTGGTCTCTGACACCTTCTGCCTTCCCAAATGCAAGGGCACAGCGGCAGGATCCTGATTGATGGCGGCCCATCACCATGAGCAATACCAGGTATTGGCCACTGATGCCGTGCGCACAATGTAAACTGTACCCACTGGTATCCCCAATCGGCACTGCAACCAGCTTCCCTTGCCCAAAGGCACAACAATTTGCGGCAGCGCCTGATGGCGCCTTGCAGGGAGTCACGCTGACTGTGCAGGCACCAGACGGCGCTTTGTTACGGCGCAGCACCATGACCCTGTACTACTGTCACTTCTTGGACCGCCACTTTTGTACTTCACAATGCGACCCTATTGTGCGTGCAAAGACAAGGAAAGAGGGGCTGATGCATGTGTGTGGGAGTTGTCTGTTCATCACTGTGTCGTGCTTTGGAGTGCTGCAACCTATTTGGATTGGTGCTGCATTGTGGGATCATCGTAGCACTGGATAGGTCTGAACCTTGATCCCATGAGGGCCCAGCCAGGATCTGGTATCTGCATGCATGGGGGAAGGCCTTGCTGCAGCCTAGGCTGGGGCTCCAAAGCGGACCCAAGACACCCCCCTCCCATCGCAATGGCGCCATTTTTAACCAAAATGAATTACTTTTTTTTTTGGAGATAATGCCCGGTCTATATTGCTGAAGTGGGCCAGCCTCAGGGGGCGCGCCGTGCGCTGTGCCCGCGCTGTGCGAAAAGTCACGATGCGCGGGCCATCAAAAATCAGTTTTTTCCCAAAATTGAAGAGTCAAACTAGGCTCAAAGTGTGCCCATGGAAGCGTTAATTCGCAAGAAGCATTTTTAGACAAGAAAACTCTATCCACCTAAGGACCATACACCCTATGAAAGTCGGGATATGCTGCGAATGCTTCGAGCTTGACCAAGGATAAACCAGGACTGGGCAACAGGGGCAGGCCTTGCCGCCGCTGGGCGGAGCTCAAAAGCGGAGGCAAGGCACCCCCCTCCCATCGCCATGTCGCTTTTCTCAGCCAAAACTGACTTACACTTTTTTGAGATCGCGCCTGTTCTATGCTGCTCGAGTAGGCCAGCTTCGGGCCAAGATGAAGATCACCCAGAAATGTACCGGCTTTCACCTTGAGTGGGCCATCAGAAATAACTTCCTGCTCCCAATTGATGAGTCAAAATGGGCTAAAACTTTGTCCATGGAAGCGTGAACTCCGAAAAAGAATTTTTACCTAGTCCACGGATACCCCTAGATTGGGCAACTGGGGGGGGGGGGGCTTTAAAAGCAATGGCAAGCCCCCCCCCCCCCCATTGCAATGGCGGTGTTTTCAGCCAAAAAAGACTTACACTGTTTTTAGTAAGTGTCCGTTCTGTGTTGACTGAGTAGGCAAGCCTCAGGCCAAGATGATCATTTTCAGGGAATGTAATGGCTTTCAACATGAGTTGGCCATCAGAAATCGCTTCCTTCCCCCGGACTAGGGTGAAATTATACCCGTGGAAGCGTGAACCCACAAGAAGCATTTTGAAACAAAGAAACTCCATTTACAGACGCACCAGTTTTGCAATACTCCGGTGTGAGTCCCGCTGTAAGTGGGGATATGCTGCAAATTTGTCGAGCTTGACCAGGGATACCCCCGGGTGGGGCAACAGATGGGGCAACGGGCGGAGGCAAAGTGGGCCCCCCTCTGATAGCAACCGCCCCGTTTCAGCCAAAAACTGAATCACACTTTTTTTGAGATATTGCCCGTTCTGTGTTGCTCGAGTAGGCAACCTCTGGGCCAAGATGACCATTCCTGGAAATGTAATGGCTTTCATGATGCATTGGCCATCAGAAAGTACTTCTCCGCCAAAATTGAAGAAACAAACTAGGGTAACATTGTCCTCATGGAAGCCTCAACCTGTAAAAAGCATTTTGAAACCCAAAAACTCTCTCCTCAGAGGGACCTATTTTGCAATACTCCGCTTGAAAACTAGCAGATTCCCTCAGGATCCTTTGAGGGTGTCCTTCATGGGGATCATTTGGGGGGTTCTGAGGGGGTCCTTTTACGGCTTGTGTAGCAGTGTCCTTTAGCGGCTGCCTTCAACGGGATCTTTTGGGGTGGTCATTTAAGGGATGTATTCAAGGTTGTCCTTTGCGGGGGTCGCTCTGGTGGCCCATCGCGTTTCTTCCTCCATCGGACAGGGTCGTGTGTGCATTTTATCAAGTGTTTTATGCCTGGTATCCACAGCACTTTCTTTTATCCATGCTCAATGCCTCGGTCCCAGAGCCCTTCGAACCAGTCTTACGGCCCTGGCCCTGAGCAGCCACTGTCTCTGCCAGCCCAATACCAGGGCCCGCCAAGCCCCGGGTGCATGCAGGCTGGCGACCACCCTGTGGCAGCAGCACTCCCTCAGGGCGCAGAGCTGCAGGCGGTGATGGGCGCGGATGGGCAGCTTTGAACTGGGCAGACCAGGTTGCAACACTTGTGTGTGTTACACCTGCCGTCCCACGCAGAGTTCCGTCAGAAGTACTCCGTGAAGAAGACCTTGGGGAGAGGCGGCTGTGCGACGGTCAAGTGCTGCATCAGGCGCGACAGCACAAGGCAGGTCTTCGCAGTGAAGTACTGCCTGAAGGTGAAGCGGTGGGAAGATGAAGTGATGGTGATGCAGATGCTGAACCACAAAAACATCATTAAGTTCGAGGAGGCGTTCGATGGGCATGACAATGATCTGTGCATTGTGATGGAGTTGGCGCACGGGGGCAACCTCTTGGACGTAGTCACCAGATCTGTCCACTACTCAGGTGCGCGGCCATGCCATTGCTCGGCGCCGCATGCATGAGGTTAGAGCACGTAGCAGAAAGCAGCGAATGGAAACGAAGAGAATCGGTGCAACCAGAGACCCCTAAGGGGCTCTTTATTGCCTACAATGTTGTGGTGACGTACAGGGGGTCTGCTGCTGGCTGGTGAGTCGGTTGTGTGGCGTTGTGCAGTGTTGGATTGGGTTGTACAGGTGTGGCTCAGGTGGGGTTGGGTGAGGCTGCGATGTATCCCACTTCGGATCTGGCTCAGCCAAAGCAAATTGACCTCCAAATCATCACTCATTCAGAATGCGGGGGACAGCAGAGGCCGGAAGGAAACCGTACCACCACGGTTGGTTACCATCACAGAGCCGTGGCCAACCCTCCAACCGCCGTCGGTTCGCCTCCTGCGGCTGTCGCTTACGAATCAACAAATCAGGCAAATAGTAAACTCACAGAGCCAAGACCGGGCAAAGAAGGCACAACACAAGCAAGTGCACAGCACTTCAACTGTCAACTGTTCCGAAACCTTTACTAGCAACACAAATCAAGTCCCAGGGACCTCAGTTCTCAACAGTTCTCACCAGTTCAACGTTGTGTTTGCAAGCAAGGCAAAACGAAGGCAATTAGTACTTAGCGTTAGTCAGAAATGTTGTGTCAAAATTTAGCAGTCAATAGTGGGAAATGTCCGGATCGATCTGCACTACAGCTGAGCTGCACAAAAACAGCAGAACAACAATATTAAAACGACTTTTGGGAGGCATCTTTAGATTCAACCACAGCATTGTAATTTTCTGACACATCCACACTTTTGTGCCAAGGAATCAAATGTATTCAAGCAATGGATTTTGCAAAAATTCATGTTTGAACAACACATTTTTGGCACCGCGGCCGTTTCAGATCTGTTGGGCCGTTTCAGATCCAGTGCGGTAGCGTAAATGCGGTTTTGGCCGCAGAATGCCCCACGGAATCATAGGTGAGCAGGGGCCGGAAGGAAACCGTACCACCACGGTTGGTTACCATCACAGAGCCGTGGCCAACCCTCCAACCGCCGTCGGTTCGCCTCCTGCGGCTGTCGCTTACGAAGCGAATGTCCAGAATCCACATAGTCCCAGCACCAGAGGCACATTGCAGAGCTGAGAGGTATCAGAACAGGACCCAGTCACCTACGGGAACCGCTCCCCACAGTCACGACACGAAGCACCTTCACGTCTGAGGCACCCTGCGCTCAGGTGGTCTGACGTCACATTGTTGTGAGTGTCTTTGAGGGCGTGCGTTATGCGTTCGTGCCAGTCACATGTGTGTGCTTTCGGTCATTGGCCATGGTGTTGTTGATCCTCTTCCGCAGCCAGGCTGACAAAAACTTGTTGTCACCAAGCAGGGAAGAGCCGCCCACAGACGGTGTCCGTTGCAGTTGTCTAATTTTGCACTTCCGCTCTCGCACATGGTTCAACAAGTGTATCTGTTGCCAATGGCGTGTGGCGCGCGTCGGCGTGAATGGGGCGTGCGCGTGCGCATCTTTCTGACCAGTTCAGGGTCTGCCGCAGGGCTGCTCCCCCCAGAGGTCCACTTGGGACAATAGAACAATCCGTGTCTCCGTGAATACCCGAACCCCACGTGCAAGCGGCATTTGGTCGTTCACTGACCGCCAGGCTGTGGGGGATGGATGGGATGGGGGCGTGCCCAACCTCCGCTGAGGGCCCCTGCAGCGCCTTCCCCGAAGGTGCTGCGGCACGCCTGTCAGGTCGTCTTTGGGGCCTTTGATGAGGAAATCCTTCAGCCCCCCGCCCCCCCCCCGGGCCGCGGTCAGGTGCACGTGCGTCCTTCTCAGAGCAAGCGGTGGCGCAGCTCTTGCACAACGTTCTGTCCGCCGTGGCGTACATGCACGAGCACTGTGTGGTCCACCGGGACATCAAGCCCAGCAATGTCCTCGTGGAGCGCGCCCTGCCCACGTCCCTGATCGACCTCCGGAAGAGCCTGGACCTGCTGACGGGCATCAAAGTGGCCGACTTTGGATTCGCGCGGGTCGTCGACCCGAGAGACAGTCTGACGGGGTGCTGCGGGACCCCGTACTACATTGCGCCGGAGATCCTGCGCTGCGGGTACTACCAGGATGGGCCGGTGTACGGTCTCGGCTGCGACCTGTGGTCGTTGGGGGTGCTCGGGTACGTGCTGCTGACGGGCGCACCCCCGTTCCAAGCGCGGGCCCGGCCGGACCTGATCGCTGCCATCGTTGAGGGCCACTGGGCGTTCCCGGTGGCGTGCGCAGTGTCGGAGCCGTGCCAGGACTTCTTCGGTCGCCTGCTGGTGCCGGACCCCGCGGCGCGCCTCACCGCTGCTGCGGCGCTGCAGCACCCGTGGATCCAGGACCGGTCCCACAACGCCGACCTTCATCTGCCAGCGGTGCAGGCGGCGGTCCGTAGGTTTGGTCGGTCGGTCGGGTCGCAGAACAGCTCCTCTTGGGTGCACGCGGCTGCCCTGCCCCTGGCGCCGCTGCCCGCGCGACCACGCCTGAAGAAGCCCCGCGTGGACCTCTGCACTGGCGGTGACTGCGCGCTGGATGCCCTGCACTGCCGCCCGAGCGCGGCGCAGCTCGACGTGCGCCGGGACCAGTGGCGCCCCACCGTTGCCGAGAAGGCCCTCCAGGTGCTGCAGGAGACCCTGTCCATCCGGACCGTGCAAGGGGCCGGCGGTACAACGGTGCCCGCCGCGCGGTTGCGGACCATCGAGGAGGTCGTGCCCCTCAACGCCTCCGTCGCCGGGGCGTCCCGCAAGGAGGCATCCGGCAGACCCATTTTGTCCGACGCCACCAACCGGCCGCACCCACCAACCGCCAGTCACGTCGCATGTGAGACCGCCGTGGGATCTGAAACGACAGCCTGTCGCGCCAGACACAATCAGATGGCGCAGGGCTCTGCTGAGGCATACACTGGATGCAGCAGGTTCCTTCTGAGCTGTGACTGCGCGTGGGGCAGGTATTGGGGGCGTCCCTGCACAGCGCGCGCGCACGGTGCCCAATGGTGAGTTGGCGTTCCTGTGACCACCATGAACACCCCCCCACCCCCGGGGGAGCATACGTCCCCAGGGCAAAAATGGTGGATTTGGACAACGGTCTGGCATTTTTCCAGTGTCAAACAGAGGTCGGTTTATTGATTATTACTGTATTTTTTTTTATGGATTATTGTATTATTTTATTTCACCGTATTACTGAGTCTTGGGTCTCAGTAGGAATCTGAGCAGCCCCGCATCTCGGAACACAGTCGTTACCGCAATCCCCTTGGCCGATGGGCAAAACGGGTCCAAAAGCGCCCCCATTACAGAGTCTGTCTGTGCTGCAACAGACCCGGTGGTGAGAGGAGGTCCATGTTACTGCGAGCCATTACCTGGAGGCCCATGTGCTGTAGCCCGTCATGTGATACCACGTCACTAGCTACGCATTGCTGGGCGTGCCTTTTCCTGTCTTTTGCGCATTTTGGCTGATAAAATCACAGGCTGTTTGTACCATGTTTGCACCACATTATACACAGTGTAGCTGCTTGGTATGCTTGGCTGGATACTTGGTCATGGAGCCTCATCGCCGAGGCCGATTGCAAAGACCAATTTAACAATGTAGATTGTTAGGTTGTGGAACACTTATCACAAAGCACTGAGTGGCTACGATCCACACACAGATGGGGGGCCACGCTAATGTACTGTTTTATTCACAAGAATGACAAATCCATGAATCACGCAGGAAAGGCCATGCACTACAACTTTTCTATTATCGGTCATGCAGAGCTGCTTCATTCTCATTGAATTTTCTTTGTGCCACAACCACTATTGTTGGAGGCTTGGCAGCGCTTATTTGCTATACCTATGGGCGGGTCTTTTAGTGCGCACTAGCAAACTTGTACTTTATATAGAAATTTCATCTAGCAAAGGCCCGATCTCGACAATGGAGAACCCTGTCGATTACTTCCAATGGATGTCCTATTTGGCGCAATGCTGCAGGCCGTATTATGGCTTTTGCCCAATTCCGGGACAATATCATTGTAGCTTCTGCTGGACCCGGTGCACCCAGCGCCATGCGAGACATATGCAGCACATTGACTGATATATGGACGCTCCGCGTGTTGTGCCCATGCATGAAGGATCCCGATGACCCTTGCAACTCACGGTGCATGTCACAGGACCTGCATGCACTGGGCATTTGCATGCATTGGACAATTGGACGAGGTTATTGTGTTGCCCATCCGTCAGCTTTCACAACCCAGTGGACACTCAAGTTAGGACCACCACTACACTCTGCATGGGCGGTACAGGATATAACGTTGGCTAACTGATACACGAGTGTGCTGATCAATTGTCTTCTGTTCACGAGTTCTTGGAGCGGCTTGCCCATGAGCTGTGCTGCTTGGGATACCATGGGTCTGCTTTGTGGCCATTCTGTGCCCGTCACTCTACAAGCTGCCCACCGCGCGTTGACTCGTGTTGTGGCTCGCACACACTTTGTGGTGGAACCCAGCCGGAAGTGTATCACTGTTTTGATACCCTGTTTTCCTGCCCCCAGGCCATGGGTTGCTTTTTTGAGCCGTTGATCATTATGCATCTTTTCTGGGACCCATGGCAAACATCAAACTAAAAGTTCAAGATTCCTGGTACACCAGCAGAGGCCAACAAGGGCAAAAAGTGGGACAACCCATGGCAAACATCATACTAAAAATTTAAAATTCCTGGTACACCAGCAGAGGCTAGCAACGTCAAAAATTGGGATACTGGGACCCATGGCAAACATCACAGTTAAAATTTAAAATTCTTGGTACACAGCAGAGGCCATCGAGGACAAAAGGGGGACACTGGGACCCATGGCAAACATCCAACTAACAGTTTAAGATTCCTGGTACACCAGCAGAGGCCAGCAAGGGCAAAAATGGGTACATTGGTACCTATGGCAAGCATAGGTTAGATTCCCTGGATTGTTGATACAAAAAAAAGGGTACACTGATTCATGGCACCCAATCACCCGAGCCCCCCCCCCCCGACCCCATACCCCCCCTGAAACCTCCCAAAATGGGCTTTTGGCAGCAAGTTGTGCCCAAAAAACAACAAAAAACGGGAAAAAACACCTGAAACTGAAAAGCAAATTTTAGCACCACCCGTCGACCCGTCAACAGCTTTGGTGACGGGTGTTTGTGTGACCCCTGCACGTATGCCACAATGGTCCCCACAATGAGTGGTGTGGTGGGAGGTGATGGGAGGGGGTGCAGGTCTCTGTGAGTGAACGGAGTGGCTGGCTGGGCTGTTTGTTCGTTGCCGGCATTTCTGGCGATGGCTTTAATTCTCTGTTCCTCTGCCGCATGTCCCGTTATTGCATATATGACTCTGATAATGTTGCCACCTCACGCAACCTATCTCAACGTATCTCAACGTATCTCACGCAACAAGGTTCCATCACTCTGCATCTCACACCCCTTTTTGCGAAAGGCGCCTAGGGCCGTTTTCGGCTCTTGACAAGCTTTTCTCTCCCTCTTGTGAACCGCATGTGCTGCTTGTTGTGCTGACATCTTGCCAACCAACACCACACACGTGACAGCTCACACTTCACCATACGGGGACCAATATCCCATTTCTATACATCCCTGCTTGGCTTCCTCTGGCAGGGCAGAGGGATGTAGGGCTGCATGTGCATTGTGGTGATTTCTTGTGCAGCGTGAATCCTGCCCTCTGCATGCCTGCCTGCGGACAGTACCTGTGATGCTGCTCTCCACAGGTCTACTTCCGTGGCGAAGAACCCACCCAGGCACCAGTACCCCCCAGGGGCAGCCAACCCCAGGAAGGGGCTGAAGAGCCTCCGCCGCGCGGCGGCGACCGGGGGTGTGCTGCCGCAGCGCGCGCCGCGGCCCTCCAGGGCGTCACGCCCTCGGCCTCCGCCGCCTCCGCCGCCCCCTCCTACGCCACCATCCCCGCATGGCGTCACCCGCACTGCCCCCGATGCCCGACAGGTCACTTTTGCGGACAACGAGATGCCGGGATCCGCTGGGGGTGGGTGGAACCCCACTGTGGTCCCACAACGCTCAGCGCTGAGGTGTGTGGCGTGTGTCGGTGGTGTGGTAGTCGGTGTGTTATGTGTGGCGTGCCGCATGTGGCACTGCATGACAAGCATCAGACCATTTTCTGGAGTAGCGTTCTGCCGAAAACACTGAGGGGCTTACGTTTCCATCCAGATTCTCCAGATTCCTAATCTGGCTTGTTTTGGATGTCTCGTAAGTTGTCCGGACGCCGTCAGATTAAGGCAGGCATCAGAGGTGCACTTGGGCTGTATTCATGTACCACACCCCAAGGGGTTAGATGCTAATTCCCTTTTCTTGTAAAAACATCATTTTCTGAGACAAAAATCACCCCGAAGAGGGTTGTTAGATCAAGCGCAGGTGCGTACGCCATATACCCCCCTTTTTTGGGGTCATTCGCGTACAATACCCCAAGGTATGGTACCGGATGTCCAACCGCTTGTAAAATCATCATTTTAGGAGAGAAAATGCTCCCCCAATGAATTTTTCGTTTTTGACCCCTTTAGCCCCCCGTACCCGGGTACCCCTTTTTGGGGGGGTGGGGGGGGGGGGGGGTGTCGGGGGGGGGGGTCAAAACTTCTTTGCGTATTCTGGGTGCTGTGTGTAGATTTGGACCCAGGTCCCGGGCAACCTTTTTCTTGTACATGCTAATTCCCTTTTCTTGTAAAACCATCATTTTCTGAGACAAAAATGTTGCAAATTTGGGCCCGCCGACCCCCTATCTGACTACAACCTGCCCCTCCCTCCCCGGCCGCGGTCCACAAGCACTACTGGCACTCAAAGAAAGATTCTGTCCATTGTGCAGCCCAACACTAACCTCAACCTCAACCCTGATGCTCGCACCAACCCCAAGCCTAGTCCTCGCCATAACCCTGAAGCTGAAGGGTTAGTGTTGGGGTCCAAAATGGAACAACGAACGCATGGCTTTTGGGGCATGTTACCCCCCTCCCTCCTGGACCCCCTGCCCCTCCCCCCAAACAGTCACTGTGTCAAAACCGAGCCCCCCCCCCCGCAGGCTGCCTGATGTATGAGCCCTGAAAAGGGGCAAGTCAAGTAAAGGGGCTCAAACAGCCCTCCGCCTGCACACAACATTTTTCTTCACCCCATTTTGGGTCAAAAACCACGGATCTTTTACTTTGTTCTCAAGTTTGGACCGCAAAAGTGTTTTTGGGTCCCACATGCACATGGTTTGGCTGGGCAGAGTGGGACAAAGGCATCATGCGATGTGTGCAGTTTTTCGCCATTTTTGTCTTGTGTGCTTTTTTGGCAGATCTGGTGATCCTATTGTATCCCCCTAATCAGGTGGTTTCAGGGATGGTGAGGGTATACCCATGCTAAGATACAAAAAACACGCTTTTGTAGCCTCTAGCCTTGCCCGGGGTTGCATCGTTTTTGTTGAAAGTGACCTTCATTCGTTGCTTGAAAACTGTAATTTTTTTTGGGTGACCCTTGATGATCCCGGAAACCCTTGTGCAAGGCTTGGGTGGTCATTTGATGACAATGGAAGCACATTTTAGCCAATTGGAAGCCATGTAGCACCTTTTAGGCGCTGCTGGGGGTGCATATTAACCTCCAAAAGTGTTGTTTTTGGGACTTATTTGCATTGTGGTGGATTGATTTGTAGCTGCCACTGTGTGCGGGTCTGGACTATGGTTGCACTTTACTTTTTCCTCGCATATGGAACTTCTAACCAATGGTGAAGATCTTGGGCCAGAGGGGCGCGGCTTGTTTGAATATGACGGCCCTCCTCCCTCCGGACCCCCCAAAGGTTCTTGTACTCATCTTGATGCCATTTGAGATTTTGGGCAAAAGTGTTGGCACCCCGGGCACCAAACGATTTTTCATAGCACCTGGCCTGGGGTCAAAATGTTTTTCCACCGAACAGTGACATTGCGAGGTGAAATGCCACCGTTTGGCTTATTGGGAGACATGAGAAGCAGTGCACTAGATATTTGAAACATGAGCAAGCGCAATGCACAAAAAGCAAAAGGGGGAGGGGGGCAATTGAGGACATGTGTTAGTTGACACCAAAGGAGAGGGAAGTGTTGAAACTAGGCAAAATCTGCACCCTTCCTGAAATCCCCAATGGTTTTTGAGCAGTTTGAGTGTACATACATATTGCCTTTTGGGTAGGGTCAGGCCGCCCAGTCACCTACGGGAACCGCTCCCCACAGTCACGACACGAAGCACCTTCGCGTCTGAGGCACCCTGCGCTCAGGTGGTCTGACGTCACATTGTTGTGAGTGTCTTTGAGGGCGTGCGTTATGCGTTCGTGCCAGTCACATGTGTGTGCTTTCGGTCATTGGCCATGGTGTTGTTGATCCTTTTCTGCAGCCAGGCTGACAAAAACTTGTTGTCACCAAGCAGGAAAGAGCCGCCCACAGACGGTGTCTGTTGCAGTTGTCTAATTTCAACAAGTGTATCTGGTGCCAAAGGCGTGTGGCGCGCGTCGGCGTGGATGGGGCGTGCGCGTGCGCATCTTTCTGACCAGTTCAGGGTCTGCCGCAGGGCTGCTCCCCCCAGAGGTCCACTTGGGACAATAGAACAATCCGTGTCTCCGTGAATACCCGAACCCCACGTCCAAGCGGCATTTGGTCGTTCACTGACCGCCAGCCTGTGGGGGATGGATGGGATGGGGGCGTGCCCAGCATCCGCTGAGGGCCCCTGCAGCGCCTTCCCCGAAGGTGCTGCGGCACGCCTGTCAGGTCGTCTTTGGGGCCTTTGATGGGAAACCCTTCAGCCCCCCCCCCCCCCCTGGCCGCGGTCAGGTGCACGTGCATCCTTCTCAGAGCAAGCGGTGGCGCAGCTCTTGCACAACGTTCTGTCCGCCGTGGCGTACATGCACGAGCACCGTGTGGTCCACAGGGACATCAAGCCCAGCAGAGTCCTCGTGGAGCGCGCCCTGCCCACGTCCCTGATCGACCTCCGGAAGAGCCTGGACCTGCTGACGGGCATCAAAGTGGCCGACTTTGGGTTCGCGCGGGTCGTTGACCCGACGGACAGTCTGACGCGGTGCTGCGGGACCCCGTACTACATTGCGCCGGAGATGCTGCGCTGCGGGTACTACCAGGATGGGCCGGCGTACGGTCTGGGCTGCGACCTGTGGTCGTTGGGGGTGCTTGGGTACGTGCTGCTGACGGGCGCACCCCCTTTCCAAGCGCGGGCCCGGCCGGACCTGTTCGCCGCCATCGTTGAGGGCCACTGGGCGTTCCCGGTGGCGTGCGCAGTGTCGGAGCCGTGCCGGGACTTCTTCGGTCGCCTGCTGGTGCCGGACCCCGCGGCGCGCCTCACCGCTGCTGCGGCGCTGCAGCACCCGTGGATCCAGGACCGGTCCCACAACGCCGAACTTCATCTGCCGGCGGTGCAGGCGGCGGTCCGTAGGTTTGGTCGGTCGGTCGGGTCGCAGAACAGCTCCTCTTGGGTGCACGCGGCTGCCCAGCCCCCGGCGCCGCTGCCCGCGCGACCACGCCTGAGGAAGCCCCGCGTGGACCTCTGCACTGGCGGTGACTGCGCGCTGGATGCCCTGCACTGCCGCCCGAGCGCAGCACAGCTCGACGTGGGCCGGGACCAGTGGCGCCCCACCGTTGCCAAGAAGGCCCTCCGGGTGCTGCAGGAGACCCCGTCCATCCGGACCGTGCAAGGGGCCGGCGGTACGACGGTGCCTGCCGCGCGGTTGCGGACCATCGGGGAGGTCGTGCCCCTCAACGCCTCCGTCGCCGGGGCGTCCCGCAAGGAGGCATCCGGCAGACCCATTTTGTCCGACGCCACCAACCGGCCGCACCCACCAACCGCCAGTCACGTCGCATGTGAGACCGCCGTGGGATCTGAAACGACAGCCTGTCGCGCCAGATACAATCAGACGGCGCAGGGCTCTGCTGAGGCATACACTTGATGCAGCAGGTTCCTTCTGAGCTGTGACTGCGCGTAGGGCAGGTACTGGGGGCGTCCCTGCACAGCGCGCGCGCACGGTGCCCAATGGTGAGTTGGCGTTCCTGTGACCACCATGAACACCCCCCCACCCCCGGGGGAGCATACGTCCGCAGGGCAAAAATGGAGGATTTAGACAACGGTCTGGCATTTTTCCAGTGTCAAACAGAGGTCGGTTTATTGATTATTACTGTATTTTATTTTATGGATTATTGTATTATCTTATTTTACCGTATTACTGAGTTTTGGGTCTCAGTAGGAATCTGAGCAGCCCCGCATCTGGGAACACAGTCGTTACCGCAATCCCCTTGGCCGATGGGCAAAACGGGTCCAAAAGCGCCTACTTTTCGCACAGCCCGCACACAGCGCACGGTGCGCCCCCATTACAGAGTCTGTCTGTGCTGCAACAGAAGCGGTGGTGAGAGGAGGTCCATGTTACTGCCAGCCATTACCTGGAGGCCCATGTGCTGTAGCCCGACATGTGATACCACGTCACTAGCTACGCATTGCTGGGCGTGCCTTTTCCTGTCTTTTGCGCATTTTGGCTGATAAAATCACAGGCTGTTTGTACCACCACATTATACACAGTGTAGCTGCTTGGTATGCTTGGCTAGATACTTGGTCATGCAGCCTCATCGCCGAGGCCGATTGCAAAGACCAATTTAACAATGTAGATTGTTAGGTTGTGGAACACTTATCACAAAGCACTGAGTGGCTACGATCCACACACAGATGGGGGGCCACGCTAATGTACTTTTTTATTCACAAGAATGACAAATCCATGAATCACGCAGGAAAGGCCATGCACTACAACTTTTCTATTATCGGTCATGCAGAGCTGCTTCATTCTCATTGAATTTTCTTTGTGCCACAACCACTATTGTTGGAGGTTTGGCAGCGCTTATTTGCTATACCTATGGGCGGGTCTTTTAGTGCGCAATAGCAAACTTGTACTTTATATAGAAATTTCATCTAGCAAAGGCCCGATCTCGACAATGGAGAGCCCTGTCGATTACTTCCAATGGATGTCCTATTTGGCGCAATGCTGCAGGCCGTATTATGGCTTTTGCCCAATTCCGGGACAATATCATTGTAGCTTCTGCTGGACCCGGTGCACCCAGCGCCATGCGAGACATATGCAGCACATTGACTGATATATGGACGCTCCGCGTGTTGTGCCCATGCATGAAGGATCCCGATGACCCTTGCAACTCACGGTGCATGTCACAGGACCTGCATGCACTGGGCATTTGCAGGCATTGGACAATTGGACGAGTTTATTGTGTTGCCCATCCGTCAGCTTTCACAACCAAGTAAACACTCAAGTTAGGACCACCACTACACTCTGCATGGGCGGTGCAGGATATAACGTTGGCTAACTGATACACGAGTGTGCTCATCAATTGTCTTCTGTTCACGAGTTCTTGGAGCCGCTTGCCCATGAGCTGTGCTGCTTGGGATACCATGGGTCTGCTTTGTGGCCATTCTGTGCCCGTCACTCTACAAGCTGCCCACCGCGCGTTGACTCGTGTTGTGGCTCGCACACACTATGTGGTGGAACCCAGCCGGAAGTGTATCACTGTTTTGATACCCCGTTTCCCTGCCCCCAGGCCATGGGTTGCTTTTCTGAGCCGTTGATCGTTATGCATCTTTTCACGTATGCAGTCCAGCCACCCGTCAATTAGGAAAAAAAGCTGTTTTTCTTGTTTTTTTGTTTTTTCCCGGTTTTCCCCATTTTTTTGGTTTTTTCCGATGTTTTTTGGTGTTTTTGCGCTGTTTTTTTGGCTTTTGCAATCCATTTTTGGTAAGTTTGAAATATGCAACTCCTACATTTTTCACACATTTCTTTTTTTTTGAAGGAAATTGTCCTGCCGGCAGCAATCGTAACTACTTGCCACGCGTGTTTATTATTCAACTTCCAGTTCCAATGTGGTATGTACGAATAGATAATTAGTTAAAATAGGCTTAATGGACTCAATAGATACGGGATAGTTTCAATGAGCATTGCTTTTGCATTGCCAACGTACAAAATCAAGGAACATCACATAGTAAAAGTGTGGTTTCGCAACGTACGGTAGCAAAGGGTTTGAGGGCCGGCAAGGGAAAGGCAAATAGTATGAGGCTTCCACCCTTCTGTTTTTGCTTTGTATCCATAGTTCATGCCGCCTGCGTGGTTCCGCCCCCGAATCTGGGGGTGCATGGTCACACTTTTCTTTTGTGGCCGACGCCGTCAAACACTTGAACGCCAATGGCGTGGAGCTATTTGCCACGCAAGTTTCCCGTTCCGCCAGCCAGGCCGCCACGCGCAACGGTTGGTGTTTCAGCTCATCTCCCCCGGGCGAGGATGACCCCGCACCTGCTGAATGGCAAGATGCTTCACCGCCAGTTTCCTCCCCATCTTCCGTGCAAGCAGGACTATCAACCTTCTTCACGTCAAGTTGTGGGTTGCCCACTTGTGGGTGTTGCAAGGAGAAGCTCCTGGGGGACATTGTTGTATGAATCCGAAGAGGCGGAAGACGGAAGCGGGCCGTGGTGGACAGATTGATGTTGACGTCTGCTCGAAGTGCAGCTCGCAGCCCAGCATAATCGCCGTCCATGATGCGGGGGGCGGATGAGGGGCGGGGAGAGGAATGGGGGGAGGGTGAGCAGAATTTCTGCTTGGGCCACGAGCACGATAGTGCTGAGGTTTGAGAGAGGGAGGGATCGGAGTTGCCACCTGAAGTCTGACGCATATGGTATTGAAAATGTGAAGCAGTAATGCGAATGTGCACATCTTCGACTTTTAGCTTCTTTTCTTTTGCTTTGCATTTTGCCATGTGCAGGGCTGCAGGGAGGGATGTAGCCCACGGGAAACATCTGACTAAAACTTTACAATTCCTGGTACAGTAGCAGAGGCCATCAAGGGCAAAAATGGGGAGACTCGGACCCATGTGAAACATCAGACTAAAAATTTAAAATTCCTAGTACACTAGCAGAGGCCAGCAAGGTCACACCCATGGCAAACATCACACTTAAAACTTAAAATTCCTGGTACACCAGCAGAGGCCATCATGGACAAAAAAGGGGGACCCTGGGACCCATGGCAAACATCAAACTAAAAGTTTAAGATTCCTGGTACACCAGCAGAGGCCAGCAAGGGCAAAAAGTGGGACAACCCATGGCAAACATCATACTAAAAATTTAAAATTCCTGGTACACCAGCAGATGCTAGCAAGGTCAAAAATTGGGATACTGGGACCCATGGCAAACATCACAGTTAAAATTTAAATTCCTGGTACACAGTAGAGGCCATCAAAGACAAAAGGGGGACACTGGGACCCATGGCAAACATCCAACTAACAGTTAAAGATTCCTGGTACACCAGCAGAGGCCAGCAAGGGCAAAAATGGGTACATTGGCACCTATGGCAAGCATAGGTTAGATTCCCTGGATTGTTGATACAAAAAGAAGGGGACACTGATTCATGGCACCCAATCACCCGAGCCCAAAAAAACACCTGAAACTGAAAAACAAATTTTAGCACCACCCGTCAACCCGTCAACAGCTTTGGTGACGGGTGTTTGTGTGACCCCTGCACGTATGCCACAATGGTCCCCACAATGAGTGGTGTGGTGGGAGGTGATGGGAGGGGGTGCAGGTCTCTGTGAGTGAGCGGAGTGGCTGGCTGGGCTGTTTGTTCGTTGCCGGCATTTCTGGCGATGGCTTTAATTCTCTGTTCCTCTGCCGCATGTCCCATTATTGCATATATGACTCTGATAATGTTGCCACCTCACGCAACCTATCTCAACGTATCTCAACGTATCTCACGCAACAAGGTTCCATCACTCTGCATCTCACACCCCTTTTTGCGAAAGGCGCCTAGGGCCGTTTTCGGCTCTTGACAAGCTTTTCTCTCCCTCTTGTGAACTGCATGTGCTGCTTGTTGTGCTGACATCTTGCCAACCAACACCACACACGTGACAGCTCACACTTCACCATACGGGGACCAATATCCCATTTCTATCCATCCCTGCTTGGCTCCCTCTGGCAGGGCAGAGGGGTGTAGGGCTGCATGTGCATTGTGGTGATTTCTTGTGCAGCGTGAATCCTGCCCTCTGCATGCCTGCCTGCGGACAGTACCTGTGATGCTGCTCTCCACAGGTCTACTTCCGTGGCGAAGAACCCACCCAGGCACCAGTACCCCCCAGGGGCAGCCAACCCCAGGAAGGGGCTGAAGAGCCTCCGCCGCGCGGCGGCGATCGGGGGTGTGCTGCCGCAGCGCGCGCCGCGGCCCTCCAGGGCGTCACGCCCTCCGCCTCCGCCGCCTCCGCCGCCCCCTCCTACGCCACCATCCCCGCATGGCCTCACCCGCACTGCCCCCGATGCCCGACACGTCACTTTTGCGGACAACGAGATGCCGGGATCCGCTTGGGGTGGGTGGAACCCCACTGTGGTCCCACAACGCTCAGCGCTGAGGTGTGTGGCGTGTGTCGGTGGTGTGGTAGTCGGTGTGTTAGGTGTGGCGTGCCGCATGTGGCACCCCATGACAAGCATCAGACCATTTTGTGGAGTAGCGTTCTGCCGAAAACACTGAGGGGCTTACGTTTCCATCCAGATTCTCCAGATTCCTAATCTGGCTTGTTTTGGATGTCTCGTAAGTTGTCCGGACGCCGTCAGATTAAGGCAGGCATCAGAGGTGCACTTGGGCTGTATTCATGTACCACACCCCAAGAGGTTAAATGCTAATTCCCTTTTCTTGTAAAAACATCATTTTCTGAGACAAAAATCACCTCGAAGAGGGTTGTTAGATCAAGCGCAGGTGTGTACGCCATATACCCCCCTTTTTTGGGGTCATTCGCGTACAATACCCCAAGGTATGGTACCGGATGTCCAACCCCTTGTAAAATCATCATTTTAGGAGAGAAAATGATCCCCGAATGAATTTTTCGTTTTTGACCCCTTTAGCCCCCCGTACCCGGGTACCCCTTTTTGGGGGGCTGGGGGGGGGGGTGGGGGGGTGTCGGTGGGGGGGTCAAAACTTCTTTGCGTATTCTGGGTGCTGTGTGTAGATTTGGACCCAGGTCCCGGGCAACTTTTTTCTTGTACATGGACCCCCTAACCCATGGCGGAGGTCCCGGGTCCGAACTCCAGGTACCCCCGGTCGCCCCCCCCTATGGGCCCTTGCCAGTGAGGACTTAGCCGTTTTCACGCTTGATAGGGCTGTTTAGTGACACCTGCAAGATTTCCAAAAATTCGACTTTTTCCGAAACCCTTCTGTCGCCCCTGGGATGGGTTTGGGTGATGATTTAGTGACAATACGGGTACTTGAGCACCCATGGGGACCCACGTAGTGGCCGCCAACCCCATATAGCCCGAGCCATGGCCCCTCCAAAAGCCCTGAAATTGCCGTTGTGTAGGCTGCTTAGTGACACCTGCAAGATTTCCGAAATTCGCCTTTTTCCGAAACCCTTCTGTTGCCCCTGGGATGGGTTGGGGTGATGATTTAGTGACAGTACGGGTACTTCAGCACCCAGGGGGACCCTCGTTGTGGCCGCTGGGCCTATGTAGCCCGTGCCACGGGCCCCCCAAAAGCTTCAAAATTGCTGTTTGTAGGTGGTTCAATGGCATTTGGTGTGAGCACAAACCGCTTAAGCAGTTTTCAACCCTTTACAAGTCACAAATGGAAAATTTTGCAAAACATTTTTTTGACATTGTGACCACCTACAATGATGAAATATGCTATGTAAAGCATGTTTTAGCCCCCTTTTATGTGTTTTTCAGCCTATTTGGGTGTTGGGGGGGGGGGGGGCTCCCAAGGGGTCTAGGGCGCAACCTGCTCCGCCTCAACAGCTCAAAAATGGAAATTTGTGAAACTGATTTTTTTGATACCTCGACCATCCAAAATGATCAAATATCCCTTGTGAAGCATGTTTTAGCCCCCTTTTATGTGTTTTTCACCCTATTTGGGTGTTGGGGGGGGGGGGGCTCCCAAGGGGTCTAGGGCGCAACCTGCTGCGCCTCAACAGCTCAAAAATGGAAATTTCTGAAACTGATTTTTTTGATACTTCGACCATCCAAAATGATCCAATATCCCTTGTGAAGCATGTTTTAGCCCCTCTTTATGTGTTTTTCACCCTATTTGGGTGTTGGGGGGGGGGGCTCCCAAGGGGTCTAGGGCACAACCTGCTTATGCAGTTTTCCCGCCTCAACAGCTCAAAAATGGAAATTTCTGAAACTGATTTTTTTGATACTTCGAACATCCAAAATGATCAAATATCCCATGTGAAGCATGTTTTAGCCCCCTTTTATGTGTTTTTCAGCCTATTTGGGTGTGGGGGGGGGGGGGCTCCCAAGGGGTCTAGGGCGCAACTTGCTCCGCCTCAACAGCTGGAAAATGGAAATTTTCGAAACTGATTTTTTTGATACTTCGAACATCCAAAATGATCAAATATCCCATGTGAAGCATGTTTCAGGCCCCTTTTATGTGTTTTTCACCCTATTTGGGTGTTGGGGGGGGGGGGGCTCCCAAGGGGTCTAGGGCACAACCTGCTTATGCAGTTTTCCCGCCTCAACAGCTCAAAATGGAAATTTCTGAAACTGTTTTTTTTTGATACTTTGACCATCCAAAATGATCAAATATCCCATGTGAAGCATGTTTTAGCCCCCTTTTATGCGTTCTTCACCCTTTTTGGGTGTTGGGGCTGGGGTGGCTCCCAAGGGGTCTAGGGCACAGCTTGCTTATGCAGTTTTCCCGCCTCAGCAGCTCAAGAATGGTTGTCCCTCTCCCCTCTTCGAGGTGCCTTGCCGAAGGCATTAGAATTTTGCAAATTTGGGCCCGCTGACCCCCAATCTGACTACAACCTGCCCCTCCCTCCCCCGCCGCGGTCCACAAGCACTACTGGCACTCGAAGAAAGATTTAGTCCATTGTGCAGCCCAACACTAACCTCAACCTCAACCCTGATCCTCGCACCAACCCCAAGCCTAGTCCTCGCCATAACCCTGAAGCTGAAGGGTTAGTGTTGGGGTCCAAAATGGAACAACGAACGCATGGCTTTTGGGGCATGTTACCCCCCTCCCTCCTCGACCCCCTGCCCCTCCCCCCAAACAGTCACTGTGTCAAAACCGAGCCCCCCCCCCCCGCAGGCTGCCTGATGTATGAGCTCTGAAAAAGGGCAAGTCAAGTAAAGGGGCTCAAACAGCCCTCCGCCTGCACACAACATTTTTCTTCACCCCATTTTGGGTCAAAAACCAAGAATCTTTTAGTTTGTTCTCAAGTTTGGACCGGAAAAATTTTTTTGGGTCCCACATGCACATGGTTTGGCTGGGCAGAGTGGGACAAAGGCATCATGCGATGTGTGCAGTTTTTCGCCATTTTTGTCTTGTGTGATTTTTTGGCAGATCTGGTGACCCTATTGTATCCCCCTAATCAGGTGGTTCCAGGGATGGTGAGGGTATACCCATGCTAAGATACAAAAAACACGCTTTTGTAGCCTCTAGCCTAGCCCGGGGTTGCATCTTTTTTGTTGAAAGTGACCTTCATTCGTTGCTTGAAAACTGTAATTTTTTTTGGGTGACCCTTGATGATCCCGGAAACCCTTGTGCAAGGCTTGGGTGGTCATTTGATGACAATGGGAGCACATTTTAGCCAATGGGAAGCCATGTAGCACCTTTTAGGCGCTGCTGGCGGTGCATATTGACCTCCAAAAGTGTTGTTTTTGGGACTTATTTGCATTGTGGTGGATTGATTTGTAGCTGCCACTGTGTGCGGGTCTGGACTATGGTTGCACTTTACTTTTTCCTTGCATATGGAACTCTTAACCAATGGTGAAGATCTTGGGCCAGAGGGGCGCGGCTTGTTTGAATATGACGGCCCTCCTCCCTCCGGACCCCCCAAAAGTTCTTGTACCCATCTTTATGCCATTTGAGATTTTGGGCAAAAGTGTTGGCACCCCGGGCACCAAACGAGTTTTCATAGCACATTGCCTGGGGTCAAAATGTTTTTCCACCGAACAGTGACATTGCGAGGTGAAATGCCACCGTTTGGTTTATTGGGAGACATGAGAAGCAGTGCACTGGATATTTGAAACATGAGCAAGCGCAATGCACAAAAAGCAAAAGGGGGAGGGGGGCAATTGAGGACATGTGTTAGTTGACACCAAAGGAGAGGGAAGTGTTGATCCTAGGCAAAATCTGCACCCTTCCTGAAATCCCCAATGGTTTTTGAGCAGTTTGAGTGTACATACATATTGCCTTTTTGGTAGGGTCAGGCCGCCCAGGCGCCCATGGGAGGAAGTGGCATAGTGAAGTTTGACAGATTTTACATACACCGTTGCTCTCAGGGAACTCAGTGTGATTCTGCGAACTGCCGGACATTGCTGCACATGCACACCAGGGCGTGCAGGTGTGGAGCGCCTTGTTCACCTGCTTGCGGCCGGATGTGCATCTGGATGCCCCTGGTCAATGGCACGGGCAACAGCCCCGTCTCTGGGACGGCCGACCCCCGAAGTAGTCCAACAGGACACGTTATCCGGGGGCTCCGTTGACACAATCAAAACACGTTTGGGCCCACAGAGGGTCAGAAGGAGCAGTGGCGAGAGGCCAATAGGCGCCGCCAAAGGCAAACAACCTGATACCGAGGCCTTGTGCCAACCCCCCCCCCCCCCGACTGTGCACGGGGAGGGGGGAGGGGGCTTTTCAGGGGGGCAGTAGGACCAGGCCTCCCCCGGGGGTGCGGCACCTCAGAGGTCATGCGCTGCGATGGATGGTCCGGTGCGCAGGAACGCCGGTGATGCCTCAGCACGATCCGCGGCCAGCCCCTTGCCCCGTCCCCCATTCCACTGTCCCCCCCTCCCCAGGAATGCATTGGAGGGGAGAGGGGGGGGGGTACCACCCCCTCCCCCGTCCAGTGCGCCCAGCCTATGCCCAGCCACTGTCCACCTGGCGGCAGCCTCAATGGCATTTGCAACCGACAGTAACCACCACCAACCGGTTCGGCAACCTCCTCCAACCGCCTGCCTAACCGCTTCTGTGGCCACCTCTGGGGTCCCTTCCCTTCTTATGCATCCCTGCCCCCCCCCCCCCCCACACACTTCCTGCAGGAGTACAGTGGGCCTGGCGTCTCCTTCCTGCTCTACTACGCCCCGGAGCAGCTCAACAGGACCCCCATGTCCGCGGCCGCGGACATCTGGGGTCTCGGGATGTCCCTGCTCCACCTGCTGACCGGCGAGCACCCCTTCGCCACCGCCGCCACGCACGGCTTCTGGAGCTTCATCGCGCGCCTTCAGGGCGAGCCCCCATCCCTCGGCGGCCCCTTCACGCCGGAGGCCCAGGACTTCGTGCCCCGGTGCCTCGCCAGGGGCCCCGCGCGGCGCCCCTCGGCCGCTGCCCTCCTGCGGCATCCCTGGCTCCGCCGCTGCGCCCTGGCGGACGCGGGGGAGGCCCGGGAGGAGGTCCGGCGGTGGATCGCGGGGGCGCAGGCGGCGAGCGCGTACGTGTGGGAGCGCACGCGGCCGCAGATATCCCAGACAGAGCTGGAGTCCCTGCTGGACCAGCTCATCCTGGGCACGTACACCCCCCCACACCGCAGTCCCCATGGCCCCGCGATGTGCGATGTCACATGTCTGTGAGGCTGTGGTGGTGGTGTACAGGGGCCGGGGCTTATCTCTCTGGAGCGCGGCCGTGCAGGGCCCTTTGGGGGGTGACGGGGCGATGCACCAAACGCTCATTGCTGTTGGGGCATGGCACTGTCCTGGGGTGAAATAGAAACAGCGGCTGCCGGGGCGGTCCTTCAGAAACCCGATGTTTTTTTTCTCTCAGGACCGCCCTTAAGGACCGCCCCAGGGACCACCAACCGCCACCAACGGCCAACCGCCACCAACCGCCAACCGCCAACTGCCAGCGGTGACCAATCGCCAACCGCCAACGACTGCCAACTGCCACCAACCACAGATCACCAACCACCAACCACCTCCAACCGCAACCAACCGCCACCAATCGCCAACCGCCAATCGCCATTAACCATGGTTGAACATATGAGCTACACGTGGTCTGTTTGTAAACTGCCGTTTCGGAACAGTTTTCTCTTTTTTTCCTGTCTTGAGGACCGCCCTGGCGGCTGCAAGGTGGGGAGGCAGCACATCAAACAACACCACTGCGACAGGCCTGGGACGCCGAGGTGACTGTGTGCGCTGAACCTGCAACAAATATTCTGTCGCTTTGTGGGCTCCCCCACATGGCACTCCACGGGGGAGGGGTCGGGGGACAACAGCCATGCCAGTTAAACCCCAGCAGACTGGCAGGCCAGGCCCCTGGTAGTCGATGGCGCAGGGCCGAGAAATGGGCCACATCATCACAGGAGGGGCCATGAAGACCTGCCCCATTCTGCGCAAGCCGCTACCGTGGCCATCCTCCCCGCACTGCCTTTGGAAGCCATGAAGACCAACCCGTGGCCAGAAGATACACCCTCTCCCACTACTGTATCGCACTTTATTAAGGCCCATATGCAGGGCCAACGTCTTTCTGGATCGGCTCCTGCCCCCTACAGTCGAGGTATCGCCCTGCAGCACTTCAGAGGCATACCAGGTCATGTTCACTCCACCGTGCCTCACACTCTGCTGTTTCTTTCAGCCTACAGTCTTTTGTGCCGCATGCACAATACGAAGCCTAATCCACCCTGGGTGTCCGATCCGCTAGAACAGTCGTTTGTGGGGTCATCGTAGCTCTGAACCTTGATTCCGAGAGGTTGTCTCAAGTACCATACAGTCAGTGGCAACGCCAGCTCGTCTTCATCTGCAGCAAAACGTGGCAACCGTTCCTTAGCCCCCCGCCCCCCCCCCCTGCCACCCGTGCCCAAGAATCGACGTGTGCAAGAACCGGCCCCTGGGTTCATGGCACTGTTCCTGACACTCCCTTTCTTTCTGCACAGAAGGGTTTCGCATCAGAGCGAGTGGATCATCAGGTCATTCCATGCTCATTCACATGTGCACTGCAGCCCAGTTTGCTGGAATTCTGTCCTTTGGTGTCCATTTGTCCATGCAGTTCACTGTGGGAACTCCGCGGTGCAACGCTCCAGAAAATGTTCTTCTGCGGCACGGGGCTGCCCATGGCCGTGCACACAAACCAACCCCTAGTTCCCACGGCAAGACCCACCCGCTGGTCGCATTGCTGGTTGCTGGGCATGGGGGAGGGGGGGGGGCTCAACACAATGGCCACAGACCCATTGTACGGTTCTACGTTGACTTCCCGCCCTGTTACCACAAAGTCCCGTTGGTCCGCCACCATCCACGGACTGCCACCGCCGACGCATCACCCTGCAGCACTTCAGAGGCATACCAGGTGATGTTCACTCCACTGTGCCCCACAGTCCGCTGTTTCTTTCAGCCTACAGTCCTTTGTGCCGCATGCACAATACGAAGCCCAATCCACACTGCATGTCTAGTCCGCTAGAACAGTCGTTTGTGGGGTCATCGTAGCTCTGAACCTTGATTCCGAGAGGTTGTCTCAAGTACCATACAGTCTGTGGCAACGCCAGCTGATCTTCGTCTGGACCCCCCCCAAAAAAGTGGCAACCGTAAATTCTAAAGGTATCAATAGCAATGGCAATGATAATTTGGCAAAAGTCCCGCAGAGGCCGTGTCAGCATTTAAGGCTCACATGGGACAGCGGGGTACAGCGGGCCAGCAAGAGCCCTGTCCATCATCTCCCACCCCTCATTGCATCCAGTCCCTCACCCCCATCCTCCTTTTCCTTGGAGCTGGCTTTGTCAAGCCCAAGGTAACTGTCAGTTCTCAAGCCCTCGTCATGCCTCGTTGGCAACAGGGCATGCCTCTGCCTGGTGCTGACCCTCCCCCTCGTCACACTGTGTCACACTCTGCTCCCTTCCTCCCTCCCCTTCTCCCTCCTGATACCACTTGAGGCATTGGATATACACGCAGGATTTCTCTTCTGTTAGAGCGACACACTGAAGTTCAAACACCACGTGAAGTAATGCCACGAGGTAAACAAGAAATGGTTCCAGGGGTAGCGCTAGACGCAACTGATGGAGTATTGGTAGAGCTACAGGTTTATGAGCTTCGTTTTTCAGAGAGTTAACAGGACGACAGAGTCCTGGCGTCCCCCTGGAGATGCGTTCCCGAGAAGGCAGACCCTGATGGTTGTGTGTACCACTACTGGAAATCTGAGGGAACGTTTTGTAAAACGCCCCGGACAGACCAGCATGTACGACCGTTATGGACCGTGGCATGGCCATGATTCCGCTCCCCAGATGGGGCCATTTACAGGACTGGCGGATGCACAAAAAAGGAAGACGCAAATAATGGAGTGTTGGGTATGTGGAGTTGTTGGAGAGTCTTTCGAGGCTCAATTCAACTGGTGGATTGATGTTGTGGAGTCGTCTCGCCCCATCACTGATTTCATGATATGTGCGGTCTCGCCAATGGTTTATAATTTCTCTTTGTGGTGAATTTCGTAGCGTGGCAGGTTTCGACCCTGCAATCTGAAAATGCACTTCGCAACAGTAATTCAGCCAGCCTGGGTTACAGAGGGAGCGTTAGTGCGCAGGGCGCGCGCAGGGCAACTTTTTGGGCTACTTTTGGTTCCTACCCCTGTTTTTGGGGTGAATGCCACCCCTTGGATGGGTGAGTGGGTGGGTGGGAGGGATGGGGCAATTTGGGATGGCTTCTCCTCATGGACTTGCCCCTTTCTGGTTTGGGATATGGGCCAGCCCCTTTCCCTCACCTATTGTCCCCGAGTCATCAAATTCCCCATCCTGAGGCTTCATTGGGTGATGGTGAACTTGGGGACTGAATCTGGGAAAGTCATAGTAAAAGTAGCGCGCAGGGCACGCGCAGGGCGAACACTCCCCCACAGTATGCAACCAGGCGTGTTGATTGTGGTACCGCATTGGACCCTGAGGTACTGTAATGCATCTGAACCTTTTGCCCACGGACTGCCTGTGATGGAGGAAAACGAAATGGCACAACTAATGGAATGTCATTGAGGCGGAGGCTGGTTGTTGTAGTTCGGAACGTTTTGAATTGCTGTGCTTTGTCTTCCCAACTGTCCCCCCCCCCCCCTTGCAATCCCCCCCGTCACGTGGCCCAGAAAGCATAGGAAATTCGGGGCGCCAAAGGCGCCAAAGAAAATCTTTACAAGGCGCCAAAGGCGACGAAGGCGCTGATTTACACTGTGATACTATGGAACAGTTTTGTGGTGCAATGCCCCCCCCCCCCCAGGGGGGCAACCATCACTTCACGACACCCCCCCCCCTGGGGGGGGAACCGGCCTGACAAAAGGGCAGCAATTGCAAGGGGGGGTACAGGCACTAGCATGGTATTCCCCGCCGTATACCCGCACTTCCCGTGACAAAATAAACCATGCACGCCACCGTAACCATCAACAGTAGTGCTGTCCCGCGTTGAATAGGGGCTGCAACTGATGCAGCATGCACCCAGAGCGGCCATTTGGCAACATCCACAGGAAGGAGAGCCCTGAGGCCACAAAACAAAAATTGAGGCCCAGGTGTAGAGTCTGCTATGATCACACAACAAAAGTGGGACCATACTATTGTGAGGTACCAACCCACCGACCATCATCACGGCAGGTGGGTGTGGGGTTCTTAGCCAGCCATCATCAAGTTAGGCGGAGAACAAGCAAAGGTTCCGCCCTAACCAGACAACCAAAAGGCAGGTAAGGACCAAGGCCAGCCAAAGAAAAGTGGGGGTTTGTCGGCTAGGGTACACCCACTCTGCCTTGGCGCTTACAGCAAACAGAACATGAAAAATAGATTTGACCCGCGACGCGACCTTCGGGTTGGACCTTGGCTGCTGCGAGCTCCACCCTGAGGGTGGAGAACAAATCACCTTGAAGAGAGGTTGTTAGACCAGGCACAGGCGTTGGCGTCGTATACGCACCCTTTTTGGGGGGTCATTCGCGTAGCATACCCCAAGGCATGATATTCGATGTCCAACCCCTTGTAAAATCATTGTTTTGCCCAAAAAGACAATCCCCCAATGGAGTTTTTGATTCTGAGGCCTCTATCCCTTGAAACCGGACATCACTTTTTTGGGGGGTGGGTGGGGTCAAAAGCTTGTGCTCAGATGTTTGTGCTCAGCGGGGTCTGAACGAGGGTCAGATTCGGCAGGGATGGCCGGTCGGCCAGCGCCGCCGGCGGTGGGCGGACCGGGAATCGAACCATCGACCTACACGTCTGCGGTCGGGTGCATTACCATTCAACTGTTGCTTGATCTGATAATATCCGTGCTCCCCACTGCTTGAATCCAAGTCTGCCACTCAAAAAACCCAACCTGTGTATTTCTGTCTGCCTGCGAGTTGCCTGACTGACTGTTTGATACACTCCTTGCCTGACGAGCTGTCACCCTCTCTTCGAGGTGCACCGCCGAGGGCAATCGATTTTTGTTGACAAATCCCTTCGAAGTGAGGTTGTTAGATGAAGCGAATGCGCGAGCGTCGTATTACCCCATTTTTTTGGCTGTTCGCGTAGCTTGCCCCAATGTATGGTTTCTCAACGTCTAACCTCTTGTAAACTCATCATTTTGGGACCAAAAATGATCCCCCAATGATTTTTTTTTTGGATCTTGACCCCCCTACCCCCTTGCACCTGGGTACCCCTCTTTTTTGGGGAGGGGTGGGGGGGGGTCAAAACTTCTTTGCGTATTGTGGCCACTGTGCTTGTATTTGGACCTGGGTCATAAAATCACCTCGAAGAGAGGTTGTTAGATCAAGCGCGGGCACGAGCGTTGTATACCCCCTTTTTTTGGGGGCGTTCGCGTAGCATACCCCAATGTATGGTTTCTAACGTCTAAACCCCTGTAAAATCATCATTTTAGGACCAAAAATGATCCCCCACCCAACTCCAGGTACCCCCAGTCACCCCCCCCCTATATGGCCCCACGCCAATGAGGACTTAGCCGTTTTTCACGCTGGATAGGCTGTTTAGTGGCACGTGAAGGTTTTTTGAAATCACATCGCAGAGGTTGTTAGATCAAAGCATATAGGGGAAAACGCCACATACCCCCCCATTCTGGCCTTCTTGGGCCTATTCGCGTACCCTACCCCAAGGGGTTGAATTGTTAGTTTAACCCCTTGTAAAATCATTACTTTGTCCAATAAACGCATCCCCCAATGAGCTTTTGGTCCAGAAAAATGTCGAAAAAATGACCTTCGTTTTTTTTGGGTCAAAAATCATGAATCTTTTGGTTTTTTTCGATTTCGATCCGAAAAAGTGTTTCCGAGTCCCTACTCCATAGGGTTTGTATGGGGCGGAGTGGGACCAGCGGTTGTGCAGTTTATGCACTCTTCAGCCATTCTTGCTATGTTGGCGGTTTTGGCGACCTCGGTGACCCCGTGGTATCCACTTTGAGGGGTGCGAGTGGGGATGTTGTGACAATATATGCCTACTAGGATACGGAAGGACGTTTTTTTGCAGTCCCTAGCCTTGCTTAGGGCCGTTCACAACCCGTGCCAAAGACGCGAAATGACTGTTTCCACCAATAATGGCCTAGTGAGTGGGCCAGTACACAACGTGCTTATGCATTTTTTCACCGTGGGCAGCTCAAAAATCGAAGTTTTCGAAACCTGTTTTTTTTGATATTGTGACCACCTAAAATGACCATCCAAGGTATGTAGAGCATGTTTTAGGCCGTATGTACGTGTTTTTCGGCCTATTTGGGTATTAGGTCCAAGGGGGGGGGGGCGACTTTGCAAGGAAACGGGCCATCTCCAACGAACTCACCTCACTTGCCACAGATTTAGACATCCCCTTCGTACATACTACCCCTGTTATTGTACCGTATTTGAAACCTTCACAGACGACTTATATTACCCGTGCTATAAATCAGCTGGTGCGCAGTAAGGGCCTCTCCTTAGCACAGCGACAGGCTGTCCTGTCCCGCATCTTTGTTGTACGATCTGTACCACTTACTGTTATCGAAAGTGGCGCCAATAAGCAGGGGGTGCAGACTTGTAGGCCGCCTTGTTTTTGCTCTTCCACTCATATGTCTGTTTGGTCTGCGGCAGGCGACGTCACCAGGGTTCAGGGCCGTTTTTGTTTGCTCCCTTTGCGCTTTAATCACCTTGACACAACCCTGCGGGCTAATGGCCCTTTGCCGTGCAATGGGGACTTGTCACGGAAGGGTGCAATAAAAAGCCTGCATCAGCTAGCTGCTGTCCCTGGTGTCCCTCCCTTGTCTGACGACCATGTATCTTTGCTGTTACCCCGTAGTGAGTTCGGTGAGGGAGGTGAACTTCGGCGTCGTGTGCAGATGTCAGCACGTGATTTGTCGGAAGTGGCCGTGGTCCACATTGTTGACAAAGGGCCTGGCCAGATGTGGGGTTTCTGCCGACAGTGGGACTGTGTGATTATTTGGAGCTTCGGAAATTTGATTGCTTGTACAATGACTATTGGGTCAAAACACACTTCGTTCCCCAAATTGAAGAATCAGACCTCCCCCCAAGTATGCCCATAGAAGCGTCAACTCGCAAGCGGCGGTTTGACAGAAAAAAACTGCATACACCGAGGGACCAATTTTGCAATAATCCCCCTCAAATGCCCGCAGATCTTGTGATTATTTGGAGCTTTGGAAATTTGATTGCTTGTAGGATGATTCTGGGGTCAAAACACACTTCGTTCCCGAAAATTGAAGAATCAGACCCTGCTCAAAGTGTGCCCCTGGAAGCGTCCACTCGCAAGGAGTGTTTTGAGAGAAAAAAACTCCATCCGCGGAGGTACTCATTTTGCAATAAACCCCCTCAAACGTCCCGAGAACGTGTGATTATTTGGAGCTTTGGAAATTTGATTGCTTGTACGATGACTATGGGGTCAAAACACACTTCGTTTCTCAAATTGAAGAATCAGACCTCTCCCAAAGTGTGCCCATGGAAGCGTCAACTCGCAAGGAGCGATTTGAGAGGAAAGAACTCCATCCGCGGAGGTACTCATTTTGCAATAATTCCCTTCAAACGTCCGGAGATCCGGTGATTATTCTGGAGTTTTGGAAATTTGATTGCTTGTACGATGATTATGGGGTCAAAACACACTTGGTTACCCAAATTGAAGAATCAGACCTCTCCCAAAGTGTGCCCATGGAAGCGTCAACTCGCAAAGGCAGCGATTTGAGAGGAAAAAACTCCATCCGCGGAGGTACTCATTTTGCAATAATCTCCTTCAAACGTCCGGAGATCCGGTGATTATTTGGAGTTTCGGAAATTTGATTGCTTGTACGATGACTATTGGGTCAAAACAAACATCGTTCCCCAAATTGAAGAGTCAGACCCCGCTCAAAGTGTGCCTCTGGAAGCGTCAACTCGCAAGGAGCCATTTCAGAGCAAAAAACTCGATCCGCGGAGGGACTCGTTTTGCAATAATCCCCCTCAAACGTCCAGAACTCGTGTGGTTATTTGGAGCTTTGGAAATTTGATTTCTTGTACGATTACTATGGGGTCAAAACACACTTCGTTCCCCAAATTGAAGAGTCAGACCCCGCTCAAAGTGTGGCCATGGAAGCGTCAACTCGCAAGGAGTGTTTTGAGAGAAAAAAAACTCCATCCGCGGAGGGACTCATTTTGCAATAATCCCCCTCAAACGTCCCGAGAACGTGTGATTATTTGGAGCTTTGGAAATTTGATTGCTTGTACGATGACTATGGGGCCAAAACACACTTCGTTCCCCAATTTGAAGAATCAGATGTCTCCCAAAGTGTGCCCATGTAAGCGTCCACTCGCAAGGAGCAATTTGAGAGGAAAAAACTCCATCTGCGGAGGTACTCATTTTGCAATAATTCCCTTCAAACGTCCGGAGATCCGGTGATTATTTGGAGCTTTGGAAATTTGATTGCTTGTAGGATGAATATGGGGTCAAAACACACTTTGTTCCCCAAATTGAAGAATCAGACGTCTCCCAAAGTGTGCCCATGGAAGCGTCCACTCGCAAGGAGCAGTTTGGGAGAAAAAAACTCCATCTGGGGAGGTACTCATTTTGCAATAATCCCCTTCAAACGTCCGGAGATCCGGTGATTCTTTGGAGCTTTGGAAAATTGATTGCTTGTAGGATGACTCTGGAGTCAAAAGGCACTTCGTTGCCAAGTTGAAGAGTCAGACCCCGCTCAAAGTGTGCCCCCGGAAGCGTCAACTCGCAAGGAGTGTTTTAAGAGAAAAAAAACTCCATCCGCGGAGGTACTCATTTTGTAATAAACCCCTTCAAACGTGCGGAGATTGTGTGATTATTTGGAGCTTTGGAAATTTGATTGCTTGTACGATGACTCTGGGGCCAAAACACACTTCGTTCCCCAAATTGAAGAGTCAAACCCTGCTCAAAGTGTGGCCATGGAGGCGTCCACTCGCAAGGAGCGATTTCAGAGGAAAAAACTCCATCCGCGGAGGTACTCATTTTGCGGTAAACCCCTTCAAACGTTCCGAGACCGTGTGATTATTTGGAGCTTTGGAAATTTGATTGCTTGTACGATCACTATGGGGTCAAAACACACTTCGTTCCCCAAATTGAGGAATCAGACTGAAAGTGCTGCCCTGGGTCGTTGTGGGTGCCGGAGGGCTCGGGGCCGGCAAGACCAGTGGGGCAGGCACGCGAGGAGTCTTCCTGGATGTTGTTATTGGGGGTAGAACCAGAGACACGGACACCAACGGAGGCGAGAGCAGCGACAACAGAAGCAAGGTCCATGCTGATTGTGGTCCGGCAGAAAATCCCAGTCTATGAAGAAAGTTGAGGGGAATTATTCTAAATACATCTGAGTGTCCAAAACTGTCTGAAAAGATTTAAATAATCCATTTATGTAAAAAGGTTTGGCCGATCTGGCCCGCGAGCGCGCGTCAGCGGCAAATGGCGATTCCAGCTAAAATAGCGGAACATGGCGGACTTACGGGAAATGGACCGCGGAATCAAATCCGGCATATCAGAAATATATAGGAAATATCCTGTGACTGAGCTGCCAGGCGGCGATTCCGCCGAAGCAAAGAGAATGACCAAAATGTAGCCAATCTGGGCAGAATGTCTGAAAATCTGAGCAGATGGGGCTAGCCGCACTTACACTCCCCCTCCAAAAACACACTGGGGTGTGTCGCTACGTCAACGAAGAACGTAGTGCGGGTAAGTCCCAGAGAAACATAGAAATGTAGCCTCGATGAGGCGAAATCTGCTTGATCTGACCTGATTTGGGCTGAATTGGCACTGAATCAGGCTGGATGAACCTGAAATGAGACAGAATGAGAAGTGACGAACAGTCCTCCGTGCAGTAAAACATTAGGTCAAGGGCTAAAAAGCATGTAAACGTATCGAGAATCGATACCAAACCATGCATTGGTTGAGAATGAGGTAGATTATTGGTGGATTGAGTGGGGGGATCAAGAATTGGAGTGACATCTCAGCGCTCTGGCACAGTTTCGCTGTCGCGGGCACGCTACGGTGTCCTCGCCGAACTCTACACCGTGTTATCCCGCTTTTCTCGTTCTGAAAAGTACAGCATGTGGCTCAGATTTGGCGCATCTGGTGGATGATCACAAGATTCAGCAAAAATGAGAATGAATTTGAGCAGAGATTGAGGGGATTAGGCAATCACAGAGAGGTTAAACAAATACACATGTAGTCTACAGACCCTAAGTGAACCACCGAAGGTAGAGATGTTCTTCTGTTCACTTAGATCTAAACAGATCTTCAAGGAATGAGAGGAGATGACAAGTAAATCAATCTAAATTGTCCTAATGTCAGCACATTCCCTAAGATGAAGGTGAAATGAAGCGGAATGTGTACAACTGAAACTACTAACACTTTCGTTTAGACTAAAGTTAATATATATTGTCGTTTATTCAGCTCAATTGTGCTTTCCGGCACGTTGGTTCGCGAGCATCAAACAGATTCTATCAAAATGTGGATCATGTGATGATGCATCATGATGGGACATGCTGGCCCTGGATCCTTGGCATGTAACGCGCCGAAGGTTCACTGAAGGCGCTTTACCGACAGTATATAACTGAGAAACACCGAATTTACAGTGGCGGTGGTGTCAATCGACTTGGACAAGGCCAATCTTTCGATGAAGTCCCATAAGACACTTGGATTCACCATTTTCGACAGTTTCAGGTCGGATTGAGCTCACATTGGCGTGTGCCAAAAATACAACGAAGCTTACGGACTTCAGAGGTTGCTGTTAGAAGTCCCTAGAGCTCCTATCTAAAGATTGTCTGAACAATTGACGTCTGGGTTTCGTACAACAGTGGCAGAATGATGGACAAACCTGAGAAATTCAAGGTAAATTTGAGGATCCTGGATCTGAATCTGGACTTTGGCGTCAGCATCACAGCAAATGAAGGTGAGATCTGAGTTCCTGGCGTCGCATCTGGTGCAGCCAGTACTACAGGGGGTGCCTGTAGGGGTGCATGTCACCGGCCGGTGTTTTGATTATGTACATTTGCTTCCATCTGCACGAGTAGCCAAATTCCAAAGATGCACAGACCAACAGAGACAAGATTACCCCGAATCTGCCTGAATTAAGCCTGAGTTTGGTTTTTTCTGAACACGGCAGCACACTCCGTCAGCGTATCTACGCCTTGTCTGCCGAACGGAGACCAAAGAAAAGTTGATTGACGTCAAATTATCAAACATTCGCAGTTCTCCACATCATGACATAAACAGAAAGAATGAACAGTGGATTGAGCAGAATGTGGTAGGATGGCTTCCTCAATTCGGCCAAGCACGAATACATGTGACCACCAACCTGTCTGGCCTGGCCCTCGTACGGCTTGGGCGCTGCAAATCAGCGGCCGAACTTGAAGCTTGGTCCTCATTTGGCTCCTGGGCTGGCCTGACCGCAGGAGGGGGGATCGACGGATCAGCCCTGGATTGTGGCTGCTGAGGGCCGTAAAAGGCTGGATCTCGATTCACCACAGGTCGTTTTCTGTCGCTCTCCACTTGTCTGTCTGGTTTCGACAAACAGTCTGTCAGGAGTACGCCAATTTCGGGGTGCTTCTTCAGGAAGTCAATGAACCCCTTGGTGTATCCATGGACAAAAGATTGGGCTGGTTCCCAGTTGTTGTGACTGGAATCAAAGCCCCTCCACTCACACAGAAATTCCCATTCGCCCTTGGCGTCACGTCTTGCTTCAACAATCCTCTTGAGTTCGTACTTCCCCCCTTCGATGACCCGATCAGACAAGTGTTTCGCAGTCCAAAAAAGGGGTTTAACTCGATCCTTGGGGGAGGGGATCTCTCTCTTGAGGCGATCGCCCGAAACGTCAATTTCCCTGCTGACATCCACACGGATCCTCCACCTGTTCTCACCAAGACGCGCTGTAACAGCGAATGGCCCCTCCCACAAGGGAAGAAGCTTGTCATCTCCGTCCAGGGTGGTTTCGGATTTTCGAAGCCAAACTCGATCATCGACTTCAAAATTGTGGGGGTTTCTTCGACCTTGATTTTGAACCCAAAGCCAGTCAGCTTGATGCTTCTCGATTAATTTCGACACAGATTTATCTGCTCGTTGGACTTCGTCCAAAAACAGCGAAGCATCCTTACAGGGGCGAGGATTATTCAACGGCATGTTCCACCAACACTTCTTTCGTCCAAAGACAATTTCATTTGGAGAAAGGCCATGATACAAAGGCGTGTTGTGGTAACGGCGAAGCAATGCGAAGAGAACTTCCATCCAATGGAAATCCTTTTCACTCGCGAGCTCCTTACGAAGCATATTAATAATTGAGCGGCCGGCTCTTTCACCAGGCAGCGCTCGATGCGAGTGGATTTCACATCGGAGGTGGTGGATTCCAAGGCGAGCACACAATTCTCTCCACCATTCGGAGGTGTACTCTTTGCCTGAATTTGTCACCACCTCGGATGGGACGTCCCAGCCTCCCATCCAGGTCTGCGCGCACCATTTGGTGGCAGCTTTGCCAGTCATCGGCTCAATGTTGCAAGGCAACACTTGAATGTAGCCGGAATGACGGCACTGAATGAGGAGCACACCATTGACTTTTTTGTTAGTCCAATGGCACTCTTCGTCATCGAGTTCACCGAGATAGAAGAAATCACTGGTGACTCTGTTAAAGAGGCGCTCCGGAATAGGATGAGGCCTCAGATGGCAGTGCTTCTTCGCGCTGGGAGGCGTCGAGACAGCACATTGGGCACATCCGGCGGCTACTTTCATGCAATGAGTGTAGAGCCTCGATCCAAACAACCTATGCTTAATCATCGACCACAGTCGACGGCCATGTGCGTGGGGGGACTCCCATTTGTGCCACCAGTTTAACACTCGGGGGGCTAGGGCGTCTGGCACACACAATTTACCCTCCATCCACAGCTTCCCCCCATCCAACGAGTACTCAGCAAAAATCCCATCCTTGTGAGCATCTTTGGATTGGAGATTTCCAAAGACCTCTTTAAACATGGGATCCTGCAGGTAATCGGACGTCCAGTCACGGATTATCAGGGGATCTTTAGGCAGGGGTGGAGTTTTGGCCGGATCTCGACGCTTAATGCCCTCGATCAACCGAAATCGACTTACTTGTCGGGTATAGTCAAACCGTTTCACACTCCCTGAGGAGGGATCGGTGACTTTTTCCACGACTTTCAGCGTTTTGGTGCAGATCCCGTGAGCATGCGCCGGATCTGAAATGGCCGTGATGTCGTGACACGGCAATGCGTGCTGCTTAACAGCGCACTGCATGCATGCACGTCGAATGAGTTTCTTTTCTTCCTGATCCCATTCGATGATTACATGGCGGCCCTGCTCCGTACCATGGATGTTGGTACTTTGCAGCCCCTCTGAGGCGGGGTAAGCCCATCGGCTCAGAGCATCCGCTACCATGTTATGTTTACCAGGCAAATACGACACATGGAGGTCAAACAGACTGAGAAATTCGTGCCATCTGGCCCGTCGACCAGCTGGGCTCGCGACAGTATCAATGTGTTCGGTGGCCCAATACTCCAGAGATCGATGATCTGTCAGGACCTCGACTCGATTGGTGCCAACCCACGATTGGTACTTTTTTAGAGCGCAAATTATGGCATACGTTTCTTGCTCACGCGGCGACCATTGCATTTGGCGTGGGGCTAGCTTCCGAGACCAAAATGCAAGAGGGTAATGATCGCCGGTGGCTTCATCAACCTGTTCAAGGACAGCTCCGATCGCGTACCTAGATGCGCCGGTTCTAATGTAGAAGGGTCGGTCAAATTTCGGCACATGCAACGTGGCGACTTCGCAGAGGGCCGCCTTCAAGTGACGGAAGGCCTCCTCGCACTCGTCAGTCCACTTGACACGAACTTTTGAACCTGCCTTGCCTGCATCTCTCCCTACCTTCAATAATTCAGTGAGGGGGGCAGCAAATTTGGCATAATTCGGCACAAAAGTGTGGTAAAAATTGCAACAACCCAGGAATCCTCTCAACTCCGTGATCGTCTCAGGGCGCTTCCACTTCTGAATAGCGACGAGCTTCCCTGGACTGGGTCGTCGGGTGCCATTCTCTAGGAGAGAACCACAAAATTCGACTGATTTTAAAAATAATTTTCCCTTCTTTGGCCCACAAATCAGCTGATTGGCGTCAAGAATGTCCAAAACTTGGTTCAGCTGCTTCTCATGTAGGGCCACCAGCTCGGCTTCGGTCAGTCCCTCCCCCTCCGTCGCGATGATTATGTCATCTATGTACACACTCACAAAGGCACGAAGCTCAGGATGGGTTGTGAACAGCACATCCTCCATCATTCTTTGAAAAAATGAGGGGGCGTTCTTCAGCCCCATGGGCATGACGGTCCATTGGACTGGGCCACATGGCGTGCACATACAGGTCAGAGGTCTGCTGTCCTTCCTCAACGGCATTTGGTGAAAGCCGTGACGGAGATCCAGCACAGAGAACAAACGACCTCTTGCCCTCTTGGCGATTTCCTCCTCAATGAGGGGAAGGGGGTGTGAATCCGCCTTTGTTTCGGCGTTGAGGTTGCGAAAATCAACCACCATTCGCCAACCATCAATGGTGTTCTGGTCTGCAGGCGGTGGCTTCGGGACTGTGAAGGGTGAACAGCACCATTCGCTGGTCATACAACCCTCAAGCCAACCAAATTCCCTGAGATTTCTCTCGATGATTTTTCTGAGAATCTCATGTTTGTGTCCATGATTTTCATAAGGGCGCTGTTTTTTTGCCTTGTACCCTTCACGAAGCTCGATGAAGGCTTCACCGAACTGCCCACGGACAGGGAGGTCCTTGATCAACTTTCCTGAAAGGGTTGTATCCTTCCGTTCCTCAAAAATCTTTTCTCTTGACTTTGAACACAATTCGGTGTCCACCTGATCGCCAGGAATTACTGTCGAGAAAACTTTGGCGACTTCTTCGGCTTTGGCAGGAAGAATCTTCTTACGGATGTCCCTAAACAGATCCGTATCAACTGCCTCTTCAAGATAGGTGGGTCGTGTGTCGAAATCCCAGAGATTCTCTTCGCGATCCAGCTCCTCGAAAGGATCCATGAAAGCTTCCACAGGGGGTTTTTCATAAAAAACTCTGAATTTGCGGCGCGATCGGAGATTTTTCCTCGCCCGTGCACTGAAGATTCTTTTCGATGTCGACCGTATTGGGGAAGAGGGAGACGAGGCGGATCCATTGGACGTTGAATCACCTTGGGTATCTGACGGACAAAAATCAGAAAAAATAGATTCATCATCAGTACCACGCTCAACCTCAGATTCAGACCCAACACAGGAATCTGTACTAGAATCAGCAGAATTAGAGTCAGAAAGCTTTCCATCCACCAGGAATGCAAGCGAACTCCAGGACCGCTGTGGCAGGGGACCTGTGTCGTCCCTGGCATACAGCTTAATCTTCCTGGGAAGTTCGATGTAATCAACACAAATGTCTTGTAATTCCTGAAACCAAGGCTTGTCGTCCCACAAGGGCACAACTAAAATTGCCTGGGTTTTATCTTGCTTGATTTTATGGATGACCTGCTGGATTAAGTGAAACGGAGGATTAATCCACAACTTCTTGTCCCATTTGTGGGTCCAAGCGTCGCTGAAGTGCTTTTCAAAGCGCTTGTTCATACGGTTAGCAAAGGCATCATACTGGGGCCAAAAGGCATGATGTTCATGGAAGTATTCACAAATTGCATCGCGCCATTTGTCGACAACTCTGTAGGATGAAGAGTGCCAGCGCGAAGGGCGTCGTGGCTGGGAATCCCTACGAAGACATTCTAACTCTTGGGAGTAATCGGCACTCCCATTCACCTCTGCATGTAAGTGCGGCTAGCCCCATCTGCTCAGATTTTCAGACATTCTGCCCAGATTGGCTACATTTTGGTCATTTTCTTTGCTTCGGCGGAATTGCCGCCTCGCAGCTCAGTCACAGGATATTTCCTATATATTTCTGATATGCCGGATTTGATTCCGTGGTCCATTTCCCGTAAATCCGCCGCATTCCGCTATTTTAGCTGGAATCGCCATTTGCCGCTGGCGCGCGCTCGCGGGCCTGATCGGCCATACAATTTTACATAAATGGATTATTTAAATTCATTCAGTCAGTTTCGGACACTCAGATGTATTTAGAATAATTCCCCTCAATTTTCTTCATAGACTGGGATTTTCTGCCGGACCACAATCAGCATGGATCTTGCTTCTGTTGTCGCTGCTCTCGCCTCCGTTGGTGTCCGAGTGTCCGGTTCCAACCCCAATAACAACATCCAGGGAGACTCCTCGCGTGCCTGCCCCACTGGTCTTGCCGGCCCCGAGCCCTCCGGCACCCACAACGACCCAGGGCAGCACTTTCATGGTAGCAGAGGCTACCTGAATGTTGTTCCTTTGGTGTCCCAACCACAGCTAGCCCCTCAGTACGACTCCGCAACCTCCGGAGACGTAACCATCACGCTCCCGTGGTGCTGTGCGAACGAGGCCTTGAGAGGAATGCCTTGCGCTAGCCCAAATTGCCCAAGAAGGACACAAATCAGCAGCTGTGGAGGCCCAGATTACAATCAAGATCCCAGTCGAAATTGGCCATCAAGCAGCTGGAATCTCCCAGCTTACGCTAATGGCAACGCTCCGGTGGAGCTTACGGACCTGGCAGGTAACAATGCTCCCTACCAATGTCCACATTTCGAGACCATCGATGCCGACATTGACGACATTGAGATGGGTGGTCCAGGTGAGGTACCAACCTATAATCGACCAGCCTCATGGGCACAATGGGACAACCATTTGTCTTCGGAAGTGGCCCGAAACCTTGAGGCGCTTGAGGCCCTGTGTCTATTAGCCACGTCTAAGCTGATAGGACAAGAAAGAATCGCCTCTGATTTTTTATTTGAATATTTTTTCCTCCTTCAAGAAGAAATTAAGACCAGGATGTGGTGGTGTTCTCAAGAAGATGAATCTTTTTCCATTTTCTTGCAGATCTGGGAGGCAAGCCCCTTCCCGAAGGAGAAGACCAAGGCACCGGTTGCCGGGCCCTCCGCCCCCCATCCCTCTGTTTCCATCCGCAACGATCTAGCCGCCGCGGTTGAGGAAGGAATCTTAGAGGCAGCTAGGCAGGCAAGCCTGGAAATTAGGACTGAAGGAGCTCCCCAAGTGGACTCCTGGCTGCGAACCACTGAGATTAGCGGTCCGACAGCCTGCTCAGGCCCTTCAGGACACGGTATGTACTGCCCTGCCGACTGCTCTTGCAGATCTCAGCGAGACTCTGAGCTCCAATTGCTCAAAGATCAAATGCAACTCATCATTCAGACGCTGGGAATTAAAGATCTTTTCAAGACCCACATGCGATCTGAGGGCGCATCATCGGTGGATCAGACAACAGAACCGTCGGAGGAGGCGACAGAAATTTTTTCGATTGCTCCTTCGGTGGACTCTAAGACCACCGATGCACGGATCAGCAGGACTAAGTTAAAGGAAAGGGTTACAATCTCTCGATCACAGAGTAGATCGGCGAAGGCTAGGACTGAGGTTCAAAATGCCAAAAGAACTGCCTCCCGTACTACCCTTCCTGCTGTTGATTCCAATGCAATTGCCCAGATGTTGCTCGCCCAGACCCTCGCCGGAGCTGGTGTGGCTAATGATGCCGCCAAGGTGTCTGCCATTACGGCCGGTGTTGGGCTGGATTCACTCCTAAATCCCACTTCATTGCGACTTCGTCAGGTTGCCAAGCAACCGAAGTATAATGGGAACCCCAGACGTTGGCCTCAGTTCCAACGGGAATTTAAACTGTGGGTTAAGACTCAAAAACTCCAGGATGATCAGTTCCTGATGGCGCTTCTGGACTGCCTTGAGGGAGCGCCGGCCAACACTTGGCTCAGAACCTGGAGTGATCGTGAAGATTCAAGTTCCCCCCTTACCTTTGATGAGGTGTGGGAACAATTGGAGGTACGTGGATCTCGACTGCCAGAGGACCATTACCACCAGATGTTGAAGAATTTTCCTTCGTTCTCTCGATTAATCTTGCATGAGGTGCAGGATAAGAGACAGCGTTTCTGGAATCTCGTAGAAGAATCTGAACATTCAGGCGAAAAATTTTCTAGTGCCGAGCTGAAAAATCTGATTTTTGACAAAATCCCCTCAGAAACCGCCGCCACCCTTCGGAATCGACAATCCGAAGAAAAGGTCAAGACCTGGTGGGCGGAGATCGATGGCTTTGACGCCTCGGCAAACCGGTTTACCGTCAGGGAGGCACTTCAAAAGTGCTCCCCCACGTCGTTTACCAAGGTGAAATTCACTGAAAACACGTGGAAAATCAAGTTCAATGAACACGAGGATCGGGACTTGTTTGTCCAAGTCCTCAACAGGGGAGTAAGTTTCCACGGCAATCGCCTGAAGGCCAGGAACTGGGTGTTTTCGTTTACTCCGCAAGAACTGTGGGAAGAGGTTGAGAGGCTCGCTGACGCCGCCAATCAAAATTTCCATGAGGGTCTTGGGGGAAACAGGAATACCCAGCAAAACACCCAAAATGGGGCCCAAAAGGGCAACAAAAAGGTGAATGACACCCGGAATGTTCAGGATCATTGTAGCATCTGTCTTCTTCTAGGTTCTACGAACCGAGCTAAGACGCATTCCACCGCTAATCACCGATGGTCTGCTTACGATCACAAAGTGATTGGTGAAAATGTCAGTAATCCTCAGAATTCAGACAGGAATGACAGACAGGTGCATGGTGCCAAGGGGGGAAAGGGTAATTCGACTCCCTCCGGTGGGAACAAAAACACTGGAGGCCCTGGCGGGTCCCAAGGCAAAGGGAATCGGACTCCATCCGGTTCCGGTGGACAGCCAAACGGCCAGACAAGTCCCAATTTCAACGCCGGAGGCGGAAATCGAAATCCAGGCCAAACCCCTCAATCCGGTCAAAACAAAGGAAATGCTCCAGGATCACAGGGTAAAGGTAAGGGAAATCCTTCGGGAACCCCCTTCTCTGGTAAGGGCAGAGGGCGTGGCGACGGTGGTGGCCCATCATCCGGCGGCCGTGGCCGTGGACGAGGAAAGGGCAATCATCGTGTGGATCAGGTCTCAGGTGCAGACCAGGTGTCTGATGCGGATCGAGATTATGTCGAAAATGCCCTGAATCCAGCGGATGATCCGTTCCAGGATGAATGGATCGACGAAACAGGCTGTGTTCACAATGTTAACGCAGCCGCTGGAAGTCAGAACGCCTAGGGGAGCCACGAAAATCGCCCCTCCCCAGGCGATTTCAGGCATGATCCCCAAATTCCTGATCGACCATTACTTGATGTAGGGTCGCTTGTCTCCTCTCCCCTGGATCCGGCAACGGATCCTTCTGCTGTAGTGGACGAGGTTGGTGTACAGTCCAAGCACAGGGCTCGACAGTTTGTCACAAAGCTGTGGGTCTCTGATTGCAAGGGAAATTTCCACCTCGCCACCTGTTTGTGTGATAATGGATCAGAGGTAAATCTCCAATCCAATGCATTCTTACCCGACGACTGCGTGTTTGAGTCGCCTCATCCTGTTACCCTCGAGGGAGTTTCTGGACATTCTCTCGCAGGTGGGCAACGCGGTTGTTATATATCCACCCATTTGGTCGCTCAAGACCTTTGGGAAGAGCAAAATGTGGAAGAAGTTGTCCTTAAGGATGACTACTTCTACCGTGCTGACATAAAATATGACCTTTTTTTGGGGCATCCTTGGCTTCGCAAGAACAGGGTAGCGCCCGTAGGTCATCGTCGTTGTTTTTTGCTGGAGTCAGGTCCCTTGGAGCGTCCTGAATTTCGTTTTTTGCACGCAGGGTTTAAAAGTGCAGAAGAATTTTTGAAGCAAAAAGTGACACCAAAATTTGGTGAAGATGTCACCATTGCAGAGGTGAATGGGAGTGCCGATTACTCCCAAGAGTTAGAATGTCTTCGTAGGGACTCCCAGCCACGACGCCCTTCGCGCTGGCACTCTTCATCCTACAGAGTTGTCGACAAATGGCGCGATGCAATTTGTGAATACTTCCATGAACATCATTCCTTTTGGCCACAGTATGATGCCTTTGCTAACCGTATGAACAAGCGCTTTGACAAGCACTTCAGCGACGCTTGGACCCACAAATGGGACAAGAAGTTGTGGATTAACCCTCCGTTTCACTTAATCCAGCAGGTCATCCACAAAATCAAGCAGGATAAAACCCAGGCAATTTTGGTTGTGCCCTTGTGGGACGACAAGCCTTGGTTTCAGGAATTACAGGACATTTGTGTTGATTACATCGAACTTCCCAGGAAGATTAAGCTGTATGCCAGGGACGACACAGGTCCCCTGCCACAGCGCTCCTGGAGTACGCTTGCATTCCTGGTGGATGGAAAGCTTTCTGACTCTAATTCTGCTGATTCTAGTACAGATTCCTCTGTTGGGTCTGAATCTGAGGTTGAGCGTGGTACTGATGATGAATCTATTTTTTCTGATTTTTGTTCGTCAGATACCCAAGGTGATTCAACGACCAATGGATCCGCCTCGGCTCCCTCTTCACCAATACGGTCGACATCGAAAAGAATCTTCAGTGCACGGGCGAGGAAAAATCTCCAATCGCGCCGCAAATTCAGAGTTTTTTATGAAAAACCCCCTGTGGAAGCTTTCATGGATCCTTTCGAGGAGCTGGATCGCGAAGAAAATCTCTGGGATTTCGACACAAGACCCACCTATCTTCAAGAGGCAGTGGATACGGACCTGTTTAGGGACATCCGTAAGAAGATTCTTCCTGCCAAAGCCGAAGAAGTCGCCAAAGTTTTTTCGACAGTAATTCCTGGCGATCAGGTGGACACTGAATTGTGTTCGAGGTCAAGAGAAAAGATTTTTGAGGAACGGAAGGACACAACCCTTTCAGGGAAGTTGATCAAAGACCCCCCTGTCCGTGGACAGTTCGGTGAAGCCTTCATCGAGCTTCGTGAAGGGTACAAGGCAAAAAAACAGCGCCCTTATGAAAATCATGGACACAAACATGAGATTCTCAGAAAAATCATCGAGAGAAATCTCAGGGAATTTGGTTGGCTTGAGGGTTGTATGACCAGCGAATGGTGCTGTTCACCCTTCACAGTCCCGAAGCCACCGCCTGCAGACCAGAACACTATAGATGGTTGGCGAATGGTTGTAGATTTTCGCAATCTCAACGCCGAAACCAAGGCGGATTCACACCCCCTGCCCCTCATTGAGGAGGAAATCGCCAAGAGGGCAAGAGGTCGTTTGTTCTCTGTGCTGGATCTCCGTCACGGCTTTCACCAAATGCCGTTGAGGAAGGACAGCAGACCTCTCACCTGTATGTGCACGCCATGTGGCCCAGTCCAATGGACCGTCATGCCCATGGGATTGAAGAACGCCCCCTCATTTTTTCAAAGAATGATGGAGGATGTGCTGTTCACAACCCATCCTGAGCTTCGTGCCTTCGTGAGTGTGTACATAGATGACATAATCATCGCGACGGAGGGGGAGGGACTGACCGAAGCCGAGCTGGTGGCCCTACATGAGAAGCAGCTGAACCAAGTTTTGGATATTCTTGACGCCAATCAGCTGATTTGTGGGCCAAAGAAGGGAAAATTGTTTTTAAAATCAGTCAAATTTTGTGGTTCTCTCCTAGAGAATGGCACTCGACGACCCAGTCCAGGGAAGCTCGTCGCTATTCAGAAGTGGAAGCGCCCTGAGACGATCACGGAGTTGCGAGGATTCCTGGGTTGTTGCAATTTTTACCACACTTTTGTGCCGAATTATGCCAAATTTGCTGCCCCCCTCACTGAATTATTGAAGGTAGGGAGAGATGCAGGCAAGGCAGGTTCAAAGGTTCGTGTCAAGTGGACTGACGAGTGCGAGGAGGCCTTCCATCACTTGAAGGCAGCCCTCTGCGAAGTCGCCACGTTGCATGTGCCCCAATTTGACCGACCCTTCTACATTAGAACCGACGCATCTAGGTACGCGATCGGAGCTGTCCTTGAACAGGTTGATGAAGCCACCGGCGATCATTACCCTCTTGCATTTTGGTCACGGAAGCTAGCCCCACGCCAAATGCAACGGTCGCCGCGTGAGCAAGAGACTTACGCCATCATCTGTGCTTTAAAGAAGTACCAATCGTGGGTTGGCACCAATCGAGTCGAGGTCCTGACGGATCATCGATCTCTGGAGTATTGGGCCACGGAACACATTGATACTGTCGCGAGCCCAGCTGGTCGACGGGCCAGATGGCACGAATTTCTCTCTCTGTTTGACCTCCATGTGTCGTATTTGCCTGGTAAACATAACACGGTAGCGGATGCTCTGAGCCGATGGGCTTACCCCGCCTCAGAGGGGCTGCAAAGTACCAACATCCATGGTACGGAGCAGGACCGCCATGTCATCATCGAATGGGATCAGGAAGAAAAGAAACTCATTCGACGTGCATGCATGCAGTGCGCTGTTAAACAGCACGCATTGCCGTGTCACGACATCACGGCCATCACAGATCCGGCGCATGCCCATGAGATCTGCACCAAAACGATGAAAGTCGTGGAAAATGTCACCGATTCCTCCACAGGGAGTGTGAAACGGTTTGACTACACCCGACGAGTAAATCGATTTCGGTTGATCCAAGGCATTAAGCGTCGAGATCCGGCCAAAACTCCACCCCTGCCTAAGGATTCCCTGATCATCCGAGACTGGACGTCCGATTACCTGCAGGATCCCATGTTTAAAGAGGTCTTTGGAAATCTCCAATCCAAAGATGCTCACAGGGATGGGATTTTTGCTGAGTACTCGTTGGATGGGGGGAAGCTGTGGATGGAGGGTAAATTGTGTGTGCCAGACGCCCTAGCCCCCCGAGTGTTAAACTGGTGGCACAAATGGGAGTCCCCCCACGCACATGGCCGTCGACTGTGGTCGATGATTAAGCATAGGCTGTTTGGATCGAGGCTCTACACTCATTGCATGAAAGTAGCTGCCGGATGTGCCCAATGTGCTGTCTCGACGCCTCCCAGCGCGAAGAAGCACGGCCATCTGAGGCCTCATCCTATTCCGGAGCGTCTCTTCAACAGAGTCACGAGTGATTTTTTCTATCTCGGTGAACTCGATGACGAAGAGTGCCATTGGACGAATAAAAAAGTCAATGGTGTGCTCCTTATTCAGTGCCGTCATTCCGGCTACATTCAAGTGTTGCCTTGCAACATTGAGTCGATGACTGGCAAGGCTGCCGCCAAATGGTGCGCGCAGACCTGGATGGGAGGCTGGGACGTCCCATCCGAGGTGGTCACGGACTCAGGCAAAGAGTACACCTCCGAACGGTGGAGAGAATTGTGTGCTCGCCTTGGAATCCACCACCTCAGGTGTGAAATCCACTCGCATCGAGCGCTGCCTGGCGAAAGAGCCGGCCGCTCAATAATTAATATGCTTCGTAAGGAGCTCGCGAGTGAAAAGGATTTCCATTGGATGGAAGTTCTCTTCGCATTGCTTCGCCGTTACCACAACACGCCTTTGTATCATGGCCTTTCTCCAAATGAAATTGTCTTTGGACGAAAGAAGTGTTGGTGGAACATGCCGTTGAATAATCCTCGCCCCTGTAAGGATGCTTCGCTGTTTTTGGACGAAGTCCAACGAGCAGATAAATCTGTGTCGAAATTAATCGAGAAGCATCAAGCTGACTGGCTTTGGGTTCAAAATCAAGGTCGAAAAAACCCCCACAATTTTGAAGTCGATGATCGAGTTTGGCTTCGAAAATCCGAAACCACCCTGGACGGAGATGACAAGCTTCTTCCCTTGTGGGAGGGGCCATTCGCTGTTACAGCGCGTCTTGGGGAGAACAGGTGGAGGATTCGTGTGGATGTCAGCAGGGAAATTGACGTTTCGGGCGATCGCCTTAAGAGAGAGATCCCCTCCCCCAAGGATCGAGTTAAACCCCTTTTTTGGACTGCAAAACACTTGTCCGATCGGGTAATCGAAGGGGGAAAGTACGAACTCAAGAGGATTGTTGAAGCAAGACGTGACGCCAAGGGCGAATGGGAATTTCTGTGTGAGTGGAGGGGCTTTGATTCCAGTCACAACAACTGGGAACCAGCCCAATCTTTTGTCCATGGATACACCAAGGGGTTCATTGACTTCCTGAAGAAGCACCCCGAAATTGGTGTACTCCTGACAGATTGTTTGTCGAAACCAGACAGACAAGTGGAGAGCGACGGAAAACGACCTGTGGTGAATCGAGATCCAGCCTTTTACGGCCCTCAGCCGCCACATTCCAGGGCTGATCCGTCGATCCCCCCTCCTGCGGTCAGGCCAGCCCAGGAGTCAAATGAGGACCAAGCTTCAAGTTCGGCCGCTGATCTGCAGCGCCCAAGCCGTACGAGGGCCAGGCCAGACAGGTTGGTGGTCACATGCATTCGTGTTTGGCCGAATTGAGAAGCCATCCTACCACATTCTGCTCAATCCACTGTTCATTCTTTCTGTTTATGTCATGATGTGGAGAACTGCGAATGTTTGATAATTTGACGTCAATCGACTTTTCTTTGGTCTCCGTTAGGCAGACAAGGCGTAGATACGCTGACGGAGTGTGCTGCCGTGTTCAGAAAAAACCAAACTCAGGCTTAATTCAGGCAGATTCGGGGTAATCTTGTCTCTGTTGGTCTGTGCATCTTTGGAATTTGGCTACTCGTGCAGATGGAAGCAAATGTACATAATCAAAACGCTGGCCAGCGACATTCACCCCTACAGGCAACCCCTGTAGTACTGGCTGCCCTAGAGGCGACGCCAGGAACTCAGATCTCACCTTCATTTGCTGTGATGCTGACGCCAAAGTCCAGATTCAGATCCAGGATCCTCAAATTTACCTTGAATTTCTCAGGTTTGTCCATCATTCTGTACAACAGTGGAACCAAAATACGAAACCCAGACGTCAATTGTTCAGACAATCTTCATCTAGGAGCTCTAGGGACTTCTAACAGCAACCTCTGAAGTCCGTAAGCTTCGTTGTATTTTTGGCACACGCCAATGTGAGCTCAATTCGACCAGAAACTGTCGAAAATGGTGAATCCAAGTGTCTTGTGGGATTTCATCGTAAGATTGGCCTTGTCCAAGTCGATTGACACCACCGCCACTGTAAATTCGGTGTCTCTCAGTTATATACTGTCAGTAAGGCGCCTTCAGCGAACCTTCGGCGCGTTACATGCCAAGGATCCAGGGCCAGCATGTCCCATCATGATGCATCATCACATGATCCACATTTTGATAGAATCTGTTAGATGCTCGCGAACCAACGTGTCGGAAAGCACAATTGAGCTGAATAAACGACAATATATATTAACTTTAGTCTAAACGAAGGTGTTGGTAGTTTCAGTTGTACTCATTCCGCTTCGTTTCACCTTCATCTTAGGGAATTTGCTGACATTAGGACAATTTAGATTGATTTCCTTGTCATCTCCTCTCATTCCTCGAAGATCTGTCGACGGCTTTGCCTAACTTCGTTGACGTTTATGATCTTCTGTGCACTTAGGGTCTGTAGACTACATGTGTATTTGTTTTACCTCCCTGTGATTGCTTAATCCTCTCAATCTCTGCTCAAATTCATTCTCATTTTTACTGAATCTTGTGATCATCCACCAGATGCGCTGAATCTGAGCCACATGCTGTACTTTTCAGAACGAGAAAAGCGGGATAACACGATGTAGAGTTCGGCGAGGACACCGTAGCGTGCCCGCGACAGCGAAACTGTGCCAGAGCGCTGAGATGTCACTTCAATTCTTGATCCCCCCACTCAATTCACCAATAATCTACCTCATTCTCAACCAATGCATGGTTTGGTATCGATTCTCGATACGTTTACATGCTTTTTAGCCCTTGACCTAATGTTTTACTGCACGGAGGACTGTTCGTCACTTCTCTTTCTGTCTCATTTCAGGTTCATCCAGCCTGATTCAGTGCCAATTCAGCCCAAATCAGGTCAGATCAAGCAGATTTCGCCCCATCGAGGCTACATTCCTATGTTTTTCTGGGACTTACCCGCACTACGTTCTTCGTTGACGTAGCGACACACCCCAGTGTGTTTTTGGAGGGGGAGTGTAAGTGCGGCTAGCCCCATCTGCTCAGATTTTCAGACATTCTGCCCAGATTGGCTACATTTTGGTCATTTTCTTTGCTTCGGCGGAATTGCCGCCTCGCAGCTCAGTCACAGGATATTTCCTATATATTTCTGATATGCCGGATTTGATTCCGTGGTCCATTTCCCGTAAATCCGCCGCATTCCGCTATTTTAGCTGGAATCGCCATTTGCCGCTGGCGCGCGCTCGCGGGCCTGATCGGCCATACAATTTTACATAAATGGATTATTTAAATTCATTCAGTCAGTTTCGGACACTCAGATGTATTTAGAATAATTCCCCTCAATTTTCTTCATAGACTGGGATTTTCTGCCGGACCACAATCAGCATGGATCTTGCTTCTGTTGTCGCTGCTCTCGCCTCCGTTGGTGTCCGAGTGTCCGGTTCCAACCCCAATAACAACATCCAGGGAGACTCCTCGCGTGCCTGCCCCACTGGTCTTGCCGGCCCCGAGCCCTCCGGCACCCACAACGACCCAGGGCAGCACTTTCACTGCAATGGTGACATCTTCACCAAATTTTGGTGTCACCTTTTGCTTCAAAAATTCTTCTGCACTTTTAAACCCTGCGTGCAAAAAACGAAATTCAGGACGCTCCAAGGGACCTGACTCCAGCAAAAAACAACGACGATGACCTACGGGCGCTACCCTGTTCTTGCGAAGCCAAGGATGGCCCAAATAAAGGTCATACTTTATGTCAGCACGATAGAAGTAGTCATCCTTAAGGACAACTTCTTCCACATTTTGCTCTTCCCAAAGGTCTTGGGCGACCAAATGAGTTGATATATAACAACCGCGTTGCCCACCTGCGAGAGAATGTCCAGAAACTCCCTCGAGGGTAACAGGATGAGGCGATTCAAACACGCAGTCGTCGGGTAAGAATGAATTGGATTGGAGATTTACCTCTGATCCATTGTCACACAAACAAGTGGCGAGGTGGAAATTTCCCTTGCAATCAGAGACCCACAGCTTTGTGACAAACTGACGAGCCCTGTGCTTGGACTGTACACCAACCTCGTCCACTACAACAGAAGGATGCGCTGCCGGATCCAGGGGAGAGGAGACAAGCGACCCTACATCAAGTAATGGTCGATCAGGAATCTGGGGATCATGCCTGAAATCGCCTGGGGAGGGGCGATTTTCGTGGCTCCCCTAGGCGTTCTGACCTCCAGCGGCTGCGTTAACATTGTGAACACAGCCTGATTCGTCGATCCACTCATCTTGGAACGGATCATCCGCTGGATTCAGGGCATTTTCGACATAATCTCGATCCGCATCGGATACCTGATCCACACGATGATTGCCCTTTCCGCGTCCACGGCCACGGCCGCCGGATGATGGACCACCACCGTCGCCACGCCCTCTGCCCTTACCAGAGAAGGGGGTTCCTGAAGGATTTCCCTTACCCTTACCCTGTGATCCTGGAGCATTTCCTTTGTTTGTACCGGATTGAGGGGTTTGGCCTGGATTTCGATTTCCGCCTCCGGCGTTGCCATTAGGACTTGTCTGGCCGTTCGGCTGTCCACGGGAACCGGATGGAGTCCGATTTCCTTTGCCTTGGGACCCGCCAAGGCCTCCGGTATTTTTGTTTCCACCGGAGGGGGTCGGATTACCCTTTCCCCCCTTAGCACCATGCACCTGTCTGTCATTCCTGTCTGAATTCTGCGAATTACTGACATTTTCACCAATCACCTTGTGATCGTAAGCAGACCATCGGTGATTAGCAGTAGAATGCGTCTTAGCTCGGTTCGTAGAACCTAAAAGAAGGCAGATGCTGCAATGATCCTGAACATTCCGGGTGTCATTCACCTTTTTGTTGCCCTTTTGGGCCCCATTTTGGGTGTTTTGCTGGGTATTCTTGTTTCCCCCAAGACCCTCATGGAAATTTTGATTGGCGGCGTCAGCGAGCCGCTCAACCTCTTCCCACAGTTCCTGCGGGGTGAACAAAAACACCCAGTTCCTGGCCTTCAGGCGATTGCCATGGAAACTTACTCCCCTATTGAGGACTTGGACAAACAGGTCCCGATCCTCGTGTTCATTAAACTTAATTTTCCACGTGTTTTCAGTGAATTTCACCTTGGTAAACGACGTGGGGGAGCACTTTTGAAGTGCCTCCCTGACGGTAAACCTGTTTGCCGAGGCGTCGAAGCCATCGACTTCCGCCCACCAGGTCTTGACCTTTTCTTCGGACTGTTTATTCCGAAGGGTGGCGGCGGTTTCTGAGGGGATCTTGTCAAAAATCAGATTTTTCAGCTCGGCACTAGAAAATTTTTCGCCTGAATGTTCAGATTCTTCTACGAGATTCCAGAAGCGCTGTCTCTTGTCCTGCACTTCGTGCAAGATTAATCGAGAGAATGAAGGAAAATTCTTCAACATCTGGTGGTAATGGTCCTCAGGCAGCCGGGATCCACGTACCTCCAACTGTTCCCACACCTCATCAAAGGTAAGGGGGGCACTTGAATCTTCACGATCACTCCAGGTCCTGAGCCAAGTGTTGGCCGGCGCTCCCTCAAGGCAGTCCAAGAGCGCCATCAGGAACTGATCATCCTGGAGTTTTTGAGTCTTAACCCACAGTTTAAATTCCCGTTGGAACTGAGGCCAACGTCTGGGGTTCCCATTATACTTCGGCTGCTTGGCAACCTGACGAAGTCGCAATGAAGTAGGATTTAGGAGTGAATCCAGCCCAACACCGGCCGTAATGGCAGACACCTTGGCGGCATCATTAGCCACACCAGCTCTGGCGAGGGTCTGGGCGAGCAACATCTGGGCTATTGCATTGGAATCAACAGCAGGAAGGGTAGTACGGGAGGCAGTTCGTTTGGCATTCTGAACCTCAGTCCTAGCCTTCGCCGATCTACTCTGAGATCGAGAGATTGTAACCCTTTCCTTTAGCTTAGTCCTGCTGATCCTTGCGTCGGTGGTCTTAGAGTCCACCGAAGGAGCAATCGAAAAAATTTCTGTCGCCTCCTCCGACAGTTCTGTTGTTTGTTCCACCGATGATGCGCCCTCAGATCTCATGTGGGTCTTGAAAAGATCTTTAATTCCCAGCGTCTGAATGATGAGTTGCATTTGATCTTTGAGCAATTGGAGCTCAGTATCTCGCTGTAATCTGCAAGAGCAGTCGGCAGGACAGTACATACCGTGCCCTGAAGGGCCTGAGCAGGCTGTCGGACCGCTAATCTCAGTGGTTCGCAGCCAGGAGTCCACTTGGGGAGCTCCTTCAGTCCTAATTTCCAGGCTTGCCTGCCTAGCTGCCTCTAAAATTCCTTCCTCAACCGCGGCGGCTAGATCGTCGCAGATGGAAACAGAGGGATGAGGGGCGGAGGGCCCGGCAACCGGTGCCTTGGTCTTCTCCTTCGGGAAGGGACTTGCCTCCCAGATCTGCAAGAAAATGGCAAAAGATTCATCTTCTTGAGAACACCACCACATCCTGGTATTAATTTCTTCTTGAAGGAGGAAAAAATATTCGAATAAAAAATCAGAGGCGATTCTTTCTTGTCCTATCAGCTTAGACGTGGCTAATAGGCAAAGGGCCTCAAGCGCCTCAAGGTTACGGGTCACTTCGGAAGACAAATGGTTGTCCCATTGTGCCCATGAGGCTGGTCGATTATAGGTAGGTACCTCACCTGGACCACCCATCTCAATGTCGTCAATCTCGGCGTCGATGGTCTCAAAATGTGGACATTGGAAAGGAGTATTGGTACCTGCCAGGTCCGTAAGCTCCACCGCAGCGTTGCCATTAGCGTAGGCTGGGAGATTCCAGCTGCTTGATGGCCAATTTCGACTGGGATCTTGATTGTAATCTGGGCCTCCACAGCTGCTGATTTGTGTCCTTCTTGGGCAATTTGGGCTTGCGCAAGGCATTCCTCTCAAGGCCTCGTTCGCACAGCACCACGGCAGCGTAATCGTTACGTCTCCGGAGGTTGCGGAGTCTACGGGGCCGTACTGAGGGGCTAGCTGTGGTTGGGACACCAAAGGAACAACATTCAGGTAGCCTCTGCTACCATGAAAGTGCTGCCCTGGGTCGTTGTGGGTGCCGGAGGGCTCGGGGCCGGCAAGACCAGTGGGGCAGGCACGCGAGGAGTCTTCCTGGATGTTGTTATTGGGGGTAGAACCAGAGACACGGACACCAACGGAGGCGAGAGCAGCGACAACAGAAGCAAGGTCCATGCTGATTGTGGTCCGGCAGAAAATCCCAGTCTATGAAGAAAGTTGAGGGGAATTATTCTAAATACATCTGAGTGTCCAAAACTGTCTGAAAAGATTTAAATAATCCATTTATGTAAAAAGGTTTGGCCGATCTGGCCCGCGAGCGCGCGTCAGCGGCAAATGGCGATTCCAGCTAAAATAGCGGAACATGGCGGATTTATGGGAAATGGACCGCGGAATCAAATCCGGCATATCAGAAATATATAGGAAATATCCTGTGACTGAGCTGCGAGGCGGCGATTCCGCCGAAGCAAAGAGAATGACCAAAATGTAGCCAATCTGGGCAGAATGTCTGAAAATCTGAGCAGATGGGGCTAGCCGCACTTACACAGACCTTTCCCAGAGTGTGCCCATGGAAGCGTCAACTCGCAAGGAGCGATTTGAGAGGAAAAAACTCCATCCGCGGAGGTACTCATTTTGCAATAAACCCCTTCAAACGTTCCGAGACCGTGTGATTATTTGGAGCTTTGGAAATTTGATTGCTTGTACGATGACTATGGGGTCAAAACACACTTCGTTCCCCAAATTGAAGAATCGGACCTCTCCCAAAGTGTGCCCATGGAAGCGTCCACTCGCAAGGAGTGTTTTGAGGGAAAAAAACTCCATCCGCGGAGGTACTCATTTTGTAATAAACCCCTTCAATCGTGCGGAGATCGTGTGATTATTTGGAACTTTGGAAATTTGATTGCTTGTACGATGACTATGGGGTCAAAACACACTTCGTTCACCAAATTGAAGAGTCAGACCCCGCTCAAAGTGTGCCCCCGGAAGCGTCAACTCGCAAGGAGTGTTTTGAGAGAAAAAAACTCCATCCGCGGAGGTACTCATTTTGTAATAAACCCCTTCAAACGTGCGGAGATTATGTGATTATTTGGAGCTTTGGAAATTTGATTGCTTGTACGATGACTATGGGGTCAAAACACACTTCGTTCCCCAAATTGAAGAGTCAGACGCCGCTCAAAGTGTGCCCCTGGAAGCGTCCACTCGCAAGGAGCGTTTTGAGAGAAAAAAACTCCATCCGCGGAGGTACTCATTTTGTAATAAACCCCTTCAACCGTGCGGAGATCGTGTGATTATTTGGAGCTTTCGAAATTTGATTGCTTGTACGATGACTATGGGGTCAAAACACACTTCCTTCCCCAAATTGAAGAGTCAGACCCCGCTCAAAGTGTGCCCCCGGAAGCGTCAACTCGCAAGGAGTGTTTTGAGAGAAAAAAACTCCATCTGCGGAGGTACTCATTTTGCAATAAACCCCTTCAAACGTTCCGTGACCGTGTGATTATTTGGAGCTTTGGAAATTTGATTGCTTGTACGATTACTATGGGGCCGAAACACACTTCGTTCCCCAAATTGAAGAGTCAAACCCCGCTCAAAGTGTGGCCATGGAAGCGTCCACTCGCAAGGAGCAATTTGAGAGAAAAAAACTCCATCCGCGGAGGTACTCATTTTGCAATAAACCCCTTCAAACGTTTCGAGACCGTGTCATTATTTGGAGCTTTGGAAATTTGATTCCTTGTACGATGACTATGGGGTCAAAACACACTTCGTTCCCCAAATTGAAGAATCGGACCTCTCCCAAAGTGTGCCCATGGAAGCGTCAACTCGCAAGGAGCGAATTGAGAGGAAAAAACTCCATCTGCGAAGGTACTCATTTTGCAATAATCCCCTTCAAACGTCCGGAGATCCGGTGATTATTTGGAGCTTTGGAAATTTGATCGCTTGTACGATGACTATGGGGCCAAAACACACTTCGTTCCCCAAATTGAAAAGTCACACCCCGCTCAAAGTGTGCCCCCGGAAGCGTCAACTCGCAAGGAGCGTTTTGGGAAAAAAAAACTCCATCCGCGGAGGGAGTCGTTTTGCAATAATCCCCTTCAAACGTGTGATTATTTGGAGCTTGTAGGATGACTCTGGAGTCACTCAAGTACCTGATGTGTGACTCAAATTCCTGATGTGTGACTCAAATACCTGATGTGTGACTCAAATACCTGATGTGTGACTCAAATACCTGATGTGTGACTCAAATACGGGATGCCTGACTCAAATACCTGATGCCTGATTCAAATATGTGATGCCTGATTCAAATACCTGATGCCTGACTCACAGACCTGATGTGTGACTCAAATACCTGATCTGTGACTCAAATACCTGATGTGTGACTCCAATACCTGATGTGTGACTCAAATACCTGATATGTGACTCAAATACCTCATGTGGGACTCATATACCTGATGTTTGATACAAATACCTGATGCCTGACTCAAATACCTGATGCCTGGCTCAAATACCTAAAGCCTGACTCAATTACCTGATGCCTGACTCGAATCCCTGATGTATGACTCAAATACCTGATGCCTGACTCAAATACCTGATGAGTGATTCAAATACCTGATTGGCGACTCAAGTATCTGATGTGTGACTCAAATACCTGAAGCCTGACTCGAATACCTGATGCCCGACTCAAATACCTGATGCCTGACTCAAATACTTGATGCCTGACTCAAATACCTGATGCCTGACTCAAATACCTGATGCCTGACTCAAATACGTGGTGTGTGACTCAAATACCTGATGCCTGACTCACAGACCTGATGTGTGACTCAAAGACCTCATGTGTGACTCAAATAGATGTGTGACTCAAATACCTGATGCGTGACTCAAATACCTGATTTGTGATTCAAATACCTGATGTGTGACTCAAATACCTGATGTGCGACTCAAATATCTGATGTGTGACTCAAATACCTGATGTGTGACTCAAATACAGGATGCCTGACTCAAATGTCTGATGTGTGACTCAAATACCTGATGTGTGACTCTAATACCTGATGTGTGACTCAAATACCTGATGCCTGAGTCAAATACTTGATGCCTCACTCAAATACCTGATGCCTGACTCAAATACCTGATGCCTGACTCAAATACCTGATGCCTGACCAAAATACGTGATGTGTGAGTCAAATACCTGATGTGTGACTCAAATACCTCATGTGTGACTCAAATACCTGATATGTGACTCAAATACCTCATGTGGGACTCAGATACCTGATGTTTGCTACAAATACCCGATGCCTGACTCAAATACCTGATGCATGACTCAAATACCTAATGCCTGACTCAAACACTTGATGCCTGACTCAAATCCCTGATGTATGACTCAAAGACCTGATGAGTGATTCAAATACCTGATTGGCGACTCAAGTATCTGATTTGTGACTCAAATACCTGAAGCTTGACTCGAATACCTGATGCCCGACTCAAATACCTGATGCCTGACCGAAATACCTGATGCCTGACTCAAATACCTGATGTGTGACTCAAATACCTGATGTGTGACTCAAATACCTGATGTGTGACTCAAATACCTGATGCCTAACTCAAATACCTGATACCTGACTCAAGTACCTGATGCCTGACTCAAATCCCTGATGTGTGACTCAAATAGATGTGTGACTCAAATACCTGATGTGTGACTCAAATACCTGATGTGTGACTCAAATACCTGATGTGTGACTCAAATACCTGAAGTAAAACTGAAATTCCCGATGTGTGACTCAAATAACTGATGCCTGAGTCAAATACCTTATGCCTGACTCAAATACCAGATGTGTGACTCAAATACCTGGTATGTGACTCAAATATCTGATGTTTGACAGAAGTACCTGATGCCTGACTCAAATACCTGATGCCTCAATTACGTGATGTGTGACTCAAATATCTGATGTGTGACTCAAATACTTGATGCCTGACTCAAATACCTGATGTGTGACTCAAATACTTGATGCCTGACTCAAATACCTGAGGCCTGACTCACCTACCTGATGTGTGACTCAAGTACCTGATGTGTGACTCAAATACCTGATGTGTGACTCAAATACCTGCTAAGTGACTCAAATAACTGATGCCTGAGTCAAATACCTGATGCCTGACTCAAATACCAGATGTGTTACTCAAATACCTGGTATGTGACTCAAATATCTGATGTTTGACAGAAGTACCTGATGCCTGACTCAAATACCTGATGTGTGACTCAAATACCTAATGTGTGACTCGAAAACCTGATGCCTAGCTCAAATACCTGATACCTGACTCAAAGACCTGATGCCTGACTCAAATACTTGATGTGTCACTCAAATACCTGATGTTCTGATACAAATACCTGATATGTGAGTCAAATACCTGATGTGTGACCCAAATACCTGATGCCTGACTCAAATACCTGATGCCTGACTGAAATACCTCATGTGGGACTCAGATACCTGATGTGTGACTCAAGTACCTGATGTGTGACTCAAATACCTGATGTGTGACTCAAATACCTGATGTGTGACTCAAATACCTGATGTGTGACTCAAATACGGGATGCCTGACTCAAATACCTGATGCCTGAGTCAAATACCTGATGGCTGACTCAAATACTTGATGTGTGACTCAGTTACCTGATATGTGACTCAAATAACTGGTGCCTGACTAAAATACCTGATGCCTGACTCAAATACCTGATGCCTGACTCAAATACTTGATGTGTGACTCAAATACCTGATGTTCTGATACAAATACCTGATGTGTGACTCGAATACCTGATGTGTGAGTCAAATATGTGATGTGTGACTCAAATACCTGATGTGTGACTCAAATACCTGATGCCTGACTCAAATACCTGATGTGTGACTCAAATACCTGATGTGTGACTCTAATACCTGATGTGTGACTCAAATACCTGATGCCTGAGTCAAATACCTGGTCCCTGACTCAAATACCTGATGCCTGACTCAAATACCTGATGCCTGAGTCAAATACCTGATGCCTAACTAAAATACGTGATGTGTGAGTCAGATACCTAATTCGTGAGTCAAACACCCGATCTGTGACTCAAATACCTGATGTGTGACTCAAATACCTGATGTGTGACTCAAATACCTGATATGTGACTCAAATACCTCATGTGGGACTCAGATACCTGATGTTTGATACAAATACCTGATGCCTGACTCAAATACCTGATGCCTGACTCAAGTACCTGATTTTTGTTTTTTTTTTTTTAGGCATGGCGGTCTCCCGCCCAAAACACACAATCATTGCGCATCTGCGAGGTTCCTCGAAGGACTGCTGCAGTATTTACAATTTCAAAAAAACAGAGCAAATCTGGGGTGCAATGCACTGCCCTTTCGGCACCATAGGCCACAAAAAAGTCTGTTTTGAAAAAGAAACAAGGCAGGCTTTCCCCTGCAGGTTGACTGTGTCGGATGAAGCCTATATGTAGGCTAAAAAAAGTTGGATGTGTTTGTGTGTCTTTTGAAATAAATAAAAAGGGGAAACAGGCAAAAGCAAAGGCACGAGGCAAGTCTGTGGTGAACACATGCAACAGCTCAGTGAGTGTATTAGTGGAGTTCATCGCAGTCCTTTTCAGGGCCTTGCAGAAGTTCAGGGTTCGTGCGGCGAAGGTGTTCAAATTGATTGATGAGATATATAGCCACATGTGCTTTATATCTGCTTCCGGTCTGAGAAGAAACCTTGCACTGATTCAAAGTATTACTCCAGGCACGGCGCATTAGGGCTTGGTAAGTGGGCCTTTCATGTAACAGTTGTTTGATTCTTTTTTTGAGCCTTTGGTCGTTCATGACAAATTGTTCGGGATCTGGAAGGTATGGTTCATTGTCCCCATCGCTGGAACTTGAGTCCTGGAGTTCAGGCAAGCAGTCTGTGGTGGTGTCAGAATTCGCAGCGAAAGTTCTTTCTTGTTCACGTGGTGAGTCATAGTGATGCTTTTCTTGTGGTGACCAATAAGAGGCAGGCGCAGACTGTGAAGATTGCTCCTCAGAGGACGCCGTTGTGCTCGTGTCCCAAAAGCGACCCGTTAGCGGTTCAGAGTAGGATCCGTAGTGGTGAATTGCAGTAGTCTTGACGCTGACTGTACGAGATTCGCTTGCATTGGATTCCGTGTCGCTCTCTTCGGTGTCGGTCTCCTGGTTTGAGGTTGATTCTGGGCTTGATTCATCGTGTTGATTGATTGGATCTTCTTTTTCGCTTGTCGAAGTTGAGTCGTGATTCGCTTGACATAGCTTGGCGCGGCCATTTGCTTGAGGACTCGCACTCGGCTTCGGTAGAGGAGGGAACTCATTTTGTTGCGGAGGAGCGGTATTCTTGGTGACGGTCCAAGGGTTAGTGCAGTGAATCAGCAGGTTGTCAGCTTGGCGGATGATCTGAGGAGTTGATGTGGATTGACTACCGGGTTTTTCCTTTCTTTGTTGGATGCAGGAGTCGCATCGTAGAGGGAGATTCAGACCTCTGTTAAGAAACCACTCTATTTTATCGTGAGATGTCTGGAAGGGCGCTTGGCAGTCCTTGCATCGCTGGTCCTCCTGTTGCGGTTGCGGGTCTTGATGCGTGTGTGTTCGTGGCCGCTTTGCAACTGTTTGCCATACTCCATCTGCGGTATCTGGGTAGTTTGGTTTGCCTCGGTCCTGTGGAAATTGCGGCTGCTTGACCTTTGTACGAGGGCTTGCCTGCGATTGATCGGCGGTTGATTCTGTGGCAGCGGAGGTGTGGCTTGGTTGTGTTTGGGCTTGGAGGTGCTGCGGTGGGGTGACTGGTCGGCTTGTCGTACACGTTGGTACTTCAGGGTGAGTTGTGGTGTGAGCTGTTGCATGCGCACGCACAGACAAACCTGAGTCGACCTTGTCTTGTTGCTTTGTTAATATATTTGTATCCAAACAGTAAGGTTGGTGAACTTCTGCTGTGAGACTGTGGTCCGTGATTGTGGAGCAGTGCGAGTGAGTGTTGGGGCGAGGAGACAAGCGGTTGGGGTGTTTGAACCAACATTTACGCCCGAATTTACAGGCAGAGCCGTGTTTGCAATTGGTTTGCTGTGCTTTTGACCGGAAGGCGGCGTAGAATTTAAGCAGAATCCAGTAATTCGGTAACTCTCTGTCGTCTTCGTTGAATTGTGGTGCTTCGATCTTTTGAAATTCTTCTTTTGATTCCAGTAAATCCAACATTGCGATTTTTATGGAATGAACGTAAATCTTCAGAATTCGGCGACATTGTAAAGATTGCGATAAGTTGCGATGAGTTTGTAAAACATTGTTGTGACCAGCGCGACCCGCAGTTTTTTGACTCAAGTACCTGATGCCTGACTCAAATCCCTGATGTATGACTCAAATACCTGATGCCTGACTCAAATACCTGATGAGTGATTCAAATACCTGATTGGCGACTCAAGTACCTGATGTGTAACTTAAATACCTGAAGCCTGACTCGAATACCTGATGCCCGACTCAAATACCTGATGCCTGACCGAAATACCTGATGCCTGACTCAAATACCTGATGCCTGACTGAAATACTTGATGCCTGACTCAAATACATGGTGCCTGACTCAAATACCTGATGTGTGACTCAAGTACCTGATGCCTGACTCACAGACCTGATGTGTGACTCAAATACCTGATGTGTGACTCAAATAGATGTGTGACTCAAATACCTGATGTGTGACTCAAATACCTGATGTGTGACTCAAATACCTGATGTGTGACTCAGATACCTGATGTGTGACTCAAATACCTGATGCCTAACTCAAATACCTGATACCTCACTCAAGTACCTGATGCCTGACTCAAATCCCTGATGTCTGACTCAAATACCTGATGCCTGACTCAAATACGTGATGAGTGATTCAAATACCTGATTGGCGACTCAAATACCTGATGTGTGACTCAACTACCTGATGTGTGACTCAAATACCTGCTAAGTGACTCAAATAACTGATGCCTGAGTCAAATACCTGATGCCTGACTCAAATACCAGATGTGTTACTCAAATACCTGGTATGTGACTCAAATATCTGATGTTTGACAGAAGTACCTGATGCCTGACTCAAATACCTGATGTGTGACTCAAATACCTGATGTGTGACTCAAATACCTGATGTATGACTGAAATACCTAATGTGTGACTCAAATACCTGATGCCTAGCTCAAATACCTGATACCTGACTCAAAGACCTGATGCCTGACTCAAATACCTGATGTGTGACTCAAGTACCTGATGTGTGACTCAAACACCTGATGTATGACTGAAATACCTAATGTGTGACTCAAATACCTGATGCCTAGCTCAACTACCTGATACCCTACTCAAAGACCTGATGCCTGACTCACATACTTGATGTGTGACTCAAATACCTGATGTGCTGATACAAATACCTGATATGTGACTCAAATACCTGATGTGTGACCCAAATACCTGATGCCTGACTCAAATACCTGATGCCTGACTCAAATACCTGATGCTTGACTCACATACCTGATGTGTGACTCAAGTACCTGATGTGTGACTCAAATACCTGATGTGTGACTCAAATTCCTGATGTGTGACTCAAATACCTGATGTGTGACTCAAATACCTGATGTGTGACTCAAATACGGGATGCCTGACTCAAATACGGATGCCTGATTCAAATACCTGATGGCTGACTCAAATACTTGATGTGTGACTCAATTACCTGATATGTGACTGAAATACCTGATGTGTGATTGAAATACCTGCTGCCTGAGTCAAATACCTGATGTGTGACTGGATTACCTGATGTATCTCTGAGATACCTAATGTGTGATTCAAATACCTGATACCTGACTCAAATACCTGATGCCTGACTCAAATACCTGATGCCTGACTCAAATACTTGATGTGTGACTCAAATACCTGATGTTCTGATACAAATACCTGATGTATGACTCAAATACCTGATGTGTGACTCAAATACCTGATGTGTGACTCAAATACCTGATGTGTGACTCAAATACCTGATATGTGACTCAAATACCTCATGTGGGACTCAGATACCTGATGTTTGATACAAATACCTGATGCCTGACTCAAATACCTGATGCCTGACTCAAGTACCTGATGCCTGACTCAAATCCCTGATGTATGACTCAAATACCTGATGCCTGACTCAAAAAACTGATGAGTGATTCAAACATCTGATTGGCGACTCAAGTACCTGATGTGTAACTCAAATACCTGAAGCCTGACTCGAATACCTGATGCCCGACTCAAATACCTGATGCCTGACCGAAATACCTGATGCCTGACTCAAATACCTGATGCCTGACTGGAATACCTGATGCCTGACTTAAATACCTGATGCCTGACTCAAATAACTGATGTGTGACTCAAATACCTGATGCCTGACTCACAGACCTGCTGTGTGACTCAAATACCTGATGTGTGACTCAAATACCTGATGTGTGACTCAAATACCTGATGTGTGACTCAAATACCTAATGTGTGACTCAAATACCTGATGCTTAACTCAAATACCTGATACCTGACTCAAGTACCTGTTGCCTGACTCAAATACCTGATGTCTGACTCAAATACCTGATGCCTGACTCAAATACGTGATGAGTGATTCAAATACCTGATTGGCGACTCAAGTACCTAATGTGTGACTCAAATACCTGAAGCCTGACTCGAATACATGATGCCCGACTCAAATACCTGATGCCTGACCGAAATACCTGATGCCTGACTCAAATACCTGATGCCTTACTGAAATACCTGATGCCTGACTCAAATACCTGATGCCTGACTCAAATAACTCATGTGTGACTCAAATACCTGATGCCTGACTCACAGACCTGATGTGTGACTCAAATACCTGATGTGTGACTCAAATAGATGTGTGACTCAAATACCTGATGTGTGACTCAAATACCTGATGTATGACTGAAGGTGCCGATGTGTGACTCAAATACCTGATGCCCAACCCAAATACCTGATACCTGACTCAAATACCTGATGCCTGACTCAAATACGTGATGTGTGACTCACATACCTGATGTGTGATACAAATACCTGATGTATGACTCCAATACCTGATGTGTGACTCAAATACCTGATGAGTGATTCAAATACCTGATTGGCAACTCAAGTACCTGATGTGTGACTCAAATACCTGATGTGCGACTCCAATACCTGATGTGTGACTCCGATACCTGATGTGTGACTCAAATACCTGATGTGTGACTCAAATACCTGATTTATGACTGAAATTCCCGATGTGTGACTCAAATACCTGATGCCTAACTCAAATACCTGATACCTGACTCAAATACCTGACGCCGGACCGAAATACCTGATGCCTAACTCAAATACCTGATGCCTGACTGAAATACCTGATGCCTGACTCAAATACCTGATACCTGATGAATCAAATTTCCAAAGCTCCAAATAATCACCTGATCTCCGGACGTTTGAAGGGGATTATTACAAAATGAGTACCTCCGCGGATGGAGTTTTTTCCTCTCAAATCGCTCCTTGCGAGTTGACGCTTTCATGGCCACACTTTGGGAGAGGTCTAATTCTTCAATTTGGGGAACGAAGTGCGTTTTGGTCCCATAGTCAGCGTACAAGCAATCAAATTTCCAAAGCTCGAAACAATCACCCGGTCTCGGGACGTTTAAAGGGGTTTATTGCAAAATGAATACCTCCGCAGATGGAGTTTCTTTCTCACAAAACACTCCTTGCGAGTGAACACTTCCAGGGGCACACTTTGAGCGGGGTCTGACTCTGCAATTTGGGGAACGAAGTGTGTTTTGACCCCAAAGTCATCGTACAAGCAATCAAATTTCCAAAGCTCCAAATAATCACACGGTCTAGGAACGTTTGAAGGGGTTTATTGCAAAATGAGTACCTCCGCGGATGGAGTTTTTTTTCTCCCAAAAGACTCCTTGCGAGTGGACGCTTCCATGGCCACACTTTGAGCGGGGTCTGACTCTTCAATTTGGAGACTGAAGTGTGTTTTGACCCCATAGTCATCCTACAAGCAATCAAATTTCCAAAGCTCCAAATAATCACACGGTCTCAGAACGTTTGAAGGGGATTGTTGCAAAATGAGTACCTCCGCGGATGGAGTTTTTTTCGCTCAAAACGCTCCTTGCGACTTGAAGCTTCCAGGGGCACACTTTGAGCGGGGTCTGACTCTGCAATTTGGGGAACGAAGTGTGTTTTGACCCCAAAGTCATCGTACAAGCAATCAAATTTCCAAAGCTCCAAATAATCACACGGTCTAGGAACGTTTGAAGGGGTTTATTGCAAAATGAGTACCTCCGCGGATGGAGTTTTTTTTCTCCCAAAAGACTCCTTGCGAGTGGACGCTTCCATGGCCACACTTTGAGCGGGGTCTGACTCTTCAATTTGGAGACTGAAGTGTGTTTTGACCCTATAGTCATCCTACAAGCAATCAAATTTCCAAAGCTCCAAATAATCACACGGTCTCAGAACGTTTGAAGGGGATTGTTGCAAAATGAGTACCTCCGCGGATGGAGTTTTTTTCTCCCAAAACACTCCTTGCGAGTCGACGCTTCCAGGGGCACACTTTGAGCGGGGTCTGATTCTTCAATTTGGGGAACGAAGTGTGTTTTGACCCCATAGTCATCGTACAAGCAATCAAATTTCCAAAGCTCCAAATAATCACCGGAACTCCGGACGTTTGAGGGGGATTATTGCAAAATGAGTACCTCCGCGGATGGAGTTTTTTTCTCTCAAAACACTCCTTGAGAGTTGATGCTTCCATGGCCACACTTTGGGAGAGGTCAGACCTATCCCAAAGTGTGCCCATGGAAGCGTCAACTCGCAAGGAGCGATTTGAGAGGAAAAAACTCCATCCGCGGAGGTACTCATTTTGTTATACTCTCCTTCAAACTTCCGGAGATCCGGTGATTATTTGGAGCTTTCGAAATTTGATCGCTTGTACGATGACATTGGGGTCCAAACACACTGCGTTCCCTAAATTGAAGAGTCACACCCCGATCAAAGTCTGCCCCTGGAAGCGTCAACTCGCAAGGAGCGTTTTGGGGAAAAAAGACTCCATCCGCGGAGGTACTCATTTTGTAATAAACCCCTTCAAACGTGCGGAGTTCGTGTAATTTTTTGGAGCTTTGGAAATTTGATTGCTTGTACGATGACTATGGGGTCAAAACACACTTCGTTCCCCAAATTGAAGATTCGGACCTCTCCCAAAGTGTGGCCATGGAAGCGTCAACTCGCAAGGAGTGTTTTGAGAGAAGAAACTCCATCCGCGGGGGTACTCATTTTGCAATAATCCCCCTCGAACATCCTGAGATCGTGTGATTTTTTGGAGCTTTGGAAATTTGATTGCTTGTACGATGACTATAAGGTCAAAATACACTTCGTTCCCCAAATGGAAGAGTCAGACCCCGCTCAAAGTGTGCCCCCGTCCACTCGCAAGGAGTGTTTTGGGAGAAGAAAACTCCATCCGCGGAGGTACTCTTTTTGCAATAATCCCCCTCAAACGTCCGTAGATCGTGTGATTGTTTGGAGCTTTGGAAATTTGATTGCTTGTACGATGACTATGGGGTCAAAACACACTTCGTTCCCCAAATTGAAGAGTCAGACCCCGCTCAAAGTGTGCCCATGGAAGCGTCCACTCGCAAGGAGTGTTTTGAAAGAAAGAAACTGCACCTGCGGAGGTACTCATTTTGCAATAAACCCCTTCAAGCGTCCCGAGACCGCGTCATTATTTGGAGCTTTGGAAATTTGATTGCTTGTAGGATGACTCTGGGGTCAAAACACACTTCGTTCCCCAAATTGAAGAATCAGACCTCTCCCAAAGTGTGGCCATGGAGGTGTCAACTCGCAAGGAGTGTTTTGAGAGAAGAAAACCCCATCCGCGGAGGTACTCATTTTGCAATAATCCCCGTCAAACGTCCGTAGATCGTGTGATTATTTGGAGCTTTGGAAATTTGATTGCTTGTACGATGACTATGGGGTCAAAACACACTTCGTTCCCCAAGTGGAAGAGTCAGACCCCGCTCAAAGTGTGCCCCTGGAAGCTTCAACTCGCCAGGAGTATTTTGAGAGGAAAAAACTCCATCCGCGGAGGTACTCATTTTGCAATAATCCCCTTCAAACGTCCGGAGATCCGGTGATTATTTGGAGCTTTGAAACTTTGATTGCTTGTACGATGACTATGGGGCCAAAACGCACTTCGTTCCCCAAATTGAAGAATCAGACCTCTCCCAAAGTGTGCCCATGGAAGCGTCAACTCGCAGGGAGTGTTTTGAGAGGAAAAAACTCCATCCGCGGAGGTACTCATTTTGCAATAATCCCCTTCAAACGTGCGGAGATCCGGTGATTATTTGGAGCTTTGGAAATTTGATCGCTCGTACGATGACTTTGGGGTCCAAACACACTTCGTTCCCCAAATTAAAGAGTCACACCCCGCTCAAAGTGTGCCCCTGGAAGCGTCAACTCGCAAGGACTGTTTTGAGAGAAAAAAACTCCATCTGCGGAGGTACTCATTTTGCAATACACCCCTTCAAACGTCCCGAGACCGGGTGATTATTTGGAGCTTTCGAGATTTGATTGGTTGTAGGATGACTCTGGGGTCAAAACACACTTCGTTCCCCAAATTGAAGAATCAGACCTCTCCCAAAGTGTGCCCATGGAACTGTCAACTCGCAAGGAGTGTTTTGAGAGAAGAAAACCCCATCCGCGGGGGTACTCATTTTGCAATAATCCCCCTCGAACATCCTGAGATCGTGTGATTATTTAAAGCTTTGGAAATTTGATTGCTTGTACGATGACTATGGAGTCAAAACACACTTTGTTCCCCAAATGGAAGAGTCAGACCCCGCTCAAAGTGTGCCCCTGGAAGCGTCCACTCGCAAGGAGTGTTTTGAAAGAAAGAAACTGCACCTGCGGAGGTACTCATTTTGCAATAAAACCCTTCAAGCGTCCCGAGACCGCGTCATTATTTGGAGCTTTGGAAATTTGATTGCTTGTATGATGACTATGGGGTCAAAACACACTTCGTTCCCCAAATTGAAGAATCAGACCCCGCTCAAAGTGTGCCCCTAGAAGCGTGCTCTCGCAAGGAGTGTTTTGAGAGGAAAAAACTCCATCCGCGGAGGTACTCATTTTGCAATAATCCCCTTCAAACGTGCGGAGATCCGGTGATTATTTGGAGCTTTGGAAATTTAATTGCTTGTACGATGACTATGGGGCCAAAACGCACTTCGTTCCCCAAATTGAAGAATCAGACCTCTCCCAAAGTGTGCCCATGGAAGCGTCAACTCGCAAGGAGTGTTTTGAGAGGAAAAAACTCCATCCGCGGAGGTGCTCATTTTGCAATAATCCCCTTCAAACGTGCGGAGATCCGGTGATTATTTGGAGCTTTGGAAATTTGATCGCTCGTACGATGACTTTGGGGTCCAAACACATTTCGTTCCCGGAATTGAAGAGTCACACCCCGCCCAAAGTGTGCCCCTGGAAGCGTCAACTCGCAAGGACTGTTTTGAGAGAGAAAAACTCCATCCGCGGAGGTACTCATTTTGCAATACACCCCTTCAAACGTCCCGAGACCGGGTGATTTTTTGGAGCTTTGGAAATTTGATTGGTTGTAGGATGACTCTGGGGTCAAAACACACTTCGTTCCCCAAATTGAAGAATCAGACCTCTCCCAAAGTGTGCCCATGGAACCGTCAACTCGCAAGGAGCATTTTGAGAGGAAAAAACTCCATCCGCGGAGGTACTCATTTTGCAATAATCCCCCTCAAACGTCCGGAGATCCGGTGATTATTTGGAGCTTTGAAACTTTGATTGCTTGTACGATGACGATGGGGCCAAAACGCACTTTGTTCCCCAAATGGAAGAATCAGACCTCTCCCAAAGTGTGCCCATGGAAGCGTCAACTCGCAAGGAGCGATTTGAGAGGAAAAAACTCCATCCGCGGGGGTACTCATTTTGCAATAATCCCCCTCAAACGTCCGGAGATCCGGTGATTATTTGGAGCTTTGGAAATTTGATTGCTTGTACGATTACTATGGGGCCAAAACGCACTTCGTTCCCCAAATTGAGGAATCAGACCTCTCCCAAAGTGTGCCCATCGAACCGTCAACTCGCAAGGAGTGTTTTGAGACGAAAAAACTCCATCCGCGGAGGTACTCATTTTGTAATAATACCCTTCAGACGTCCGGAGATCCGGTGATTATTTGGAGCTTTGGAAATTTGATTGCTTGTACAATGACTATGGGGTCAAAACACACTTCGTTCCCGAAATGGAAGAGTCAGATCTCGCTCGAAGTGTGCCCCTGGAAGCGTCCACTCGCAAGGAGTGTTTTGAGAGAAAATAAACCCATCCGCGGAGGTACTCACTTTGCAATAATCCCCCTTGAACGTCTTGAGATCGTGTGATTATTTGGAGCTTTGGAAATTTGATTGCTTGTACGATGACTATGGGGTCAAAAACACACTTCGTTCCCCAAATTGAAGAGTCAGACCCCGCTCAAAGTGTGCCCATGGAAGCGTCAACTCGCAAGGAGTGTTTTGAGAGAACAAAACTTCATCCGCGGAGGTACTCATTTTCTAAAAAACCCCTTCAAACGTGCGGAGATCGTGTGATTATTTGGAGCTTTGGAAATTTGATTGCTTGTACGATGACTATGGGGTCAAAACACACTTCGTTCCCCAAATTGAAGAATCAGACCTCTCCCAAAGTGTGCCCATGGAAGCGTCAACTCGCAAGTAGCGATTTGAGAGGAAAAAACTCCATCCGCGGAGGTACTCATTTTGCAATAATCTCCTTCAAACGTCCAGAGATTCGGTGATTACTTGGAGCTTTGGAAATTTGATTGCTTGTACGATGACTCTGGGGTCAAAACACACCTCGTTCCCCAAATGGACGAGTCAGACCCCGCTCAAAGTGTGCCCCTGGAAGCGTCAACTCGCAAGGAGTGCTTTGGGACAAAAAAACTGCATCCGTGGAGGGACTCGCTTTGCAATAATCCCCTTCAACCCTCCCGTGACCGTGTGATTATTTGGAGCTTTGGAAATTTGATTGCTTGTAGGATGACTCTGGGGTCAAAACGCACTTCGTTCCTCAAATTGAAGAATCAGACCTCTACCAAAGTGTGGCCATGGAAGCTTCAACTCGCAAGGAGTGTTTTGAGAGGAAAAAACTCCATCCGCGGAGGTACTCATTTTGCAATCAACCCCTTCAAACGTTCCGAGACCGTGTGATTATTTGGAGCTTTGGAAATTTGATTGCTTGTACCATGACTAGGGGTCAAAACACACTTCGTCCCCCAAATTGAAGAATCAGACCTCTCCCAAAGTGTGACCATGGAAGCGTCAACTCGCAAGGAGCGATTTGGGAGGAAAAAACTCCATCCGCGGTGGTACTCATTTTGCAATAACCCCCTTCCAACGTTCGGAGATCCGGTGATTATTTTGAGCTTGGGAACTTTGATTGCTTGTACGATGACTATGGGGCCAAAACACACTTCGTTCCCCAAATTGATGAATCAGAGCTCTCCCAAAGTGTGGCCATGGAAGCGTCAACACGCAAGGAGCGATTTGAGAGGAAAAAACTCCGTCCGCGGTGGTACTCATTTTGTAATAATCCCATTCAAACGTCTGGAGATCCGGTGATTAATTGGAGCTTTGGAAATTTGATTCCTTGTACGATGACTTTGGGGTCCAAACACACTTTGTTCCCGAAATTGCAGAGTCAGACCCCGCTCGAACTGTGCCCCTGGAAGTGTCAACTCGCAAGGAGTGTTTTGAGAGAAAAAAACTCCATCTGTGGAGGTACTCATTTTGCAATAATCCCCCTCGAACGTCCTGAGATCGTGTGATTATTTGGAGGTTTGGAAATTTGATTGCTTGTACGATGACTAGGGGGTCCAAACACACCTCGTTCCCCAAATTGAAGAATCAGACCTCTCCCAAAGTGTGCCCATGGAAGCGTCAACTCGCAGGGAGCGATTTGAGAGGAAAAAACTCCGTCCGCGGAGGTACTCATTTTGCAATAATCCCCTTCAAACGTCCAGAGATCCGGTGATTATTTGGAGCTTTGGAAATTTGATTGCTTGTACGATGACTATGGGGTCAAAACACACTTCGTTCCCCAAATTGAAGAGTCAGACGCCGCTCAAAGTGTGTCCCTGGAAGCCTGCACTCGCAAGGAGCGTTTTGGGACAAAAAAACTCCATCCGCGAAGGGACTCGTTTTGCAATAATCCCCTTCAAACGTCCCCAGACCGTGTGGTTATTTGGAGCTTTGGAGATTTGACTGCGTGTAGGATGACTCTGCAGTCCAAACACACTTCGTTCCCCAAATTGAAGAATGAGACCTCTCCCAAAGTGTGGCCATGGAAGCGTCAACTCGCAAGGAGCGTTTTGTGGTGATTATTTGGAGCTTTGGAAATTTAATTGCTTGTACGATGACTATGGGATGAAAACACACTTTGTTCCCCAAATTGAAGAATAAGACCTCTCCCAAAGTGTGCCCATGGAAGCGTCAACTCGCAAGGAGCGATTTGAGAGGAAAGAAATCCATCCGCGGAGGTACTCATTTTGCAATAATCCCCCTCAAACGTCCTGAGATCGTGTGATTATTTGGAGCTTTAGAAATTTGATTGCTTGTACGATGACTATGGGGTCAAAACACACTTCGTTCCCTGAATTGAAGAGTCAGACCCCGCTAAAAGTGTGCCCCTGGAAGCGTCAACTCGCAAGGAGCGTTTTGGGAGAAAAAAACTCCATCCGCGGAGGGACTCGTTTTGCAATAATCCCCTTCAAACGTTTCGAGACCGTGTGATTTTTTGGAGCTTTAAAGATTCGTTTGCTTGTACGATGACTCTCGGGTCAAAACACACTTCGTTCCCCAAATTGAAGAGTCAGACCCCGCTCGAAGTGTGCCCCTGGAAGCGTCAACTCGCAAGCAGTGTTTTGAGAGAGAAAAACTCCATCCGTGGAGGTACTCATTTTGCAATAATCCCCCTCGAAGGTCCTGAGATCGTGTTTTTTATTTGGAGGTTTGCAAACTTGATTGCTTGTACGATGACTATGGGGTGAAAACACACTTCTTTCCCCAAATTGAAGAGTCAGACCCCGCTCAAAATGTGCCCCTGGAAGCGTCCACTCGCAAGGAGCGTTTTGGGACAAAAAAACTCCATCCGCGAAGGGACTCTTTTTGCAATAATCCCCTTCAAACGTCCCGAGACCGTGTGGTTATTTGGAGCTTTGAAAATTTGATTGCTTGTAGGATGACTATGGGGTCAAAACACACTTCTTTCCCTAAATTGAAGAGTCAGACCCCGCTCAAAATGTGCCCCTGGAAGCGTCCACTCGCAAGGAGCGTTTTGGGACAAAAAAACTCCATCCGCAGAGGTACTCATTTTGCAATAATCCCCTTCAAACGTCCTGAGATCGTGTGATTATTTGGAGCTTTGGAAATTTGATTGCTTGTACGATGACTATGGGGTCAAAACACACTTCGTTCCCCAAATTGAAGAGTCAGACCCCGCTCGAAGTGTGCCCCTGGAAGCGTCAACTCGCAAGGAGTGTTTTGAGAGAGAAAAACTCCATCCGTGGAGGTACTCATTTTGCAATAATCCCCCTCGAAGGTCCTGAGATCGTGTGATTATTTGGAGGTTTGCAAATTTGATTGCTTGTACGATGACTATGGGGTCAAAACACACTTCTTTCCCCAAATTGAAGAGTCAGACCCCGCTCAAAATGTGCCCCTGGAAGCGTCCACTCGCAAGGAGCGTTTTGGGACAAAAAAATTCCATCTGCGAAGGGACTCTTTTTGCAATAATCCCCTTCAAACGTCCCGAGACCGTGTGGTTATTTGGAGCTTTGGAAATTTGATTGCTTGTAGGATGACTATGGGGTTAAAACACACTTCTTTCCCCAAATTGAAGAGTCAGACCCCGCTCAAAATGTGCCCCTGGAAGCGTCAACTCGCAAGGAGCGTTTTGGGACAAAAAAACTCCATCCGCGGAGGTACTCTTTTTGCAATAATCCCCTTCAAACATCCTCAGATCGTGTGATTATTTGGAGCTTTGGAAATTTGATTGCTTGTACGATGACTATGGGGTCAAAACACACTTCGTTTCCGAAATTGAAGAATCAGAGCTCTCCCAAAGTGTGGCCATGGAGAAGTCAACACGCAAGGAGCGATTTGAGAGGAAAAAACTCCGTCCGCGGAGGTACTCACTTTGTAATAATCCCATTCAAACGTCCGGAGATCGGGCGATTAATTGGAGCTTTGGAAATTTGATTCCTTGTACGATGACTTTGGGGTCCAAACACACCTTGTTCCCCAAATTGAAGAGTCAGACCCCGCTCGAACTGTGCCCCTGGAAGCGTCAACTCGCAAGGAGTGTTTTGAGAGAAAAAAACTCCATCCGTGGAGGTACTCATTTTGCAATAATCCCCCTCGAACGTCCTGAGATCGTGTGATTATTTGGAGGTTTGGAAATTTGATTGCTTGTACGATGACTAGGGGGTCCAAACACACCTTGTTCCCCAATTTGAAGAATCAGACCTCTCCCAAAGTGTGCCCATGGAAGCGTCAACTCGCAAGGAGCGATTTGAGAGGAAAAAACTCCATCCGCGGAAGTACTCATTTTGCAATAATCCCCTTCAAACGTCCAAAGATCCGGTGATTATTTGGAGCTTTGGAAATTTGATTGCTTGTACGATGACTATGGGGTCAGAACACACTTCGTTCCCCAAATTGAAGAGTCAGACGCCGCTCAAAGTGTGTCCCTGGAAGCGTGCACTCGCAAGGAGCGTTTTGGGACAAAAAAACTCCATCCGCGAAGGGACTCGTTTTGCAATAATCCCCTTCAAACGTTTCCAGACCGTGTGGTTATTTGGAGCTTTGGAAATTTGACTGCTTGTAGGATGACTCTGCAGTCCAAACACACTTCGTTCCCCAAATTGAAGAATAAGACCTCTCCCAAAGTGTGGCCATGGAAGCGTCAACTCGCAAGGAGCGTTTTGTGGTGATTATTTGGAGCTTTGGAAATTTGATTGCTTGTACGATGACTATGGGCTGAAAACACACTTTGTTCCCCAAATTGAAGAATCAGACCTCTCCCAAAGTGTGCCCATGGAAGCGTCAACTCGCAAGGAGCGATTTGAGAGGAAAAAAGTCCATCCCCGGAGGTACTCATTTTGCAATAATCCCCCTCAAACGTCCTGAGATCGTGTGATTATTTGGGGCTTTGGAAATTTGATTGCTTGTACGATGACTATGGGGTCAAAACACACTTCGTTCCCCAAATTGAAGAGTCAGACCCCGCTAAAAGTGTGCCCCTGGATGCGTCAACTCGCAAGGAGCGTTTTGGGAGAAAAAAACTCCACCCGCGGAGGTACTCGTTTTGCAATAATCACCTTCAAACGTCCCGAGACCGTGTGATTATTTGGGGCTTTGGAAATTCGTTTGCTTGTACGATGACTCTCGGGTCAAAACACACTTCGTTCCCCAAATTGAAGAGTCAGACCCCGCTCGAAGTGTGCCCCTGGAAGCGTCAACTTGCAAGGAGTGTTTTGAGAGAGAAAAACTCCATCCGTGGAGGTACGCATTTTGCAATAATCCCCCTCGAAGGTCCTGAGATCGTGTGATTATTTGGAGGTTTGCAAATTTGATTGCTTGTACGATGACTATGGGGTCAAAACACACTTCTTTCCCCAAATTGAAGAGTCAGACCCCGCTCAAAATGTGCCCCTGGAAGCGTCCACTCGCAAGGAGTGTTTTGGGACAAAAAAACCCCATCCGCGAAGGGACTCTTTTTGCAATAATCCCCTTCAAACGTCCCGAGACCGTGTGGTTATTTGGAGCTTTGGAAATTTGATTGCTTGTAGGATGACTATGGGGTCAAAACACACTTCTTTCCCCAAATTGAAGAGTCAGACCCCGCTCAAAATGTGCCCCTGGAAGCGTCCACTCGCAAGGAGCGTTTTGGGACAAAAAAACTCCATCCGCGGAGGTACTCATTTTGCAAAAAAAAAACTTCCAACGTCCTGAGATCGTGTGATTATTCCGAGCTTTGGAAATTTGATTGCTTGTACGATGACTATGGGGTCAAAACACATTTCGTTCCCCAAATTGAAGAGTCAGACCCCGCTCGAAGTGTGCCCCTGGAAGCGTCAACTCGCAAGGAGTGTTTTGAGAGAGAAAAACTCCATCCGTGGAGGTACTCATTTTGCAATAATCCCCCTCGAAGGTCCTGAGATCGTGTGATTATTTGGAGGTTTGCAAATTTGATTGCTTGTACGATGACTATGGGGTCAAAACACACTTCTTCCCCCAAATTGAAGAGTCAGACCCCGCTCAAAATGTGCCCTTGGAAGCGTCCACTCGCAAGGAGCGTTTTGGGACAAAAAAACTCCATCCGCGAAGGGACTTTTTTTGCAATAATCCCCTTCAAACGTCCCGAGACCGTGTGGTTATTTGGAGCTTTGTAATTTGATTGCTTGTAGGATGACTATCGGGTCAAAACACACTTTCTTCCCCAAATTGAAGAGTGAGACCCCGCTCAAAATGTGCCCCTGGAAGCGTCAACTCGCAAGGAGTGTTTTGAGAGAAAAAAACTCCATCCGTGGAGGTACTCATTTTGCAATAATCCCCCTCGAACGTCCTGAGATCGTGTGATTATTTGGAGGTTTGCAAATTTGATTGCTTGTACGATGACTACGGGGTCAAAACACACTTCTTTCCCCAAATTGAAGAGTCAGACCCCGCTCAAAATGTGCCCCTGGAAGTGTCCACTCGCAAGGAGCGTTTTGTGGTGATTATTTGGAGCTTTGGAAATTTGATTGCTTGTACGATGACTATGGGGTTAAAACACACCTTGTTCCCCAAATTGAAGAATCAGACCTCTCCGAAAGTGTGCCCATGGAAGCGGCTCCTCGCAAGGAGCGATTTGAGAGGAAAAAAATCCATCCGCGGAGGTACTCATTTTGAAATAATCCCCTTCAAACGTCCGGAGATCGTGTGATCATTTGGAGCTTCGGAAATTGGATTGCTTGTACGATGTCTTTGGGGTCCAAACACACTTCGTTCCCCAGATTGCAGAGTCAGACCCCGCTCAAAGTGTGCCCCTGGAAGCGTCAACTCGCAAGGAGTGTTTTGAGAGGAAAAAACTCCATCCGCGGAGGTACTCATTTTGCAATAAACCCCTTCAAACGTCCCGAGACGGGGTGATTATTTGGAGCTTTTGAAATTTGATTGCTTGTAGGATGACTCTGGGGCTCAAAACGCACTTCGTTCCCCAAATTGAACAATCAAACCTCTCCCAAAGTGTGGCCATGGAAGCGTCAACTCGCAAGGAGTCTTTTGAGAGAACAAACTCCATCCGCGGAGGTACTCATTTTGTAATAATCCCCTTCAAACGTCTGGACATCCGGTGATTATTTGGAGCTTTCGAAATTTGATTGCTTGTACGATGACTATGGGGTCAAAACACACTTCGGTCCCCAAATGGAAGAGTCAGACCCCGCTCGAAGTGTGCCCCTGGAAGCGTCCACCTACCAAGGAGTGTTTTGAGAGAAAAAAACTCCATCCGCGGAGGTACTCATTTTGCAATAAATCCCTTCAAACGTCCCAAGACCGGGTGATTATTTGGAGCTTTGAAAATTTGATTGCTTGTAGGATGACTCTGGCGTCAAAACACACTTGGTTCCCCAAATTGAAGAATCACACCTCTCCCAAAGTGTGGCCATGGGAGCGTCAACTCGCGAGGAGCGATTTGAGAGGAAAAAACTCCATCCGCGGAGGTACTCATTTTGCAATAATCTCCTTCAAACGTCCAGAGATCCGGTGATTACTTGGAGCTTCGGCAATCGCTTGCTTGTACGATGACTATGGGGTCAAAACACACTTCGTTTCCCAAATTGAAGAATCAGACCCCGCTCACAGTGTGCCCTTGGAAGCGTCAACTCTCAAGGAGCGTTTTGGGACAAAAAAACTCCATCCGCGAAGGGACTCTTTTTGCCATAGTCCCCTTCAAACGTCCCGAGACCGTGTGGTTATTTGAAGCTTTTGAAATTTGATTGCTTGTAGGATGACTCTGCAGTCAAAACACACTTCGTTCCTCAAAATGAAGAATCCGACCTCTCCCAAAGTGTGGCCATGGAAGCGTCAACTCGCAAGGAGCGTTTTGTGGTGATTATTTGGAGCTTTGGAAATTTGATTGCTTGAACGATGACTATGGGGTTAAAACACACTTTGTTCCCCAAATTGAAGAATCAGACCTCTCCGAAAGTGTGCCCATGGAAGCGGCAACTCGCAAGGAGCGATTTGAGAGGAAAAAAATCCATCCGCGGAGGTACTCATTTTGTAATAATCCCCTTCAAACGTCCGGAGATCGTGTGATTATTTGGAGCTTTGGAAATTGGATTGCTTGTACGATGTCTTTGGGGTCCAAACACACTTCGTTCCCCAGATTGCAGAGTCAGACCCCGCTCAAAGTGTGCCCCTGGAAGCGTCAACTCGCAAGGAGTGTTTTGAGAGGAAAAAACTCCATCCGCGGAGGTACTCATTTTGCAATAAACCCCCTCAAACGTCCCGAGACCGGGTGATTATTTGGAGCTTTTGAAATTTGATTGCTTGTAGGATGACTCTGGGGCTCAAAACGCACTTCGTTCCCCAAATTGAACAATCAAACCTGTCCCAAAGTGTGGCCATGGAAGCGTCAACTCGCAAGGAGTCTTTTGAGAGAACAAACTCCATCCGCGGAGGTACTCATTTTGTAATAATCCCCTTCAAACGTCTGGACATCCGGTGATTATTTGGAGCTTTCGAAATTTGATTGCTTGTACGATGACTATGGGGTCAAACCACACTTCGGTCCCCAAATGGAAGAGTCAGACCCCGCTCGAAGTGTGCCCCTGGAAGCGTCGACCTACCAAGGAGTGTTTTGAGAGAAAAAAACTCCATCCGCGGAGGTACTCATTTTGCAATAAATCCCTTCAAACGTCCCAAGACCGGGTGATTATTTGGAGCTTTGAAAATTTGATTGCTTGTAGGATGACTCTGGCGTCAAAACACACTTGGTTCCCCAAATTGAAGAATCACACCTCTCCCAAAGTGTGGCCATGGAAGCGTCAACTCGCAAGGAGCGATTTGAGAGGAAAAAACTCCATCCGCGGAGGTACTCATTTTGCAATAATCTCCTTCAAACGTCCAGAGATCCGGTGATTACTTGGAGCTTCGGCAATCGCTTGCTTGTACGATGACTATGGGGTCAAAACACACTTCGTTTCCCAAATTGAAGAATCAGACCCCGCTCACAGTGTGCCCTTGGAAGCGTCAACTCTCAAGGAGCGTTTTGGGACAAAAACACTCCATCCGCGGAGGGACTCGTTTTGCAATAATCCCCTTCAAACGTCCCGAGATTGCTTGTAGTGACGCGTTCCCGTGGGGGGCCGGCCACGGGACGCTGCGGTGGACACACGCAAGTGAGCAGGCAGGCAAAGCACTACGCTCACAAGGGCATCAATGCGTTGTCATGTGACAAAGCGTTTCAGAATCCTTGCCACTCTGCAAAGAGGGAACGAAAGTATGTACAGCAACACATCAGGATATGTACACATGGGGTCAAGACTGGACTGGGGTAAGGGCATCACAGGACCATAGACACTCAGTCCCAACTCGTATCCCAATCCCAGGTCCGACCCTCTCAGTGGCTGATGGGGGCGGGGGCTCAAACACAACCCATGCCCTGCTCAGTCCGGACCCTGAAACCCTGCCAATGGGAGAGGTGTCCCGCCTAGCCACAGGCGAGTTCCTAGGAACCAAGGGGCTCCCAGGTCAACCGACAGTGGCTCCCCATGCTCCCTTAACGGCAGGTCCCAACTCCACTCTGAGCCAGAGATATGGCCCCGCCATTATCCCTCAGGAGTTGGTAGCTGAAAATGGGCTGTTTCAGCCCAAACTGAAATTAGCCTAAAAAACTCCAAAATTGACCCCTCGTCCGGACCCGCCAGAGGTAAAGACGAGGCAACTGACCCTATGCCCTTTGAGTACGAACTCCCTGGAGCCCTCACCCAACCTGGTTCCCTCTGAGGTCCCGGCATCAGGGCAGCACGGATGAGTCAAGTGGGGTCATGATGCCAAAATCACCAAAATTGGCGTCATTCCCATGCGTGGCTCGCCCGGCCAAGGTAAGGCCAATGGCTCACAGGGTAGGAGGAAGGACCTAGGACTTATATCTGAGTGTACAACTTGAATTTAGGTCCGGGCTCCCTATGGGCTTAGAGAAATGGGGCCGCCAATTGACCACACGGAAGGGGGAAATTGGGGTCCCAAAATTGGGTCATTTTGGCTGCTTGAAATGAGCCAAAATTCAGTGTGCCCCCAATAGTATATCTCCACGCCGGCTTGGAGATCGGATCCGCCATTCCATACGTGATCCACCGGGAGTCCAACGGAGACTCCCATGCCCTTGGCTCTCAAAGATCTCCATGCCACTCGGCGTGGTGACGATCCCAATTGGGTCCACAAATGCAAAAATGGCAAAATTGCCCATACTCAAATTGGCCTAGCGCCTTAACGAAGGCGGCTCCGCTTCGCCCACGTGGTGTGTGGACCATGGGGACCACCACCCATAACACCCATGTCATATGTGGTCCATTGGTCCATGCGTCCGGCGTGCACGAAGGTTAGAACATGGGGCACGGCGGGCAGCAAAAGTGGAAAAATGCTCAAAATGGCCAAAATTGCGCACACTCATGGTTAGGGCAAATGAGGCACATGCCCGACTCGGACCGGAGTGTGCCATAGGATTGGTATCAAGTCATATATGTCCAACATATCTTTGGGGCGTCGCCCAACTCCTCCGGTATTGGGAATGGCAGGGTCGCCAAGTGAGCCCATGATTTGGGATAGTCCCAAATCGCCAACATGGCGGCCGCGGTATGCCAAGCCCAAGAGGAGTTATTCGCCGGGTCCAAGATATGTTGGCTACCGAAGTATGTACCCTCATAACATACTTGGGTCATGATGTCAATTGAACGCAACGTTCAGATATACGCTCGCCACTTGACATCATGACGAGCCAAAAATGGCAAAATTGGCACAAAGACAAACCAAAGTGCCTTGAAAGGCACACAATTATATTATAATATCTTTGGCTTGGATCGTGCAATCAACTAATCCTTCTAAACACAATGACCTGACCCCAATGACCTTCGATCCCACATATGTGCTCCACTTGGGGCGCCTTGAAAGGTTACGAGCGCTGCTTCCCAAGTGGGCACATGAAAATATGGAAAATTGTAAAATACACACCTTGCTCCCAACGCATCGCTTCGGGATCACCACACAAGCTTCCCTTCACGAAGGTTAGGCTTGCAATTGACCGTAGGGAGTATGGAGAAGGGGCTTGCACAATTTGAGGTCCATTGGCGGGCTTGGCTTGGAGTAATGGACCCGCCAAATGGGCACGCAACACAACACAAGGCACATACTCCATATTGCCTAAAAAGGTGGCTCCCACCACGATATGTCATGCCCCTCCAAGGGCATAACTTTGTGTCAATCGGTCATAGGAACTCAAGGAGAGTTCCTATGCAACACCAACACTTGCGCGCTACACTCGAAAGCTATCTTAACGCACGCAATGTCATGGCCAAAGAGTTACAACGCAAACTCCACCATATTGACCATGATCCATTACACTAGCGCGCACGTGTGGAGACGCAGGGCATATTATGCTTCCTAAATTACGTCGGGAGTATTGTGAATACATCCCACGTTTCCTTATCGTAAATCCTCGCAAGCAACACGAGATATGACCTTCACAAGTGGCCTCACGAATCAACTTTGTTTTGCCCATAACTTTAAGACAAATGGAGGGCAGGATAAAAGGGAAGTTGATTCGTGCATACGGAAGCACGTAGGTCCACTCGAAAGAGGTCAAATCAAGTGCGGGGATGTCGAAGTCGAAAATCCGATTTCGACATCCTGAAAAATTCGGATTAGGGTTGCGAGTATTAATTATGAAAATTGCGGAAGCATCCATGCAGTTCCTGGCGACTTTGGAGCCTTCGTCGCGGATAACGTTAAAATTTCCATTATAAACAGTTAAACTGGCGGTTACGGTAAAGTCGCGAACCAACCGCCAGCAGTCAAAACAGTGAGTATCAGAACGGAAGCGTAATATTTGACGGAAACAATATGAAAATAAAACCCTGTTGATTCCTGATATTCTGATACACAAATCTCCGCTGGCGGTGCATCGGTTGCCGATGCGGGGCTTCACGGCACGGAACACGCCGTGCATGGGGTTAGTGGACCGGAGACCGGTTGTATGCCGTAACCTGGCCATGGGGTTCTGGGTACCGCTTCACCCCCCTCCTTAGAGCAAACCCTGGGCAGGCTCGATAATACCCACGCATGGCAGCGGGTACCCAGGACCACTTCCTGAAAGGGGGGGGGGGTGTCACATCCTCACTTCAGTAAGTCACAGTAAGATAGGTATCCCACAGTGGGATAGGTATGCTGCTGTAACAGCTCGTAGCACATGTATAGTATCAAGTGTCAAGTCCCGGGTCCTGGCGGCGATTGTTCGGCATCCAAAGGACCCGTTAACCCATACCAGGCGCACCGGGTGCCGGCTGCTACGGTCACCACCACAGTGGCAGTGGCATACACGGCCAACATAGGCGTCACACGACGGCCGAGGTGGCCCCACAAGTCGAGAGCGACCACAAAGATCCATCAGGCTACCCCAAGCTTCCCAAGGCCCGCCGACTGGGGAGAGTCCCCACGGGTCCTTCCTCGGGCGCACCATGTCCATATCCATACGACGCGAGTCCAGAGTGCCATAGTCGAACTCCTTACGAACCCCAAATCGTAAGGGAACTCCTCCTGAAGGGATCGGGCATCAAGGCCGTCTTTTCCCTCGCCCTACTACCACGAAGCGTGGCCATACATGAGGGAGTCCTCATGCAGTGTGGGCGGAGGCGTCGACTCCTCAAACCACCAGTTTCCCAGGCAGACTGACCGAGGTCAGGAGCACCGGAGGCCGCCATCCGAATGCAAGTGCGTCTGCAAATCGGTAGGCTCACACTGGGACTGACAGTGGCGGACCGCTGGGAGTGTAGTCAGGCAACTGGGCTTCCCGCCTGGCGCCATCAGGATCTCCACACATCACAGCGAATAGGGCAACACGGTATCACGGGCACTCAAACAGTAGAATCTGTAATCAAGTACTAGTCCAGGACGGACCAGGCTGTAAGGATATGTACACGGCGACTCAAGGCGCCTCTGTATCCCGATTCGTGGTGAAAAACAGTCCATCCCTCAGCGATGGGCTGATGACACTTAACATACAGATGCACATATCCCGGAGGGCAGAAAAACAAGCAACAATTTGGGTAAATAGGCGTGTAAACACACTCAGAACAGAGTGCCAAACCACGCCACGGTCAGGATAAGGCAAATGCAGGAGGATGGACAGGACAACGCCTGGGTTCAGGCATATATAGTCTCGAGACACACGTCGACTGGTCTGGATTCCGCAAATGCCATGGAATCAGACCACACACCAAAAAAATCGCAATGCCGATGACAGCGGCATCCGTTGCGCAACGTCGTATGGGCTCCAAGGCCCCAAGAGCCCAGAATTATGAAGGTCAGTCGCCCTACCTGGTTTCCCAAGGATTCAGCAGGGGGGGGAGTGACGAGTAGAAGAAGAGAGGGGCCATCCTCCTCTGGATACAGCAGGGGGGGGTATATGGCCACTCTGTCACCAAAAGATGGAAGAGAGCAAGCAAGTAAGGGACGATTCGTCGGCCTCACAAGCGCTCATAACACATCAGGGGAGAGCTCAGGGCGCTGATCAGGCACCCCTGGCTGCAATCGCCCGGGTGAGTGCTGCCAAGTCCGAAACGTGGATCTTGGTCTTGTTCTTGCGGATGTACTCCATGAAGGGAGTATTGACCCGCGGCACAAACGAGGAGACGGGTTCCCAGGTGTCGTGGGACGGCCCATAGCCTCGCCAACGAACCTTGAACTCCAGACCTCCGGGTGCCGAGGCCTTCGGACGCTGAGCCAGGATCTTCTCGACAGTGTAGTCGTCCTGCTCGGCATAGTCGTCGTCCGAATCGGCCTCATGTCTGGCGTAGTCCAGGGACACATGTCGGCCACGGAGGTCGGGTTCCCGCTCACGGAGTTGACTCTCGTGGCGCTCCCGGAACTGTCCGTGACCCACCTTGATGCGGTAGGTGTCCTCACCAATCCTGCGGACCACCTCGCCGGGTGTGAACCAGGTTTTGGTGCGGTGGGTGCCCATGGGGCGGGGTCTGATCACCCACACCGGGTCTCCCACCCTGAACTTCTGCGCTGTCGAGCTCGGGGCGGACTTCTGACGTTCAGCATGCTCCTTCTCAAGCTGCTGGCGGATGTCCCGCGCCGTTTGCTCTTGCCGCGCGAAGAACTCCTTGGCATCCATAGCCATGCCATCACCAGACAAGGGAAGTCCCCTACCCAGGGGGTCCCTGCCAAACAGAATCTGGTGAGGGGACAAACCGCCCGGAGTGGGGGTGTCATGATGGGCCTTCAGAGCAGGCCACATTTCCTCGAACCAGTTCCGCCGTGGATTGGTGATGTGGATCTTGCGCAGCTTCTCGAACAGCTGCCGTCCAGCCACTTCAGCACGGCCGTTAGACCGGCTGAGATAGGCGACGCTCTTGGCATGACGTATCCCCATGAGGGAACACATAGCCTTGAACCAGCCACCAGTAAACTGGGGCCCTCGGTCACTGCAAATGGTGCGGGGGATGTCAAAGACGGTCAGCCAATGACGAATCATCATGACTGCCACTTCTCTGGCGAGCAACCCCTTTTTGCGTGCCGGAACGGCTACAACGTAGCCGCTGTGGCGGTCCACACAGAGAACCACACAGTCAAAGGTCTCCTTGCCAATGTGCACTTCGGGCATGGAGAAGACGTCCATGGCCACGCTCTCCATGGGCTGGTCAGGAACCGGGGTCCATTGGGGTTCCCCCTTGACGTTCCGGTTGTCGGGATTGCAGGCCTGACAGACCGAGCAACCCTTCCTGACTTTCTTGATGGCGGTGTAGAGAACGATATGGTCGATCTCGAACCGACGCTGCATGTCAAGAGCTTGCTTCTTGACCCCTGGGTGCAGCATGTGGTGGTGCCAAGCTTCACACAGCTCGAGGACTCGGGACTCTGGGACTAGCAGCTTACCATTCCGGTAGAGCTTGCCATCTTCCTCAGTCAGCCCCTTTGGCCACTTCTGCCCGTCGTCAGGGTCGGTCACAGCCCTATACTCGGCCGCAAAGGCCTCAGACTTGGCGTAATCGTCGGTCCAGTCGTCCTGGAGGCAAGACTCTGGGAAGAGGTGCTTGTCGGACTCCACTCCCACAGGGGGTGCCGGACCGGGCCTTCCGCCCGCGGCACCCACAGGGGCGAGTACACTGACCGCTCTGCTCACCCTCGAAGCGAGGGGGGCACCTGCGGCCATGACGACGAAGCATTTGGCACCCTCCTCCTCCATCAGGCGCTCCATCTCAATGATCCTCTTGGCTTCAGCGGTCTCAGCCTCATCGCCATGGGCAGAGATATCCTGCATGCCCTTGCTGGCGGGATAGGCCCACCTACTGAGACAGTCCGCCACGGTGTTATCCTTTCCAGGAATATAAACAACCGTAAGGTCGAACTTGGCCAAGGTCTCGTGCCATCTTGCCCGTCGGGAGGCGGGACCTGAGGGGGTGTCCACGTGTTCCTTGTGCCACGACTGCAGACTCTGATGGTCGGTGCAGACGGTGACGGGATGGAGGGCTATGTACCCAGCCCATTTCCTGAGAGCCATGACGATGGCATACGCCTCCTTCTCACGGGGCGTCCACGTCCGTCTCTGGCCTTCCGCCAGGACTCGGCTCCAGAAGGCCACGGGCACGTGCCTTCCATCGTCAAGCACTTGCTCCAACACAGCCCCAATGGCGTAGTCGGAAGCGTCGGTGCGCAGGACGAACCCTCGGTCGGGATCCACGAGGTGCAGACCCACTGCGGATAGCAGCGCCTGCTTCATCCCCTCAAAGGCACGGTCGGACTCTTCAGTCCAGACCAGAGCCTTCTTGGACCCCTTCTTGGTCTCCTCTCGGTTGCCCTTGAGCATGGTCGTCATGGGGGCTGCATACTCGGCATACATTTTGATATACCCCGAGTAGTAGTTGCAGAACCCCAAGTACGCCCGTAGCTCAGAGACCGTTTTGGGCTTTTCCCAGTGCTCAATCGCAGCCACCTTGCCAGGTATGGGCTTTCGCTGCCCGTTCCCGACTACGTGGCCAGCGAAGACCACCTCGCTTACCGCGATGGTGGCCTTGTCACTGCTGCCCGTGAGTTTGTGCCGAACCAGAAGGTCCAGCACTCGAGTGACGTCCCTCTCGTGTGCCTCCAGGAGCTCCTCGTAGCTCATGCTGGGGTCCCCGGACGCGATGATCACGTCGTCCACGAAGGGGTCCGCACAGTCGCGCACCGGCTCAAGCAGGTTCTCCAGCATCCGCTGAAAAGCCGCATTGCCGTTGGTAACGCCCATAGGCATCACCTTCCACTGGAGAGGTCCAAGTGGGGTGCTCATGGCTGTGCAGGCACGGGACTCTTCGGTGAGAGGCATCTGATGATAACCATGTTTCAGGTCAATCACCGTGAAGATCCTCCGCCGGTGTTGCTTTTGCAGCATATCCTCAATGAGGGGCAGCGTATAGCTGTCGTGCTGCGTTTGGGCGTTTAGGCCGCGGTAGTCGACCACGAGCCGCCACTCACCGGCAACCTTCTTGGGGACGACGAAGCAAGGAGAGGCCCATTCGGAGTGGCACGGCTCAAGCCAGCCTCTCTGGATGAAGTCACGGAGGATCTTCTCCATGGCCTCTTTCCTCTCGCCCCTTAGGGCAAACTCCCGGTGACGATACACACGGGGGTCCTGCTTCAGTCGTATCTTGGCCTCGCCATACGGTCCACGCACCGGTGGGGGAAACACAGGCTTACCGCTGAAGAAGGTCTCGCCATACTTCTGCTTCAGCCTGGCCCTCAACGCCTGGATCTTGGGGCAGTCATCGGACTCCGCCTTGGCTTTTCCGGGCACTTGAACCACGGAGCTTACTTGAGGGGTAGCTACTCCGCTCACTTTCGGCTCAGGTGGTCTTCCCAGGTGGCCCAAAGGGCCATCTCTGGTTTTGCCTCGGAACAGATCGCCGTAGGTGGGTGGGTTACCGCCAGGCGGCTCGTCTTGGCTGGACATGTGATCCAGCACCCTCTGTACGAAGGTATCCCCGTCATAGGAACCAGAGACGATTGAGTCCACTTCCCACCAGGCTTTGTCCTGGCCTTTGCCCTCACGCTGGTTTCCCCAGTCGTGAAAGGGCTGATCCATATACCCCTGAACCAGATCCCACTCCTCTTCAGTGAGGGGGTCTTCGGAGTCCGATTCTTCGATGTCAACAGGGGGAACCGCAAAGCATTGCCGCCATGGCTCTGCTATGATGCGGTTGACACACACGAAGTCCGTGGTGTCGGCCTGATCAAGGCCCCCATCCACATAGTGGAATTCTGTTGGCCATCTCTGGGGCGGCATGGGCTGTCCCTTAGCGTCCTGATAGACACTCTCTCCAGCCGGTAGGACGACCTTGTTCAAGGTCATGTTGGTCAATGAGGCTACCCAATGTCGGGTACTTTCCTCCTCGGTGCATCCCATAGGAACAACCAGCACTGCCTTGGAGCGATCCTTGCGAATCTTCGCTGTCGCTCTTGGAATGTCCCAACGGGGGCAATGGATCCACATCAATCCCTGATGCGGACCCCAGTGCTTCTTCCACGCGGAGTCCTGGGCGCTCCAGTACTTCTCACATACCCGCAGATGGGCGGAGGTTCCTGAAGAGAACGCATCCAGGGCCAGATCCGACGCTCCCAGGTCCGCGACCACTCGGTTCGCCACTTCCGGCCTTACGCCGTACTCCTGGTTTGCTGGCCCAGTGGGCTCAGTGTCCAGCGCGGCCACTTCGAGCTGATTGCGTTCGGGGTGGATCCATTGGCATTCCACATGGTGCTCAGGTGACGAAAGCCACGAGAGTTGGTCGTCCTGGTACAGGGTCATGGAGGCCTGGGCCGGGAGGACGCCGGAGTCCGTCTCCATCATGAAGTCGTACCCGACGATCATGTCCCATTCCATCTCGGCCTCGTAGAAGCTACCGTGCAGGAGGATTTCCTTGCCGAGGTCTGGGCGGCTCAGCTCACGATGGTTCACGAACTGCAGCCCAATGGCCGCTTCCTTCGTGCCTCCCACCATGTACTGGCCGTTCGCCACCTTCAGCCTGACAGGTTTCCGACTGTTGGTAAGACACTCTGGCGGAAGCAGGCCAGCCTTGACCAAGCTGACTTGAGCTCCCGTGTCGACCAACACGTCGAAAACCTTTTCCACTTCCCCGCATAAGGCACGGACCTTAAGATGCAACTGCCGCTCGCGACCGACACGGCGCACGGCGTGCAAACTCAGGATCTCCGGCCGTTCCAGAAGCTCCACAAGCGACTGGTGCAGGTCGTGGACAATGGGCTCAGGCTGCCCATCTGCAGCATCCAGCTGCGGGCCGGGTGATCCTCCGATACTCTCGGATAGATCCTGTAGTACATCAAACACGTTCTTGGTCGCGAAGGACGGACGGGTGCAAGGGTTCGTGCCTTCACTTGCCCTCACCCCGCCTCCGCGACTGGGCGCCAGACCGGGCCTTCCGCCCGCGGCAGTCCCCTTGTGTTTACCGACTCCCGACAGGGATGGTTCGGCGCTTCCCACGTCACCATCCTGCGACCGCCCTAGCTGGGGCCCTTGGCTGCAGGGGCTCCGCTAGGGGGCGTCGGTTGTGGAAGAGGGGGTGTTCTCCTCGGCCTCAACGTCGTTGACGCCCTTCTTTCTTCCCCCTTTACCTCCTCCTTTACCCTTCTTGTCCTTGTCCTTGTTCTGGTCATTCTGGTTGTTCTCCTTGTTCTTGTTGTCCGACCTGGGGACCCAGTTCCGCTTGATCTCCTGGATCTCCTTGGCCAACTCGGTTCCCACCGACGACATCAGCTTGGCCAGCTCGTCCTTGTCCACCTCCATCTTGGTTTCCCGGATACCCGCGGGCGCACGCTTCTTCGACCCGTGCGCCTTCTTGTAAGCCTCCGTGTCGGCCTTGTGGACGGGGCATGTTCGGTGGTCATGGTTGAAGCCTTTCTTCCTCCCATAACACACGAAACAGCCCTGCGGGTGAGCTCGTACGAACTCCCCAAAGGACAGCGGAGGGTCGCCAATACGGCGAGGGTCCCTCTTCTCCTGCTTCTTCCAACCTGGCTGCAGGGGCTTCCAGTTTGCTGGCTTGGTCCCCGCGCTCAGGTTCTTGGCCACGAAGGCACACACGGCCATTTCGGCGGGCTCATCGTCGTCGTCATCGTCGACGAGAGTCTCATCGCCGCCGGCTCCCGCTGGGTCCATGGCAGATTCCCCGCCAGGCCCCTCGCCAACGTAGTTGACGTCGCGGTCGCCGGGCCTCAACCCGCGGGTGTGGTGGAGGTTTCGGTACTCCTTGAGTACTTCCTCGCCAACCCACTCCAGGATCTCGTCGCAGCTCATCCGCGCCGGGATGGGCTGCAGACGGATGGTCTGGCCGCTCAACTCACAGTCGTCAAGGCGCCAAATCGCGGTCTTCTCGCGATCGCCCGAGACGGTGATGAGAAGAGCGTTCCGCAGGGAGTGCCGTTTGACATCCCGGGCCACGTTCTTCTTCGCCCAACTCACCACGTTCGTATGATACTCCTTGGGGAGCATCATCTTGACCGTGTGGTTGGACTTGGCCCTCTTGGATTCCTCCTTGGTGACCCTCTTGATCCATGCTTCCGGTAGCATGGAGAGCAGGCGAGCCTGCTCGTCACCCTCGTTCCAATCCTCCACGTTGCGGCGGAAGAGGGTGTATTTCCCTCGGAAGTCCCGCCACTCTCGTAGGCGGATCTCCCGTCCATCATGCTCAAGCTTGATGGACTTCCAGCGCTTGGCAGCCACCTGCGGAGCGTCCACCCGCTCCTGCTCGTTGAGCCACTTCTTGGCGTCCTTGAGGGTCTTGATTTTCCCCTCCTTGGTCGCCACGAAGTATAGCTCGCCGAGCACTTCCGGCAGGCGGTACCTGAACCGTTTGAAGACATATCTCTCCGCATCCGCGGGAGGTTGGTCTTCAGTGACGGCCAGCCCCCAATCGTCCAGCTTCTCCAGGAAGCGGTCGAGGTTGAGGGGGTTGCCATCGTACATGGGGGGCTTGATGTCCTTCAAGTCTTCCCACACGGCGGCGTCCGCGGCCTTAGAGACCATGAACGCCGGCCGCGAGGTCGACCGAGGTTCCCATCGGCCTCGCCCACGGACTCCCACGGCCGCCACGTCCATCTCCTCCATGGAATCCCTGTGGCTACGCCGCGGTTCCTCCACGTACGCTGAACCGAAATGTTCACGCCGTACTGCATCCATGTACGCATCCTCATCACGGCGCCGGCGGCTGCGTTCAGCGGCCTCCCGTCGTACACCACGCGGCGGGCTGATGTCGAACTCCTCCAGGTCCAGGTCCAGGTCCAGGTCCTCACCTTCGCCGACATCCCAATCCACGTCTCCTCTGGGGACCTCATCCCTGAGTCCACCATAACGTCCTCCAGCCCTGGGGATTGGCGCCGGGGCTGGTGGCGGGCGTCGGGGGCGTACAGGCGTCCGCGGTGGGGCACGGCGGTTGTGGTAGTCCGCGCTGAGCCACTCATCGCGCCATTCCTCACTGCCACTGCCGGGCGGCACGCGTTCGTTGCGGCGGCCCGCGCTGTGGTGAGAGGGGGCGGAGAGAGAGGGGGCACTGGCGCTGGGGCGACTCCTGGGGGCTCCGCCGGGGGCGTGGGGTCTGCCTGGACCTGGTCCCGGTCCCCAGTCGTCGTCCGACGAGCCTGACTCCAGGGGTGGGTGGTCGCTGCTGACTCTCCCACGGGCTTCCAGCGCATCCAGCCTCTCCTGCAGGCCGCTGACGACGTTGGTCAGCGACTTGGTCTCGGCTCTGGCGATGTCCAGGTCCTTCTGCGCGCGCGCGGCGACCGTGGAGATGCGAGCCATCTCGCTCTTGCCCGTGTCTACCTCCAGCTCGAGCAACTGGACTCTCCTGCGGAGGTAGACAATCCACCACCAGGTGGCATCCGGGTCGCCGTTCCCCGGTGGGTCGTCGGGGTCCCCAGGGGGTCCTCCAGGAGGGCCTCCGCCGGGTCCGCCCGGTCCAGGGGGTCCTCCCCCGCCCGGTGGTCCGCCTCCAGGGGGTCCACCTGGTGGGCGTCCTCCAGGGGGTCCTGAAGGTCCTCCGCCAGGGGGTCCCGGTGGGTCTCCGCCCGGTCGCCTCGGTGGGTCCGAGGATGGGCGCGTGATGCCGAACTCCATGTCGTCATCTTCGTCCATGTCGCCCCACCTGGGCGTCTCGGTCACGGAGGACTCGGAGCTCCGGTAGGGAGGAGGGGGATCCTCATCCTCACCTTCCATGGGGACGTCTCCGCCACCTTCGCCCGTCCAAGCCACCACTTGGCGATGTCGACGGCCTCGTTCATCCCCGTCACTGGCGGTGAAGAAGGGGTCACTGTCATGGGGGTGCCCACCCGCTGGCCTCCGCGGCCTCTCGGGGGTCTTCCCCTTGCCCCTCCTCCGTCGACGGGCGGTGGTGCTACCGCTCCCACTGCTGCCCGTGTCCGCCTCATCCAGCTTCATCCTGGAGGAGGCGTCCCCTTCGAAAAGCCTTCGAAGGGTCTCCACTCGCGATCCTCCCGGGGGAGTCTCGTGGCGGAGTTTGGCCTCTGCCTCCTCCATTGCGGCGGCGGTGGCTGCGGCAGCTCGCGCTTCGGCCTCTTCCCGAGCACGAGCCGCCTCGGCTTCCCGGGCCTGCAGCAGCTGCGCCTTCTGCGCCTCCAACGCCGCCAGCTCCGCCTCCGTCTTGGCCTTCTCCTCAGCGACCTTCCGTCGCGCGGCTTCGATGGCTTCCTTCTTGGCGGCGTCCTCCTGGGCCTTAGCCGTCGCTGCGGCATGGGCCCTTTCCTCCGCCTCCTTCTTTGCCCTCTCTTGGGCAAGCGCCTCCCCCAGCGCCTTCACTTCGGCCTCCTTGCAGGCAATGGCCTCCTGCGTCAGGCGGGCTTCCTCGTCGGCTGCCGCCAACTCACCGTTGACCTGGGCAGTTGCTGCGCTGTGGGCGGCTACGGCCGTGAGACCAGCCGCGATGGCCGCCACGGTCTGGGTGTGGATGGCCATGCCATGTGCCCACTGCGCAGCTTCCTCCTGGGCGATGCCGGCGGCGCCCTCCACAGCAGCGCTGTACTGCTTGGCCCGTTGCCGGGCAACCCGACGGTTGCAGGGCACCCCACAGGCGCGCTCACAGGCGCGCGCCACGTCCCTTTCGGGAGCGACGCTGCTGCTGGAGCTGGCCTGGTCGGCCGGCGTCCTCCCGCGGTGGGCCCACTCGATGTCGCTGCTGGGGCCTGCTGAGGCCTGCCGGGCCTTCAGGAGCAGCGAACGGGGCTTGGCCTGGGTCTGCTTGGCGACTTGGATGTAGTCGCCAAGGGTGGTGGAGCCGGGGTGGCGTCCACCATTGGGCCGTTGGGGACTGGGGGCTGGGGTTCCGCCCTTGGCGCCTTGGGCGGCTTCGGCAGCCAGGGACTCCTGGTACTCCCGCCACCTCCGGTCCCTCTTCCTGTCCCCGGCGGACCGCTTCTCCGTCCCCGGAGACGCGCTGCTGCTGCCCTGCAGCCTGCGCTCGCTCCCCGGTTCCGGGAACTTCCTCTCGATCACGTCCCACAGGGAGACGTTGATCGAGGCGCCCGACGGGTAGGCGTTGGGGTCCTCGTCCTCCTCAATCCCGTCGGGGCGCAGCCCTTCCCCGGGCCTGTCCGGCCGGGTCCATGCCCTCCATCCTCGTCCTCCTCAATCGCGTCGGGGCGCAGCCCTTCCCCGGGCCTGTCCGGCCGGGTCCATGCCCTCCAGCGCCTCTGCTGGTGGCGGTACTCGTACCCCTCCGCCCGCAGCCAGTCCTCCACGGCCTGCAGGCGGTCGGGGGCGATGTCCGTGCGGAGCTCGAAGCTCCTGGGCATGCCCCCTTCGCACTGGGGGTTGCTGTGGCGGTAATGCTGGTCCCAAACCAACCCATGCAGCAGGCGTGCCACATGGGGGTGGGGCCGCGGCCACGTCCTGCCCGCTTCCTGCCAATTCACCATGGCAGCGGGGGCGTAGATGATCTTGAAGTCCTTGATGTGCACTCGTTCAACTCAACGAACTGGTTGTGGTTGTTGAGGAGGGTGCTGCAGCACTGGATTGGAAGTGCGGCTGGTGCTGGTCAGCCGGTGGTTGTGGAGGTGGTTGACGCGGCCTTGCTGGTCGGCCGTTGGGACTCCGGGTCGGCCGATGGGGCTGATGCAGGAGTCCTGGTCTGTGCACCTCTTCCACGGGCGCTGCGCGGTCAGGGCGAAGCACTGGACGGCGCTGCGGGCTCCGTGACGAACTCGGCGCTGTCGCTGAGTGGCGCTGCGAGCCGCTGCGCTGCGCTGCGGGACGCTGCGCTGCGCTGCGAGCTGCGAGCTGCGCCGCGCTGCTGCGACGCGCTGCTCGGGGTTGGTGGCCCCGAGTGGCACGCGAGGGTTGGGTAACCCCGCGGCGGTGAAACGCTTTTGACGCGTTCCCGTGGGGGGCCGGCCACGGGACGCTGCGGTGGACACACGCAAGTGAGCAGGCAGGCAAAGCACTACGCTCACAAGGGCATCAATGCGTTGTCATGTGACAAAGCGTTTCAGAATCCTTGCCACTCTGCAAAGAGGGAACGAAAGTATGTACAGCAACACATCAGGATATGTACACATGGGGTTAAGACTGGACTGGGGTAAGGGCATCACAGGATCATAGACACTCAGTCCCAACTCGTATCCCAATCCCAGGTCCGACCCTCTCAGTGGCTGATGGGGGCGGGGGCTCAAACACAACCCATGCCCTGCTCAGTCCGGACCCTGAAACCCTGCCAATGGGAGAGGTGTCCCGCCTAGCCACAGGCGAGTTCCTGAAAACCAAGGGGCTCCCAGGTCAACCGACAGTGGCTCCCCATGCTCCCTTAACGGCAGGTCCCAACTCCACTCTGAGCCAGAGATATGGCCCCGCCATTATCCCTCAGGAGTTGGTAGCTGAAAATGGGCTGTTTCAGCCCAAACTGAAATTAGCCTAAAAAACTCCAAAATTGACCCCTCGTCCGGACCCGCCAGAGGTAGGGACGAGGCAACTGACCCTATGCCCTTTGAGTACGAACTCCATGGAGCCCTCACCCAACCTGGTTCCCTCTGAGGTCCCGGCATCAGGGCAGCACGGATGAGTCAAGTGGGGTCATGATGCCAAAATCACCAAAATTGGCGTCATTCCCATGCGTGGCTCGCCCGGCCAAGGTAAGGCCAATGGCTCACAGGGTAGGAGGCAGGACCTAGGACTTATATCTGAGTGTACAACTTGAATTTAGGTCCGGGCTTTCTATGGGCTTAGAGAAATGGGGCCGCCAATTGACCACACGGAAGGGGGAAATTGGGGTCCCAAAATTGGGTCATTTTGGCTGCTTGAAATGAGCCAAAATTCAGTGTGCTCCCAATAGTATATCTCCACGCCGGCTTGGAGATCGGATCCGCCATTCCATACGTGATCCACCGGGAGTCCAACGGAGACTCCCATGCCCTTGGCTCTCAAAGATCTCCATGCCACTCGGCGTGGTGACGATCCCAATTGGGTCCACAAATGCAAAAATGGCAAAATTGCCCATACTCAAATTGGCCTAGCGCCTTAACGAAGGCGGCTCCGCTTCGCCCACGTGGTGTGTGGACCATGGGGACCACCACCCATAACACCCATGTCATATGTGGTCCATTGGTCCATGCGTCCGGCGTGCACGAAGGTTAGAACATGGGGCACGGCGGGCAGCAAAAGTGGAAAAATGCTCAAAATGGCCAAAATTGCGCACACTCATGGTTAGGGCAAATGAGGCACATGCCCGACTCGGACCGGAGTGTGCCATAGGATTGGTATCAAGTCATATATGTCCAACATATCTTTGGGGCGTCGCCCAACTCCTCCGGTATTGGGAATGGCAGGGTCGCCAAGTGAGCCCATGATTTGGGATAGTCCCAAATCGCCAACATGGCGGCCGCGGTATGCCAAGCCCAAGAGGAGTTATTCGCCGGGTCCAAGATATGTTGGCTACCGAAGTATGTACCCTCATAACATACTTGGGTCATGATGTCAATTGAACGCAACGTTGAGATATACGCTCGCCACTTGACATCATGACGAGCCAAAAATGGCAAAATTGGCACAAAGACAAACCAAAGTGCCTTGAAAGGCACACAATTATATTATAATATCTTTGGCTTGGATCGTGCAATCAACTAATCCTTCTAAACACAATGACTTGACCCCAATGACCTTCGATCCCACATATGTGCTCCACTTGGGGCGCCTTGAAAGGTTACGAGCGCTGCTTCCCAAGTGGGCACATGAAAATATGGAAAATTGTAAAATACACACCTTGCTCCCAACGCATCGCTTCGGGATCACCACACAAGCTTCCCTTCACGAAGGTTAGGCTTGCAATTGACCGTAGGGAGTGTGGAGAAAGGGCTTGCACAATTTGAGGTCCATTGGCGGGCTTGGCTTGGAGTAATGGACCCGCCAAATGGGCACGCAACACAACACAAGGCACATACTCCATATTGCCTAAAAAGGTGGCTCCCACCACGATATGTCATGCCCCTCCAAGGGCATAACTTTGTGTCAATCGGTCATAGGAACTCAAGGAGAGTTCCTATGCAACACCAACACTTGCGCGCTACACTCGAAAGCTATCTTAACGCACGCAATGTCATGGCCAAAGAGTTACAACGCAAACTCCACCATATTGACCATGATCCATTACACTAGCGCGCACGTGTGGAGACGCAGGGCATATTATGCTTCCTAAATTACGTCGGGAGTATTGTGAATACATCCCACGTTTCCTTATCGTAAATCCTCGCAAGCAACACGAGATATGACCTTCACAAGTGGCCTCACGAATCAACTTTGTTTTGCCCATAACTTTAAGACAAATGGAGGGCAGGATAAAAGGGAAGTTGATTCGTGCATACGGAAGCACGTAGGTCCACTCGAAAGAGGTCAAATCAAGTGCGGGGATGTCGAAGTCGAAAATCCGATTTCGACATCCTGAAAAATTCGGATTAGGGTTGCGAGTATTAATTATGAAAATTGCGGAAGCATCCATGCAGTTCCTGGCGACTTTGGAGCCTTCGTCGCGGATAACGTTAAAATTTCCATTATAAACAGTTAAACTGGCGGTTACGGTAAAGTCGCGAACCAACCGCCAGCAGTCAAAACAGTGAGTATCAGAACGGAAGCGTAATATTTGACGGAAACAATATGAAAATAAAACCCTGTTGATTCCTGATATTCTGATACACAAATCTCCGCTGGCGGTGCATCGGTTGCCGATGCGGGGCTTCACGGCACGGAACACGCCGTGCATGGGGTTAGTGGACCGGAGACCGGTTGTATGCCGTAACCTGGCCATGGGGTTCTGGGTACCGCTTCAGTAGGATGACTCTGGAGTCAAAACACACTTCGTTCCTCAAATTGAAGAATCAGACCTCTCCCAAAGTGTGGCCATGGAAGCGTCAACTCGCAAGGACTGTTTTGAGAGAACAAAACTCCATCTACGGAGGTACTCATTTTGCAATAATCCCCCTCGAATGTCCTTCTATCGTGTGATTTTTTGGAGCTTTGGAAATTTGATTGCTTGTAGGATGACTCTGGAGTCAAAACACACTTCGTTCCCCAAATTGAAGAATCAGACCTCTCCCAAAGTGTGGCCATGGAAGCGTCAACTCGCAAGGAGTGTTTTGAGAGAAAAAAACTCCATCCGCGGAGGTACTCATTTTGTAATAATCGCCTTCAAACGTTCCGAGACCGTGTGATTATTTGGAGCTTTGGTAATTCGATTGCTTGTAGGATGACTCTGGAGTCAATACACACTTCGTTCCTCAAATTGAAGAAGCAGACCTCTCCCAAAGTGTGGCCATGCAAACGTCAACTCGCAAGGAGTGTTTTGAGAGAAAAAAACAGTATCCGCGGAGAGTACTCATTTTGCAATAATCCCCCTCGGACGACCTGAGATTGTGTGATTATTTGGAGCTCTGCAAATGTGATTGCTTGTACGATGACTATGGGGTCAAAACACACTTCGTTCCTCAAATTGACGAATCAGACCTCTCCCAAAGTGTGCCCATGGAAGCGTCAACTCGCAAGGAGCAATTTGAGAGGAAAAAACTCCATCCGCGGAGGTACTCATTTTGCAATAATCCCCCTCAAACGTCCGGAGATCCGGTGACCCTTTGGAGCTTTGGAAATTTGATTGCTTGTAGGATGACTATGGGGTCAAAACACACTTCGATCCTCAAATTGAAGAATCAGACCTCTCCCAAAGTGTGGCCATGGAAGCGTCAACTCGCAAGGAGCGTTTTGAGAGAAAAAAACTCCATCCGCGGAGGTACTCATTTTGCAATAAACCTCTTCCAACGTTCTAAGACCGGGTGATTATTTGGAGCTTTGGAAATTTGATTGCTTGTACGATGACTATGGGGTCAAAACACACTTCGTTCCCCAAATTGAAGAATCACACCCTTTCCAAAGTGTGCCCATGGAAGCGTCAACTCGCAAGGAGCGATTTGAGAGGAAAAAACTTCATCCGCGGAGGTACTCATTTTGCAATAATCCCCTTCAAACGTCCGGAGATCCGGCGATTATTTGGAGCTTTGGAAATTCCATTGCTTGTACGATGACTATGGGCTCAAAACACACTTCGTTCCCCAAATTGAAGAGTCAATCCCCGCTCAAAGTGTGCCCCTGGAAGCGTCAACTCGCAAGGAGCGTTTTGGAGAAAAAAAACTCCATCCGCGGAGGTACTCATTTTGCAATAATCCCCTTCAAACGTCCCGAGACCGGGTGATTATTTGGAGCTTTCGAAATTTGATTGCTTGTACGATGACTATGGGGTCAAAACACACTTCTTTCCCCAAATTGAAGAATCAGACCTCTCCCAAAGTGTGGCCATGGAAGCGTCCACTCGCAAGGAGTGGTTTGAGAGGAAAAAACTCCATCCGCGGAGGTACTCATTTTGCAATAATCCCCTTCAAACGTCCGGAGATCCGGTGATTATTTGGAGCTTTGGAACTTTGATTGCTTGCACGATGACTATGGGGCCAAAACGCACTTCGTTCCCCAAATTGAAGAATCATACCTCTCCCAAAGTGTGCCCCTGGAAGCGTCAACTCGCAAGAAGCGATTTGAGAGGAAAAAACTCCATCCGCGGACGTACTCATTTTGTAATAATCCCCTTCAAACGTGCGGAGATCGTGTGATTATTCGGAGCTTTGGAAATTTGATTGCTTGTACCATGACTATGGGGTCCAAACACACTTCGTTCCCCAAATTAAAGAGTCAGACCCCGCTCAAAGTGTGCCCCCGGAAGCGTCAACTCGCAAGGAGCGTTTTGGGAAAACAAAACTCCATCCGCGGAGGTACTCGTTTTGTAATAAATGCCTTCAAACGTGCGGAGATCAAGTGATTTTTTGGAGCTTTGGAATTTGATTGCTTGTACGATGACTATGGGATCAAAACACACTTCGTTCCCCAAATTGCAGAGTCAGACCCCGCTCAAAGTGTGCCCCTGGAAGCGTCCATTCGCAAGCAGTGTTTTGAGAGAAAAAAACTGCATCCGCGGAGGTACTCATTTTGCAATAATCCCCTTCAAACGTCCCGAGCCCGGATGATTATTTGGAGCTTTCGAAATTGGATTGCTTGTAGAATGACTCTGGGGTCAAAACACACTTCGTTCCCCTAATTGAAGAATCAGACCTCTCCCAAAGTGTGGCCATGGAGGCGTCAACTCGCAAGGAGTGTTTTGAGGGAAAGAAACTACATCCGCGGAGGTACTCATTTTGCAATAATCCCCCTCAAACGTCCGGAGATCGTGTGATTATTTGGAGCTTGGGAAATTTGATTGCTTGTACGATGACCATGGGGTCAAAACACAGTTCGTTCCCCAAATGGAAGAGTCAGACCCCGCTCAAAGTGTGCCCATGGAAGCGTCCACTCGCAAGGAGTGTTTTGAGAGAAAAAAACTCCATCCGCGGAGGTACTCATTTTGCAATAATCCCCTTCAAACGTCCGGAGATCCGGTGATTATTTGGAGCTTTGGAAATTTGATTGCTTGTAGGATGACTCTGGAGTCAAAACACACTTCGTTCCCCAAATTGAAGAATCAGACCTCTCCCAAAGTGTGGCCATGGAAGCGTCAACTCGCAAGGAGTGTTTTGAGAGAAAAAATCTCCATCCGCGGAGGTACCCATTTTGTAATAATCCCCTTCAAACGTTCTGAGACCGTGTGATTATTTGGAGCTTTGGAAATTCGATTGCTTGTAGGACGACTCTGGAGTCAAAACACACTTTGTTCCTCAAATTGAAGAAGCAGACCTCTCCCAAAGTGTGGCCATGCAAACGTCAACTCCCAAGGAGTGTTTTGAGAGAAAAAAACATTATCCGCGGAAAGTACTCATTTTGCAATAATCCCCCTCGGACGTCCTGAGATTGTGTGATTATTTGGAGCTCTGGAAATGTGATTGCTTGTACGATGACTATGGGGTCAAAACACACTTCGTTCCTCAAGTTGACGAATCAGACCTCTCCCAAAGTGTGCCCCTGGAAGCGTCAACTCGCAAGGAGCGATTTGAGAGGAAAAAACTCCATCCGCGGAGGTACTCATTTTGCAATAATCCCCTTCAAACGTCCAGAGATCCGGTGATTACTTGGAGCTTTGGAAATTTGATTGCTTGTACGATGACTATGGGTTCAAAACACACTTCGTTCCTCGAATTCAAGAATCCGACCTCTCCCAAAGTGTGCCCATGGAAGCGTCAACTCGCAAGGAGCGATTTGAGAGAAAAAAACTCCATCCGCGGAGGTACTTACTTTGCAATAATCCCCTTCAAACGTCCAGAGATCCGGTGATTACTTGGAGCTTTGGAAATTTGATTGCTTGTACGATGACTATGGGGTCAAAACACACTTTCTTCCCCAAATTGAAGAGTCAGACCCTGCTCAAAGTGTGCCCCTGGAAGCGTCAACTCGCAAGGAGCGTTTTGGGACAAAAAAACTCCATCCGCGGAGGGACTCGTTTTGCAATAATTCCCTTCAAACGTCCCGAGACAGTGTGATTATTTGGACCTTTGGAAATTTGATTGCTTGTAGGACGACTCTGGAGTCAAAACACACTTCGTTCCTCAAATTGAACAATCAGACCTCTCCCAAAGTGTGGCCATGGAAGCGTCAACTCGCAAGGAGCGTTTTGTGAGAAAAAAACTCCATCCGCGGAGGTACTCATTTTGCAATAAACCTCTTCCAACGTTCTGAGACCGGGTGATTATTTGGAGCTTTGGAAATTTGATTGCTTGTACGATGATCATGGGGTCAAAACACACTTCGTTCCCCAAATTCAAGAATCACACTCTATCCAAAGTGTGCCCATGGAAGCATCAACTCGCAAGGAGCGATTTGAGAGGAAAAAACTCCATCCGCGGAGGTACTCATTTTGCAATAATCCCCTTCAAACGTCCGGAGATCCGGTGATTATTTGGAGTCTTGGAAATTTGATTGCTTGTACGATGACTTTTGGCTCAAAACACACTTCGTTCCCCAAATTGAAGAGTCAAACCCCGCTCAAAGTGTGCCCCTGGAAGCGTCAACTCGCAAGGAGCGTTTTGGAGAAAACTTCATCTGCGGAGGTACTCATTTTGCAATAAACCCCTTCAAACGTCCGGAGACCGGGTGCTTATTTGGAGCTTTCGAAATTTGATTGCTTGTACGATGACTATGGGGTCAAAACACACTTCGTTCCCCAAATTGAAGATTCAGACCTCTCCCAAAGTTCGGCCATGGAAGCGTCCATTCGCAAGGAGTGTTTTGAGAGAAAAAAACTCCATCCGCGGAGGTACTCATTTTGCAATAATCTCCCTCAAATGTCCGGAGATCGTGTGATCATTTGGAGCTTTGAAATTTGATTGCTTGTACGATGACTATGGGCTCAAAACACACTTCGTTCCCCAAATTGAAGAGTCAGACCCCGCTCAAAGTGTGCCCCTGGAAGCGTCAACTCGCATGGAGCGTTTTGGAGAAAGCTTCATCCGCGGAGGTACTCATTTTGCAATAAACCCCTTCAAACGTCCCGAGACCGGGTGATTATTTGGAGCTTTCGAAATTTGATTGCTTGTACGATGACTATGGGGTCAAAACACACTTCGTTCCCCAAATTGAAGATTCAGACCTCTCCCAAAGTTCGGCCATGGAAGCGTCCATTCGCAAGGAGTGTTTTGAGAGAAAAAAACTCCATCCGCGGAGGTACTCATTTTGCAATAATCTCCCTCAAACGTCCGGAGATCGTGTGATTATTTGGAGCTTTGGAAATTTGATTGCTTGTACGATGACTATGGGCTCAAAACACACTTCGTTCCCCAAATAGAAGAATCAGACCCCGCTCAAAGTGTGCCCCTTGGAAGCGTCCACTCGCAAGGAGTGTTCTGAGAGGAAAAAACTCCATCCGTGGAGGTACTCATTTTGCAATAATCCCCTTCAAACGTCCGGAGATCCGGTGATTATTTGGAGCTTTGGAACTTTAATTGCTTGCACGATGACTATCCCGCCAAAACGCACTTCGTTCCCCAAATTGAAGAATCATACCTCTCCCAAAGTGTGCCCCTGGAAGCGTCAACTCGCAAGGAGCGATTTGAGAGGAAAAAACTCCATCCGCGGACGTACTCATTTTGTAATAATCCCTTTCAAACGTGCGGAGATCGTGTGATTATTTGGAGCTTTGGAAATTTGATTGCTTGTACGATGACTATGGGGTCCAAACACCCAAATTAAAGAGTCAGACCCCGCTCAAAGTGTGCCCCTGGAAGCGTCAACTCGCAAGAAGCGTTTTGGGGAAAAAAAACTCCATCCGCGGAGGTACTCGTTTTGTAATAAATGCCTTCAAACGTGCGGAGATCAAGTGATTTTTTGGAGCTTTGGAAATTTGTTTGCTTGTACGATGACTATGGGGTCAAAACACACTTCGTTCCCCCAATTGCAGAGTCAGACCCCGCTCAAAGTGTGCCCCTGGAAGCGTCCATTCGCAAGGAGTGTTTTGAGAGAAAAAAACTCCATCCGCGGAGGTACTCATTTTGCAATAATCCCCCTCGAACGTCTTGAGATCGTGTGATTATTTGGAGCTTTGGAAATTTGATTGCTTGTACGATGACTATGGGGCCAAAACGCACTTTGTTCCCCAAATTGAAGAATCAGACCTCTCTCAAAGTGTGCCCCTGGAAGCGTCAACTCGCAAGGAGCGATTTGAGAGGAAAAAACTCCATCCGCGGAGGTACTCATTTTGTAATAATCCCCTTGAAACGTGCGGAGATCGCGTGATTATTTGGAGCTTTGGAAATTTGATTGCTTTTACGATGACTATGGGGTCAAAACACACTTCGTTCCCCAAATTGAAGAGTCAGACCCCGCTCAAAGTGTGCCCCTGGAAGCGTCCATTCGCAAGGAGTGTTTTGAGAGAAAAAAACTCCATCCGCGGAGGTACTCGTTTTGTAATAAACCCCTTCAAACGTGAGGAGATCAAGTGATTTTTTGGAGCTTTGGAAATTTGATTGCTTGTAGGATGACTCTGGAGTCAAAACACACTTAGTTCCCGAAATTGCAGAGTCAGACCCCGCTCAAAGTGTGCCCCTGGAAGTGGCCATTCGCAAGGAGTGTTTTGAGAGAAAAAAAATCCATCCGCGGAGGTACTCATTTTGCAATAAACCCCTTCAAACGTCCCGAGACCGGGTGATTATTTGAAACTTTAGAAAATTTGATTGCTTGTAGGATGACTCTGGGGTCGAAACACACTTCGTTCCCCGAATTGAAGAAGCAGACCTCTCCCAAAGTGTGGCCATGGAAGCGTCAACTCGCAAGGAGTGTTTTGAGAGAAAAAAACCCCATCCGCGGAGGTAGTCATTTTGCAATAATCCCCCTCGAATGTCTTGAGATCGTTTGATTATTTGGAGCTTTGGAAATTTGATTGCTTGTACGATGACTATGGGGTCAAAACACAGTTCGTTCCCCAAATGGATGAGACAGACCCCGCTCAAAGTGTGCCCATGGAAGCGTCCACTCGCAAGGAGTGTTTTGGGAGAAAAAAACCCCATCCGCGAAGGTACTCGTTTTGCAATAATCCCCTTCAAACGTCCCGAGACCGTGTGATTATTTGGAGCTTTGGAAATTTGTTTGCTTGTACGATGACTCTGGGGTCAAAACACACTTCGTTCCCCAAATGGAAGAGTCAGACCCCGCTCAAAGTGTGCCCCCGGAAGCGTCAACGCGCAGGGAGCGTTTTGGGAGAAAAAAACTCCATCCGCGGAGGGACTCGTTTTGCAATAATCCCCTTCAAACGTCCGGAGATCCGGTGATTATTTGGAGTTTTGGACCTTTGATTGCTTGCACGATGACTATGGGGCCAAAACGCACTTCGTTCCCCAAATTGAAGAAGCAGACCTCTCCCAAAGTGTGGCCATGGAAGCGTCAACTCGCAAGGAGTGTTTTGAGAGAAAAAAACCCCATCCGCGGAGGTAGTCCTTTTGCAATAGTCCCCCTCGAACGTCTTGAGATCGTGCGATTATTTGGAGCTTTGGAAATTTGATTGCTTGTACGATGACTCTGGAGTCAAAACACAGTTCGTTCCCCAAATGGAAGAGTCAGACCCCGCTCAAAGTGTGCCCATTGAAGCGTCCACTCGCAAGGAGTGTTTTGAGAGAAAAATACTCCATCTGCGAAGGTACTCATTTTGCAATAATCCCCTTCAAACGTCCCGAGACCGGGTGATTATTTGGAGCTTTGGAAATTTGATTGCTTGTAGGATGACTCTGCGGTCAAAACACAGTTCGTTCCCCAAATGGAAGAGTCAGACCCCGCTCAAAGTGTGCCCATTGAAGCGTCCACTCGCAAGGAGTGTTTTGAGAGAAAAAAACCCCATCCGCGGAGGTACTCATTTTGCAATAGTCCCCCTCAAACGTCCGGAGATCGTGTGATTATATGGAGCTTTGGAAATTTGATTGCTTGTACGATGACTCTGGGGTCAAAACACACTTCGTTCCCCAAATTGAAGAGTCAGACCCCGCTCAAAGTGTGCCCATGGAAGCGTGAACTCGCAGGGAGCGTTTTGGGAGAAAAAAACTCCATCCGCGAAGGTACTCGTTTTGCATTAATCCCCTTCAAACGTCCCGAGACCGTGTGATTATTTGGAGCTTTGGAAATTTGATTGCTTGTACGATGACTCTGGGGTCAAAACACACTTCGTTCCCCAAATTGAAGAGTCAGACCCCGCTCAAAGTGTGCCCCCGGAAGCGTCAACTCGCAAGGAGCGTTTTGGGAGAAAAAAACTCCATCCGCGGAGGGACTCGTTTTGCAATAATCCCCTTCAAACGTCCCAAGACCGTGTGATTATTTGGAGCTTTGGAAATTTGATTGCTTGTACGATGACTATGGGGTCCAAACACACTTCGTTCCCCAAATGGAAGAGTCAGACCCTGCTCAAAGTGTGCCCATGGAGGCGTCAACTTGCAAGGAACGTTTTGGGAGAAACAAACTCCACCCGCGGAGGTACTCGTTTTGCAATAATCCCCTTCAAACGTCCCGAGACCGTGTGATTATTTGGAGCTTTGGAAATTTGGTTGCTTGTACGATGACTCTGGGGTCAAAACACACTTCGTTCCCCAAATTGAAGAGTCAGACCCCGCTCAAAGTGTGCCCATGGAAGCGTCAACTCGCAAGGAGCGTTTTGGGAGAAAGAAACTCCACCTGCGGAGGTACTCATTTTGCAATAATCCCCTTCAAACGTCCCGAGACCGTGCGATTTTTTGGAGCTTTGGAAATTTGATTGCTTGTAGGATGACTCTGGAGTCAAAACACACTTCGTTCCTCAAATTGAAGAATCAGACCTCTCCCAAAGTGTGGCGATGGAAGCGTCAACTCGCAAGGAGCGTTTTGAGAGAAAAAAACTCCATCCGCGGAGGTACTCATTTTGCAATAAACCTCTTCCAAGGTTCTGAGACCGGGTCATTTTTTGGAGCTTTGGAAATTTGATTACTTGTACGGTGACTATGGGGTCAAAACACACTTCGTTCCCCAAATTGAAGAATCAGACCTCTCCCAAAGTGTGCCCATGGAAGCGTCAACTCGCAGGGAGCGATTTGAGAGGAAAAAGCTCTACTCATTTTGCAATAATCCCCTTCAAACGTCCGGAGATCCGGTGATTATTTGGAGCTTTGGAACTTTGATTGCTTGTAAGATGACTTTGGGGCCAAAACACACTTCGTTCCCCAAATTGAAGAATCAGACCTCTCCCAAAGTGTGGCCATGGAAGCGTCAACTCGCAAGGAGTGTTTTGAGAGAAAAAAACTACATCCGCGGAGGTACTCATTTTGCAATATTCCCCCTCAAACGTCCGGAGATCGTGTGATTATTTGGAGCTTTGGAAGTTTGATTACTTGTACGATGACTATGGGGTCAAAACACAGTTCGTTCCCCAAATGGAAGAGTCAGACCCCGCTCAAAGTGTGGCCCCGGAAGCGTCAACTCGCAAGGAGCGTTTTGGGAGAAAAAAACTCCATCCGCGGAGGGACTTGTTTTGTAATAATCCCCTTCAAACGTCCCAAGACCGTGTGATTATTCGGAGCTTTGGAAATTTGATTGCTTGTAGGATGACTCTGGAGTCAAAACACACTTCGTTCCCCAAATTGAAGAATCAGACCTCTCCCAAAGTGTGCCCATGGAAGCGTCAACTCGCAAGGATTCTTTTGAGAGGAGAAACCTCCATCCGCGGAGGTACTCATTTTGTAATAATCCCCTTCAAACGTCCGGAGATCCGGTGATAATTTGGAGCTTTGGAAATTTGATTGCTTGTACGATGACTTTGGGGTCCAAACACACTTCGTTCCCCAAATTGAAGAGTCAAACCCCGCTCAAAGTGTGCCCCTGGAAGCGTCCACTCGCAAGGAGCGTTTTTGGGAAAAAAAACTCCATCTGCGGAGGTACTCATTTTGCAATAAACCCCTTGAAACGTCCCGAGACCGGGTATTTGTTTGGAGCTTTCGAACTTTGTTTGCTTGTAAGATGACTATGGGGTCAAAACACACTTCGTTCCCCAAGTTGAAGAGTCAGACCTCTCCCAAATTGTGGCCATGGAAGCTTCAACTCGCAAGGAGTGTTTTGAGAGAAAAAAACTACATCCGCGGAGGTAGTCATTTTGCAATAATCCCCCTCAACCGTCCGGAGATCGTGTGATTATTTGGAGCTTTGGAAATTTGATTGCTTGTACGATGACTATGGGGTCAAAACACACTTCGTTCCCCAAATGGAAGAGTCAGACCCCGCTCAAAGTGTGCCCCTGGAAGCATGCACTCGCAAGGAGTGTTTTGAGAGGAAAAAACTCCATCCGCGGAGGTACTCATTTTGCAATAATCCCCCTCAAACGTCCGGAGATCCGGTGATTATTTGGAGTTTTGGACCTTTGATTGCTTGCACGATGACTATGGGGTCCAAACACACTTCGTTCCCCAAATTAAAGAGTCAGACCCCGCTCAAAGTGTGCCCCTGGAAGCGTCAACTCGCAAGGAGCGTTTTGGGGAAAAAAAACTCCATCCGCGGAGGTACTCGTTTTGTAATAAACCCCTTCAAACGTGCGGAGATCGTGTGATTTTTTGGAGCTTTGGAAATTTGATTGCTTGTACGATGGCTATGGGGTCAAAACACACTTCGTTCCCGAAATGGAAGAGTCAGACCCCGCTCAAAGTGTGCCCCTGGAAGCGTCCACTCGCGAGGAGTATTTTGAGAGGAAAAAACTCCATCCGCGGAGGTACTCATTTTGCAAAAATCCCCCTCAAACGTCCGGAGATCCGGTGATTATTTGGAGTTTTGGACCTTTGATTGCTTGCACGATGACTATGGGGCCAAGACGCACTTTGTTCCCCAATTTGGAACGTGCGGAGATCGTGTGATTATTTGGAACCTTGGAAATTTGATTGCTTGTACAATGACTATGGGGTCCAAACAGAACTTCGTTCCCCAAATTGGAGAGTCAGACCCCGCTCAAAGTGTGCCCCTGGAAGCGTCAACTCGCAAGGAGCGTTTTGGGGAAAAAAAACTCCATCAGCGGAGGTACTCGTTTTGTGATAAACCCCTTCAAACGTGCGGAGATCGTGTGATTTTTTCGAGCTTTGGAAATTTGATTGCTTGTACGATGACTATGGGGTCAAAACACACTTCGTTCCCCAAATTGAAGAGTCAGACCCCCCCAAAGTGTGACCCTGGAAGCGTCCATTCGCAAGGAGTGTTTTGAGAGAAAAAAAACTCCATCCGGGGAGGTACTCATTTTGCAATAAACCCCTGCAAACGTCCCGAGACCGGGTGATTATTTGGAGCTTTTGAAATTGGATTCCTTGTAGGATGACTCTGGGGTCAAAACACACTTCGTTCCCCAAATTGAAGAATCAGACCTCTCCCAAAGTGTGGCCATGGAAGCGTCAACTCGCAAGGAGTGTTTTGAGAGGAAAAAACTACATCCGCGGAGGTACTCATTTTGCAATAATCCCCCTCAAACGTCCGGAGATCGTGTGATTATTTGGAGCTTGGGAAATTTGATTGCTTGTACGATGACTATGCGGTCAAAACACAGTTCGTTCCCCAAATGGAAGAGTCAGACCCCGCTCAAAGTTTGCCCATGGAAGCGTCCACTCGCAAGGAGTGTTTTGAGAGAAAAAAACTCCATCCGCGAAGGTACTCATTTTGCAATAATCCCCTTCAAACGTCCCGAGACCCGGTGATTATTCGGAGCTTTGGAAATTTGATTGCTTGTAGGATGACTCTGGGGTCAAAACACACTTCTTTCCCCAAATTGAAGAAGCAGACCTCCCCCAAAGTATGGCCATGGAAGCGTCAACTCGCAAGGAGTGTTTTGAGAGAAAAAAACCCCATCCGCGGAGGTACTCATTTTGCAATAATCCCCCTCGAACGTCCTGAGGTCGTGTGATTATTTGGAGCTTTGGAAATTTGATTGCTTGTACGATGACTATGGGGTCAAAACACACTTCGTTACCAAGTTGAAGAGTCAGACCCTGCTGAAAGTGTGCCCATGGAAGCGTCAACTCGCAAGGCGTGTTTTGGGAGAAAAAAACTCCATCCGCGGGGGTACTCATTTTGCAATAATTCGCCTCGAACGTCTTGAGATCGCGTGATTATTTGGAGCTTTGGAAATTTGATTGCTTGTACGATGACTATGGGGTCAAAACACACTTCGTTCCCCAAATTGAAGAGTCAGACCCCGCTCAAAGTGTGCCCCTGGAAGCGTCAACTCGCAGAGAGCGTTTTGGGAGAAAAAAACTTCATCCGCGGAGGTACTCATTTTGTAATAAACCCCTTCAAACGTGCGGAGATCGTGTGATTATTTGGAGCTTTGGAAGTTTGATTGCTTGTACGATGACTATGGGGTCAAAACAAACTTCGTTCCCCAAATTGACGAGTCAGACCCCGCTCAAAGTGTGCCCCTAGAAGGGTCAACTCGCAAGGAGCGTTGTGGGACAAAAAAACTCCATCCGCGGAGGGAATCGTTTTGCAATAATCCCCTTCAAACCTCCCGAGACCGTGTGATTTTTTGGAGCTTTGGAAATTTGTTTGCTTGTACGATGACTCTGGGGTCAAAACACCCTTCTTTCCCCGAATTGAGGAGTCAGACCCCGCTCGAAGTGTGCCCCTGGAAGCGTCAACTCGCGAGTAGTGTTTTGAGAGAAAAAAACTTCATCCGCGGAGGTACTCATTTTGTAATAAACCCCTTCAAACGTGCGGAGATCGTGTGATTATTTGGAGCCTTGGAAATTTGATTGCTTGTACGATGACTATGGTGTCAAAACAAACTTCGTTCCCCAAATTGACGAGTCAGACCCCGCTCAAAGTGTGCCCCTAGAAGGGTCAACTCGCAAGGAGCGTTTTGGGACAAAAAAACTCCATCCGCGGAGGGACTCGTTTTGCAATAATCCCCTTCAAACATCCCGAGACGGTGTGATTATTTGGATCTTTGGAAATTTGTTTGCTTGTAGGATGACTATGGGGCCACAACACACTTCGTTCCCCAAGTTGCAGAGTCAGACCCCGCTGGAAGTGTGCCCCTGGAAGCGTCAACTCGCGAGGAGTGTTTTGAGAGAAAAAAACTCCATCCGCGGAGGTACTCATTTTGTAATAAACCCCTTCAAACGTGCGGAGATCGTGTGATTTTTTGGAGCTTTAGAAATTTGATTGCTTGTCTGATTGCTATGAGGTCAAAACACACTTCGTTCCCCAAATTGACGAATCAGACCTCTCCCAAAGTGTGCCCCTGGAAGCGTCGACTCGCAAGGAGCGTTTTGGGAGAAAAAAACTCCATCCGCGGAGGGACTCGTTTTGCAATAATCCCCTTCAAACGTTCCAAGACCGTGTGATTATTTGGAGCTTTGGAAATTTGATTGCTTGTAGGGTGACTCTGGGGTCAAAACACACTTCGTTCCCCAAATTGCAGTGTCAGACCCCGCTCAAAGTGTGGCCCTGGAAGCGTCACCTCGCAAGGAGTGTTTTCAGAGAAAAAAACTCCATCCGCGGAGGTACTCATTTTGTAATAAACCCCTTCAAACGTGCGGAGATCGTGTGATTACTTGGAGCTTTGGAAATTTGATTTCTTGTACGATTACTATGGGGTCAAAACACACTTCGTTCCCCAAATTGAAGAGTCAGACCCCGCTCAAAGTGTGCCCCTGGAAGCGTCAACTCGCGAGGAGTGTTTTGAGAGAAAAAACTTCATCCGCGGAGGTACTCATTTTGTAATAAACCCCTTCAAACGTGCGGAGTTCGTGTGATTATTTGGAGCTTTGAGAATTTGATTGCTTGTCTGATTGCTATGGAGTGAAGACACACTTCGTTTCCCAAATTGACGAATCAGACCTCTCCCAAAGTGTGCCCCTGGAAGCGTCAACTCGCAAGGAGCGTTTTGAGAGAAAAAAACTCCATCCGCGGAGGGACTCGTTTTGCAATAATCCCCTTCAAACGTTCCGAGACCGTGTGATTATTTGGAGCTTTGGAAATTTGATTGCTTGTAGGGTGACTCTGGGGTCGAAACACACTTCGTTCCCCAAGTTGAAGAGTCAGACCCCGCTCAAAGTGTGCCCCTGGAAGCGTCAACTCGCAAGGAGTGTTTTGAGATGAAAAAAACTCCATCCGCGGAGGTACTCATTTTGTAATAAACGCCTTCAAACGTGCGGAGATCGTGTGATTATTTCGAGCGTTGGAAATTTGATTTCTTGTACGATGACTATGGAGTCAAAACACACTTCGCTCCCCAAATGGAAGAGTCAGACCCCGCTCAAAGTATGCCCATGGAAGCGTCAACCCGCAAGGAGCGTTTTGGGAGAAAAAAACTCCATCCGCGGAGGGACTTGTTTTGCAATAATCCCCTTGAAACGTCCGGAGACCGTGTGATTATTTGGAGCTTTGGAAATTTGATTGCTTGTAGAATGACTCTGGGGTCAAAACACAGGTCGTTCCCCAAATTGAAGAGTCACACCCCGCTCAAAGTGTGCCCCTCGAAGCGTCAACTCACAAGGAGTTGAAAGTGCTGCCCTGGGTCGTTGAGGGTGCCGGAGGGCTCGGGGCCGGCAAGACCAGTGGGGCAGGCACGCGAGGAGTCTCCCTGGATGTTGTTATTGGGGGTAGAACCGGATACTCGGACACCAACGGAGGCGAGAGCAGCAACAACTGAAGCAAGGTCCATGCTGATTGTGGTCCGGCAGAAAATCCCAGTCTATGAAGAAAATTGATGCGGATTATTCTAAATACATCTGAGTGTCCAAAACTGTCTGAAAAGATTTAAATAATCCAATTATGTAAAAATGTTTGGCCGATCTGGCCCGCGAGCGCGCGTCAGCGGCAAATGGCGATTCCAGCTAAAATAGCGGAACGCGGCGGATTTACGGGGAATGGACCGCGAAATCAAATCCGGCATATCAGAAATATATAGGAAATATCCTGAGACTGAGCTGCGAGGCGGCGATTCCGCCGAAGCAAAGAAAATGACCAAAATGTAGCCAATCTGGACAGAATGTCTGAAAATCTGAGCAGATGGGGCTAGCCGCACTTACACTCCCCCTCCAAAAACACACTGGGGTGTGTCGCTACGTCAACGAAGAACGTAGTGCGGGTAAGTCCCAGAAAAGAATAGAAATGTAGCCTCGATGGGGCGAAATCTGCTTGATCTGACCTGATTTGGGCTGAATTGGCACTGAATCAGGATGGATGAACCTGAAATGAGACAGAATGAGAAGTGACGAACAGTCCTCCGTGCAGTAAAACATTAGGTTAAGGGCTAAAAAGCATGTAAACGTATCGAGAATCGATACCAAACCATGCATTAGTTGAGAATGAGGTAGATTATTGGTGGATTGAGTGGGGGGATCAAGAATTGGAGTGACATCTCAGCGCTCTGACACAGTTTCGCTGTCGCGGGCACGCTACGGTGTCCTCGCCGAACTCTACATCGTGTTAGTCCCGCTTTTCTCGTTCTGAAAAGTGCAGCATGTGCTTCAGATTTGGCGCATCTGGCGGATGATCACAAGATTCAGCAAAATTGGGAATCAAATTGAGCAGAGATTAAGGGGATGAAACAATCACAGTGAGGGAAAACAAATACAATTGTAGTCTACAGACCCTAAGTGAACCACCGAAGGTAGGGATGCTTTTTTGTTCACCTAGATCTGAACAGATCTTCAAGGAATGAGGGGAGATGACAAGGTAATCAACCTAAATTGTCCTAAAATGAGTAAATTCCCTGAGATGAAGGTGAAATGAAGCGGAATGTCTAGAACTAAAACTACCAACACCTTCGTTTAGACTATAGTTAATATATATTGTCGTTTATTCAGCTCAATTGTGCTTTCCGGCACGTTGGTTCGCGAGCATCCAACAGATTCCATGAAAATCTGCATCATGTGATGATGCATCATGATGGGACATGCTGGCCCTGGATCCTTGGCATGTAACGCGCCGAAGGTTCGCTGAAGGCGCTTTACTGACAGTATATAACTGAGAGACACCGAAGAGTCCTTTATTTACAGTGGCGGCGGTGTCAATCGACTTGGACAAGGCCAATCTTTCGAATGAGTCCCACAAGACACTTGGATTCACCATTTTCGACAGTTTCAGGTCGGATTGAGCTCACATTGGCATGTGCCAAAAATACAACGAAGCTTACGGACTTCAGAGGTTGCTTTTAGAAGTCCCTAGAGCTCCTATCTGAAGATTGTCTGAACAATTGACGTCTGGGTTCCGTACAACAGTGGCAGAATGATGGACAAACCTGAGAAATTCAAGGCAAATTTGAGGATCCTGGATCTGAATCTGGACTTTGGCGTTAGCATCACAGCAAATGAAGGTACGATCTGAGTTCCTGGCGTCGCATCTGGTGCAGCCAGTACTACAGGGGGTGCCTGTAGGGGTGAATGTCGCTGGCCAGCGTTTTGATTATGTACATTTGCTTCCATCTGCACGAGTAGCCAAATTCCAAAGATGCACAGACCAACAGAGACAAGATTACCCCGAATCTGCCTGAATTAAGCCTGAGTTTGGTTTTTTCTGAACACGGCAGCACACTCCGTGGCTTTCGGCTTTCGACTTTCGATACGTTACCGAACGGAGACCAAAGAAAAATTGATTGATTGATTGACGTCAAATTATCAAACATTCGCAGTTCTCCACATCATGACATAAACAGAAAGAATGAACAGTGGATTGAGCAGAATGTGGTGGGATGGCTTCCTCAATTCGGCCAAGCACGAATACATGTGACCACCAACCTGTCTGGCCTGGCCCTCGTACGGCTTGGGCGCTGCAAATCAGCGGCCGAACTTGAAGCTTGGTCCTCATTTGGCTCCTGGGCTGGCCTGACCGCAGGAGGGGGAATCGACGGATCAGCCCTGGAATGTGGCTGCTGAGGGCCGTAAAAGGCTGGATCTCGATTCACCACAGGTCGTTTTCCGTCGCTCTCCACTTGTCTGTCTGGTTTCGACAGACAGTCTGTCAGGAGTACTCCAATTTCGGGGTGCTTCTTCAGGAAGTCGATGAACCCCTTGGTGTATCCATGGACAAAAGATTGGGCTGGTTCCCAGTTGTTGTGACTGGACTCAAAGCCCCTCCACTCACACAGAAATTCCCATCCGCCCTTGGCGTCACGTCTTGCTTCAACAATCCTCTTGAGTTCATACTTTCCCCCTTCGATGACCCGATCAGACAAATGTTTCGCAGTCCAAAAAAGGGGTTTAACCCGATCCTTGGGGGAGGGGATCTCTCTCTTGAGGCGATCGCCCGAAACGTCAATTTCCCTGCTGACATCCACACGAATCCTCCACCTGTTCTCACCAAGACGCGCTGTAACAGCCAATGGCCCCTCCCACAAGGGAAGAAGCTTGTCATCTCCGTCCAGGGTGGTTTCGGATTTTCGAAGCCAAACTCGATCATCGACTTCAAAATTGTGGGGGTTTTTTCGACCTTGATTTTGAACCCAAAGCCAGTCAGCTTGATGCTTCTCGATTAATTTCGACACAGTTTTATCTGCTCGTTGGACTTCGTCCAAAAACAGCGAAGCATCTTTACAGGGGCGAGGATTATTCAACGGCATGTTCCACCAACACTTCTTTCGTCCAAAGACAATTTCATTTGGAGAAAGGCCATGATACAAAGGCGTGTTGTGGTAACGGCGAAGCATGGCGAAAAGAATCTCAAGCCAATGGAAATCCTTTTCACTCGCGAGCTCCTTACGAAGCATATTTATAAGTGAGCGGCCGGCTCTTTCGCCAGGCAGCGCTCGATGCGAGTGGATTTCACATCGCAGGTGGTGGATTCCAAGGCGAGCACATAATTCTCTCCACCATTCGGAGGTGTACTCTTTGCCTGAATCCGTCACCACCTCGGATGGGACGTCCCAACCTCCCATCCAGGTCTGCGCGCACCATTTGGCGGCAGCCTTGCCAGTCATCGACTCAATGTTGCAAGGCAACACTTGAATCTAGCCGGAATGACGGCACTGAATAAGGAGCACACCATTGATATTTTTATTAGTCCAATGGCACTCTTCGTCATCGAGTTCACCGAGATAGAAGAAATCACTGGTGACTCTGTTAAAGAGGCGCTCCGGCATAGGATGAGGCCTCAGATGGCCGTGCTTCTTCGCGCTGGGGGGCGTCGAGACAGCACATTGGGCACATCCGGCGGCTACTTTCATGCAGTGAGTATATAGCCGTGAGCCAAACAACCTATGTTTAATCATCGACCACAGTCGACGGCCATGTGCGTGGGGGGACTCCCATTTGTGCCACCAGTTTAACACTCGGGGGGCTAGGGCGTCTGGCACACACAATTTACCCTCCATCCACAGCTTCCCCCCATTAAACGAATACTCAGGAAAAATCCCATCCTTGTGAGCATCCTTGGATTTGAGATTTCCAAAGACCTCTTTAAACATGGGATCCTGCAGATAATCGGACGTCCAGTCACGGATGATCAGGGAATCTTTAGGCAGGGGTGGAGTTTTGGCCGGATCTCGACGCTTGATGCCCTGGATCAACCGAAATCGACTTACTTGTCGGGTATAGTCAAACCGTTTCACACTCCCTGAGGAGGGATCGGTGACTTTTTCCACGACTTTCAGTGTTTTGGTGCAGATCTCATGAGCATGCGCCGGATCTGTGATGGCCGTGATGTCATGGCACGGTAATGCGTGCTGTTTAACAGCGCATTGCATGCATGCACGTCGAATGAGCTTTTTTTCTTCCTGATCCCATTCGATGATGACATGGCGGTCCTGCTCCGTACCATGGATGTTGGTACTTTGCAGCCCCTCTGAGGCGGGGTAAGCCCATCGTCTCAGAGCATCCGCTACCGTGTTGTGTTTTCCAGGCAAATACGACACATGGAGGTCAAACAGAGAGAGAAATTCGTGCCATCTGGCCCGTCGACCAGCTGGGCTCGCGACAGTATCAATGTGTTCGGTGGCCCAATACTCCAGAGATCGATGATCCGTCAGGACCTCGACTCGATTGGTGCCAACCCACGATTGGTACTTTTTTAAAGCACAGATTATGGCGTAGGTTTCTTGCTCACGCGGCGACCATTGCATTTGGCGTGGGGCTAGCTTCCGAGACCAAAATGCAAGAGGGTAATGATCGCCGGTGGCTTCATCAACCTGTTCCAGGACAGCTCCGATCGCGTACCTAGAAGCGTCGGTTCTAATGTAGAAGGGTCGGTCAAATTGGGGCACATGCAACGTGGCGACTTCGCAGAGGGCCGCCTTCAAGTGATGGAAAGCCTCCTCGCACTCGTCAGTCCACTTGACACGAACCTTTGAACCTGCCTTGCCCGCATCTCTCCCTACCTTCAATAATTCAGTGAGGGGGGCAGCAAATTTGGCATAATTCGGCACAAAAGTGTGGTAAAAATTGCAACAACCCAGGAATCCTCTCAACTCCGTGATCGTCTCAGGGCGCTTCCACTTCTGAATAGCGACGAGCTTCCCTGGACTGGGTCGTCGGGTGCCATTCTCTAGGAGAGAACCACAAAATTCGACTGATTTTAAAAATAATTTTCCCTTCTTTGGCCCACAAATCAGCTGATTGGCGTCAAGAATGTCCAAAACTTGGTTCAGCTGCTTCTCATGTAGGGCCACCAGCTCCGCTTCAGTCAGTCCCTCCCCCTCCGTCGCGATGATTATGTCATCTATGTACACACTCACGAAGGCACGAAGCTCAGGATGGGCTGTAAAAAGCACATCTTCCATCATTCTTTGAAAAAATGAGGGGGCGTTCTTCAGGCCCATGGGCATGACCGTCCACTGGACTGGGCCACATGGCGTGCACATGCAGGTGAGAGGTCGGCTGTCCTTCCTCAACGGCATTTGGTGAAAGCCGTGACGGAGATCCAGCACAGAAAACAAACGACCTCTTGCCCTCTTGGCGATTTCCTCCTCAATGAGGGGCAGGGGGTGTGAATCCGCCTTGGTTTCGGCGTTGAGGTTGCGAAAATCAACCACCATTCGCCAACCATCAATAGTGTTCTGGTCTGCAGGCGGGGGCTTCGGGACTGTGAAGGGTGCACAGCACCATTCGCTGGTCATACAAACCTCAAGCCAACCAAATTCCCTGAGATTTCTCTCGATGATTTTTCTGAGTATCTCATGTTTGTGTCCATGATTTTCATAAGGGCGCTGTTTTTTTGCCTTGTACCCTTCACGAAGCTCGATGAAGGCTTCACCGAACTGTCCACGGACAGGGGGATCTTTGATCAACTTCCCTGAAAGGGTTGTGTCCTTCCGTTCCTCAAAAATCTTTTCTCTTGACTTGGAACACAATTCAGTGTCCACCTGATCACCAGCAATTACTGTCGAAAAAACTTTGGCAACTTCTTCGGCCTTGGCAGGAAGAATCTTCTTACGGATGTCCCTAAACAGGTCCGTATCAACTGCCTCTTGAAGATAGGTGGGTCGTGTGTCGAAATCCCAGAGATTCTCTTCGTGATCCAGCTCCTCGAAAGGATCCATGAAAGCTTCCACAGGGGGTTTTTCATAAAAAACTCTGAATTTGCGGCGCGATTTGGAATTTTTCTTCGCCCGTGCACTGAAGATTCTTTTCGATGTCGATCGTATTGGGGAAGAGGGAGACGAGGCGGATCCATTGGACGTTGGATCACCTTGGGTATCTGACGGACAAAAATCAGAAAAAAAAGATTCATCATCAGTACCACGCTCAACCTCAGTTTCAGACCCAACACAAGAATCAGTACCAGAATCAGCAGAATTAGAGTCAGAAAGCTTTCCATCCACCAGGAATGCAAGCAAACTCCAGGACCGCTGTGGCAGGGGACCTGTGTCGTCCCTGGCATACAGCTTAATCTTCCTGGGAAGTTCGATGTAATCTACACAAATGTCTTGTAATTCCTGAAACCAAGGCTTGTCGTCCCACAAGGGCACAACTAAAATTGCCTGGGTTTTTTCTTGCTTGATTTTGTGGATGACCTGCTGGATTAAGTGAAACGGAGGATTAATCCACAACTTCTTGTCCCATTTATGGGTCCAAGCGTCGCTAAAGTGCTTGTCAAAGCGCTTGTTCATACGATTAGCAAAGGCATCATACTGGGGCCAAAAGGAATGGTGTTCATGAAAATATTCACAAATTGCATCGCGCCATTTGTCGACAACTCTGTAGGATGAAGAGTGCCAGCGCGAAGGGCGTCGTGGCTGGGAGTCCCTACGAAGACATTCTAACTCTTGGGAGTAATCAGCACTCCCATTCACCTCTGCAATGGTGACATCTTCACCAAATTTTGGTGTAACCTTTTGCTTCAAAAATTCTTCTGCACTTTTCAACCCTGCGTGCAAAAAACGAAATTCAGGACGCTCCAAGGGACCTGACTCCAGCAAAAAACAACGACGATGACCTACGGGCGCTACCCTGTTCTTGCGAAGCCAAGGATGGCCCAAATAAAGGTCATACTTTATGTCGGCACGATAGAAGTAGTCATCCTTAAGGACAACTTCTTCCACATTTTGCTCCTCCCAAAGGTCTTGAGCGACCAAATGAGTTGATATATAACAACCGCGTTGCCCACCTGCGAGAGAATGTCCAGAAACTCCCTCGAGGGTAACAGGATGAGGCGACTCAAACACGCAGTCGTCGGGTAAGAATGAATTGGATTGGAGATTTACCTCTGATCCATTGTCACACAAACAAGTGGCGAGGTGGAAATTTCCCTTGCAATCAGAGACCCACAGCTTTGTGACAAACTGACGGGCCCTGTGCTTGGACTGTACACCAACCTCGTCCACTACAACAGAAGGATCCGCTGCCGGATCCAGGGGAGAGGAGACAAGCAACCCTACATCAAGTAATGGTCGATCTGGAATCTGGGGATCATGCCTGAAATCGCCTGGGGAGGGGCGATTTTCGTGGCTCCCCTAGGCGTTCTGACCTCCAGTGGCTGCGTTAACATTGTAGACACAGCCTGATTCGTCGATCCACTCATCTTGGAACGGATCATCTGCTGGATTCAGGGCATTTTCGACATAATCTCGATCCGCATCGGACACCTGATCTGCACCTGAGACCTGATCCACACGATGGTTGCCCTTTCCACGTCCACGGCCACGGCCGCCGGATGATGGGCCACCACCGTCGCCACGCCCTCTGCCCTTACCAGAGAAAGGGGTTCCTGAAGGATTTCCCTTACCCTTACCCTGTGATCCTGGAGCATTTCCTTTGTTTGTACCGGATTGAGGGGTTTGGCCTGGATTTCGATTTCCGCCTCCGGCGTTGCCATTGGGACTTGTCTGGCCGTTTGGCTGCCCACCGGAGCCGGATGGCGTCCGATTTCCTTTGCCTTGGGACCCGCCAGGGCCTCCAGTATTTTTGTTTCCACCGGAGGGGGTCGGATTACCCTTTCCCCCCTTTGCACCATGCACCTGTCTGTCATTCCTGTCTGAATTCTGCGAATTACTGACATTTTCACCAATCACCTTGTGATCGTAAGCAGACCATCGGTGATTACCAGTAGAATGCGTCTTAGCTCGGTTCGTAGAACCTAAAAGAAGGCAGATGCTACAATGATCCTGAACATTCCGGGTGTCATTCACCTTTTTGTTGCCCTTTTGGGCCCCATTTTGGGTGTTTTGCTGGGTATTCTTGTTTCCCCCAAGACCCTCATGGAAATTTTGATTGGCGGCGTCAGCGAGCCGCTCAACCTCTTCCCACAGTTCCTGCGGGGTGAACGAAAACACCCAGTTCCTGGCCTTCAGGCGATGGCCGTGCAAACTTACTCCCCTGTTGAGGACTTGGACAAACAAGTCCCGATCCTCGTGTTCATTAAACTTGATTTTCCACGTGTTTTCAGTGAATTTCACCTTGGTAAACGACGTGGGGGAACACTTTTGAAGTGCTTCCCTGACGGAAAACCTGTTGGCCGGGGCATCGAAGCCATCGACCTCCGCCCACCAGGTCTTGACCTTTTCTTCGGACTGTTTTTTCCGAGGGGTGGCGGCAGTTTCGGAGGGGATCTTGTCAAAAATCAGATTTTTCAGCTCGGCACTAGAAAATTTTTCGCCTGAATGTTCAGATTCTTCCACTAGATTCCAGAAGCGCTGTCTCTTGTCTTGCACTTCGTGCAAGATTAATCGTGAGAATGAAGGAAAATTCTTCAACATCTGGTGGTAATGGTCCTCAGGCAGCCGGGATCCACGTACCTCCAACTGTTCCCACACCTCATCAAAGGTAAGGGGGGAACTTGAATCCTCACGATCACTCCAGGTCCTGAGCCAAGTGTTGGCCGGCGCTCCCTCAAGGCAGTCCAAGAGGGCCATCAGGAACTGATCATCTTGGAGTTTTTGAGTCTTAACCCACAGTTTAAATTCCCGTTGGAACTGAGGCCAACGTCTGGGGTTTCCATTATACTTCGGTTGCTTGGCAACCTGACGAAGTCGCAATGAAGTAGGATTTAGAAGTGAATCCAGCCCAACACCGGCCGTAATGGCAGACACCTTGGCGGCATCATTCGCCACACCAGCTCCGGCGAGGGTCTGGGCGAGCAACATCTGGGCTAATGCATTGGAATCAGCAGCAGGAAGGGCAGTACGGGAGGCAGTTCGCTCCGCATTCTGAGCCTCAGTCCTAGCCTTCGCCGACCTACTCTGAGATCGAGAGATTGTAACCCTTTCCTTTAGCTTAGTCCTGCTGATCCTTGCATCGGTGGTCTTAGAGTCCACCGAAGGAGCAATCGAAAAAATTTCTGTCGCCTCCTCCGACGGTTCTGTTGTTTGTTCCACCGATGATGCGCCCTCAGACCGCATGTGTGTCTTGAAAAGATCTTTAATTCCCAGCGTCTGAATGATGAGTTGCATTTGATCTTTGAGCAATTGGAGCTCAGTATGTCGCTGTAATCTGCAAGAGCAGTCGGCAGGACAGTACATACCGTGTCCTGAAGGGCCTGAGCAGGCTGTCGGACCGCTAATCTCAGTGGTTCGCAGCCAGGAGTCCACTTGGGGAGCTCCTTCAGCCCTAATTTCCAGGCTTGCCTGCCTGGCTGCCTCTAAAATTCCTTCCTCAACCGCGGCGGCTAGATCGTCGCGGATGGAAACGGAGGGGTGAGGGGCGGAGGGCCCGGCAACAGGTGCCTTGGTCTTCTCCTTCGGAAAAGGGCTTGCCTCCCAGATCTGCAAAAAAATGGCAAAAGAGTCATCTTCTTGAGAACGCCACCACATCCTGGTATTAATTTCTTCTTGAAGGAGGAAAAAATATTCGAATAAAAAATCAGAGGCGATTCTTTCTTGTCCTATCAGCTTAGACGTGGCTAATAGACAAAGGGCCTCAAGCGCCTCAAAGTTACGGGTCACTTCTGAAGACAAATGGTTGTCCCATTGTGCCCAGTTGGCTGGTCGATTATAGGTAGGTACCTCACCTGGACCACCCATCTCAATGTCGTCAATGTCGGCGTCGATGGTCTCAAAATGTGGACATTGGTAAGGAGTATTAGTACCTGCCAGGTCCGTAAGCTCCACCGGAGCGTTGCCATCGGCGTAGGCTGGGAGATTCCAGCTACTTGATGGCCAATTTCGACTGGGATCTTGATGGTAATCTGGGCCTCCACAGCTGCTCATTTGTGCCCTTCTTGGGCAACTTGGGCTTGCGCAAGGCATTCCTCTCAAGGCCTCGTTCGCACAGCACCACGGCAGCGTAATCGTTACGTCTCCAGGAGCGGCGGAGTCTACGGGGCCGTACTGGGGAGCTAGCTGTGGTTGGGACACCAAAGGAACAACATTCAGGTAGCCTCTGCTACCATGAAAGTGCTGCCCTGGGTCGTTGAGGGTGCCGGAGGGCTCGGGGCCGGCAAGACCAGTGGGGCAGGCACGCGAGGAGTCTCCCTGGATGTTGTTATTGGGGGTAGAACCGGATACTCGGACACCAACGGAGGCGAGAGCAGCAACAACTGAAGCAAGGTCCATGCTGATTGTGGTCCGGCAGAAAATCCCAGTCTATGAAGAAAATTGATGCGGATTATTCTAAATACATCTGAGTGTCCAAAACTGTCTGAAAAGATTTAAATAATCCAATTATGTAAAAATGTTTGGCCGATCTGGCCCGCGAGCGCGCGTCAGCGGCAAATGGCGATTCCAGCTAAAATAGCGGAACGCGGCGGATTTACGGGGAAAGGACCGCGGAATCAAATCCGGCATATCAGAAATATATAGGAAATATCCTGAGACTGAGCTGCGAGGCGGCGATTCTGCCGAAGCAGAGAAAATGACCAAAATGTAGCCAATCTGGACAGAATGTCTGAAAATCTGAGCAGATGGGGCTAGCCGCACTTACAGGAGTGTTTTGAGAGGAAAAAACTCCATCCGCAGAGGTACTCATTTTGTAATAAACCCCTTCAAACGTGCGGAGATCGTGTGATTATTTGGAGCTTTGAAAATTTGATTGCTTGTACGATGACTATGGGGTCAAAACACACTTCGTTTCCCAAATTGAAGAATCAGGCCTCTCCCAAAGTGTGGCCATGGAAGCGTCAACTCGCAAGGAGCGTTTTGGCAGAAAAAAACTCCATCCGCGGATGGACTCATTTTGCAATAAACCCCTTCAAACGTCCGGAGATCGTGTGATTATTTGGCGCTTTGGAAATTTGATTGCTTGTACGATGACTTTGGGGTCAAAACACACTTCGTTCCCCAAATTGAAGAATCAGACCTCTCTCAAAGTGTGCCCATGGAAACGTCAACTCGCAAGGAGCCCTATGAGAGAAAAAAACTCCATCAGCGGAGGGACTCATTTTGCAATAAATCCCTTCAAACGTGCGGAGATTGTGTAATTATTTGGAGCTTTGGAAATTTGATTGCTTGTACGATTACTATGGGGTCAAAACAAACTTCGCTCCCCAAATTGAAGAGTCAGACCCCGCTCAAAGTGTGCCCCTGGAAGCGTCCACTCGCAAGGAGCGATTTGAGAGGAAAAAACTCCATCGGCGGAGGGACTCATTTTGTAATAAACCCCTTCAAACGTCCGGTGATCGTGTGATTATTTGGAGGTTTGGAAATTTGATTGGTTGTACGATGACTATGGGGTAAAAAGACACTTCGTTCCCCAAATTGAAGAGTCAGACTCCGCTCAAAGTGTGGCCGTGGAAGCGTCAACTCGCAAGGAGCTTTTTGAGAGAAAAAAACTCCATGTGCGGAGGGACTCATTTTGCAATAATCCCCCTCAAACGTCTCGAGATTGTGTGATTCTTAGGAGCTTTGGAAATTTGATTGCCTGTACGATTACTATGGGGTCAAAACACACTTCGTTCCCCAAATTAAAGAGTCAGACCCCGCTCAAAGTGTGCCCATGGAAGCGTCCACTCGCGAGGAGTGTTTTCAGAGAAAAAAACTCCATCCGCGGAGGTACTCATTTTGCAATAATCCCCTTCAAACGTGCGGAGATCGTGTGATTATTTGGAGCTTTGGAAATTTGATTGCTTGTACGATGACTATGGGGTCAAAACACACTTCGTTCCCCAAATTGAAGAGTCAGACCCCGCTCAAAGTGTGCCCCTGGAAGCGTCCACTCGCAAGGAGCGATTTGAGAGAAAAAAACTCCATCCGCGGAGGGACTCATTTTGTAATAAACCCCTTCAAACGTCCGGAGATCGTGTGATTATTTGGAGGTTTGGAAATTTGATTGGTTGTACGATGAGTATGGCGTCAAAACACACTTCGTTCCCCAAATTGAAGAGTCAGACTCCGCTCAAACTGTGGCCGTGGAAGCGTCAACTCGCAAGGAGCGTTTTGGGAGAAAAAACTCCTTGCGCGGAGGGACTCATTTTGCAATAATCCCCCTCAAAGGTCCGGAGATCGTGTGATTATTTGGAGCTTTGGAAATTTCATTGCTTGTAGGATGACTCTGGGGTCAGAACACACTTCGTTCCCCAAATTGAAGAGTCAGACCTCTCCCAAAGTGTGGCCATGGAAGCATCAACTCGCAGGGAGCGTTTTCCGAGAAAAAACTCCATCCGCGGAGGGACTCGTGTGGCAATAATCCCCTTCAAACGTCCCGAGACCGTGTGATTATTTGGATCTTTGGAACTTTGATTGCTTATACGATGACTATGGGGTCAAAACACACTTGGTTCCCCAAATTGAAGAATGAGACCTCTCCCAAACCGTGGCCATGGAAGCGTCAACTCGCAAGGAGCGTTTTCGGAGAAAACAACTTCATCCGCGGAGGTACTCATTTTGTAATAAACCCCTTCAAACGTGCGGAGATTGTGTGATTTTTTGGCGCTTTGCAAATTTGATTGCTTGTACGATTACTATGGGGTCAAAACGCACTTCGTTTCCCAAATTGAAGAATCAGACCTCTCCCCAAAGTGTGCCCATGGAAGCGTCAACTCGCAAGGAGCGATTTGAGAGGCAAAAACTCCATCCGCGGAGGTACTCATTTTGCAATAATCCCCTTCAAACGTCTGGAGATCCGGTGATTTTTTGGAACTTTCGAAATTTGATTGCTTGTACCCTGACTATAGGGTCCAAACACACTTCGTTCCCCAAGTGGAAGAGTCAGACCCCGCTCAAACTGTGGCCGTGGAAGCGTCAACTCGCAGGGAGTGTTTTGGGAGAAAAAAACTCCATCCGCGGACGGACTCCTTTTGCATTGATCCCCTTCAAACGTCCCGAGACGGTGTGATTTATTGGTGCTTTGGAAATTTGATTGCTTGTATGATGACTATGGGGTCAAAACACACTTCGTTCCCCAGATTGAAGAGTCACACCCCGCTCAAAGTGTGCCCCTGGAAGCGTCAACTCGCAAGGAGCGTTTTGGGGGAAAAAACTCCATCCGCGGAGGTACTCATTTTGCAATAGTCCCCTTGAAACGTCCGGAGATTGTGTGATTATTTGGAGCTTTGGAAATTTGATTGCTTGTACGATGACTTTGGGGTCAAAACACACTTCGTTCCCCAAATTGAAGAATCAGACCTCTCCCAAAGTGTGGCCATGGAAGCGTCAACTCGCAGGGAGCGATTTGAGAGGAAAATACTCCGTCCGTGGAGGTACTGATTTTCTAATAATCCCCTTCAAACGTCTGCAGATTGTGTGATTATTTGGAGCTTTGGAAATTTGATTGCTTGTACGATGACTTTGCGGTCAAAACACACTTCGTTCCCGAAAATGAAGAGTCGGACCCCGCTCAAAGTGTGCCTCTGGAAGCGTCAACTCGCAAGGAGCGTTTTTGGGGGAAAAGACTCCATCCGCGGAGGTAATCATTTTGCAATAAAACCCTTCAAACGTCCCGAGACAGTGTGATTATTTGGAGCTTTGGAAATTTGATTGCTTGTACGATGACTATGGGGTCAAAACACACTTGGTTCCCCAAATTGAAGAGTCAGACCCCGCTCAAAGTGTGCCCATGGAAGCGTCCACCCGCAAGGATTGTTTTGAGAGGAAAAAACTCCATCCGGGGAGGTACTCGTTTTGCAATAAACCCCTTCAAACGTCCCGAGACCGTGTGATTATTTGGAGCTTTGGAAATTGGATTGCTTGTACGATGACTATGGGGTCAAAACACACTTGGTTCCCCAAATTGAAGAATGAGACCTCTCCCAAACCGTGGCCATGGAAGCGTCAACTCGCAAGGAGCGTTTTGGGAGAAAAAAACTTCATCCGCGGAGGTACTCATTTTGTAATAAACCCCTCCAAACGTGCGGAGATTGTGTGATTATTTGGCGCTTTGCAAATTTGATTGCTTGTACGATTACTATGGGGAAAAAACGCACTTCGTTCCCCAAATTGAAGAATCAGACCTCTCCCCCAAGTGTGCCCATGGAAGCGTCAACTCGCAAGAACCGATTTGAGAGGAAAAAACTCCATCCGCGGAGGTACTCATTTTGCAATAATCCCCTTCAAACGTCCGGAGATCCGGTGATTTTTTGGAACTTTGAAAATTTGATTGCTTGTACCCTGACTATAGGGTCCAAACACACTTCGTTCCCCAAGTCGAAGAGTCAGACCCCGCTCAAACTGTGGCCGTGGAAGCGTCAACTCGCAAGGAGTGTTTTGGGAGAAAAAAACTCCATCAGCGGAGGGACCCGTTTTGCAATAATCTCCATCAAACGTGCGGAGATCGTGTGATTATTTGGACCTTTGGAAATTTGATTGTTTGTACGATGACTATGGGGTCAAAACAAACTTCGTTCCCCAAATTGAAGAGTCACACCCCGCTCAAAGTGTGCCCCTGGAAGCGTCAACTCGCAAAGAGCCTTTTGGGAGAAAAAAACTCCATCCGCGGACGGACTCCTTTTGCAATAATCCCCTTCAAACGTCCCGAGACGGTGTGATTATTTGGAGCTTTGGAAATTTGATTGCTTGTATGATGACTATAGGGTCCAAACACACTTCGTTCCCCAAGTGGAAGAGTCAGACCCCGCTCAAACTGTGGCCGTGGAAGCGTCAACTCGCAAGGAGTGTTTTGGGAGAAAAGAACTCCATCAGCAGAGGGACTCGTTTTGCAATAATCTCCATCAAACGTCCGGAGATCGTGTGATTTTTTGGTGCTTTGGAAATTTGATTGCTTGTGGGATGACTCTGGAGTCAAAACACACTTTGTTCCCCAAATTGAAGAGTCACACCCCGCTCAAAGTGTGCCCCTGGAAGCGTCAACTCGCAAGGAGCGTTTTGGGAGAAAAAACTCCATCCGTGGAGGTACTCATTTTGCAATAATCCCCTTGAAACGTCTGGAGATCGTGTGATTATATGGAGCTTTGGAAATTACGATGACTTTGGGGTCAAGACACACTTCGTTCCCCAAATTGAAGAATCAGACCTCTCCCAAAGTGTGCCCATGGAAGCGTCAACTCGCAGGGAGTGATTTGAGAGGAAAAAGCTGCATCCGCGGAGGTACTCGTTTTGTAATAAACCTCTTCAAACGTCCGGAGATCTGGTGATTATTTGGAGCTTTGGAACTTTGATTGCTTGTACGATGACTATGGGGCCAAAACACACTTTGTTCCCCAAATTGGAGAATCAGACCTCTCCCAAAGTGTGCCCATGGAAGTGTCAACTCGCAAGGAGCGATTTGAGACGAAAAAACTGCATCCATGGAGGTACTGATTTTGTAATAATCCCCTTCAAACGTCTGGAGATTGTGTGATTATTTGGAGCTTTCGAAATTTGATTGCTTGTACGATGACTTTGGGGTCAAAACACACTTCGTTCCCCAAATTGAAGAGTCAGACCCCGCTAAAACTGTGCCTCTGGAAGCGTCAACTCGCAAGGAACTTTTTGGGGGGAAAAAACTCCATCCGCGGAGGGACTCGTTTTGCAATAGTCCCCCTCACCCGTCCGGAGATCTTGTGCTTATTTGGAGCTTTGGAAATTGGATTGCTTGTAGGATGACTCTGGAGTCAAAACACACTTCGTTCCCCAAATCAAAGAATCAAACCTCTCCCAAAGTGTGCCCATGGAATCGTCCCCTCGCAAGGTGTGTTTTGAGAGAAAAAAACCCCATCCGCGGAGGGACTCATTTTGCAATAAACCCCCTCAAACGTGCGGAGATCGTGTGATTGTTTGGAGCTTTTGAAATTTGATTGCTTGTACGATGACTATGGAGTCAAAACAAACTTTGTTCCCCAAGTGGAAGAGTCAGACCCCGCTCAAAGTGTGCCCCTGGAAGCGTCAACTCGCAAGGAGCGTTTTGGGAGAAAAAAACTCCCTCCGCGGCGGTACTCATTTTGCAACAATCCCCTTCAAACGTCCAGAGATCTGGTGCTTATTTGGCGCCGTGGAAATTTGATTGCTTGTACGATGACTATGGGGTCAAAACACACTTCGTTCCCCAAGTTGAAGAGTCAGACCCCGCTCAAAGTGTGCCCCTGGAAGCGTCTACTCGCAAGCATTTTTTGAGAGAAAAAAACTCCATCCGTGGAGGTACTCATTTTGCAATAAACCCCTTCAAAGGTTCGGAGATCGTGTGATTTTTTGGAGCTTTGACAATTTGATTGCTTGTACGATGACTATGGGGTCAAAACACACTTCGTTCCCAAAATTGAAGAGTCAGACCCCGCTCAAAGTGTGCCCCTGGAAGCGTCGACTCGCAAGGAGTGTTTTGAGAGAAAAAAGTTCCATCCGCGGAGGTACTCATTTTGTAATAAACCCCTTCAAACGTCCGGAGATCGTGTGATTATTTGGAGGTTTGGAAATTTGATTGGCTGTACGATGACTATGGGGTCAAAACACACTTCGTTCCCCAAATTGAAGAGTCAATCCCCGCTCAAAGTGTGCCCCTGGAAGCGTCAACTCGCAAGGATTGTTTTGAGAGAGAAAAAAAACTCCATCCGCAGAGGTACTCATTTTGCAATAAACCCCTTCAAAGGTGCGGAGATCGTGTGATTATTTGGAGCTTTGACAATTTGATTGCTTGTACCATGACCATGGGGTCAAAACACACTTCGTTCCCCAAATTGAAGAGTCAGACCCCGCTCAAAGTGTGCCCCTGGAAGCGTCAACTCGCAAGGAGTGTTTTGAGAGAAAAAAGTTCCATCCGCGGAGGTACACATTTTGTAAGAAACCCTTCAAACGTGCGGAGATCGTGTGATCATTTGGAGCTTTGGAAATTTGATTGCTTGTACGATTACCATGGGGTCAAAACACACTTTGTTCCCCAAATTGAAGAATCAGACCCCTCCCAAAGTGTGCCCCTGGAAGCGTCAACTCGCAAGGAGCGATTTGAGAGGAAAAAACTCCATCCGCGGAGGTACTGATTTTGCAATAATCCCCTTCAAACGTCCGGAGATCGTGTGATTATTTGGAGGTTTGGAAATTTGATTGGCTGTACGATGACTATGGGGTCAGAACACACTTCGTTCCCCAAATTGCAGTGTCAGACCCCGCTCAAAGTGTGCCCATGGAAGCGTCTACTCGCAAGGATTGTTTTGAGAGAGAAAAAAAACTCCATCCGCGGAGGTACTCAGTTTGCAATAAACCCCTTCAAAGGTGCGGAGATCGTGTGATTATTTGGAGCTTTGACAATTTGATTGCTTGTACCATGACCATGGGGTCAAAACACACTTCGTTCCCCAAATTGAAGAGTCAGACCCCGCTCAAAGTGTGCCCCTGGAAGCGTCAACTCGCAAGGAGTGTTTTGAGAGAAAAAAGTTCCATCCGCGGAGGTACTCATTTTGTAATAAACCCTTCAAACGTGCGGAGATCGTGTGATCATTTGGAGCTTTGGAAATTTGATTGCTTGTAGGATGACTATGGGGCCAAAACACACTTCGTTCCCCAAATTGAAGAATCAGACTCCCCCAAACCGTGGCCATGGAAGCGTCAACTCGCAAGGAGCGATTTGAGAGACAAAAATTCCATCCGCGGAGGTACTCATTTCGTAATAATTGCCTTCAAATGTCCGGATATCGTGTGATTATTTGGAGCTTTGGAAATTTGATTGCTTGTACGATGACTTTGGGGTGAAAACACACTTCGTTCCCAAAATTGAAGAGTCAGACCCCGCTCAAAGTGTGCCTCTGGAAGCGTCAACTCGCAAGGAGCGATTTGAGAGGAAAAAACTCCATCCGCGGAGGTACTCATTTTGCAATAATCTCCATCAAACATCCGGAGATCGTGTGATTATTTGGAGCTTTGGAAATTTGATTGCTTGTACGATGACTTTGGGGTCAAAACACACTTCCTTCCCCAAATTGAAGAATCAGACCTCTCCCAAAGTGTGCTCATGGAAGCGTCAACTCGCAAGGAGCGATTTGAGAGGAAAAAACTCCATCCGCGGAGGTACTCATTTTGCAATAATCTCCATCAAACATCCGGAGATCGTGTGATTATTTGGAGCTTTGGAAATTTGATTGCTTGTACAATGACTATGGGGTCACAACACACTTCGTTCCCCAAATTGAAGAATGAGACCTCTCCCAAACCGTGGCCATGGAAACTTCAACTCGCAAGGAGTGTTTTGAGAGAAAAAAGCTCCATCCGCAGAGGTACTCATTTTGCAATAAACCCCTTCAAACGTCCGGAGATCGTGTGATTATTACGAGGTTTGGAAATTTGATTGCTGGTACAATGATTATGGGGTCAAAACACACTTCGTTCCCCAAATTGCAGTGTCAGACCCCGCTCAAAGTGTGCCCTTGGAAGTGTCTACTCGCAAGGAGTTTTTTGAGAGAAAAAAAACTCCATCCGCGGAGGTACTCATTTTGTAATAAACCCCTTCAAAGGTGCGGAGATCGTGTAATTTTTTGGAGCTTTGGAAATTTGATTGCTTGTACCATGACTATGGGGTCCAAAAACACTTTGTTCCCCAAATTGAAGAGTCAGACCCCGCTCAAAGTGTGCCCTTGGAAGCGTCTACTCGCAAGGTGTTTTTTGAGAGAAAAAAAACTCCATCCGCGGAGGTACTCATTTTGCAATAAACCCCTTCAAAGGTGCGGAGATCGTGTAATTATTTGGAGCTTTGAAAATTTGATTGCTTGTACCATGACTATGGGGTCCAAAAACACTTTGTTCCCCAAATTGAAGAGTCAGACCCCGCTCAAAGTGTGCGCCTGGAAGCGTCCACTCGCAAGGAGTGTTTTGAGAGAAAAAAACTCCATCCGCGGAGGTACTCGTTTTGTAACAAAACCCTTCAAACGTGCGGAGATCGTGTGATTATTTGGAGCTTTGGAAATTTGATTGCTAGTACGATTACTATGGGGTCAAAACACACTTTGTTCCCCAAATTGAAGAATCAAACCTCTCCCAAAGTGTGCTCATGGAAGCGTCAACTCGCAAGGAGCGATTTGAGAAGAAAAAACTCCATCCGCAGAGGTACTCATTTTGCAATAATCCCCTTCAAACGTCCCAAGATCTAGTGATTATTTGGCGCTCTGGAAATTATATTGCTTGTACGATGACTATGGGTCAAAACACACTTCGTTCCCCAAATTGAAGAGTCAGACCCCGCCCAAAGTGTGGCCATGGAAGCGTCAACTCGCAAGGAGTGTTTTGAGAGAAAAAGACTCCATCCGCCGAGGTACTCGTTTTGTAATAAAACCCTTCAAACGTGCGGAGATCGTGTGATTATTTGGAGCTTTGGAAATTTGATTGCTTGTACCATTACTATGGGGTCAAAGCACACTTCGTTCCCCAAATTGAAGAATCAGACCCCTCCCAAAGTGTGCCGATGGAAGCGTCAACTCGCAAGGAGCGATTTGAGAGGAAAAAACTCCATCCGCGGAGGTGCTGATTTTGCAATAATCCCCTTCAAACTTCCAGAGATCCGGTGATTATTTGGAGCTTTGGAAATTTGATTGCTTGTACGATGACTATGGGGTCAAAACACACTCCGTTCCCCAAATTGAACAATGAGACCTCTCCCAAACCGTGGCCATGGAGTCGTCAACTCGCAAGGAGTGTTTTGAGAGAAAAAAGTTCCATCCGCGGAGGTACTAATTTTGCAATAAACCCCTTCAAACGTCCGGAGACCGTGTGATTATTCGGAGCTTTGGAAATTTGATTGCTTGTACGATGACTATGGGGTCAAAACACACTTCGTTCCCCAAAGTGAAGAATCAGACCTCCCCCAAACCGTGGCCATGGAAGCGTCAACTCGCAAGGAGCGATTTGAGAGAAAAAAACTCCATCCGCGGAGGTACTCATTTTGCCATAATCCCCCTCAAACGTCCAGAGGTCGTGTGATTATTTGGAGCTTTGATAATTTGATTGCTTGTACGATGACTATGGGGTCAAAACACACTTCGTTCCCCAAATTGAAGAGTCAGACCCCGCTCAAATTGTGCCCCTGGAAGCGTCAACTCGCAAGGAGTGTTTTGAGAGAAAAAAATTCCATCTCCTGAGGTACTGATTTTGGAATAAACCCCTTCAAACGTGCGGAGATCGTGTGATTATTTGGAGGTTTTGGAAATTTGATTGGTTGTACGATGACTATGGGGTCAAAACACACTTCGTTCCCCAAATTGCAGAGTCATACCCCGCTCAAAGTGTGCCCCCGGAAGCGTCTACTCGCAAGGAGTGTTTTGAGAGAAAAAAACTCCATCCGCGGAGGTACTCATTTTGCAATAAACCCCTTCAAATGTCCGGAGATCCGGTGATTATTTGGAGCTTTGGAAATTTGATTGTTTGTACGATTACTATGGGGTCAAAACACACTTCCTTCCCCAAATTGGAGAATCAGACCTCTCCCAAAGTGTGCCCCTGGAAGCGTCAACTCGCAAGGAGCGTTTTGGGGAAAGGAAACTCCATCCGCGGAGGGACTCGTTTTGCAATAATCCCCTTCAAACGTCCCGAGACCGTCTGATTATTTGGAGCTTCGGAAATTTGATTGCTTGTAGGATGACTCTGGAGTCAAAACACACTTCGTTCCCCAAGTTGAAGAGTCAAACCTCTCCCAAAGTGTGGCCATGGAAGCGTCAACTCGCGAGGAGCGTTTTGAGAGAAAAAAACTCCATCCGTGGAGGTACTCATTTTGCAATAATCCCCCTCAAACGTCCGGAGATCGTGTGGTTATTTGGAGCTTTGGAAATTTGATTGCTTGTACGATGACTATGGGGTCAAAACACATTTCGTTCCCCAAATTGAAGAGTCAGACCCCGCTCAAAGTGTGCCTTTGGAAGCGTCAACTCGCAAGGAGTGTTTTGAGAGAGAAAGGTTCCATCCGCGGAGGTACTCAATTTGTAATAAAACCCTTCAAACCTGCGGGGATCGTGTGATTATTTGGAGCTTTGGAAATTTGATTGGTTGTACGATGACTATGGGGTCAAAACACACTTCGTTCCCCAAATTGCAGAGTGAGACCCCGCTCAAAGTGTGCCCCTGGAAGCCTCTACTCGCAAGCAGTTTTTTGAGAGAAAAAAACTCCATCCGCGGAGGTACTCATTTTGCAATAAACCCCTTCAAAGGTGCGGAGATCGTGTGATTATTTGGAGCTTTGACAATTTGATTGCTTGTACGACGACTATGGGGTCAAAACACACTTCGTTCCCCAAATTGAAGAGTCAGACCCCGCTCAAAGTGTGCCCTTGGAAGCGTCAACTCGCAAGGAGTGTTTTGAGGAAATAAATTTCCATCCGCGGAGGTACTAATTTTGTAATAAACCCCTTCAAACGTCCGGAGATCGTGTGATTATTTGGAGCTTTGGAAATTTGATTGCTTGTACGATTACTATGGGGTCAGAACACACTTCGTTCCCCAAATTGAAGAATCAGACCTCTCCCAAAGTGTGCCCATGGAAGCTTCAACTCGCAAGGAGCGATTTGAGAAGAAAAAACTCCATCCGCGGAGGTATTCATTTTGCAATAATCCCCTTCAAACGTCCAGAGATCTGGTGATTATTTGGAGCTTTGGAAATTTGATTGCTTGTACGATGACTATGGGGCCAAAACACACTTCGTTCCCCAAATTGAAGAATCAGACCTCCCCCAAACTGTGGCCATGGAAGCGTCAACTCGCAAGGAGCGATTTGAGAGCAACAAATTCCATCCGCGGAGGTACTCATTTTGTAATAATCCCCTTCAAATGTCCGGAGATCCTGTGATTATTTGGAGCTTTGGAAATTTTATTGCTTGTACGATGACTTTGGGGTCAAAACACACTTCGTTCCCCAAATTGAAGAGTCAGACCCCGCTCAAAGTGTGCCTCTGGAAGCGTCAACTCGCAAGGAGTGTTTTGAGAGAAAAAAACTCCATCCGCGGAGGTACTCATTTTGCAATAATCCCCATCAAACATCCGGAGATCGTGTGATTATTTGGAGCTTTGGAAATTTGATTTCTTGTACGATGACTATGGGGTCAAAACACACTTCGTTCCCCAAATTGAAGAATGAGACCTCTCCCAAACCGTGGCCATGGAAGCGTCCACTCGCAAGGAGCGATTTGAGAGGAAAAAACTCCATGCGCGGAGGTACTCATTTTGCAATAATCCCCTTCAAACGTCAGAAGATCTGGTTATTTTTTGGAGCTTTGGAAATTTGATTGCTTGTACGATGACTTTGGGGTCAAAACACACTTCGTTCCCCAAATTGAAGAGTCAGACCCCGCTCAAAGTGTGCGCCTGGAAGCGTCAACTCGCAAGGAGTGTTTTGAGAGAAAAAAACTCCATCCACCGAGGTACTCATTTTTGCAATAAACCCCTTCAAACGTCCGGAGATCGTGTGATTTTTTGGAGCTTTGGAAATTTGATTGCTTGTACAATTACTATGGGGTCAAAACACACTTCCTTCCCCAAATTGAAGAATCAGACCCCTCCCAAAGTGTGCCCATGGAAGCGTCAACTCGCAAGGAGCGTTTTGGGAGGAAAAAACTCCATCCGCGGAGGTACTGATTTTGCAATAATCCCCTCCAAACGTCCAGAGATCCGGTGATTATTTGGAGCTTTGGAAATTTGATTGCTTGTACGATGACTATGGGGCCAAAACACACTTCGTTCCCCAAATTGAAGAATCAGACCTCCCCCAAACTGTGGCCATGGAAGCGTCAACTCGCAAGGAGCGATTTGAGAGGAACAAATTCCATCCGCGGAGGTACTCATTTTGTAATAATCCCCTTCAAATGTCCGGAGATCCTGTGATTATTTGGAGCTTTGGAAATTTTATTGCTTGTACGATGACTTTGGGGTCAAAACACACTTCGTTCCCCAAATTGAAGAGTCAGACCCCGCTCAAAGTGTGCCTCTGGAAGCGTCAACTCGCAAGGAGTGTTTTGAGAGAAAAAAACTCCATCCGCGGAGGTACTCATTTTGCAATAATCCCCATCAAACATCCGGAGATCGTGTGATTATTTGGAGCTTTGGAAATTTGATTTCTTGTACGATGACTATGGGGTCAAAACACACTTCGTTCCCCAAATTGAAGAATGAGACCTCTCCCAAACCGTGGCCATGGAAGCGTCCACTCGCAAGGAGCGATTTGAGAGGAAAAAACTCCATGCGCGGAGGTACTCATTTTGCAATAATCCCCTTCAAACGTCAGAAGATCTGGTTATTTTTTGGAGCTTTGGAAATTTGATTGCTTGTACGATGACTTTGGGGTCAAAACACACTTCGTTCCCCAAATTGAAGAGTCAGACGCCGCTCAAAGTGTGCCTCCGGAAGCGTCAACTCGCAAGGAGTGTTTTGAGAGAAAAAAACTCCATCCGCGGAGGTACTCATTTTGCAATAAACCCCTTCAAACGTGCGGAGACCGTGTGATTATTCGGAGCTTTGAAAGTTTGATTGCTTGTACGATGACTATGGGGTCAAAAGACACTTCGTTCCCCAAATTGAAGAATGAGACCTCTCCCAAACCGTGGCCATGGAAGCGTCAACTCGCAAGGAGCGATTTGAGAGAAAAAAACTCCATCCGCGGAGGTACTCATTTTGCCATAATCCCCCTCAAACGTCCGGAGATCGTGTCATTATTTGGAGCTTCCATAATTTGATTGCTTGTACGATGACTATGGGGTCAGAACACACTTCGTTCCCCAAATTGAAGAGTCAGACCCGGCTCAAAGTGTGCCCATGGAAGCGTCAACTCGCAAGGAGTGTTTTGAGAGAAAAAAATTCAATCCGCGGAGGTACTCATTTTGCAATAAACCCCTTCAAACGTGCGGAGATCGTGTGATTCTTTGGCGGTTTGGAAATTTGATTGGTTCTACGATCACTATGGGGTCAAAACACACTTCGTTCCCCAAATTGCAGAGTCATACCCCGCTCAAAGTGTGCCCCTGGAAGCGTCTACTCGCAAGGAGTGTTTTGAGAGAGAAAAATTCCATCCGGGAGGGACTCGTTTTGCAATAGTCCCCCTCACACGTGCGGAGGTCCGGTGATTATTTGGAGCTTTGGAAATTTGATTGCTTGTACGATTACTATGGGGTCAAAACACACTTCCTTCCCCAAATTGAAGAATCAGACCTCTCCCAAAGTGTGCCCCTGGAAGCGTCAACTCGCAAGGAGCGTTTTGGGAAAAAGAAACTCCATCCGCGGAGGGACTCGTTTTGCAACACACCCCTTCAAAGGTGCGGAGATCGTGTGGTTATTTGGAGCTTTGACAATTTGATTGCTTGTACGATGACTATGGGGTCAAAACACACTTTGTTCCCCCAAATTGCAGAGTCAGACCCCGCTCAAAGTGTGCCCCTGGAAGCGTCTACTCGCAAGCAGTTTTTTGAGAGAAGAAAACTTCATCCGCGGTGGTACTCATTTTGCAATAAACCCCTTCAAATGTGCGGATATCGTGTGATTATTTGGGGCTTCGACAATTTGATTGCTTGTACGATGACTATGGGGTCAAAACACACTTCGTTCCCCCAAATTGCAGAGTCAGACCCCGCTCAAAGTGTGCCCCTGGAAGCGTCAACTCGCAAGGAGTGTTTTGAGAGAAAAAAGTTCCATCCACGGAGGTGGTCATTTTGTAATAAACCCCTTCAAACGTCCGGAGATCGTGTGATTATTTGGAGGTTTGGAAATTTGATTGGCTGTACGATGACCATGGGGTCAAAACACACTTCGTTCCCCAAATGGCAGTGTCAGACCCCGCTCAAAGTGTGCCCCTGGAAGCGTCTACTCGCAAGGGGTGTTTTCGGAGAAAAAAACTCCATCCGCGGAGGGACTCGTTTTGCAATAGTCCCCCTCACACGTGCGGAGATCCGCCGATTACTTGGAGCTTTGGAAATTTGATTGCTTGTACAATTACTATGGGGTCAAAACACAGTTCCTTCCCCAAATTGAAGAATCAGGCCTCTCCCAAAGTGTGCCCCTGGAAGCGTCAACTCGCAAGGAGCGTTTTGGGAAAAAGAAACTCCATCCGCGGAGGGACTCGTTTTGCAATAACCCCCTTCAAACGTCCCGAGATGTGGTGATTATTTGGCGCTCTGGAAATTTTATTGCTTGTACGATGACAATGGGGTCAAAACACACTGCGTTCCCCAAATTGAAGAGTCAGACCCCGCTCAAAGTGTGCCCCTAGAAGCGTCAACTCGCAAGTAGTGTTTTGAGAGAAAAAAGTTCCATCCGCGGAGGTACTCATTTTGTAATAAACCCCTTCAAACGTCCGGAGATCCTGTGATTATTTGGAGCTTTGAAAATTTGATTGCTTGTACGATTACTATGGGGTCAAAACACACTTCGTTCCCCAAATTGAAGAAGCAGACCTCTCCCAAAGTGTGCCCATGGAAGCGTCAACTCGCAAGGAGCGATTTGAGAGGAAAAAACTTCATCCGCGGAGGTACTCATTTTGCAACAATCCCCTTCAAACGTCCCGAGATCTGGTGATTATTTGGCGCTCTGAACATTTTTTTTGCTTGTACGGTGACTATGGGGTCAAAACACATTTCGTTCCCCAAATTGAAGAGTCAGACCCCGCTCAAAGTGTGCGCCTGGAAGCGTCAACTCGCAAGGAGCGTCTTGAGGGAAAGAAACTCCATCCGCGGAGGTACTCATTTTGCAATAATCCCCCTCAAACGTCTGGAGATCGTGTGATTATTTGGAGCTTTGGAAATTTGATTGCTTGTACGATGACTATGGGGTCAAAACACACTTCGTTCCCCCAAATTGCAGAGTCAGACCCCGCTCAAAGTGTGCCCCTGGAAGCGTCTACTCGCAAGCAGTTTTTTGAGAGAAAAAAACTCCATCTGCGGAGGTACTCATTTTGCAATAAACCCCTTCAAAGGTGCGGATATCGTGTGATTATTTGGAGCTTTGACAATTTGATTGCTTGTACGATGACTATGGGGTCAAAACACACTTCGTTCCCCAAATTGAAGAGTCAGACCCCGCTCAAAGTGTGCCCCTGGAAGCGTCAACTCGCAAGGAGTGTTTTGAGAGAAAAAAGTTCCATCCGCGGAGGTACTCATTTTGTAATAAACCCCTTCAAATGTCCGGAGATCGTGTGGTTATTTGGAGGTTTGGAAATTTGATTGGTTGTACGATGACTATGGGGTCAAAACACACTTCGTTCCCCAAGGTTGCAGAGTCATACCCCGCTCAAAGTGTGCCCCTGGAAGTGTCTACTCGCAAGGAGTGTTTTGAGAGAAAAAAACTCCATCCGCGGAAGGACTCGTTTTGCAATAGTCCCCCTCACACGTGCGGAGATCCGGTGATTATTTGGAGCTTTGGAAATTTGATTGCTTGTACGATTACTATGGGGTCAAAACACACTTCCTTCCCCAAATTGAAGAATCAGGCCTCTCCCAAAGTGTGCCCCTGGAAGCGTCGACTCGCAAGGAGCGTTTTGGGAAAAAGAAACTCCATCCGCGGAGGGACTCGTTTTGCAACAAACCCCTTCAAAGGTGCGGAGATCGTGTGGTTATTTGGAGCTTTGACAATTTGATTGCTTGTACGATGACTATGGGGTCAAGACACATTTTGTTCCTCAAATTGAAAAGTCAGACCCCGCTCAAAGTGTGCCCCTGGAAGCGTCAAGTCGCAAGGAGTGTTTTGAGAGAAAACATTTCAATCCGCGGAGGTCCTCATTTTGTAATAAACCCCTTCAAACGTCCGGAGATCGTGTGATTATTTGGAGCTTTGAAAATTTGATTGCTTGTACGATTACTCTGGGGTCAAAACACACTTCCTTCCCCAAATTGAAGAATCAGACCTCTCCGAAAATGTGTGCCCATGGAAGCGTCAACTCGCAAGGAGCGATTGGAGAGAAAAAAACTTCATCCGCGGTGGTACTCATTTTGCAACAATCTTCTTCAAACGTCCCGAGATCTGGTGATTATTTGGCGCTCTGGAAATTTTATTGCTTGTACGATGACTATGGGGTCAAAACACACTTCGTTCCCCAAATTGAAGAGTCAGACCCCGCTCAAAGTGTGCCCCTAGAAGCGTCAACTCGCAAGTAGTGTTTTGAGAGAAAAACGTTCCATCCGCGGAGGTACTCATTTTGTAATAAACCCCTTCAAACGTCCGGAGATCGTGTGATTATTTGGAGCTTTGAAAATTTGATTGCTTGTACGATTACTATGGGGTCAAAACACACTTCGTTCCCCAAATTGAAGAAGCAGACCTCTCCCAAAGTGTGCCCATGGAAGCGTCAACTCGCAAGGAGCGATTTGAGAGGAAAAAACTCCATCCGCGGAGGTACTCATTTTGCAACAATCCCCTTCAAATGTCCCGAGGTCTGGTGATTATTTGGCGCTCTGGAAATTTTATTGCTTGTACGATGACTATGGGGTCAAAACACATTTCGTTCCCCAAATTGAAGAGTCAGACCCCGCTCAAAGTGTGCGCCTGGAAGCGTCGACTCGCAAGGAGCGTTTTGAGAGAAAAAAACTCCATCCGCGGAGGTACTCATTTTGCAATAATCCCCCTCAAACGTCCGGAGATCGTGTGATTATTTGGAGCTTTGGAAATTTGATTGCTTGTACGATGACTATGGGGTCAAAACACACTTCGTTCCCCAAATTGAAGAAGCAGACCTGTCCCAAAGTGTGCCCATGGAAGCGTCAACTCGGAAGGAGCGATTTGAGAGGAAAAAACTTCATCCGCGGAGGTACTCATTTTGCAACAAACCCCGTTGAAACGTCCCGAGATCTGGTGATTATTTGGCGCTCTGAAAGTTTTTTTTGCTTGTACGATGACTATGGGGTCGAAACACATTTCGTTCCCCAAATTGAAGAGTCAGACCCCGCTCAAAGTGTGCGCCTGGAAGCGTCAACTCGCAAGGAGCGTTTTGAGGGAAAAAAACTCCATCCGCGGAGGTACTCATTTTGCAATAATCCCCCTCAAACGTCCGGAGATCGTGTGATTATTTGGAGCTTTGGAAATTTGATTGCTTGTACGATGACTATGGGGTCAAAACACACTTCGTTCCCCCAAAATTGCAGAGTCAGACCCCGCTCAAAGTGTGCCCCTGGAAGCGTCTACTCGCAAGCAGTTTTTTGAGAGAAAAAAACTCCATCTGCGGAGGTACTCATTTTGCAATAAATCCCTTCAAAGGTGCGGATATCGTGTGATTTTTTGGAGCTTTGACAATTTGATTGCTTGTACGATGACTATGGGGTCAAAACACACTTCGTTCCCCAAATTGAAGAGTCAGACCCCGCTCAAAGTGTGCCCCTTGAAACCGTCAACTCGCAAGGAGTGTTTTGAGAGAAAAAAGTTCCATCCGCGGAGGTACTCATTTTGTAATAAACGCCTTCAAACGTCCGGAGATCGTGTGATTATTTGGAGGTTTGGAAATTTGATTGGTTGTACGATGACTATGGGGTCAAAACACACTTCGTTCCCCAAATTGCAGAGTCATACCCCGCTCAAAGTGTGCCCCTGGAAGTGTCTACTCGCAAGGAGTTTTTTGAGAGAAAAAAACTCCATCCGCGGAAGGACTCGTTTTGCAATAGTCCCCCTCACACGTGCGGAGATCCGGTGATTATTTGGAGCTTTGGAAATTTGATTGCTTGTACGATTACTATGGGGTCAAAACACACTTCCTTCCCCAAATTGAAGAATCAGGCCTCTCCCAAAGTGTGCCCCTGGAAGCGTCGACTCGCAAGGAGCGTTTTGGGAAAAAGAAACTCCATCCGCGGAGGGACTCATTTTGCAACAAACCTCTTCAAAGGTGCGGAGATCGTGTGGTTATTTGGAGCTTTGACAATTTGATTGCTTGTACGATGACTATGGGGTCAAAACACACTTTGTTCCCCAAATTAAAAAGTCAGACCCCGCTCAAAGTGTGCCCCTGGAAGCGTCAACTCGCAAGGAGTGTTTTGAGAGAACAAATTTCCATCCGCGGAGGTACTCATTTTGTAATAAACCCCTTCAAACGTCCGGAGATCGTGTGATTATTTGGAGCTTTGAAAATTTGATTGCTTGTACGATTACTCTGGGGTCAAAACACACTTCCTTCCCCAAATGGAAGAATCAGACCTCTCCGAAAATGTGTGCCCATGGAAGCGTCAACTCGCAAGGAGCGATTGGGGAGGAAAAAACTTCATCCGCGGTGGTACTCATTTTGCAACAATCCCCTTCAAACGTCCCGAGATCTGGTGATTATTTGGCGCTCTGGAAATTTTATTGCTTGTACGATGACTATGGGGTCAAAACACACTTCGTTCCCCAAATTGAAGAGTCAGACCCGGCTCAAAGTGTGCCCCTAGAAGCGTCAACTCGCAAGTGGTGTTTTGAGAGAAAAAAGTTCCATCCGCGGAGGTACTCATTTTGTAATAAACCCCTTCAAACGTCCGGAGATCGTGTGATTATTTGGAGCTTTGAAAGTTTGATTGCTTGTACGATTACTATGGGGTCAAAACACACTTCGTTCCCCAAATTGAAGAAGCAGACCTCTCCCAAAGTGTGCCCATGGAAGCGTCAACTCGCAAGGAGCGATTTGAGAGGAAAAAACTTCATCCGCGGAGGTACTCATTTTGCAACAATCCCCTTCAAATGTCCCGAGATCTGGTGATTATTTGGCGCTCTGGAAATTTTATTGCTTGTACCATGACTATGGGGTCAAAACACATTTCGTTCCCCAAATTGAAGAGTCAGACCCCGCTCAAAGTGTGCGCCTGGAAGCGTCAACTCGCAAGGAGCGTTTTGAGGGGAAAAAACTCCATCCGCGGAGGTACTCATTTTGCAATAATCCCCCTCAAACGTCCGGAGATCGTGTGATTATTTGGAGCTTTGGAAATTTGATTGCTTGTACGATGACTATGGGGTCAAAACACACTTCGTTCCCCCAAATTGCAGAGTCAGACCCCGCTCAAAGTGTGCCCCTGGAAGCGTCTACTCGCAAGCAGTTTTTCGAGAGAAAAAAACTCCATCCGCGGAGGTACTCATTTTGCAATAAACCCCTCCAAAGGTGCGGATATTGTGTGATTATTTGGAGCTTTGACAATTGCATTGCTTGTACGATGACTATGGGGTCAAAACACACTTCCTTCCCCAAATTGAAGAGTCAGACCCCGCTCAAATTGTGCCCCTGGAAGCGTCAACTCGCAAGGAGTGTTTTGAGAGAAAAAAGTTCCATCCGCGGAGGTACTCATTTTGTAATAAACCCCTTCAAACGTCCGGAGATCGTGTGATTATTTGGAGGTTTGGAAATTTGATTGGTTGTACGATGACTATGGGGTCAAAACACACTTCGTTCCCCAAATTGCAGAGTCATACCCTGCTCAAAGTGTGCCCCTGGAAGTGTCTACTCGCAAGGAGTGTTTTGAGAGAAAAAAACTCCATCCGCGGAAGGACTCGTTTTGCAATAGTCCCCCTCACACGTGCGGAGATCCGGTGATTATTTGGAGCTTTGGAAATTTGATTGCTTGTACGATTACTATGGGGTCAAAACACACTTCCTTCCCCAAAATGAAGAATCAGGCCTCTCCCAAAGTGTGCCCCTGGAAGCGTCGACTCGCAAGGAGCGTTTTGGGAAAAAGAAACTCCATCCGCGGAGGTACTCATTTTGCAATAAACCCCTTCAAAGGTGCGGATATCGTGTGATTATTTGGAGCTTTGACAATTTGATTGCTTGTACGATGACTATGGGGTCAAAAAACACTTCGTTCCCGAAATTGAAGAGTCAGACCCCGCTCAAAGTGTGCCCCTGGAAGCGTCAACTCGCAAGGAGTGTTTTGAGAGAAAAAATTTCCATCCGCGGAGGTACTCATTTTGTAATAAACCCCTTCAAAGGTGCGGAGATCGTGTGATTATGTGGAGGTTTGGAAATTTCATTGGTTGTACGATGACTATGGGGTCAAAACACACTTCATTCCCCAAATTGCAGTGTCAGACCCCACTCAAAGTGTGCATCTGGAAGCGTCAACTCGCAAGGAGTGTTTTGAGAGAAAAAAACTCCATCCGCGGAGGTACTCATTTTGCAATAAACCCCTTCAAAGGTGCGGAGATTGTGTGAATATTTGGAGCTTTGACAATTTGATTGCTTGTACGATGACTATGGGGTCAAAACACACTTCGTTCCCCAAATTCAAGAGTCAGACCCCGCTCAAAGTGTGCATCTGGAAGCGTCAACTCGCAAGGAGTGTTTTGAGAGAAAAAAACTCCATCCGCGGAGGAACTCGTTTTGCAATAATCGCCTCCAAACATCCGGAGATCGTGTGATTATTTGGAGCTTTGGAAATTTGATTGCTTGTACGATGACTATGGGGTCAAAACACACTTTGTTCCCCAAATTGAAGAATGAGACCTCTCCCAAACCGTGGCCATGGAAGCGTCAACTCGCAAGGAGCGATTTGAGAGAAAAAAACTCCATCCGCGGAGGTACTCATTTTGCCATAATCCCCCTCAAACGTCCGGAGATCGTGTGATTATTTGGAGGTTTGGAAATTTGATTGCTTGTACGATGACTATGGGGTCAAAACACACTTTGTTCCCCAAATTGAAGAGTCGGACCCCGCTCAAACTGTGCCCCTGGAAGCGTCAACTCGCAAGGAGTGTTTTGAGAGAAAAAAACTCCATCCGCGGAGGAACTCGTTTTGCAATAATCGCCTTCAAACATCCGGAGATCGTGTGATTATTTGGAGCTTTGGAAATTTGATTGCTTGTACGATGACTATGGGGTCAAAACACACTTCGTTCCCCAAATTGAAGAATGAGACCTCTCCCAAAGTGTGCCCATGGAAGCGTCAACTCGCAAGGAGCGATTTGAGAGGAAAAAACTCCATCCGCGGAGGTACTCATTTTGCAATAATCCCCTTCAAACGTCCGGAGATCCGGTTATTATTTGGAGCTTTGGAAATTTGATTGCTTGTACGATGACTTTGGGGTCAAAACACACTTCGTTCCCCAAATTGAAGAGTCAGACCCCGCTCAAATTGTGCCTCTGGAAGCGTCAACTCGCAAGGAGTGTTTTGAGAGAAAAAAACTCCATCCGCGGAGGTACTCATTTTGCAATAAACCCCTTCAAATGTCCCGAGACCGTGTGATTATCCGGAGCTTTGGAAATTTGATTGGTTGTACGATGACTATGGGGTCAAAAAACACTTTGTTCCCCAAATTGAAGAATGAGACCTCTCCCAAACCGTGGCCATGGAAGCGTCAACTCGCAAGGAGCGATTTGAGAGAAAAAAACTCCATCCGCGGAGGTACTCATTTTGCCATAATCCCCCTCAAACGTCCGGAGATCGTGTGATTATTTGGAGGTTTGGAAATTTGATTGCTTGTACGATGACTATGGGGTCAAAACACACTTTGTTCCCCAAATTGAAGAGTCGGACCCCGCTCAAACTGTGCCCCTGGAAGCGTCAACTCGCAAGGAGTGTTTTGAGAGAAAAAAACTCCATCCGCGGAGGAACTCGTTTTGCAATAATCGCCTTCAAACATCCGGAGATCGTGTGATTATTTGGAGCTTTGGAAATTTGATTGCTTGTACGATGACTATGGGGTCAAAACACACTTCGTTCCCCAAATTGAAGAATGAGACCTCTCCCAAAGTGTGCCCATGGAAGCGTCAACTCGCAAGGAGCGATTTGAGAGGAAAAAACTCCATCCGCGGAGGTACTCATTTTGCAATAATCCCCTTCAAACGTCCGGAGATCCGGTTATTATTTGGAGCTTTGGAAATTTGATTGCTTGTACGATGACTTTGGGGTCAAAACACACTTCGTTCCCCAAATTGAAGAGTCAGACCCCGCTCAAATTGTGCCTCTGGAAGCGTCAACTCGCAAGGAGTGTTTTGAGAGAAAAAAACTCCATCCGCGGAGGTACTCATTTTGCAATAAACCCCTTCAAATGTCCCGAGACCGTGTGATTATTCGGAGCTTTGGAAATTTGATTGGTTGTACGATGACTATGGGGTCAAAACACACTTTGTTCCCCAAATTGAAGAATGAGACCTCTCCCAAACCGTGGCCATGGAAGCGTCAACTCGCAAGGAGCGATTTGAGAGAAAAAAACTCCATCCGCGGAGGTACTCATTTTGCCATAATCCCCCTCAAACGTCCGGAGATCGTGTGATTATTTGGAGCTTTGGAAATTTGATTGCTTGTACGATGACTATGGGGTCAAAACACACTTTGTTCCCCAAATTGAAGAGTCGGACCCCGCTCAAACTGTGCCCCTGGAAGCGTCAACTCGCAAGGAGTGTTTTGAGAGAAAAAAATTCCATCCGCGGAGGTACTCATTTTGCAATAAACTCCTTCAAACGTGCGGAGATCGTGTGATTATTTGGAGGTTTGCAAATTTGATTGGTTGTACGATGACTATGGGGTCAAAACACACTTCGTTCCCCAAATTGAAGAATCAGACCTCTCCCAAAGTGTGCCCATGGAAGCGTCAACTCGCAAGGAGCGATTTGAGAGGAAAAAACTCCATCCGCGGAGGTACTCATTTTGCAATAATCCCCTTCAAGCGTCCCGAGATCTGGTGATTATTTGGCGCTCTGGAAATTTTATTCCTTGTACGATGACTATGGGGTCAAAACACACTTCGTTCCCCAAATTGAAGAGTCAGACCCCGCTCAAAGTGTGCGCCTGGAAGCGTCAACTCGCAAGGAGCGTTTTGAGAGAAAAAAACTCCATGTGTGGAGGTACTCATTTTGCAATAATCCCCTTCAAAGGTGCGGAGATTGTGTCATTATTTGGAGCTTTGACAATTTGATTGCTTGTACGATGACTATGGGGTCAAAACACACTTCGTTCCCCAAATTGAAGAGTGGGACCCCGCTCAAAGTGTGCCTCTGGAAGCGTCAACTCGCAAGGAGTGTTTTGAGAAAGAAAACCTCAATCCGCGGAGGTACTCATTTTGCAATAATCCCCATCAAACATCCGGACATCGTGTGATTGTTTGGAGCTTTGGAAATTTGATTGCTTGTACGATGACTATGGGGTCAAAACACACTTCGTTCCCCAAATCGAAAAATGAGACCTCTCCCAAACCGTGGCCATGGAAGCGTCAACTCGCAAGGAGCGATTTGAGAGGAAAAAACTCCATCCGCGGAGGTACTCATTTTGCAATAATCCCCTTCAAACGTCCGGACATCCGATTATTATTTGGAGCTTTGGAAATTTGATTGCTTGTACGATGACTTTGGGGCCAAAACACACTTCGTTCCCCAAATTGAAGAGTCAGACCCCGCTCAAAGTGTGCCCCTGGAAGCGTCAACTGGCAAGGAGCGTTTTGAGAGAAAAAAACTCCATCCGCGGAGGTACTCATTTTGCAATAATCCCCCTCAAACGTCTGGAGATCGTGTGATTATTTGGAGCTTTGGAAATTTGATTGCTTGTACGATGACTATGGGGTCAAAACACACTTCGGTCCCCAAATTGCTGTGTCAGACCCCGCTCAAAGTGTGCCCCTGGAAGCGTCTACTCGCAAGCAGTTTTTTGAGAGAAAAAAACTCCATCCGCGGAGGTACTCATTTTGCAATAAACCCCTTCAAAGGTGCGGAGATCGTGTGATTATTTGGAGCTTGGGAAATTTGATTGCTTGTACGATGACTTTGGGGTGAAAACACACTTCGTTCCCCAAATCGAAGAGTCAGACCCCGCTCAAAGTGTGCCTCTGGAAGCGTCAACTCGCAAGGAGTGTTTTGAGAGAAGAAAACTCCATCCGCGGAGGTACTCATTTTGCCATAATCCCCCTCAAACGTCCTGAGACCGTGTGATTGTTTGGAGCTTTGATAATTTGATTGCTTCTACGACGACTATGGGGTCAAAACACACTTCGTTCCCCAAATTGAAGAGTCAGAACCCGCTCAAAGTGTGCCCCTGGAAGCGTCTGATCGCAAGGAGTGCTTTGAGAGAAAAAAACTGAATCCGCGGAGGTACTCATTTTGCAATAATATCCATCAAACATCCGGAGATCGTGTCATTATGTGGAGCTTTGGAAATTTGATTGCTTGTACGATGACTATGGGGTCAAAACACACTTCGTTCCCCAAATTGAAGAGTCAGACCCCGCTCAAATTGTGCCTCTGGAAGCGTCAACTCGCAAGGAGTGTTTTGAGAGAAAAAAACTCCATCCGCGGAGGTACTCATTTTGCAATAAACCCCTTCAAATGTCCCGAGACCGTGTGATTATTCGGAGCTTTGGAAATTTGATTGGTTGTACGATGACTATGGGGTCAAAACACACTTTGTTCCCCAAATTGAAGAATGAGACCTCTCCCAAACCGTGGCCATGGAAGCGTCAACTCGCAAGGAGCGATTTGAGAGAAAAAAACTCCATCCGCGGAGGTACTCATTTTGCCATAATCCCCCTCAAACGTCCGGAGATCGTGTGATTGTTTGGAGGTTTGGAAATTTGATTGCTTGTACGATGACTATGGGGTCAAAACACACTTTGTTCCCCAAATTGAAGAGTCGGACCCCGCTCAAACTGTGCCCCTGGAAGCGTCAACTCGCAAGGAGTGTTTTGAGAGAAAAAAACTCCATCCGCGGAGGAACTCGTTTTGCAATAATCGCCTTCAAACATCCGGAGATCGTGTGATTATTTGGAGCTTTGGAAATTTGATTGCTTGTACGATGACTATGGGGTCAAAACACACTTCGTTCCCCAAATTGAAGAATGAGACCTCTCCCAAAGTGTGCCCATGGAAGCGTCAACTCGCAAGGAGCGATTTGAGAGGAAAAAACTCCATCCGCGGAGGTACTCATTTTGCAATAATCCCCTTCAAACGTCCGGAGATCCGGTTATTATTTGGAGCTTTGGAAATTTGATTGCTTGTACGATGACTTTGGGGTCAAAACACACTTCGTTCCCCAAATTGAAGAGTCAGACCCCGCTCAAATTGTGCCTCTGGAAGCGTCAACTCGCAAGGAGTGTTTTGAGAGAAAAAAACTCCATCCGCGGAGGTACTCATTTTGCAATAAACCCCTTCAAATGTCCCGAGACCGTGTGATTATTCGGAGCTTTGGAAATTTGATTGGTTGTACGATGACTATGGGGTCAAAACACACTTTGTTCCCCAAATTGAAGAATGAGACCTCTCCCAAACCGTGGCCATGGAAGCGTCAACTCGCAAGGAGCGATTTGAGAGAAAAAAACTCCATCCGCGGAGGTACTCATTTTGCCATAATCCCCCTCAAACGTCCGGAGATCGTGTGATTATTTGGAGGTTTGGAAATTTGATTGCTTGTACGATGACTATGGGGTCAAAACACACTTTGTTCCCCAAATTGAAGAGTCGGACCCCGCTCAAACTGTGCCCCTGGAAGCGTCAACTCGCAAGGAGTGTTTTGAGAGAAAGAAATTCCATCCGCGGAGGTACTCATTTTGCAATAAACTCCTTCAAACGTGCGGAGATCGTGTGATTATTTGGAGGTTTGCAAATTTGATTGGTTGTACGATGACTATGGGGTCAAAACACACTTCGTTCCCCAAATTGAAGAATCAGACCTCTCCCAAAGTGTGCCCATGGAAGCGTCAACTCGCAAGGAGCGATTTGAGAGGAAAAAACTCCATCCGCGGAGGTACTCATTTTGCAATAATCCCCTTCAAGCGTCCCGAGATCTGGTGATTATTTGGCGCTCTGGAAATTTTATTGCTTGTACGATGACTATGGGGTCAAAACACACTTCGTTCCCCAAATTGAAGAGTCAGACCCCGCTCAAAGTGTGCGCCTGGAAGCGTCAACTCGCAAGGAGCGTTTTGAGAGAAAAAAACTCCATGTGTGGAGGTACTCATTTTGCAATAATCCCCTTCAAAGGTGCGGAGATTGTGTCATTATTTGGAGCTTTGACAATTTGATTGCTTGTACGATGACTATGGGGTCAAAACACACTTCGTTCCCCAAATTGAAGAGTGGGACCCCGCTCAAAGTGTGCCTCTGGAAGCGTCAACTCGCAAGGAGTGTTTTGAGAAAGGAAACCTCAATCCGCGGAGGTACTCATTTTGCAATAATCCCCATCAAACATCCGGACATCGTGTGATTGTTTGGAGCTTTGGAAATTTGATTGCTTGTACGATGACTATGGGGTCAAAACACACTTCGTTCCCCAAATCGAAAAATGAGACCTCTCCCAAACCGTGGCCATGGAAGCGTCAACTCGCAAGGAGCGATTTGAGAGGAAAAAACTCCATCCGCGGAGGTACTCATTTTGCAATAATCCCCTTCAAACGTCCGGACATCCGATTATTATTTGGAGCTTTGGAAATTTGATTGCTTGTACGATGACTTTGGGGCCAAAACACACTTCGTTCCCCAAATTGAAGGGTCAGACTCCGCTCAAATTGTGCCCCTGGAAGCGTCAACTCGCAAGGAGTGTTTTGAGAGAAAAAAACTTCATCCGCGGAGGTACTCATTTTGCAATAAACCCCTTCAAACGTCCCGAGACCGCGTGATTATTCGGAGCTTTGGAAATTTGATTGCTTGTACGATGACTATGGGGTCAAAACACACTTCGTTCCCCAAATTGAGGAATGAGACCTCTCCCAAACCGTGGCCATGGAAGCGTCAACTCGCAAGGAGCGATTTGAGAGAAAAAAACTCCATCCGCGGAGGTACTCATTTTGCAGTAATCCCCCTCAAACGTCTGGAGATCGTGCGATTATTTGGAGCTTTGATAATTTGATTGCTTGTACGATGACTATGGGGTCAAAACACACTTCGGTCCCCAAATTGCTGTGTCAGACCCCGCTCAAAGTGTGCCCCTGGAAGCGTCTACTCGCAAGCAGTTTTTTGAGAGAAAAAAACTCCATCCGCGGAGGTACTCATTTTGCAATAAACCCCTTCAAAGGTGCGGAGATCGTGTGATTATTTGGAGCTTGGGAAATTTGATTGCTTGTACGATGACTTTGGGGTCAAAACACACTTCGTTCCCCAAATCGAAGAGTCAGACCCCGCTCAAAGTGTGCCTCTGGAAGCGTCAACTCGCAAGGAGTGTGTTGAGAGAAGAAAACTCCATCCGCGGAGGTACTCATTTTGCCATAATCCCCCTCAAACGTCCTGAGACCGTGTGATTGTTTGGAGCTTTGATAATTTGATTGCTTCTACGACGACTATGGGGTCAAAACACACTTCGTTCCCCAAATTGAAGAGTCAGAACCCGCTCAAAGTGTGCCCCTGGAAGCGTCTGATCGCAAGGAGTGCTTTGAGAGAAAAAAACTGAATCCGCGGAGGTACTCATTTTGCAATAATCTCCATCAAACATCCGGAGATCGTGTCAATATGTGGAGCTTTGGAAATTTGATTGCTTGTACGATGACTATGGGGTCAAAACACACTTCGTTCCCCAAATTCAAGAGTCAGACCCCGCTCAAATTGTGCCTCTGGAAGCGTCAACTCGCAAGGAGTGTTTTGAGAGAAAAAAACTCCATCCGCGGAGGTACTCATTTTGCAATAAACCCCTTCAAATGTCCCGAGACCGTGTGATTATTCGGAGCTTTGGAAATTTGATTGGTTGTACGATGACTATGGGGTCAAAACACACTTTGTTCCCCAAATTGAAGAATGAGACCTCTCCCAAACCGTGGCCATGGAAGCGTCAACTCGCAAGGAGCGATTTGAGAGAAAAAAACTCCATCCGCGGAGGTACTCATTTTGCCATAATCCCCCTCAAACGTCCGGAGATCGTGTGATTATTTGGAGGTTTGGAAATTTGATTGCTTGTACGATGACTATGGGGTCAAAACACACTTTGTTCCCCAAATTGAAGAGTCGGACCCCGCTCAAACTGTGCCCCTGGAAGCGTCAACTCGCAAGGAGTGTTTTGAGAGAAAAAAACTCCATCCGCGGAGGAACTCGTTTTGCAATAATCGCCTTCAAACATCCGGAGATCGTGTGATTATTTGGAGCTTTGGAAAATTGATTGCTTGTACGATGACTATGGGGTCAAAACACACTTCGTTCCCCAAATTGAAGAATGAGACCTCTCCCAAAGTGTGCCCATGGAAGCGTCAACTCGCAAGGAGCGATTTGAGAGGAAAAAACTCCATCCGCGGAGGTACTCATTTTGCAATAATCCCCTTCAAACGTCCGGAGATCCGGTTATTATTTGGAGCTTTGGAAATTTGATTGCTTGTACGATGACTTTGGGGTCAAAACACACTTCGTTCCCCAAATTGAAGAGTCAGACCCCGCTCAAATTGTGCCTCTGGAAGCGTCAACTCGCAAGGAGTGTTTTGAGAGAAAAAAACTCCATCCGCGGAGGTACTCATTTTGCAATAAACCCCTTCAAATGTCCCGAGACCGTGTGATTATTCGGAGCTTTGGAAATTTGATTGGTTGTACGATGACTATGGGGTCAAAACACACTTTGTTCCCCGAATTGAAGAATGAGACCTCTCCCAAACCGTGGCCATGGAAGCGTCAACTCGCAAGGAGCGATTTGAGAGAAAAAAACTCCATCCGCGGAGGTACTCATTTTGCCATAATCCCCCTCAAACGTCCGGAGATCGTGTGATTATTTGGAGGTTTGGAAATTTGATTGCTTGTACGATGACTATGGGGTCAAAACACACTTCGTTCCCCAAATTGAAGAGTCGGACCCCGCTCAAACTGTGCCCCTGGAAGCGTCAACTCGCAAGGAGTGTTTTGAGAGAAAGAAATTCCATCCGCGGAGGTACTCATTTTGCAATAAACTCCTTCAAACGTGCGGAGATCGTGTGATTATTTGGAGGTTTGCAAATTTGATTGGTTGTACGATGACTATGGGGTCAAAACACACTTCGTTCCCCAAATTGAAGAATCAGACCTCTCCCAAAGTGTGCCCATGGAAGCGTCAACTCGCAAGGAGCGATTTGAGAGGAAAAAACTCCATCCGCGGAGGTACTCATTTTGCAATAATCCCCTTCAAGCGTCCCGAGATCTGGTGATTTTTTGGCGCTCTGGAAATTTTATTGCTTGTACGATGACTATGGGGTCAAAACACACTTCGTTCCCCAAATTGAAGAGTCAGACCCCGCTCAAAGTGTGCGCCTGGAGGCGTCAACTCGCAAGGAGCGTTTTGAGAGAAAAAAACTCCATGTGTGGAGGTACTCATTTTGCAATAATCCCCTTCAAAGGTGCGGAGATTGTGTCATTATTTGGAGCTTTGACAATTTGATTGCTTGTACGATGACTATGGGGTCAAAACACACTTCGTTCCCCAAATTGAAGAGTGGGACCCCGCTCAAAGTGTGCCTCTGGAAGCGTCAACTCGCAAGGAGTGTTTTGAGAAAGAAAACCTCAATCCGCGGAGGTAATCATTTTGCAATAATCCCCATCAAACATCCGGACATCGTGTGATTGTTTGGAGCTTTGGAAATTTGATTGCTTGTACGATGACTATGGGGTCAAAACACACTTCGTTCCCCAAATCGAAAAATGAGACCTCTCCCAAACCGTGGCCATGGAAGCGTCAACTCGCAAGGAGCGATTTGAGAGGAAAAAACTCCATCCGCGGAGGTACTCATTTTGCAATAATCCCCTTCAAACGTCCGGACATCCGATTATTATTTGGAGCTTTGGAAATTTGATTGCTTGTACGATGACTTTGGGGCCAAAACACACTTCGTTCCCCAAATTGAAGGGTCAGACTCCGCTCAAATTGTGCCCCTGGAAGCGTCAACTCGCAAGGAGTGTTTTGAGAGAACAAAACTTCATCCGCGGAGGTACTCATTTTGCAATAAACCCCTTCAAACGTCCCGAGACCGCGTGATTATTCGGAGCTTTGGAAATTTGATTGCTTGTACGATGACTATGGGGTCAAAACACACTTCGTTCCCCAAATTGAGGAATGAGACCTCTCCCAAACCGTGGCCATGGAAGCGTCAACTCGCAAGGAGCGATTTGAGAGAAAAAAACTCCATCCGCGGAGGTACTCATTTTGCAATAATCCCCCTCAAACGTCTGGAGATCGTGCGATTATTTGGAGCTTTGATAATTTGATTGCTTGTACGATGACTATGGGGTCAAAACACACTTCGTTCCCCAAATTGAAGAGTCAGACCCCGCTCAAAGTGTGCCCCTGGAAGCGTCAACTGGCAAGGAGCGTTTTGAGAGAAAAAAACTCCATCCGCGGAGGTACTCATTTTGCAATAATCCCCCTCAAACGTCCGGAGATCGTGTGATTATTTGGAGCTTTGGAAATTTGATTGCTTGTACGATGACTATGGGGTCAAAACACACTTCGGTCCCCAAATTGCTGTGTCAGACCCCGCTCAAAGTGTGCCCCTGGAAGCGTCCACTCGCAAGCAGTTTTTTGAGAGAAAAAAACTCCATCCGCGGAGGTACTAATTTTGCAATAAACCCCTTCAAAGGTGCGGAGATCGTGTGATTATTTGGAGCTTGGGAAATTTGATTGCTTGTACGATGACTTTGGGGTCCAAACACACTTCGTTCCCCAAATCGAAGAGTCAGACCCCGCTCAAAGTGTGCCTCTGGAAGCGTCAACTCGCAAGGAGTGTTTTGAGAGAAGAAAACTCCATCCGCGGAGGTACTCATTTTGCCATAATCCCCCTCAAACGTCCTGAGACCGTGTGATTGTTTGGAGCTTTGATAATTTGATTGCTTCTACGACGACTATGGGGTCAAAACACACTTCGTTCCCCAAATTGAAGAGTCAGAACCCGCTCAAAGTGTGCCCCTGGAAGCGTCTGATCGCAAGGAGTGCTTTGCGAGAAAAAAACTGAATCCGCGGAGGTACTCATTTTGCAATAATCTCCATCAAACATCCGGAGATCGTGTCATTATGTGGAGCTTTGGAAATTTGATTGCTTGTACGATGACTATGGGGTCAAAACACACTTCGTTCCCCAAATTGAAGAGTCAGACCCCGCTCAAATTGTGCCTCTGGAAGCGTTAACTCGCAAGGAGTGTTTTGAGAGAAAAAAACTCCATCCGCGGAGGGACTCGTTTTGCAATAATGCCCTTCAAACGTCCCGAGACCGTCTGATTATTTGGAGCTTCGGAAATTTGATTGCTTGTAGGATGACTCTGGAGTGAAAACACACTTCGTTCCCCAAGTTGAAGAGTCAGACCTCTCCCAAAGTGTGGCCATGGAAGCGTCAACTCGCAGGGAGCGTTTTGAGAGAAAAAAACTCCATCCGCAGAGGTACTCATTTTGCAATAATCCCCTTCAAACGTCCGGAGATCCGGTTATTATTTGGAGCTTTGCAAAATTTGATTGCTTGTACGATGACTTTGGGGTCAAAACACACTTCGTTCCCCAAATTGAAGAGTCAGACCCCGCTCAAATTGTGCCTCTGGAAGCGTCAACTCGCAAGGAGTGTTTTGAGAGAAAAAAACTCCATCCGCGGAGGGACTCGTTTTGCAATAATGCCCTTCAAACGTCCCGGGACCGTCTGATTATTTGGAGCTTCGGAAATTTGATTGCTTGTAGGATGACTCTGGAGTGAAAACACACTTCGTTCCCCAAGTTGAAGAGTCAGACCTCTCCCAAAGTGTGGCCATGGAAGCGTCAACTCGCAGGGAGCGTTTTGAGAGAAAAAAACTCCATCCGCGGAGGTACTCATTTTGCAATAATCCCCCTCAAACGTCCGGAGATCGTGTGATTATTTGGAGCTTTGACAATTTGATTGCTTGTAGGATGACTATGGGGTCAAAACACACTTCGTTCCCCAAATTGAAGAGTCAGACCCCGCTCAAAGTGTGCCCCTGGAAGCGTCAACTCGCAAGGAGTGTTTTGAGAGAAAAAAGTTCCATCCGCGGAGGTACTCATTTTGCCATAATCCCCCTCAAACGTCCTGGAATCGTGTGATTATTTGGAGCTTTGATAATTTGATTGTTTGTACGACGACTATGGGGTCAAAACACACTTCGTTCCCCAAATTGAAAAGTCAGACCCCGCTCAAAGTGTGCCCCTGGAAGCGTCAACTCGCAAGGAGTGTTTTGAGAGAAAGAGGTTCCCTTCAAACGTCCGGAGATCCAGTGATTATTTGGATCTTTGGAAATTTGATTGCTTGTACGATGACGATGGGATCAAAACACACTTTGTTCCCCAAATTGAAGAATGAGACCTCTCCCAAACCGTGGCCATGGAAGCGTCAACTCGCAAGGAGCGATTTGAGAGAAAAAAACCCCATCCGCGGAGGTACCCATTTTGCCATAATCCCCCTCAAACGTCCGGAGATCGTGTGATTATTTGGAGCTTTGATAATTTGATTGCTTGTACGACGACTATGGGGTCAAAACACACTTCGTTCCCCAAATTGAAGAGTCAAACCCCGCTCAAAGTGTGCCCCTGGAAGCGTCAACTCGCAAGGAGTGTTTTGAGAGAAAAAAGTTCCATCCGCGGAGGTACTCATTTTGCCATAATCCCCCTCAAACGTCCGGGAATCGTGTGATTATTTGGAGCTTTTATAATTTGATTGTTTGTACGACGACTATGGGGTCAAAACACACTTCGTTCCCCGAATTGAAGAGTCAGACCCCGCTCAAAGTGTGCCCCTGGAAGCGTCAACTCGCAAGGAGTGTTTTGAGAGAAAGAAATTCCATCCGCGGAGGTACTCATTTTGCAATAAACCCCTTCAAACGTCCGGAGATCCGGTGATTATTTGGAGTATTGGAAATTTGATTGCTTGTACGATTACTATGGGGTCAAAACACACTTCCTTCCCCAAATTGAAGAATCAGACCTCTCCCAAAGTGTGCCCCTGGAAGCGTCAACTCGCAAGGAGCGTTTTAGGAAAAAGAAACTCCATCCGCGGAGGGACTCATTTTGCAATAATCCCCTTCAAATGTCCCGAGACCGTCTGATTATTTGGAGCTTCGGAAATTTGATTGCTTGTAGGATGACTCTGGAGTCAAAACACACTTCGTTCCCCAATTTGAAGAGTCAGACCTCTCCCAAAGTGTGCCATGGAGGCGTCAACTCGCGAGGAGCGTTTTGAGAGAAAAAAAATCCATCCGCGGAGGTAATCATTTTGCAACAATCCCCCTCAAACGTCCTGAGACCGTGTGATTGTTTGGAGCTTTGACAATTTGATTGCTTGTACGACGACTATGGGGTCAAAACACACTTCTTTCCCCAAATTGAAGAGTCAGACCCCGCTCAAAGTGTGCCCCTGGAAGCGTCAACTCGCAAGGAGTGTTTTGAGAGAAAAAAGTTCCATCCGCGGAGGTACTCATTTTGCAATAAACCCCTTCAAACGTGTGAAGATGGTGTGATTATTTGGAGGTTTGGAAATTTGATTGGTTGTACGATGACTATGGGGTCAAAACACACTTCGTTCCCCAAATTGCAGAGTCATACCCCGCTCAAAGTGTGCCCCTGGAAGCGTCTGATCGCAAGGAGTGTTTTGAGAGAAAAAAACTCCATCCGCGGAGGTACTCATTTTGCAATAACCCCCTTCAAACGTCCGGAGATCCGGTGATTATTTGGAGCTTTGGAAATTTGATTGCTTGTACGATTACTATGGGGTCAAAACACACTTCCTTCTCCAAATTGAAGAATCAGTCCTCTCCCAAAGTGTGCCCCTGGAAGCGTCAACTCGCAAGGAGCGTTTTGGGAAAAAGAAACTCCATCCGCGGAGGGACTCGTTTTGCAATAATCCCCTTCAAAAGTCCGGAGATGGTGTGATTATTTGGAGCTTTGACAATTTGATTGTTTGTACGACGACTATGGGGTCAAAACACACGTCGTTCCCCAAATTGAAGGGTCAGACCTCTCCCAAAGTGTGGCCATGGAAGCGTCAACCCGCAAGCAGTTTTTTGAGAGAAAAAAACTCCATGCGCGGAGGTACTCATTTTGCCATAATCCCCCTCAAACGTCCGGAGATCGTGTGATTATTTGGAGCTTTGATAATTTGATTGCTTGTACGACGACTATGGGGTCAAAACACACTTCGTTCCCCAAATTGAAGAGTCAGACCCCGCTCAAAGTGTGCCCCTGGAAGCGTCAACTCGCAAGGAGTGTTTTGAGAGAAAAAAGTTCCATCCGCTGAGGTACTCATTTTGTAATAAACCCCCTCAAACGTCCGGAGATCGTGTGATTATTTGGAGCTCTGATAATTTGATTGCTTGTACGACGACTATGGGGTCAAAACACACTTCGTTCCCCAAATTGAAGAGTCAGACCCCGCTCAAAGTGTGCCCCTGGAAGCGTCAACTCGCAAGGAATGTTTTGAGAGAATAAAATTCCGTCCGCGGAGGTACTCATTTTGCAATAAACCCCTTCAAACGTCCGGAGATCCGGTGATTATTTGGAGCTTTGGAAATTTGATTGCTTGTACGATTACTATGGGGTCAAAACACACTTCCTTCCCCAAATTGAAGAATCAGACCTCTCCCAAAGTGTGCCCCTGGAAGCGTCAACTCGCAAGGAGCGTTTATGGAAAAAGAAACTCCATCCGCGGAGGGACTCGTTTTGCAATAATCCCCCTCAAACGTCCGGAGATCGTGTGATTGTTTGGAGCTTTGACAATTTGATTGCTTGTACGACGACTATGGGGTCAAAACACACTTCGTTCCCCAAATTGAAGAGTCAGACCCCGCTCAAAGTGTGCCCCTGGAAGCGTCAACTCGCAAGGAGTGTTTTGAGAGAAAAAAGTTCCATCCGCGGAGGTAATCATTTTGCAATAAACCCCTTCAATCGTGCAAAGATGGTGTGATTATTTGGAGGTTTGGAAATTTGATTGATTGTACGATGACTATGGGGTCAAAACACACTTCGTTCCCCAAATTGCAGAGTCATACCCCGCTCAAAGTGTGCCCCTGGAAGCGTCTGATCGCAAGGAGTGTTTTGAGAGAAAAAAACTCCATCCGCGGAGGTACTCATTTCGCAATAACCCCCTTCAAACGTGCGGAGATCCGGTGATTATTTGGAGCTTTGGAAATTGGATTGCTTGTACGATTACTATGGGGTCAAAAGACACTTCCTTCTGCAAATTGAAGAATCAGACCTCTCCCGAAGTGTGCCCCTGGAAGCGTCAACTCGCAAGGAGCGTTTTGGGAAAAAGAAACTCCATCCGCGGAGGGACTCGTTTTGCAATAATCCCCTTCAAACGTCCGGAGATCGTGTGATTTTTTGGAGCTTTGACAATTTGATTCTTTGTACGACGACTATGGGGTCAAAACACACTTCGTTCCCCAAATTGAAGGGTCAGACCTCTCCCAAAGTGTGGCCATGGAAGCGTCAACCCGCAAGCAGGTTTTTGAGAGAAAAAAACTCCATCCGCAGAGGTACTCATTTTGCAATAATCCCCCTCAAACGTCCGGAAATCGTGTGATTATTTGAAGCTTTGACAATTTGATTGCTTGTACGACGACTATGGGGTCAAAACACACTTCGTTCCCCAAATTGAAGAGTCAGACCCCGCTCAAAGTGTGCCCCTGGAAGCCTCAACTCGCAAGGAGTGTTTTGAGAGAAAAAAGTTCCATCCGCGGAGGTACTCATTTTGTAATAAACCCCTTCAAACGTGCGGAGATCGTGTGATTGTTTGGAGCTTTGGAAATTTGATTGGTTGTACGATGACTATGGGGTCGAAACACACTTTGTTCCCGAAATTGCAGTGTCAGACCCCGCTCAAAGTTTGCCCCTGGAAGCGTCTACTCGCAAGGAGTTTTTTGAGAGGAAAAAACTCCATCCGCGGAGGTACTCATTTTGCAATAAACCCCTTCAAACGTCCGGAGATCCGGTGATTATCTGGAGCTTTGGAAATTTGATTGCTTGTACGATGACTATGGGGTCAAAACACACTTCGTTCCCCAAATTGAAGAATGAGACCTCTCCCAAACCGTGGCCATGGAAGCGTCAACTCGCAAGGAGAGATTTGAGAGAAACAAACTCCATCCGCGGAGGTACTCATTTTGCCATAATCCCCCTCAAACGTCCGAAGATCGTGTGATTATTTGGAGCTTTGATAATTTGCTTGCTTGTACGACGACTATGGGGTCAAAACACACTTCGTTCCCCAAATTGAAGAGTCAGACCCCGCTCAAAGTGTGCCCCTCGAAGCGTCTACTCGCAAGCAGTTTTTTGAGAGAAAAAAACTCCATCTTCGGAGGTACTCATTTTGCAATAAACCCCTTCAAAGGTGCGGAGATCGTGTGATTATTTGGAGCTTTGACAATTTGATTGCTTGTACGATGACTATGGGGTCAAAACACACTTCGTTCCCCAAATTGAAGAGTCAGACCCCGCTCAAAGTGTGTCCCTGGAAGCGTCAACTCGCAAGCAGTGTTTTGAGACAACAAAGTTCCATCCGCGGAGGTACTCATTTTGCAATAAACCCCTTCAAACGTCCGGAGATCGTGTGATTATTTCGAGGTTTGGAAATTTGATTGGTTGTACGATGACTATGGGGTCAAAACACACTTCGTTCCCCAAATTGCAGAGTCAGACCCCGCTCAAAGTGTGCCCCTGGAAGCGTCCACTCGCAAGGAGTGTTTTGAGAGAGAAAAATTCCATCCGCCGAGGTACTCATTTTGCAATAAACCCCTTCAAACGTCCGGAGATCCGGTGATTATTTGGAGCTTTGGAAATTTGATTGCTTGTACGATTACTATGGGGTCAAAACACACTTCCTTCCCCAAATTGAAGAATCAGACCTCTCCCAAAGTGTGCCCCTGGAAGCGTCAACTCGCAAGGAGCGTTTTGGGAAAAAGAAACTCCATCCGCGGAGGGACTCGTTTTGCAATAATCCCCTTCAAACGTCCCGAGACCGCCTGATTATTTGGAGTTTTGGAAATTTGATTGCTTGTAGGATGACTCTGGAGTCAGAACACACTTCCTTCCCCAAATTGAAGAGTCAGACCTCTCCCAAAGTGTGGCCATGGAAGCGTCAACTCGCAAGGAGCGTTTTGAGAGAAAAAAACTCCATCCGCGGAGGTACTCATTTTGCAATAAACCCCTTCAAAGGTGCGGAGATCGTGTGATTATTTGGAGCTTTGACAATTTGATTGCTTGTACGATGACTATGGGGTCAAAACACACTTCGCTCCCCAAGTTGAAGAGTCAAACCCCGCTCAAAGTGTGCCCCTGGAAGCGTCAACTCGCAAGGAGTGTTTTGAGAGAAAAAAGTTCCATCCGCGGAGGTACTCATTTTGTAATGAACCCCTTCAAACGTCCGGAGAACGTGTGATTATTTGGAGGTTTGGAAATTTGATTGGTTGTACGATGACTATGGGGTCAAAACACACGTCGTTCCCCAAATTGCAGTGTCAGATCCAGCTCAAAGTGTGCCCCTGGAAGCGTCTACTCGCAAGGTGTTTTTTGAGAGAAAAAAAACTCCATCCGCGGAGGTACTCATTTTGCAATAAACCCCTCCAAAGGTGCGGAGATCGTGTGATTATTTGGAGCTGTGACAATTTGATTGCTTGTACGATGACACGAGCATTTCGGTGTCCCCTGTCGCGCGATCGCAGCAGAAGAAAAATAAAATAACGAGAAAAAGACGCACCGCCAGCAGAAATAAAGCGAAAAATCGTCTTTTCCGACCTCAGAAACCCCCCCAACAATTTTACGCCGCTGTTTGGCGAGGTCGCAAAATATAGGACACTCACCGAAAAAGACGAACAATAGAGTCGCGACGGCGAAGAAACTGAGCGTTGCTTGCCCCAAACCACCTAGCAAAGTGCGTGCCCTAGGCGCTAGGGACTTGTGCGCGCCCCAAAACAACCCACACATAGACAACAACAACGCCACCGGCCGCCGACAAGCAAGTATGTTATGTGCCGCGCACCGCTAGAAACCAACGAAACAAGCACAACGCGGAAAAAGGTAGACAAGGAGAATAAATAGGTAACGAACCGCACCACGGTGGAGATATACCACAAGTACACGACCAAGCAATGCAAGCCCGCTCATGTAGGAAATACGCGCGAAGGGGATCACAACAAAAAGAGCAAGAGGCCGCACATGTACCCAAGTATGTTGAATGTCGTGCATGAAAAATACACACAAGCAACAACAACGCCACCGGCCGCCGGAAAGCAAGTATGTTATGTGCCATATGTTGTGTGCATAACGCCGTAACAAGCGCAAAACAAGTAACGTGTTAAGCAACGCCAAAGTGCGCCGCCACGAAAAGCGCAACGAACACCGCACCGGCAAGGAAAACCAACAAGAGGTGGCACCGAAAGAACGCCTATGCTCACCCCCGCTCACATAGGGAAAGAAAGGTATGCCCGCACGCGCATGCCCGGAACGTCGCAAGGCCATCACCGCCACGGACGAGCAACATGGTATGAAGGGACAAACAGGGAGGAACAAAAAGACCACCGAGGTAAAGCACAACACAAAAAAAAAAAAAAAAAAAAAAAACCAAGCATACACACGTGACTAGTGGGGTCCAAGTATGTTGCCACGCTACGCTACGTAACCGAGACGTGCCCACCGCCCACCCGCACGCCCGCTTATGTAGGAGGCGAAAGGGAGCGAAGGGGAACAAAAGGTATGCCGCCGCATGCAAACGAATAGTAGACAAGCCACACACCGCCACCAAGAACGCAAGTATGTTACCATGCCGTGCCACGTCGCCAACCGCGGAGTTGCGTGGGTTAGAACACACAAATAGCCAGGGAGGGGGACATGAGGAGCAAACACACAAATAGCATAGCGCCGGCGAGTGCCGGGTCCCAACAAACACACGTGCACGAACCCATGTTCTATCCTCACAGGTCCCGAAGAGAAGCGTATGCTCGTGTCTGCGTCGTCCGGGCGTTAAAGTAGGGTTGTCTTAGACGCTTAGGCAAGTATTGCGTCGTGCTGTCGTCAAATATAAGCGAACGCCCGACAAGGCGGGAGGACTAGGACACGTTAAGGTAGTGGGGAAAGAGGCAGGTATGTTGCATGTCACGCCGCGCGCGCGGAACGGGCGACGAGAAAAGGTAGCGACCAAAGGGGGGTGGAGACAAGCCGGGAGCAAGTGGGGCGATAAACCTACACGCAAGCCACACGAATGTCGCATGACGTACCAGCCAGCTCGAGGTGCCGTGTCGCGACAAAACCGCCGCCGCCGCACGCTTGTTTACGCACCTTTCTCTCCCTACGCAGGTTCAAAAGAGGAAGCCCGGGCCGACAAGGAAAAAGACAGAGACACGCAACAAAGCGGAGGCAGGGAAAAAGTGCATGCCAGGGAGAGGAGTAGAGGAAAGGGTAAAGAGCAACGAAGCCGCGAAAGGAACAAGGGGTAGCCAGCGAACGAGCAAGGGGCGCACACAGAGGAGGGGACACGGCGGGCACACGGCGAGCACAACACCGCACCGAGACACCGGAGAGGGGAGCACCGGAGGACCAAGGAAAGAGCAGCACCACGCACCACGACACGCACGGCACAGACACCACACACACCGCACACACCCAACGAACCCCGGCAACCCAACCGGCAGTGGGCGGGCAGACGGGAGAGGGACAGCGCCTGACCCCAAGCGCCCCTCACCATGGTGGAAGGCACCCCCCCCGGGGACGCCCTTCCGCCACCCCCACAGCGAGCAACGCCGGCCCGCAAGGGCGCACGCTGTGGGGCCGGTGCCGGGCCCCCACGCCCACACCGACCGCACCCGGGACACGCGGGTCGCGGAACCCTGGCTGCACGCTCCGGAGGACGGGCAGCCGGCAGAGGGACAGCGCCTGGCACCAAGCGCCCCTCACAACGGTGGAAGGCAGCCCCCCCCGGGGACGCCCTTCCGCCACCCCCACAGCGAGCAACGCCGGCCCGCAAGGGCGCACGCTGTGGGGCCGGTGCTGGGTCGACACGCCCGCATCGACCGCACCCGGGACACACGGGTCGCGGAACCCTGGCTGCACGCTCCGGAGGACGAGCGGCCGGGGGAGGGACAGCGCCTGGCACCAAGCGCCCCTCACAACGGTGGAAGGCAGCCCCCCCCGGGGACGCCCTTCCGCCACCCCCACAGCGAGCAACGCCGGCCCGCAAGGGCGCACGCTGTGGGGCCGGTGCTGGGTCCACACGCCCGCATCCACCGCACCCGGGACACACGGGTCGCGGAACCCTGGCTGCACGCTCCGGAGGACGAGTGGCCGGGGGAGGGGCAGCGCCTGACACCAGGCGCCCCTCGCAACGGTGGAAGGCACCCCCCCCGGGGACGCCCTTCCGCCACCCCCACAGCGAGCAACGCCGGCCCGCAAGGGCGCACGCTGTGGGGCCGGTGCTGGGTCCACACGCCCGCATCGACCGCACCCGGGACACACGGGTCGCGGAACCCTGGCTGCGCGCTCCGGAGGACGAGCAGCCGGGGGGGGGACAGCGCCTGACACCAGGCGCCCCTCACAACGGTGGAAGGCACCCCCCCCGGGGACGCCCTTCTGCCGCCCCCACAGCGAGCAACGCCGACCCGCAAGGGCGCACGCTGTGGGGCCGCTGCTGGGTCCACACGCCCGCATCGACCGCACCCGGGACACACGGGTCGCGGAACCCTGGCTGCACGCTCCGGAGGACGGGCAGCCGGGGGAGGGACAGCGCCTGACACCAGGCGCCCCTCACAACGGTGGAAGGCACCCCCCCCGGGGACGCCCTTCCGCCACCCCCATAGCGAGCAACGCCAGCCCGCAAGGGCGCACGCTGTGGGGCCGGTGCTGGGTCCACACGCCCGCATCGACCGCACCCGGGACACGCGGGTCGCGGAACCCTAGCTGCACGCTCCGGAGGACGAGCGGCCGGGGGAGGGACAGCGCCTGACACCAGGCGCCCCTCACAACGGCGGAAGGCAGCCCCCCCGGGGACGCCCTTCTGCCACCCCCACAGCGAGCAACGCCGGCCCGCAAGGGCGCACGCTGTGGGGCTGGTACTGGGTCCACACGCCCACATCAACCGCGCCCGGGACACGCGGGTCGCGGAGCCCTGGCTGCACGCTCCAGAGGACGAGCGGCCGGGGGAGGGACAGCGCCTGACACCAGGCGCCCCTCACAACGGTGGAAGGCACCCCCCCCGGGGACGCCCTTCCGCCACCCCCACAGCGAGCAACGCCAGCCCGCAAGGGCGCACGCTGTGGGGCCGATGCTGGGTCCACACGCCCGCATCGACCGCACCCGGGACACACGGGTCGCGGAACCCCGGCTGCACGCTCCGGAGGACGGGCGGCCGGGGGAGGGACAGCGCCAGACACCAGGCGCCCCTCACAACGGTAGAAGGCACCCCCCCCCGGGGACGCCCTTCCACCACCCCCACAGCGAGCAACGCCGGCCCGCAAGGGCGCACGCTGTGGGGCCGGTGCTGGGTCCACACGCCCGCACCGACCGCACCCGGGACACACGGGTCGCGGAACCCTGGCTGCACGCTCCGGAGGACGAGTGGCCGGGGAAGGGACAGCGCCTGACACCAGGCGCCCCTCACAACGGTGGAAGGCACCCCCCCCGGGGACGCCCTTCCGCCACCCCCACAGCGAGCAACGCCGGCCCGCAAGGGCGCACGCTGCGGGGCCGGTGCTGGGTCCACACGCCCGCATCGACCGCACCCGGGACACACGGGTCGCAGAACCCCGGCTGCACGCTCCAAAGGACGAGCGGCCGGGGGAGGGACAGCGCCTGACGCCAGGCGCCCCTCACAACGGTGGTAGGCACCCCCCCCCGGGGGCGCCCCTCCGCCACCCCCACAGCGAGCAACGCCGGCCCGCAGGGGCGCACGCTGTGGGGCCGGTGCTGGGTCCACACGCCCGCACCGACCGCGCCCGGGACACGCGGGTCGCCGAACCCTGGCTGCACGCTCCGGAGGACGAGCGGCCGGGGGAGGGACAGCGCCTAACACCAGGCGCCCCTCACAACGGTGGAAGGCACCCCCCCCGGGGACGCCCTTCCGCCACCCCCACAGCGAGCAACGCCGGCCCGCAAGGGCGCACGCTGTGAGGCCGGTGCTGGGTCCACACGCCCGCATCGACCGCACCCGGGACACGCGGGTCACGGAACCCTGGCTGCACGCTCCGGAGGACGAGCGGCCGGGGGAGGGACAGCGCCTGACACCAGGTGCCCCTCACAACGGTGGAAGGCACCCCCCCCGGGGACGCCCTTCCGCCACCCCCACAGCGAGCAACACCGGGCCGCAAGGGCGCACGCTGTGGGGCCGGTGCTGGGTCCACACGCCCGCATCGACCGCACCCGGGACACGCGGGTCGCGGAACCCTGGCTGCACGCTCCGGAAGACGAGTGGCCGGGGGAGGGACAGCGCCTGACACCAGGCGCCCCTCACGACGGTGGAAGGCACCCCCCCCGGGGACGCCCTTCCGCCACCCCCACAGCGAGCAGCGTCAGCCCGCAAGGGCGCACGCTGTGGGGCCGGTGCTGGGTCCACTGCCCGCATCGACCGCGCCCGGGACACGCGGGTCGCGGAACCTGGCTGCACGCTCCGGAGGACGAGCGGCCGAGGGAGGGACAGTGCCTGACACCAGGCGCCCCTCACAACGGTGGAAGGCAGCCCCCCCCGGGGACGCCCTTCCGCCACCCCCACAGCGAACAACGCCGGCCCGCAAGGGCGCACGCCGTGGGGCCGGTACTGGGTCCACACGCCCACATCGACCGCACCCGGGACACACGGGTCGCGGAACCCTGGCTGCACGCTACGAAGGGCGAGCGCGGCCGGGGGAGGGACAGCGCCTGACACCAGGCGCCCCTCACAACGGTGGAAGGCACCCCCCCGGGGACGCCCTTCCGCCACCCCCACAGCGAGCAACGCCGGCCCGCAAGGGCGCACGCTGTGGGGCCGGTGCTGGGTCCACATGCCCGCATCGACCGCGCCCGGGACACACGGGTCGCGGAACCCTGGCTGCACGCTCCGGAGGACGAGCGGCCGGGGAAGGGACAGCGCCTGACACCAGGCGCCCCTCACAACGGTGGAAGGCACCCCCCCCCGGGGACGCCCTCCCGCCACCCCCACAGCGAGCAACGCCGGCCCGCAAGGGCACACGCTGTGGGGCCGGTGCAGGGTCCACTGCCCGCATCGACCGCGCCCGGGACACGCGGGTCGCGGAACCCTGGCTGCACGCTCCGGAGGACGAGCGGCCGGGGGAGGGACAGCACCTAACACCGGACGCCCCTCGCAACACTGGAAGGCGCCCCCCCGGGGATGCCCATCCACCGCCCGCACACCGAGCAACGCACCAACGCACCAACGCACCAGCCACGGGACATCCGCACCCCGCCCCCTGCTCTTAGACACAGCGACATAGCAATGGCGGAACCCGCGGCACCACGCAAGACACGCCCCCGATCTCCGACGCTGGACGAAGCACACGAGGTCATCAGGGCGCTGGGACTCAGAGACGGCGAAGGAGACCCCCCACAAGAGGACACGGGCACAGACTCCGACCTGGAGGCATTGCCGGAGCCCCCCACGGGGGGCGCGCCCGCGGAACCTGCGCCGCCGGCGGGCAGCGTATCCGCGATCTGCCCCGCGTGGAAACGGGGCCATTGCACCGGCGAAGGCTGGTGCCCCAAACAGCACCCCCAGCCCGATGCCGACGAAGGAGCGTTGCCCGAGGTGAAACCCGCGGCCGCACGCCCCGCCCTACGCTACGGGGTGACGCAGGGCTGGATCCTGGATGAGACCGCGCGCCGCAGCGTGAACATCCAGGAGGCCGTCGACCGCGTCACCCACGCGGGACAGGCGGCGGTGGCCCTGCACACCCGGGGCCGCCACGGTGGACCCGCAGAGGGGATCATTGTGGATCCCTCGGGAATGGTGCTGGTCCTGGCGGCGGACATGGTCCGAGGGGTGCTCCACGTGTCCCGCGTGCGGCGGGCGTGCCCACAGTGGACCATCCAGGTGTACACCCCCCCGCGGGCGTGACCCTTTTCCACATGGGCGGTGCTCGCCGTCATGTGGCACCTGGCACCAGAGGACGCCCCCACAGGGACCGCGGAGGACATCGCCCGGGACCTCCACACCTGGCCGGCCGACCAGGAATACCCCTGGCGCAGGCCCCGGGGCGGCCTCCCGGTGGCACCAGCGGCGGAGGGGCTCAGCCTCGCGGCAACCCTCCAACGGCACCCCGACAAGTATGCACGCCACTTCCTGCAGACGGGCACGGTCCCGGCCGCCCCGCCAGACTCCGAGTGGCGTGTAAGTGCGGCTAGCCCCATCTGCTCAGATTTTCAGACATTCTGCCCAGATTGGCTACATTTTGGTCATTTTCTTTGCTTCGGCGGAATTGCCGCCTCGCAGCTCAGTCACAGGATATTTCCTATATATTTCTGATATGCCGGATTTGATTCCGCGGTCCATTTCCCGTAAATCCGCCGCATTCCGCTATTTTAGCTGGAATCGCCATTTGCCGCTGGCGCGCGCTCGCGGGCCTGATCGGCCATACAATTTTACATAAATGGATTATTTAAATTCATTCGGACAGTTTTGGACACTCAGATGTATTTAGAATAATTCCCCTCAATTTTCTTCATAGACTGGGATTTTCTGCCGGACCACAATCAGCATGGATCTTGCTTCTGTTGTCGCTGCTCTCGCCTCCGTTGGTGTCCGAGTGTCCGGTTCTACCCCCAATAACAACATCCAGGGAGACTCCTCGCGTGTCTGCCCCACTGGTCTTGCCGGCCCCGAGCCCTCCGGCACCCACAACGACCCAGGGCAGCACTTTCATGGTAGCAGAGGCTACCTGAATGTTGTTCCTTTGGTGTCCCAACCACAGCTAGCCCCTCAGTACGGCCCCGTAGACTCCGCAACCTCCGGAGAAGTAACCATCACGCTCCCGTGGTGCTGTGCGAACGAGGCCTTGAGAGGAATGCATTGCGCAAGCCCAAATTGCCCAAGAAGGACACAAATCAGCAGCTGTGGAGGCCCAGATTACAATCAAGATCCCAGTCGAAATTGGCCATCAAGCAGCTGGAATCTCCCAGCTTACGCTAATGGCAACGCTCCGGTGGAGCTTACGGACTTGGCAGGTACCAATACTCCCTACCAATGTCCAGATTTCGAGACCATCGATGCCGACATTGACGACATTGAGATGGGTGGTCCAGGTGAGGTACCTACCTATAATCGACCAGACAATTGGGCACAATGGGACAACCATTTGTCTTCAGAAGTGACCCGCAACCTTCAGAGTCTTGAGGCCCTGTGTCTATTAGCCACGTCTAAGCTGATAGGACAAGAAAGAATCGCCTCTGATTTTTTATTTGAATATTTTTTCCTCCTTCAAGAAGAAATTAAGACCAGGATGTGGTGGTGTTCTCAAGAAGATGAATCTTTTGCCATTTTCTTGCAGATCTGGGAGGCAAGTCCCTTCCCGAAGGAGAAGACCAAGGCACCGGTTGCCGGGCCCTCCGCCCCTCATCCCTCTGTCTCCATCCGCGACGATCTAGCCGCTGCGGTTGAGGAAGGAATCTTAGAGGCAGCTAGGCAGGCAAGCCTGGAAATTAGGACTGAAGGAGCTCCCCAAGTGGACTCCTGGCTGCGAACCACTGAGATTAGCGGTCCGACAGCCTGCTCAGGTCCTTCAGGACACGGTATGTACTGTCCTGCCGACTGCTCTTGCAGATCTCAGCGAGACTCTGAGCTCCAATTGCTCAAAGATCAAATGCAACTCATCATTCAGACGCTGGGAATTAAAGATCTTTTCAAGACCCACATGAGGTCTGAGGGCGCATCATCGGTGGAACAGACAACAGAACCGTCGGAGGAGGCGACAGAAATTTTTTCGATTGCTCCTTCGGTGGACTCTAAGACCACCGACGCAAGGATCAGCAGGACTAAGCTCAAGGAAAGGGTTACAATCTCTCGATCTCAGAGTAGATCGGCGAAGGCTAGGACTGAGGTTCAGAATGCCAAAAGAACTGCCTCCCGTACTACCCTTCCTGCTGTTGATTCCAATGCAATTGCCCAGATGCTTCTCGCCCAGACCCTCGCCGGAGCTGGTGTGGCTAATGATGCCGCCAAGGTGTCTACCATTACAGCCGGTGTTGGGCTGGATTCACTCCTAAATCCTACTTCATTGCGACTTCGTCAGGTTGCCAAGCAACCGAAGTATAATGGAAACCCCAGACGTTGGCCTCAGTTCCAACGGGAATTTAAACTGTGGGTTAAGACTCAAAAGCTCCAGGATGATCAGTTCCTGATGGCCCTCCTGGACTGCCTTGAGGGAGCGCCGGCCAACACTTGGCTCAGAACCTGGAGTGATCGTGAAGATTCAAGTTCCCCCCTTACCTTTGATGAGGTGTGGGAACAGTTGGAGGTACGTGGATCTCGACTGCCAGAGGACCATTACCACCAGATGTTGAAGAATTTTCCTTCGTTCTCTCGATTAATCTTGCATGAGGTGCAGGACAAGAGACAGCGCTTCTGGAATCTCGTAGAAGAATCTGAACATTCAGGCGAAAAATTTTCTAGTGCCGAGCTGAAAAATCTGATTTTTGACAAGATCCCCTCAGAAACCGCCGCCACCCTTCGGAATCGACAGTCCGAAGAAAAGGTCAAGACCTGGTGGGCGGAGATCGATGGCTTTGACGCCTCGGCCAACCGGTTTACCGTCAGGGAGGCACTTCAAAAGTGCGCCCCCACGTCGTTTACCAAGGTGAAATTCACTGAAAACACGTGGAAAATCAAGTTTAATGAACACGAGGATCGGGACTTGTTTGTCCAAGTCCTCAACAGGGGAGTAAGCTTCCATGGCAATCGTCTGAAGGCCAGGAACTGGGTGTTTTCGTGTACTCCGCAGGAACTGTGGGAAGAGGTTGAGAGGCTCGCTGACGCCGCCAATCAAAATTTCCATGAGGGTCTTGGGGGAAACAGGAATACCCAGCAAAACACCCAAAATGGGGCCCAAAAGGGCAACAAAAAGGTGAATGACACCCGGAATGTTCAGGATCATTGTAGCATCTGTCTTCTTCTAGGTTCTACGAACCGAGCTAAGACGCATTCCACTGCTAATCACCGATGGTCTGCTTACGATCACAAGGTGATTGGTGAAAATGTCAGTAATTCGCAGAATTCAGACAGGAATGACAGACAGGTGCATGGTGCCAAGGGGGGAAAGGGTAATTCGACCCCCTCCGGCGGGAACGAAAATACTGGAGGCCCTGGCGGGTCCCAAGGCAAAGGGAATCGGACACCATCCGGCTCCGGTGGACAGCCAAACGGCCAGACGAGTCCCAATGTCAACGCCGGAGGCGGAAATCGAAATCCAGGCCAAACCCCTCAATCCGGTACAAACAAAGGAAATGCTCCAGGATCACAGGGTAAAGGTAAGGGAAATCCTTCGGGAACCCCCTTCTCTGGTAAGGGCAGAGGGCGTGGCGACGGTGGTGGCCCATCATCCGGCGGCCGTGGCCGTGGACGAGGAAAGGGCAACCATCGTGTGGATCAGGTCTCAGGTGCAGACCAGGTGTCTGATGCGGATCGAGATTACGTCGAAAATGCTCTGAATCCAGCGGATGATCCGTTCCAAGATGAATGGATCGATGAAACAGGCTGTGTTCACAACGTTAACGCAGCCGCTGGAGGTCAGAACGCCTAGGGGAGCCACGAAAATCGTCCCTCCCCAGGCGATTTCAGGCATGATCCCCAAATTCCTGACCGACCATTACTTGATGTAGGGTCGCTTGTCTCCTCTCCCCTGGATCCGGCAGCGGATCCTTCTGCTGTAGTGGACGAGGTTGGTGTACAGTCCAAGCACAGGGCTCGTCAGTTTGTTACAAAGCTGTGGGTCTCTGATTGCAAGGGAAATTTCCACCTCGCCACCTGTTTGTGTGATAATGGATCAGAGGTAAATCTCCAATCCAATGCCTTCTTACCCGACGACTGCGTGTTCGAGTCGCCTCATCCTGTTACCCTCGAGGGAGTTTCTGGACATTCTCTCGCAGGTGGGCAACGCGGTTGTTATATATCCACCCATTTGGTCGCTCAAGACCTTTGGGAAGAGCAAAATGTGGAAGAAGTTGTCCTTAAGGATGACTACTTCTACCGTGCTGACATAAAATATGACCTTTATTTGGGGCATCCTTGGCTTCGTAAGAACAGGGTAGCGCCTGTAGGTCATCGTCGTTGTTTTTTGCTGGAGTCAGGTCCTTTGGAGCGTCCTGAATTTCGTTTTTTGCACGCAGGGTTTAAAAGTGCAGAAGAATTTTTGAAGCAAAAAGTGACACCAAAATTTGGTGAAGATGTCACCATTGCTGAGGTGAATGGGAGTGCCGATTACTCCCAAGAGTTAGAATGTCTTCGTAGGGACTCCCAGCCACGACGCCCTTCGCGCTGGCACTCTTCATCCTACAGAGTTGTCGACAAATGGCGCGATGCAATTTGTGATTACTTTCATGAACATCATTCATTTTGGCCCCAGTATGATGCTTTTGCTAACCGTATGAACAAGCGCTTTGACAAGCACTTCAGCGACGCTTGGACCCACAAATGGGACAAGAAGTTGTGGATTAATCCTCCGTTTCACTTAATCCAGCAGGTCATCCACAAAATCAAGCAAGATAAAACCCAGGCAATTTTGGTTGTGCCCTTGTGGGACGACAAGCCTTGGTTTCAGGAATTACAGGACATTTGTGTAGATTACATCGAACTTCCCAGGAAGATTAAGCTGTATGCCAGGGACGACACAGGTCCCCTGCCACAGCGGTCCTGGAGTTCGCTTGCATTCCTGGTGGATGGAAAGCTTTCTGACTCTAATTCTGCCGATTCTAGTACAGATTCCTGTGTTGGGTCTGAATCTGAGGTTGAGCGTGGTACTGATGATGAATCTATTTTTTCTGATTTCTGTCCGTCAGATACCCAAGGTGATTCAACGTACAATGGATCCGCCTCGACTCCCTCGTCCCCAATACGGTCGACATCGAAAAGAATCTTCAGTGCACGGGCGAGGAAAAATCTCCAATCGCGCCGCAAATTCAGAGTTTTTTATGAAAAACCCCCTGTGCAAGCTTTCATGGATCCTTTCGAGGAGCTGGATCACGAGGAAAATCTCTGGGATTTCGACACAAGACCCACCTATCTTCAAGAGGCAGTGGATACGGACCTGTTTAGGGACATCCGTAAGAAGATTCTTCCTGCCAAAGCCGAAGAAGTCGCCAAAGTTTTTTCGACAGTAATTCCTGGCGATCAGGTGGACACTGAATTGTGTTCCAAGTCAAGAGAAAAGATTTTTGAGGAACGGAAGGACACAACCCTTTCAGGGAAGTTGATCAAAGACCCCCCTGTCCGTGGACAGTTCGGTGAAGCCTTCATCGAGCTTCGTGAAGGGTACAAGGCAAAAAAACAGCGCCCTTATGAAAATCATGGACACAAACATGAGATTCTCAGAAAAATCATTGAGAGAAATCTCAGGGAATTTGGTTGGCTTGAGGGTTGTATGACCAGCGAATGGTGCTGTTCACCGTTCACAGTCCCGAAGCCACCGCCTGCAGACCAGAACACTATAGATGGTTGGCGAATGGTTGTTGATTTTCGCAATCTCAACGCCGAAACCAAGGCGGATTCACACCCCCTGCCCCTCATTGAGGAGGAAATCGCCAAGAGGGCAAGAGGTCGTTTGTTCTCTGTGCTGGATCTCCGTCACGGCTTTCACCAAATGCCGTTGAGGAAGGACAGCAGACCTCTTACCTGTATGTGCACGCCATGTGGCCCAGTCCAATGGACCGTCATGCCCATGGGATTGAAGAACGCCCCCTCATTTTTTCAAAGAATGATGGAGGATGTGCTGTTCACAACCCATCCTGAGCTTCGTGCCTTTGTGAGTGTGTACATAGATGACATAATCGTCGCGACGGAGGGGGAGGGACTGACCGAAGCCGAGCTGGTGGCCCTACATGAGAAGCAGCTGAACCAAGTTTTGGACATTCTTGACGCCAATCAGCTGATTTGTGGGCCAAAGAAGGGAAAATTGTTTTTAAAATCAGTCGAATTTTGTGGTTCTCTCCTAGAGAATGGCACTCGACGACCCAGTCCAGGGAAGCTCGTCGCTATTCAGAAGTGGAAGCGCCCTGAGACGATCACGGAGTTGCGAGGATTCCTGGGTTGTTGCAATTTTTACCACACTTTTGTGCCGAATTATGCCAAATTTGCTGCCCCCCTCACTGAATTATTGAAGGTAGGGAGAGATGCGGGCAAGGCAGGTTCAAAGGTTCGTGTCAAGTGGACTGACGAGTGCGAGGAGGCCTTCCATCACTTGAAGGCGGCCCTCTGCGAAGTCGCCACGTTGCATGTGCCCCAATTTGACCGACCCTTCTACATTAGAACCGACGCTTCTAGGTACGCGATCGGAGCTGTCCTTGAACAGGTTGATGAAGCCACCGGCGATCATTACCCTCTTGCATTTTGGTCTCGGAAGCTAGCCCCACGCCAAATGCAATGGTCGCCGCGTGAGCAAGAAACGTATGCCATCATCTGTGCTTTAAAAAAGTACCAATCGTGGGTTGGCACCAATCGAGTCGAGGTCCTGACGGATCATCGATCTCTGGAGTATTGGGCCACCGAACACATTGATACTGTCGCGAGCCCAGCTGGTCGACGGGCCAGATGGCACGAATTTCTGTCTCTGTTTGACCTCCATGTGTCGTATTTGCCTGGTAAACATAACACGGTAGCGGATGCTCTGAGCCGATGGGCTTACCCCGCCTCAGAGGGGCTGCAAAGTACCAACATCCATGGTACGGAGCAGGACCGCCATGTAATCATCGAATGGGATCAGGAAGAAAAGAAACTCATTCGACGTGCATGCATGCAGTGCGCTGTTAAACAGCACGCATTGCCGTGTCACGACATCACGGCCATCACAGATCCGGCGCATGCTCACGAGATCTGCACCAAAACACTGAAAGTCGTGGAAAAAGTCACCGATCCCTCCTCAGGGAGTGTGAAACGGTTTGATTATACCCGACAAGTAAGTCGATTTCGGTTGATCGAGGGCATTAAGCGACGAGATCCGGCCAAAACTCCACCCCTGCCTAAGGATTCCCTGATCATCCGTGACTGGACGTCCGATTACCTGCAGGATCCCATGTTTAAAGAGGTCTTTGGAAATCTCAAATCCAAAGATGCTCACAGGGATGGGATTTTTGCAGAGTACTCGTTGGATGGGGGGAAGCTGTGGATGGAGGGTAAATTGTGTGTGCCAGACGCCCTAGCCCCCCGAGTGTTAAACTGGTGGCACAAATGGGAGTCCCCCCACGCACATGGCCGTCGACTGTGGTCGATGATTAAGCATAGGTTGTTTGGATCGAGGCTCTACACTCATTGCATGAAAGTAGCTGCCTGATGTGCCCAATGTGCTGTCTCGACGCCTCCCAGCGCGAAGAAGCACGGCCATCTGAGGCCTCATCCTATTCCGGAGCGTCTCTTTAACAGAGTCACCAGTGATTTCTTCTATCTCGGTGAACTCGATGACGAAGAGTGCCATTGGACTAACAAAAAAGTCAATGGTGTGCTCCTTATTCAGTGCCGTCATTCCGGCTACATTCAAGTGTTGCCTTGCAACATTGAGTCGATGACTGGCAAGGCTGCCGCCAAATGGTGCGCGCAGACCTGGATGGGAGGCTGGGACGTCCCATCCGAGGTGGTCACGGACTCAGGCAAAGAGTACACCTCCGAATGGTGGAGAGAATTGTGTGCTCGCCTTGGAATCCACCACCTCAGGTGTGAAATCCACTCGCATCGAGCGCTGCCTGGCGAAAGAGCCGGCCGCTCAGTTATAAATATGCTTCGTAAGGAGCTCGCGAGTGAGAAGGATTTCCACTGGCTTGAAGTTCTCTTCGCATTGCTTCGCCGTTACCACAACACGCCTTTGTATCATGGCCTTTCTCCAAATGAAATTGTCTTTGGACGAAAGAAGTGTTGGTGGAACATGCCGTTGAATAATCCTCGCCCCTGTAAAGATGCTTCGCTGTTTTTGGACGAAGTCCAACGAGCAGATAAATCTGTGTCGAAATTAATCGAGAAGCATCAAGCTGACTGGCTTTGGGTCCAGAATCAAGGCCGAAAAAACCCCCACAATTTTGAAGTCGATGATCGAGTTTGGCTTCGAAAATCCGAAACCACCCTGGACGGAGATGACAAGCTTCTTCCCTTGTGGGAGGGGCCCTTCGCTGTTACAGCGCGTCTTGGGGAGAACAGGTGGAGGATTCGTGTGGATGTCAGCAGGGAAATTGACGTTTCGGGCGATCGCCTCAAGAGAGAGATCCCCTCCCCCAAGGATCGAGTTAAACCCCTTTTTTGGACTGCAAAACACTTGTCCGATCGGGTAATCGAAGGGGGAAAGTACGAACTCAAGAGGATTGTTGAAGCAAGACGTGACGCCAAGGGCGAATGGGAATTTCTGTGTGAGTGGAGGGGCTTTGATTCCAGTCACAACAACTGGGAACCAGCCCAATGTTTTGTCCATGGATACATCAAGGGGTTCATTGACTTCCTGAAGAAGCACCCCGAAATTGGCGTACTCCTGACAGATTGTTTGTCGAAACCAGACAGACAAGTGGAGAGCGACGGAAAACGACCTGTGGTGAATCGAGATCCAGCCTTTTACGGCCCTCAGCAGCCACATTCCAGGGCTGATCCGTCGATCCCCCCTCCTGCGGTCAGGCCAGTCCAGGAGCCAAATGAGGACCAAGCTTCGAGTTCGGCCGCTGATTTGCAGCGCCCAAGCCGTACCAGGGCCCGACCAGACAGGTTGGTGGTCACCTGTATTCGTGCTTGGCCGAATTGAGGAAGCCATCCTACCACATTCTGCTCATTCCACTGTTCATTCTTTCTGTTTATGTCATGATGTGGAGAACTGCGAATGTTTGATAATTTGACGTCAATCAACTTTTCTTTGGTCTCCGTTCGGCAGACAAGGCGTAGATACGCTGACGGAGTGTGCTGCCGTGTTCAGAAAAAACCAAACTCAGGCTTAATTCAGGCAGATTCGGGGTCATCTTGTCTCTGTTGGTCTGTGCATCTTTGGAATTTGGCTACTCGTGCAGATGGAAGCAAATGTACATAATCAAAACACCGGCCGGTGACATTCACCCCTACAGGCACCCCCTGTAGTACTGGCTGCACCAGATGCGACGCCAGGAACTCAGATCTCACCTTCATTTGCTGTGATGCTGACGCCAAAGTCCAGATTCAGATCCAGGATCTTCAAATTTACCTTGAATTTCTCAGGTTTGTCCATCATTCTGCCACTGTTGTACGAAACCCAGACGTCAATTGTTCAGACAATCTTCATCTAGGAGCTCTAGGGACTTCTTACAGCAATCTCTGAAGTCCGTAAGCTTCGTTGTATTTTTGGCACACGCCAATGTGAGCTCAATCCGACCAGAAACTGTCGAGAATGGTGAATCCAAGTGTCTTGTGGGATTCCATCGAAGGATTGGCCTTGTCCAAGTCGACTGACACCACCGCCACTGTAAATTCGGTGTCTCTCAGTTATATACTGTCAGTAAAGCGCCTTCAGCGAACCTTCGGCGCGTTACATGCCAAGGATCCAGGGCCAGCATGTCCCATCATGATGCATCATCACATGATCCACATTCTGATAGAATCTGTTTGATGCTCGCGAACCAACGTGCCGGAAAGCACAATTGAGCTGAATAAACGACAATATATATTAACTTTAGTCTAAACGAAAGTGTTGGTAGTTTCAGTTGTACACATTCCGCTTCATTTCACCTTCATCTCAGGGAATTTACTCATGTTAGGACAATTTAGATTGATTTCCTTGTCATCTCCCATCATTCCTCGAAGATCTGTTTAGATCTAAGTGAACGGAAACACATCTTTACCTTCGGTGGTTCACTTAGGGTCTGTAGACTACATGTGTAATTGTTTAACCTCTCTGTGATTGCTTAATCCCCTCAATCTCTGCTCAAATTCATTCTCATTTTTGCTGAATCTTGTGATCATCCACCAGATGCGCCAAATCTGAGCCACATGCTGTACTTTTCAGAACGACAAAAGCGGGATAACACGATGTAGAGTTCGGCGAGGACACCGTAGCGTGCCCGCGACAGCGAAACTGTGCCAGAGCGCTGAGATGTCACTCCAATTCTTGATCCCCCCACTCAATCCATCAATAATCTACCTCATTCTCAACCAATGCATGGTTTGGTATCGATTCTCGATACGTTTACATGCTTTTTAGCCTGTGACCTAATGTTTTACTGCACGGAGGACTGTTCGTCACTTCTCATTCTGTCTCATTTCAGGTTCATTCACCCTGATTCAGTGTCAATTCAGCCCAATTCAGGTCAGATCAAGCAGATTTCGCCTCATCGAGGCTACATTTCTATGTTTTTCTGGGACTTACCCGCACTACGTTCTTCGTTGACGTAGCGACACACCCCAGTGTGTTTTTGGAGGGGGAGTGTAAGTGCGGCTAGCCCCATCTGCTCAGATTTTCAGACATTCTGCCCAGATTAACTACATTTTGGTCATTTTCTTTGCTTCGGCGGAATTGCCGCCTCGCAGCTCAGTCACAGGATATTTCCTATATATTTCTGATATGCCGGATTTGATTCCGCGGTCCATTTCCCGTAAATCCGCCGCATTCCGCTATTTTAGCTGGAATCGCCATTTGCCGCTGGCGCGCGCTCGCGGGCCTGATCGGCCATACAATTTTACATAAATGGATTATTTAAATTCATTCGGACAGTTTTGGACACTCAGATGTATTTAGAATAATTCCCCTCAATTTTCTTCATAGACTGGGATTTTCTGCCGGACCACAATCAGCATGGATCTTGCTTCTGTTGTCGCTGCTCTCGCCTCCGTTGGTGTCCGAGTGTCCGGTTCTACCCCCAATAACAACATCCAGGGAGACTCCTCCCGTGTCTGCCCCACTGGTCTTGCCGGCCCCGAGCCCTCCAGCACCCACAACGACCCAGGGCAGCACTTTCATGGCGATGGGACGCAGGGGTGGCGCAACCACTGCCGGGCCCCTGGACCCTCCCGTTGTGGTACTTACCAATGGGCACCTTGGCCCACGCCACCCAGGCCGTCAAGGGGGCTTTCCCGCAGCCGCCCCTCCCCGGCGTGGCCCTGCTCCGCAGCCTGCAGGCGGGGGCCGCCTGGGTACGGTGGAGGGAAGGGAAGGGGCGCTCGAGCCCCTATTTCCCCATGGTCCAAGGCCAGGCGCTGATTCATGCCGAGGGCATGGGGACCGTGGAATGGGGGGCGATCGTGCCCGGCACGGCGTGCAGGTGGATCACGGCGGCCGCCCCACAGCCCATGCGGTCGCCGCTGGCGTGCCACCGCCTCCTACGGATGGTCCCCTCATTGGCCCCCCGGCACGCCTTTACAAGGGACGTGTGGAAAGCCGTACTGAGCCACACCAGGGAGTGGCTGACGAACCCGGGTACGCGGTACTCGCCGGGACCGGTGCTCGAACAGCTCACGGCCCCCACACCCGGGGTCCTCCACGCCCTACACAGGGCGTCGGCCCTCACGAAGCAGCTCAACGACGAAGTGCTGGACCTGGCGCTGGAGCCGCTGCGGGTGCTCTACCCGCAGGCACACATCCCACCCGCGGGCACGTCCAACCGCCTAGGCCGCCTGGGGTTGCAGCGCCGCGTCGAGGCCGCGCACCCAGGAGGCGTGGTGGAACAGTGGCTAACGCTCCGCAATCCGTCCGCCGCGGAGGGCCACTGGTACCTGCACCAGCTCCTCTTCCAGCCACGGGCAGCCCCGGAACACCGCCGGCAGAACCCGTACCACACGCACCCGGAGCGCCGGGGCGCGCAAAACTACCCGCAGCCAATCCCGCCCGCCCTCCCGCCGGGGCAGGGCCCGGAGGCGCTACAGCGGGGCCCCCCGCTCGACACCGCCACCACGGTACAGCAGTGGGGAGGCGACGATGCGAGCGGTGCCGAACCGGACTGCACGAACTGCGGAGCGGTGGCCTGGATGGCAGCCTGCAGGCACCTCACCCGAGATACCACGGGACTCCGGCAGTACAGACCCACGGACCGCACGGCGCTGGCGTCCGCGGTCGCGGCCGTCACCATGGGTCCAGTGGCGGCGTGGCCGGCGCAGCTGCTGCCCCACGTCCCCTGCCGCGACACGCGGCACCGACGGCCGGCCGCGACGCACGAGCCGACGGCGCCCCTCACGGCGGAGCAACTATACGTCGTCGCGGCGGCTTTGCTAGCAGACGGCGGGGAGAGCTTCGTCCACCACCACGGCCCGGCGCAAATTGCGGGATGCATACAAGGGCCCCAGCGCGATGCACCAGACCCGTGGCATACCACACTCCGCGGGCGCACCCGCGTCTGGGGTGCGGGCGATGGCGCACCCCTGCCCGGGCCTAAGCAGGGGGAGGCGCTGGTACTGCAGACGGCAGGCTACCAAGCCATCGTACACGGCCACGCCGGAGGGTACCGGTCGCACATCCTGGCCGGAGGCCGATGGGCGGTCTGGCACAGCACCGCCAGGCAAGGGGCATTCCCGCCCCTGTCCCACGTCGACTGGCGACAGGGGCCCACCCAGGCCTACTACATGTCGGCGGACCCCAGGCCGCTGGCGGTCCTACTGCACACTGTCAGCGCCCCCAACAAGAGGCAGGAACCGGGGTGGGTCAACCCCCCCACACTGGTGTGGAGCCCCGACCAGGAGGAGCATCTACGGGCCGCGTGGCAGGGAGACGCCATCAGGGCCACGGACGTCCCGGACCTCCACGCGGGGCCCATCACGCACGCCCGCCCAGCGGCTACCCTGGCGGTGGCCCAACGGGGGCAGCAGAACCCACAGTGGGTGGTCTGCATGTTCAGCCCGGCGGACGCGCACGTCGTCGTTTGCGACCCTGAACGCCTGCCGGGGCCCGAAGCCGTGATCCGCGTGGCAGACTGCACACGCATGATCATCAAGGCGCTGCGGGAGGGCGAACACCACGCCCTCCTGCTCCAGGTCAGGCTGAAGGACAACGCCCGGGCGGCGAGGCCGGGAGTGTGGCCGGCAGCGGCGCACCCCGCCGACCTGGAACTCCAGCTGGCGGTCCCGACCACGGTGTACCACTGGCTACAGGCCTTCCACGACCTGCGGTGGAGGAGCAAACCCGACCGCCAAATCGGCTCCACGCACTGGCAAACGTGGCTGCAAGCGGACGCGCAGCGCGATGCCGCCCGAGGCCTCGGGCCCGCGCCCGCGACGCGAGCCCTCGATGCGGCGGCCCCGGGCCGCACGCTGGCACCACACACGGTGCCGCTGGCCAACCTGCCCTTCGAACCAGCGGCAGAGGGCGCCATTCGGAAGTCAGTGCAGCTCCCCCCGACGCGAGGGGCCACGGAGCCAACGAAATGCCCCCTGTGTGCGGACAAGTACTACACCAGCGGGGCGATGCTGGAACACCTGGCGTGGCACGCGGTGCACGCTGCGGCCCCGGCGGACGACAAGGAGGCGGCCGCCAACATCCTGCAGGGGAGAGCACGGAGGTCCCCGTGGCACGCCCCGTACACCCGGCGCCCCCCGCCCCAGGCAGCCGACCACGCAGATGGAGGTGAGGAGGCACCCGGAGCGGCCCCGGGGGCCGGCGGTGCGGCCCCACCAGGGTCCATGTCCATCCCCGCGGGGCTGGCCCCCCTGGCCCCCCTGACTCCCCCGGTCCCCCGGGCCCCCTTGTGGGCCCCGCTGGGAACGGGCTCAGCGGATGCGGCGCACGCAGATGCCCTGGCGGCACCAGCGAACCCGGCGGCGATGCCGACGCGGGATAGCTGACTCCAGGAGGACACGACGGGCGACGCCCTGTGGCTCCTCTCGTGGAACCTGCGCAACGGCCTCGTGCCGCCAGACCGGTCCCTCCGGGACACACTCCGGCGGCGCAGGGGGCCGGCGGCCTGCACCGACAAGGATCACCTCATCACCGGCATGCTGCCCCAGGAGGGGGGCTTTGCCATCATGCTCCAGGAAACGGGGATCGCCACCAGGGCGCAGGAGATGCACGTGGCCGCGGCGCTCCGGGACAAGGTGTACACCGCCTACTTCAGCAGCCGGCTGGCGGAGACGGGGGCCACCTCCACCTCGAGAGGGGGGGGCCTCCTCACCGCGGTCAGCAGCAAGTACGTGGCGGAGCACGAGGTGCTCAGCTTCACGGAAATTGTCCCCGGGAAAGCCGCGGCCCTGGAGATCCGCACGGACGGGGGAGGCCTCACCCTCATCAACGTCCACGGGCCGCAAGCAGGTTGCTCCCCGTGGGCGGGACGGGCGGCGTTCTGGGCCGACATACAAATGTATGCCACGGCACGCAGCCTCGGCGGGAGGCACCCGGTGGTCATCGCCGGTGACACCAACATCTACATGGATGTCCCCGCCAACCCGGCCACGGAGCATTTCCGAGCGGGCTGGGAAGCCTGCGGCTTCCGAAGAGCCGCGGCGGGCGGAGAGGAGGACATGACCCCCACGCTCCACCCGTCCCAGCACAGGGTGGACACTTTCCTGGTCAACGAGCCCCTCCTGCCGTGGTCCCTGCGGGAGAGCGTCTGGGCTCGCGGCATGGCACACCCCCAGGTGGTCGGCTCGGACCACCTCCCGGTCCGCCTGGCCCTGCCGGGCCTCCTCAGCGCAGCGGGACGCGCGGCGATGCCCACCCCCTACAGCCACACGGAAGGCCGCCTCCTCCCGTACGACGCCGAGGCTGCGCCCGTCCAACACTGCCTGTGGGCGGCGGTCACCGCCGCGCAGGATGAACCCTCCCTTGCGCCCTGGCTGGGTCCCGCAGAGCAGCACGACTACGGGTCCATGCCCGCGGCTGCGGTGGACAAGGTGTTCGAAGACCTCCACGCGACGCATGACGCCCTGGCGCGCGTGGTGGGACGCCGGCAGCCGTCTCCGGCGGGAACGGACCCGGCGGAGGGGGACCCCCCGGAGAGCGGAAAGCAGCTCCAGGCAGCGGTCCTCCGCTATGACACCCTGGCAGCGCGCGCCCCGGCAGCGTACCAGGCGGACGCGGCCAGGCATGGCATCCGGTCCGAGGCGGCGCTCCGGCTCACGGAGGAACTGCAGAGTGTGTCGCCCGGGTTCCGCCCGACCACGCAGGGCCAGCTACAGGAGGAGCTGGAGAGGCAAGCAGCCGCCCTCGAGGAGGACACTCGCCAGCTCCGCGCCCTCCTGGCGGCAGACCGCAAGCGCGCCATCAAGGAATTCTGGCGCCGCCACGCCCCCGACATCGCCCAGCGATGGAAAGCCGTGCGGGGAGCCATAGAGGTAGAGGCCCCAGGCCCGTCAGGCCTCTGGAACGTGCGGGTTCCCAACACCCAAACGCTCCTCACGGAGGCCCACGACGTGATGTTCGCAGTTCGCGCCTTCTGGCGAGAACTGTATGACAAACGCCCGGTGGACCTCACGGGTTTCCAGGCGGTCCTCGGCCGCCACGTCCCCCGGGTCCCTGAGGGAGCCTGGACACAGGTCCAGCAGTACTCCATGCAGGACCTGAAGTCCGCCCTGGACAAGGCCGATGGCAAGGCCCCGGGTCCTAACCACGTGGAGGCCCGCTTCATCAAGGCCCTCCCGGCACCCGTCCAGTGGCTCCTGGTCCACTCCTACCGGGCCATCCTCCGCGGCGCCCCGCCACCGATGCACTGGAGGGACGCGCACATCTGGCTCAGCCCCAAGGTACCGGGCTCTGCCAGACTGGACGACTACAGGCCCATAGCCCTGGGCCAGCTGGACATGAAGCTGCTCACGGGCCCCCTCACCCAGCGCATCACGGAGGTGCTCACACGGCACGGGGTGGTCAGCGACTGGCAGCAGGGGGCCCTCCCTGGCTCCAACACAGGCCCCCCACTGTTCATGGCGCAGCGGCAGCTCCAGCGGGGAAGGCCCAACTACGTCTTCTCCTTCGACGCCCGCAAGGCCTTCGACACCGCCCCACACGGCGCCCTCCACCTCATCCTGCGCCACCTCTCCGTGCCGCCGGACGTCATTGACCTCCTGCTCTTCCTCCACACGTGCGCCAGGCTGCGCATCGTCACAGCACACGGGCTAACGCAGCCCGTCTACATGCTACGCGGCGTCCGGCACGGCAACCCCGAGAGCCCCCTGCTGTACGCGCTCCTCCTGGAGCCTCTGCTCAGGGCACAGGGGCACCGCCTGCGCCCGCCGGGAGGAGCCGAGCACGGCCTCATCCAGGCCTATATCGACGACCTGCTGGTGGTGCCCCACACGCTGCAGCACTTCGTCGAGGGCGTGGAGGCGGTGGCCGCGTACCTGGGGATGATGGGCATGGAGCTCAACCCCCGCAAGTGCGCCATGGCCACCACGGAGGGGGTCCCGGGCCTGCAGCTGCGCCTCTGCCCCCACCAGCGGCGGACTCCGTCCCCTACCTGGAACTCCAGCTGCAGCCGGACGGGGAGTTCTCCCTGCAGCGCAAGCACCGGCTACGCCTGGCGGCAGTGCACCACTGGTGCCTTAACACCCTTGCGCCACCGAAAGTGGTGCAGGACGTCATCCTGGCGATCCTCGGAGGGGTGACGCAGTACGTCGCCCCTTTCATCGCCGACGACTCCGACACTGCACGCCACCTGGACCACATCACGGTCCAGGTCGCGAAGGACAGGGCACGATACGCGCTCGACGCCTCGCGGGACAGCCTGCAGGATGACCGGACCCTGGGGCTCACACGGGTGCCCACGCGGTGCCAGCAGGCAGCGGTGGCCCTCGTGGGTACACTCGTCCACCACCGCGCAACCTCCGTGCGCGCGGAGGTCACCAAGATGTTCTGGGAGATAGCCGGCGCGCACGGAATATGCCCTGAGGTGCACTACCCCGTCCCGGAGTTCGCAACTCTGGCGGGAGGCGACTGGGTCCAGCGCATACCCCGGGCCCTGGCCGCCCTGGGAGTGGGGATGTACAACCCCATCGCGTGCCCCAGGGCGGCTCATGTCCAACTACAGTCCCCGCCGGGCAAAATCGTCACGCTGCGCACCGCCAGGCTGCGACACCGCGACACGTGCCGCCTGACGGTGCCACACGCAACGCCGTGGCATGGGCACCACGGGCCACGCCACCCCTTCCCCGACAACGACGATCCGTGGCCGACGGCGGTGCGGGAGTGCCTCGACCAATGCGCCGATGAACACCTCCATTATTGCCGCCATGAGCAAGGGCCCACCAACCACCCCGGGTGGCGCGATGCCCTGACCCACCTCTTCCACACCACCGGCACGCGGGACCCCCGCCTGAGACTCGTCCACCCCACGAGGGCTAAGCAGGACGCCCACACCGGCCCACGGGTGACCCCAGACGGCCTGCACCTCCACGTCGGGGGCTACCGCCGCCGGGACGGCCTGTCCCCCCCCACGCGGGGGGCGGCGTACCACCCGCCAGCGGCCCTCATGTACATCCTCCGCGACGTACTCGCGGAAAGCGAGCACCAAGAGCCCAACGCGGACGTGGCGTGGCCAGAGCCCTTACGCCCCCGGCCCCACGCGCCGATGCCGTTGTGGCTGGTGACCACAGACGACCAATGCACCCAGGCGGCGGGACAAGCGCAGCTCCGGGCCGAGTGGGTGATAGTGCAAGTGGGGGCAGGCCAGCCCGAACCCCGTGGGCTCCCCCGTGGCACCGCCCTACTGGTGGCTACGGGGGTGCCGCACGACCCACACATGGCGGTGCACGCGCTGGAGGACCGTCCGGAGGACACAGGACACTTGGTGGTACACCAGCGCGGGGGCCCGGCGTGGCTCAAGGAACATGTGACGGCGCTACGGTCCTGGGCAAGCACGGTCGCCGGAGCGGAGATCCGGCTGCACGACCACCCGGCGATCAGCCCAGGCGACACCAGGGCGCTGAGCGTGGACCAACTGACCCACAGCCACCCCGACGTCCGGTGGCACTCCACCGACCTCAACGCGGGGTGGCTCAGCCCCACCGGATACTACTGGATCCCGGAGGCCTGGGGACACACCTCCTCTGACGCGTCCGGGGGCGGACCCTGCAAACACGCCACCAGCGTCGCTCTCGCCGCCGACCTCACCCGCACGTGGGCGGTGGCCATCTCGGGCACGGTGCCTGACGGAGAGGGGGTGGCCGCCTCCCTCCCCCTACATTACGGTGCACACAGACCATGGGTCCACACGGTGGACGCCGAAGTCATCCTCCACCTCCTGCGGCACGCAGATCGCGAGCGAACCACGGGGGTCCCCGCTGGCGCAGCGAAGGTGGTCAACCAGATGCCCCTGAGGTGGCTCCGGGACGGCCTGTGCGCGCGGGGGCAACACGCCGGGCACCCGTTCTGGTACGTCCGAGCCACCTCGCACCACAGTGACGCCCTACTGCACAAGGCGGACTGGGCGGCGTCCCAGGACACCGTCTTGCAGAACACGCCCCCGGACCCTGGCCACGCCCAACTCATCGTCGCCGGCCGTGACGGCCATCTCGATCTACGGCCCCCAACGATGCGGGTGCTCGGCGAGGTCGCGCAACGGGCGCAGACGGACCATGCGCTGACGCACCGGGGACACACACCTCTGGGCGCGGCCCACGCCACGGCCTACGTCCACGCCCGGGACCTCACCGCGGCGGCCACCAACCGCCGGGCGCTGCGGGCCCGAGACGGCCACACGCCGGTGCAGCGCAGGCTCCGCGTCCGGAAGGAGCGGCTCTCCGGCGTCGCCATCGTCCCGCAACCGTGCCTTTTCTGCGGCGGCCCGGAAGAGACCCCGGTGCACATGCACGTGGGCTGCACCCACTCGCGGCTCCTCTGGCCCCACTACCGCCAGGCGGTGCACGAGGCGGCCCGCCACCTCCCACCTGGGGACAAGGCCCTGCGGGTGGCTTCGTGGCGCTCCGCAGGTGCCACGTGGACGGAGGTGTTCTGCTCCGGGCTGGTGCCCGAGGACGCGGAGGCGCAGCTCCGCGCCATAACCCGATACGACCCGCCGGGAGGGACCTCGGTGGACGACTTCCTCCACCACATGCTCCGGCTAGGGGATTTCGCGTGGGAGCTTCGCAACCACCGGCTGGAGCAACTCCTCCACGACCCCCTAAGCGCGGCGGCCCGGGCGCACCGGTGGCTCACTGCGGCGGAGGGCAACCACCCTCCCCCTCCCCCGCGCCCTGACAAGGACTTCGTAGCCTCCCTCCGTGTTGTGAATGGCACTCTGGAGTGCCCACTCCAAGAGGGCCCCCACCCGTATCAGGACCTGCCGGGGGGGTTCTCGAGGCACCTGCAAGACGCCCTTTTCCCACCGTGGATCATCGGGCGCGGCTCCATGACCGCATGGGAGGCGCGCATCGTGGGGGAGGAGTGGGCGCGGGAGTGGGGCCGGTGGTGCGCCGCCACGCGCGCCCCGGAGACCCCTGCGCAACGATACGCCGCCATCCCGCTCCGGGGGTGGGGGCCGGACACCCGGCCGAGACCCACCATGGTCCGCGGGGCGGGACCTGACCACCCGTGGGACGCGGCGACGGGGGAATGGCTGCAGGCGGCCCCGGGGCCGCAAACGGGATGGACTGGGGACGTATCCTCACTCGTCAGGACGCCCGTCCCGCCCCGCATCGTCCTTCACACCGCCAACGTGCTCCGGGCCACGGAGATACGCACGTGGGGACACGCTGCGGCCACCGTCCGGTGGCAACCCCCAGAGGACGGGGCCACCCAACTCACCGTGGCGCACTTCAAAGCGGGGGGGCCGGTATACGACGACGCCCTGTCCCGGCTGGGCGACACCCAGGGGCCCTTACTCCTCATGCTCCCCACCGGTATCGCAGCCGCGCTGCGCCAGGAGCTGGACGGCTGCGAAGGGCTGCGAGTGGGGTGGGAGGCGGTCGCGGACGGCACCCTACTGGCCCTCCTCCACAGGGACACCGCGAACGGGTGCCAATGGGACGCGCTGACGCCCCACCTCACCGGGCGCCACGTGTACATGGCGAGCCCCCCCCAGGGGCACCCCCGCCCGGCGTGGGACGACCTCATCGCCGCCTTCCACGACCACGGGATCCTCCCCGGCGACACGTGGCAGGAGGTCCAGCGGAAGACGCTTGGCAAGGACTACCGGCGCCGCGTCCGCGCCCGCTTGCTGGAGATCCGGGACCCCCTCCGACAGAGGTGGGACGACCTCTGGCTCCGCCATCTCGACCCTTGGTCGCCGCCCTCCCACCTCCCACACACCTGCCGACTCTGCGGAGAGTGTGACACGGTGTCCTCCGCAGCAGCGACAGGCGCCAACAGGTGCGAGCGGTGCACCCAGGTAGCCGCGTGCCCCTGGCCCGAACCTCCCGCAGGTCCGCACAGGCGCACAGAGGAGGAGGCCTTGCGCCGGCGCATCGAGGGGGCACACACCCCCTCACACGAACAGGCGGGCCCCGCGGGCGCTGCCCTTCTGTGGATCCACGTGCACCTACGGGACCCCACATCCATTGCGCACCTGTCGCACGTGTTCGCCCCCTAACCCCCACCCGCCGCCGCCCTTTGCAGAGCCCGCAGCACCATGCCACGCCGACGGGGGGATGGGAGGGGGCACACCAGGGCCCGCCGCAGAGCGCAGGAGGCGGCCGTCCGGGGCCTGGTGGCGGACGCGGTGGCGGAGGCAAAAGGAGCGCACGCTGCCGCACGGTGCGACCTGGAGGGCAGTGCGAGGGCCTTCCTCAACGAGACCGCCCTCCCGGCCGTCCGCGCCCTGAACGGAGCGGGGGCCCCTACGCTGCTCCCGGCAATGCACCGGATCGTGAACGCCGTCCGACCGGGGCTCATCAGCCCGGAAGCGGCCCTCTACGGGCACTGGATGGAGTGGCGCGAGTCCAATCGGTCGGGCCGGCCCCTGTCCATGGGGGACGCCCTCCGGCTGACGGGAGCGGGGTCTGCCATGTCCCTCCGCAGTAGCGCCCCAGCCCTGCTGCACGCCCTCAGGACGCGCTACCCCGGGGACGCGGCCCCGTACCTGAACCAGGCGCGGGCCACGTACCCGGGGGGAGTGTCCGAGCTGGATGCGGCGCTCCACCTTCTACACCCGCCGGACGAGGACCTGGAGGTGGGCGAGGTCACGGTGTTCGTGGAAGGCGCGGACGAGGCGTCCGCCCGCCCCCGGCCGACCAACCCGGTGTATGACGGCACCGGGCCTACCCCCCCGTACGCCGTCGTCTACGAGGCGTTCCCCAGGGAGCCCACTTGGTGCCCCGCCCTCCCACCGGCGACGCACGCGCCCCGCGGCTGGGCTAACCCAGACCTGCCCCCCCCCCTCTCCAGGACCAGGGGTGCCCACGACAGGGGGCAGGTCCTCTGGCAAGAGTGCCCTGGCACCCCCCTCCTCCTCCTCGTTGTCGCGTCCCGCGGGGGCCCGGGGCGGATCCTGGGGATCACCCCCACCCACCTCTATGGGGCCACACCCGTACCCCGCCCCCCCCTCCCGGCGCCCGCGGCGCGGGACGGAGTACACACCTTCCTGCGCACACAGGAGGTCACCGCCGTTACGGGGGTCCATCTAATGCGGCTGCCCCCGGCACCGCTCGACGACCCCCGGGGGCCCAGGGCCCTGAGCCCCGCCCCAGACTGGGAGCTGTGGCGCGACGCGTGGGCCGCGTGGCTCCCCCGCCTCCCCTCCCAATGTCGGTGGATGGCCGCGGACCCCCGGCCGTGCGGGGCTGACGCCACAGCCGGCCCCCCACCCCCTCCCCCCCCCCCCCCCCCGCAGAGCACCACACGGCACTGCCCACGGCACGGCACTGATGCACCAGGAGGTAGTGGGAAGGGCGCGCCTGCCACCACGCATGCCTACCAGAGTAACAGTGATGGCAGACTCCGATGGGTCCCTCGGGCGGGACGACCGCCACCACCGCCGGTCCCGCTCCCGCTCCCCCGTCTCCTCCCCAGAGTGGACGGGGGAGACCCTCGCAGAGCGCGAGCAGCGGAGGCTGGCGGAGGCGGCGGTGGTCGGGCCGCCGCCGCCGGCCCGGGAACCTGGGCCAGCCGAGACGGCCGCCCCCGCCGCCCAAGCGGCCAGCCCCGCCGCCCCGCCCCGCCCTGACGCGCAGGAGGCGGAGACCGCGGCGAGCCACGCCGCATCCCCGGCCGCGGCCCCCGGCACGCCGCCGGCAAGGGGGGCAGCCCCGGCGCAGGAGCCGGACGCGTCGCCGAGGGCTGCCGCAGCCGCGCAGGAGAGCAAGCAGGGCGCAAGAAGGGTTGCGACGGACCCCGCACGGGCCGTGGGCGCCTCGCCGGCGGCCGCCGCGGCAGCAGAGAAGACCGAGGAGGATGTGCGAGGGGCTGCGACCGCGGCCACGGGCGCCTCGTCGGCGGCCGCCGCGGCAACGAAGGAGAGTGCGGAGGGCGCGAGAGGGGCTGCGGCCCCTGGCACGCCGCGCAAGCGGGGGAAGAACCCCGCACGGGCCGCGGACGCCTCGCCGGCGGCCGCCGCAGCAGCAGCAGTGGGCAGGGAGAGCGCGAAGTACCGCGCCCACGCGAACCCCGCCCACACCCACACCAGCCCCCCCAAGCCGTACCCCCCCAAGCCCTTCCCCCCGGGGCGGGAGCGGCACGTCCGCCCCCCGACGCGCGAGCGCTCGCCGCCGGGCGTCACGCTGCCGCAACTGCAAAGGCAGCGGGACGCCCGGCGAGTGGTCCAGGAAGGGCGCAGCGGCGAGGGGGAGGGGAGCGGCGGACGGCGTGACAGGCAGGGGGCAGGGGAGGGGTCGGGGCACGGGAAGGGCGCGCAGGAGCGCGGGCAGGGGGCCCAGGTGCAGGGGGCGGAGCGAGGGGAGGTGGGAGAGCGAGCGGGCCGGGGCGTGGTGGACGAGAGGCGGGGCCCGCGACTCGGGCAGGGGGTCGGGGAGGGGCCAGGGCGCGGGAAGGGTGTTCAGGGGCGCGGGAAGGGTACCCAGGCGCAGGGGGCAGGACACGGGGGGATGGGAGAGCGAGCGGGCCAGGGCGTGGGGGACGAGAGGCGGGACCCGCGACACGGGCACGGGACCGGAAAGGGGCCCAAGGGCAAGGGCAAGGGCAAGGGCAAGGGCCCCAAGGGACAGGAGGGACGGGGCACGGGAGCCCAGGGGGGAGGGCGGGGCGAGGGGAGGGGGGCAGAGGGCGGAGCACCCCCGCAGCCGGACGTGCAGCCGGTGAGGTGCATCCCCCCCGGCATCCAACAGATGCCGGCACACCACACCTACCACCACCACCACCACCACCACCACCACCTCTACAACATCGACCCTGACGCCGGCGAGCTCATCCCCCCCCAACCCCCACGACACCAGCACCAGCAAGCCCCCCCCGCGCCGAGGGCGGAGCCGGCGCGGATGGCCTCGGCGGAGGGGGGACGGGGCGTGGCATCGGCGCCGCAGGTGCAGGAGCAGCGAGGGGGGCCGGCACGGGGGGCGGAGGAGAGCCGGCCGTGGAACGTGGACTGGGGCGCAGTCCCGGACCCGCTGGGGGGGGAGACCCTCCCCCTGGTGGGGGAAGTGTACGGGTGGTTGTGCTGGGCCAACCAGGGGACCTCCAGGAGGTCGCGGAACCGGCCCTTCGATGCCGTGCTCCTCCGGAGGGACGGAGGAAACCGAGAGGCACCCCCGGGGGGATGGGCGGCCCCAGAGGACCACGAGAGGGTCCTCAGGTCAGTGATCCGGGCGGCGTGGCCCGACAGGGAGCCGACGTGGCCGGCCTTCCTGGAGGGGGGAGCGGTGCTCCGCATCACGGATGCGGACGCCAACAACTGGCTCCCCCGGGCTTTGCGTAGCGCCCTCGCCCACTGGCGCTACCGCCGGCACAACCCGCCGCCGCCGCAGCCCCAGCCCCCACACAAGCGGCGGCGCAAGTGAAGGCCCAGACGGCGGGTACGGGAGGGTTGGGTGGGGGGATGGGCCCCCTGACCCACGCCCCCCCCACGGTATGGCACGACGTGCGGGGACGCGCCGCCTCCCGCAGGAGGGAGTGCGGGGGCGACAAGCGCGGGGAGGAACCGGCTGCCCCGCAACCTGCTAACCACTGACCGCTAACCCCCACGGCCACCCCCGGCCGGCCGGCGCCGCGCGGCAACGGCCGGGGAGGTGAGGGCCCCGGCGAGGGCCTGCGCGGGCATCCAGCTCTCGATAGGGGGGGCGGGTGAAGGGCGCGACCCCCTGGCCGATGGCTGGCCCCCGGGACCAGGGCCGCCATGCCGCCCCCGCCCCCCCCCCCCCACGGCCGACGAGAGGCATCACCAGGGGGCCAAAGGGCCCCCCCCAACCCACCCCCCCCCCCCCCCCCCGCACAGACCCGGGGGCGGGCGAGGGGGCGGCCCCCCCACCCCCCCCCCCCCCCCCCGCACCCACCGCAGCAGGGGAGCCACAGGCGCGGCCCTCCGCCCCCCCAGGGCCGGGGGGGCGCCCCCCCCTCAGGGGGAACGGCGGCGCAATGCGGGCAACGGCGGCTGGGCCTGCTCCCGCGAACCCACACCGGCGTGCCGGGGCAACGCGCACGACGGAGCAGGAAGGAGGCCGCGCCCCACATGACCCTCCCGTAACCACAGCCCGCTCCGAGGTGACAGAGGGAGGGTGTCAAGTCAGATGGGGCCCCCAGGGGGGCGGTCCACGGGCCGCCCCTCACCCCCCCCACCCCGGGGCGGCACTTCAGCCCCGACCGCAAGCGCGCGCCGGAAGGGAGCGCACCGGCGACGCGGAGAGAGCCAGGAAGGAGTACCACAGGCCGCCGCCTGGAACGAGAGCAGGGAGGCCGCGGCGCGACACCCCCCCCCCCCCCCCACCGGCCCGCCAGCCGCAGGGGCCCCGGCCCCCACCCCCCGAGGCTGAAGGGACGGACCCCCCCGCCCGAGAGGGGAGCCGGAGTGTGACCCGCCCCGACGCCCCAGCCGCCGGCTCCAATGGGGGCCGCGAAGAGCAAGTGGGCCCACGCCTGCGCACCGGGACGCCGCGCAGATCGTGCCCAGAGAAGCCGGGTGGGCGCGAACCGGAATGGTATGGGTGGCCACGCCCCCCATGGACAGCACGACGCCAAGGGACGCCCGCTTTGTTGCCTACCCGGGGAAAGCGGCCCCGCAACCCGCTAACCGCTGACCGCTGACCCTCACGGCCACCCCCGGCCGGCTAGCGCCGCGCGGCAACGGCCGGGAGATGAGGGGCCCCAGGGAGGGACTGCGTGAGGATCCGGCACTCGGTAGAGGGGGGCGGGGGAAGGGCGCGACCCCCCTGGCCGATGGCTGGCCCCCGGGGCTGGGACCGCCAAGCCGCCCTCCCCCCCCCCCCCTTTTGGCCGACAGGGGGCATCGCCAGGGAACCGAAGGACCCCCCCCACTCCCCCCCCCCACCCCCCCCCCCCTCCCACACAGGCCCGAGAGCGAGCGGGGTGCCCCCCCCCCCCCCCCCCCCCCCCGCACCCACCCCAGCTGGGGAGCCACAGGCGCGGCCCTCCGCCCCCCCAGGGCCGGGGGGGCGCCCCCACCCACAGGAGGAACGGCGACACGGTAAGGGCGACGGCGGCTGGACCTGCCCCCACGAACCCACACCGGCGTGCCGGAGCAACGCGCACAACGGAACACGAAGGAGGCCGCGCCCCACATGACCCTCCCGTGACCACAGCCCACTCCGAGGGGACAGAGGGGGGGTTTGCAGGTCAGCCGGGGCCCCCAGGGGAGCGGTCCAGGGGCCGCCCCTCACCCCCCCCCGCCCCGGGGCGGCACTTCAGCCCCGACCGCACGCGCGCGCCGGAGGGGAGGGCCAGAAAGGGGTACCGCAGGCCGCCGCCCGGAACGAGAGCGGGGAGGCCGCAGCGCGACACCCCCCCCGAGGCAAGGGGAATGGACCCCCCCCACCCGAGAGGGGGGCCGGAGTGTGACCCGCCCCCCCGCTCCGGCCGCCGGCCCACAAGGGGGCCGCGAAGAACAAGCGGGCCCACGCCTGCGCACCGGGACGCCGCACAGATCGTACCCGGAGAGGCTGGGTGAACACGAACCGGAGTGGTATGGGGGGCCACGCCCCCCATGGACAGCGCAACGCCAGTGACGCCCGCTTTGTTGCCTGCCCAGGGAAGGCAGAGGGACGGAAAGAGGCAGAGCGACCCCCCGCCCTACAGTCAGTCGGCGACCCGGTGGTGCTACTGCCCGCCTCTTACCCCTGTGCACGTCAGTCGGCGATCCAACGCACCCCACCCAGCCCCCTCCCCTGTCCCGACCCCGTGCGCGTGGACTGAGGCCTCCCGGCACGCGCAACACGCTTCACAGCGCACAGCCCCACCCTCAGGACTGGATTCATAGCCGACGACACCCCTCAGTGGCGTAAGAGACTCCCGCGGCCCAGTAGTGAGAGCGTCGGTCTTCAATCGTCCAGTGCGGGGGTTCGATCCCGGGCGTTGGTGCTCCTGGGATCCCTGCACGTAGAGCTCTCTAGTTGGCGACGTGGGAACCACCCCCCCCTCCAGCAACTCGCGCCACCACCGATACCGGTGGATCGGGTGGAGGTCTCGTTCGTTTTACCCCCCACCCAAGAAAAATAAAAGACATGGGAACCACCCACCCCTGCAGCAGTGCGCACCGTCACCTGTACTCAAACAGGTCGATGGGAGGCCTCGCCCGGTATTCGAAGGGATCGGTGGGAGACCACCGCTCCCGGGGTTCGAACCAGCTCCTTCGCGGCGCGCGCCTGGTGCGCTACCTCCGGGGCGGCTGCCTTCTGAGATACACCGGCACCCGGGTCACAGAACAAACGCGCCCGCAACCCCCTCCCCCTGTACTAAGAGTAAGCCCGCGGTAGGGCTGCTCTGCTGGGCCATGAACCGGGACATTGGAGCACCACTCCAGCCACGGTCACCCCAACCCCCCCACACATCCCGCAGGGCGAAGCTCCGTGCGCATCAGGCTCGTCATGAGAATCCGGCGGGCCGGCGCCTGGACACCAAGACGACACCTCTCTTCCCCCCCGCAAGAACAGAGCGGGGCCCCCACAACCGCACGCCCGCAACGCAGACCCCGACAGCCCACCTAGTGGATGGGCAGATGAGGGAAGAGGAACGCCCCACGCCCCACGCAACGGACGAAGGCACCCCCCCGGGGACGCCCAGCCGCCGCCCCCGCAACCCCAAGCCAAGTAGGGGGGAACCGGGACCGGACCGCCCCCCCCCAAGCACGCCAGACGGAGCACGGGACCGGGGCAGGACACGCGGAGGGGCACGGACCACATGGAACGGCCCTACCAGCGCCCAGTGCCGGGACCACGCGAGATGCGCGCGCCACACCACCCAGCGGGGAGCGGACACCGCGAGAGCGCGAGCGCACACACACGAAAAGGACACGCGGGGACCGCCAGAAGGGCAACCGGACCGAGCGCGCGGAACGCACAGACCACATGGAATGGCGTACCAGCGAGCGAGGATAAGGGACACCCGGACGGGACGGCCCGCCACACGCAACGCGGGATACGCGGGGCGGGAAGGGGGAAGAAGGGGAGACACAACACCAGGTACCGGCCCGAACCCCCCCGAACCGGCCGCGAGCGCCGCGCACACACAGACGGGACACTGCACCCGCCAAGGCAGTAGTGGCGCACAGCGCCACGCCCCAACCCCTAGGCTAGGCAGCCACCGCGCCAGCCCAAGGGGGTCCCACTGGCGACAAGCCAGTAGCACGGGCCCGGCGGCGCCGGTGCCCCGGGCGACCACGCATTAGGGGGGCGACGCAGTGGGTAAGCGCCCGCGGCCACGGCTGCGAATTGATGCACTGACCGGGGAGTGGCGAAACGGGGACGCCGGGGAAGGACGGGGCTCCGAGCTCTGTGAACCCGGGGGACTCCGCCACCAGGCAGGAGGTGCGTCTTGGAGGGCCCCCCACTAGGACCCGGTGGGGAGGATATCACCTGGCCCGACCAGGTGGCCCCCCGGGGCCGAAAAGCGTCTAGTACCCGCAAAATCAAACCTCAAACCTCAAACCTTGTACGATGACTATGGGGTCAAAACACACTTCTTTCCCCAAATTGAAGAGTCAGACCCCGCTCAAAGTGTGCCCCTGGAAGCGTCAACTCGCAAGGAGTGTTTTGAGAGAAAAAAGTTCCATCCGCGGAGGTACTCATTTTGTAATAAACCCCTTCAAACGTCCGGAGATCGTGTGATTATTTGGAGGTTTGGAAATTTGATTGGTTGTACGATGACTACTGGGTCAAAACACACTTCGTTCCCGAAATTGCAGTGTCAGACCCCGCTCAAAGTGTGCCCCCGGAAGCGTCAAGTCGCAAGGAGTGTTTTGAGAGAGAAAAGTTCCGTCCGCGGAGGTACTCATTTTGCAATAAACCCGTTCAAACGTCCGGAGATCCGGTGATTATTTGGAGCTTTGGAAATTTGATTGCTTGTACGATTACTATGGGGTCAAAACACACTTCCTTCCCCAAATTGAAGAATCAGACCTCTCCCAAAGTGTGCCCCTGGAAGCGTCAACTCGCAAGGAGCGTTTTGGGAAAAAGAAACTCCATCCGCGGAGGGACTCGTTTTGCAATAATCCCCTTCAAACGTCCCGAGACCGTCTGATTATTTGGAGCTTTGGAAATTTGATTGCTTGTGGGATGACTCTGGAGTCAGAACACACTTCGTCCTCCAAGTTGAAGTGTCAGACCTCTCCCAAAGTGTGGCCATGGAAGCGTTAACTCGCAAGGAGCGTTTTGAGAGAAAAAAACTCCATCCGCGGAGGTACTCATTTTGCAATAAACCCCTTCAAAGGTGCGGAGATCGTGTGATTATTTGGAGCTTTGACAATTTGATTGCTTGTACGATGACTATGGGGTCAAAACACACTTCGTTCCCCAAATTGAAGAGTCAAACCCCGCTCAAAGTGTGCCCCTGGAAGCGTCCACTCGCAAGGAGTGTTTTGAGAGAAAAAAGGTCCATCCACGGAGGTACTCATTTTGTAATAAACCCCTTCAAACGTCCGGAGGTCGTGTGATTATTTGGAGGTTTGGAAATTTGATTGGTTGTACGAGGACTATGGGGTCAAAACACACTTCGTTCCCCAAATTGCACTGTCCTACCCCGCTCAAAGTGTGCCCCTGGAAGCGTCAACTCGCAAGCAGTGTTTTGAGAGAGAAGAATACCATCCGCGGAGGTACTCATTTTGCAATAAACCCCTTCAATCGTCCGGAGATCCGGTGATTATTTGGAGCTTTGGAAATTTGATTGCTTGTACGATTACTATGGGGTCAAAACACACTTCCTTCCCCAAATTGAAGAATCAGACCTCTCCCAAAGTGTGCCCCTTGAAGCGTCAACTCGCAAGGAGCGTTTTGGGAAAAAGAAACTCCATCCGCGGAGGGACTCGTTTTGCAATAATCCCCTTCAAACGTCCCGAGACCGTCTGATTATTTGGAGCTTTGGAAATTTGATTGCTTGTAGGATGACTCTGGAGTCAGAACACACTTCGTTCTCCAAGTTGAAGAGTCACACCTCTCCCAAAGTGTGGCCATGGAAGTGTCAACTCGCAAGGAGCGTTTTGGGAGAAAAAAACTCCATCCGCGGAGGTACTCATTTTGCAATAAACCCCTCCAAAGGTGCGGAGATCGTGTGATTATTTGGACCTTTGACAATTTGATTGCTTGTACGATGACTATGGGGTCAAAACACACTTCTTTCCCCTAATTGAAGAGTCAGACCCCGCTCAAAGTGTGCCCCTGGAAGCGTCAACTCGCAAGGAGTGTTTTGAGAGAAAAAAGTTCCATCCGCGGAGGTACTCATTTTGTAATAAACCCCTTCAAACGTCCGGAGATCGTGTGATTATTTGGAGGTTTGGAAATTTGATTGGTTGTACGATGACTATGGGGTCAAAACACACTTCGTTCCCCAAATTGCAGTGTCAGACCCCGCTCAAAGTGTGCCCCCGGAAGCGTCAACTCGCAAGGAGTGTTTACAGAGAGAGAAATTCGGTCCGCGGAGGTACTCATTTTGCAATAAACCCCTTCAAATGTCCGGAGATCCGGTGATTAATCCGAGCTTTGAAAATTTGATTGCTTGTACGATTACTATGGGGTCAAAACACACTTCCTTCCCCAAATTGAAGAATCAGACCTCTCCCAAAGTGTGCCCCTGGAAGCGTCAACTCGCAAGGAGCGTTTTGGGAAAAAGAAACTCCATCCGCGGAGGGACTCGTTTAGCAATAATCCCCTTCAAACGTCCCGAGACCGTCTGATTATTTGGAGCTTTGGAAATTTGATTGCTTGTAGGATGACTCTGGAGTCAGAACACACTTCGTTCTCCAAGTTGAAGGGTCAGACCTCTCCCAAAGTGTGGCCATGGAAGCGTCAACTGGCAAGGAGCGTTTTGAGAGAAAAAAACTCCATCCGCGGAGGTACTCATTTTGCAATAAACCCCTTCAAAGGTGCGGAGATCGTGTGATTATTTGGAGCTTTGACAATTTGATTGCTTGTACGATGACTATGGGGTCAAAACACACGTGAGTTCCCCAAATTGCAGTATCAGACCCCGCTCAAAGTGTGCCCCTGGAAGCGTCAACTCGCAAGGAGTGTTTTGAGAGAGAAAAATTCCATCCGCGGAGGTACTCATTTTGCAATAAACCCCTTCAATCGTCCGGAGATCCGGTGATTATTTGGAGCTTTGGAAATTTGATTGCTTGTACGATTACTATGGGGTCAAAACACAGTTCCTTCCCCAAATTGAAGAATCAGACCTCTCCCAAAGTGTGCCCCTGGAAGCGTCAACTCGCAAGGAGCGTTTTGGGAAAAAGAAACTCCATCCGCGGAGGGACTCGTTTTGCAATAATCCCCTTCAAACGTCCCGAGACCGTCTGATTATTTGGAGCTTTGGAAATTTGATTGCTTGTCGGATGACTCTGGAGTCAGAACACACTTCGTTCTCCAAGTTGAAGAGTCAGACCTCTCCCTAAGTGTGGCCATGGAAGTGTCAACTCGCAAGGAGCGTTTTGAGAGAAAAAAGCTCCATCCGCGGAGGCACTCATTTTGCAATAAACCCCTCCAAAGGTGCGGAGATCGTGTGATTATTTTGAGCTTTGACAATTTGATTGCTTGTACGATGAGTATGGGGTCAAAACACACTTCTTTCCCCAAATTGAAGAGTCAGACCCCGCTCAAGGTGTGCCCCTGGAAGCGTCAACTCGCAAGGAGTGTTTTGAGAGAGAAAAATTCCGTCCGCGGAGGTACTCATTTTGCAATAAACCCCTTCAAACGTCCGGAGATCCGGTGATTATTTGGAGCTTTGGAAATTTGATTGCTTGTACGATTAGTATGGGGTCAAAACACACTTCCTTCCACAAATTGAAGAATCAGACCTCTCCCAAAGTGTGCCCCTGGAAGCGTCAACTCGCAAGGAGCGTTTTGGGAAAAAGAAACTCCATCCGTGGAGGGACTCGTTTTGCAATAATCCCCTTCAAACGTCCCGAGACCGTCTGATTTTTTGGAGCTTTGGAAATTTGATTGCTTGTAGGATGACTCTGGAGTCAGAACACACTTCGTTCTCCAAGTTGAAGAGTCAGACCTCTCCCAAAGTGTGGCCATGGAAGCGTCAACTCGCAAGGAGCGTTTTGAGAGAAAAAAACTCCATCCGCGGAGGTACTCATTTTGCAATAAACCCCTTCAAAAGTGCGGAGATCGTGTGATTATTTGGAGCTTTGACAATTTGATTGCTTGTACGATGACTATGGGGTCAAAACACACTTCGTTCCCCAAATTGATGAGTCAAACCCCGCTCAAAGTGTGCCCCTGGAAGCGTCCACTCGCAAGGAGTGTTTTGAGAGAAAAAAGTTCCATCCACGGAGGTACTCATTTTGTAATAAACCCCTTCAAACGTCCGAAGATCGTGTGATTATTTGGAGGTTTGGAAATTTGATTGGTTGTACGATGACTATGGGGTCAAAACACACGTCGTTCCCCAAATTGCAGTATCAGACCCCGCTCAAAGTGTGCCCCTGGAAGCGTCAACTCGCAAGCAGTGTTTTGAGAGAGAAAAACTCCATCCGCGGAGGTACTCATTTTGCAATAAACCCGTTCAATCGTCCGGAGATCCGGTGATTATTTGGAGCTTTGGAAATTTGATTGCTTGTACGATTACTATGGGGTCAAAACACACTTCCTTCCCCAAATTGAAGAATCAGACCTCTCCCAAAGTGTGCCCCTGGAAGCGTCAACTCGCAAGGAGCGTTTTGGGAAAAAGAAACTCCATCCGCGGAAGGACTCGTTTTGCAATAATCCCCTTCAAACGTCCCGAGACCGTCTGATTATTTGGAGCTTTGGAAATTTGATTGCTTGTAGGATGACTCTGGAGTCAGAACACACTTCGTTCTCCAAGTTGAAGAGTCAGACCTCTCCCAAAGTGTGGCCATGGAAGCGTCAACTCGCAAGGAGCGTTTTGGGAGAAAAAAACTCCATCCGCGGAGGCACTCATTTTGCAATAAACCCCTCCAAAGGTGCAGAGATCGTGTGATTATTTGGAGCTTTGACAATTTGATTGCTTGTACGATGAGTATGGGGTCAAAACACACTTCTTTCCCCAAATTGAAGAGTCAGACCCCGCTCAAAGTGTGCCCCTGGAAGCGTCAACTCGCAAGGAGTGTTTTGAGAGAGAAAAGTTCCGTCCGCGGAGGTACTCATTTTGCAATAAACCCCTTCAAACGTCCGGAGATCCGGTGATTATTTGGAGCTTTGGAAATTTGATTGCTTGTACGATTACTATGGGGTCAAAACACGGTGCCTTCCCCAAATTGAAGAATCAGACCTCTCCCAAAGTGTGCCCCTGGAAGCGTCAACTCGCAAGGAGCGTTTTGGGAAAAAGAAACTCCATCCGCGGAGGGACTCGTTTTGCAATAATCCCCTTCAAACGTCCCGAGACCGTCTGATTATTTGGAGCTTTGGAAATTTGATTGCTTGTAGGATGACTCTGGAGTCAGAACACACTTCGTTCTCCAAGTTGAAGAGTCAGACCTCTCCCAAAGTGTGGCCATGGAAGCGTCAACTCGCAAGGAGCGTTTTGAGAGAAAAAAACTCCATCCGCGGAGGTACTCATTTTGCAATAAACCCCTTCAAAGGTGCGGAGATCGTGTGATTATTTGGAGCTTTGACAATTTGATTGCTTGTACGATGACTATGGGGTCAAAACACACGTGAGTTCCCCAAATTGCAGTATCAGACCCCGCTCAAAGTGTGCCCCTGGAAGCGTCAACTCGCAAGGAGTGTTTTGAGAGAGAAAAATTCCATCCGCGGAGGTACTCATTTTGCAATAAACCCCTTCAATCGTCCGGAGATCCGGTGATTATTTGGAGCTTTGGAAATTTGATTGCTTGTACGATTACTATGGGGTCAAAACACACTTCCTTCCCCAAATTGAAGAATCAGACCTCTCCCAAAGTGTGCCCCTGGAAGCGTCAACTCGCAAGGAGCGTTTTGGGAAAAAGAAACTCCATCCGCGGAGGGACTCGTTTTGCAATAATCCCCTTCAAACGTCCCGAGACCGTCTGATTATTTGGAGCTTTGGAAATTTGATTGCTTGTCGGATGACTCTGGAGTCAGAACACACTTCGTTCTCCAAGTTGAAGAGTCAGACCTCTCCCTAAGTGTGGCCATGGAAGTGTCAACTCGCAAGGAGCGTTTTGAGAGAAAAAAGCTCCATCCGCGGAGGCACTCATTTTGCAATAAACCCCTCCAAAGGTGCGGAGATCGTGTGATTATTTGGAGCTTTGACAATTTGATTGCTTGTACGATGAGTATGGGGTCAAAACACACTTCTTTCCCCAAATTGAAGAGTCAGACCCCGCTCAAGGTGTGCCCCTGGAAGCGTCAACTCGCAAGGAGTGTTTTGAGAGAGAAAAATTCCGTCCGCGGAGGTACTCATTTTGCAATAAACCCCTTCAAACGTCCGGAGATCCGGTGATTATTTGGAGCTTTGGAAATTTGATTGCTTGTACGATTAGTATGGGGTCAAAACACACTTCCTTCCACAAATTGAAGAATCAGACCTCTCCCAAAGTGTGCCCCTGGAAGCGTCAACTCGCAAGGAGCGTTTTGGGAAAAAGAAACTCCATCCGTGGAGGGACTCGTTTTGCAATAATCCCCTTCAAACGTCCCGAGACCGTCTGATTTTTTGGAGCTTTGGAAATTTGATTGCTTGTAGGATGACTCTGGAGTCAGAACACACTTCGTTCTCCAAGTTGAAGAGTCAGACCTCTCCCAAAGTGTGGCCATGGAAGCGTCAACTCGCAAGGAGCGTTTTGAGAGAAAAAAACTCCATCCGCGGAGGTACTCATTTTGCAATAAACCCCTTCAAAAGTGCGGAGATCGTGTGATTATTTGGAGCTTTGACAATTTGATTGCTTGTACGATGACTATGGGGTCAAAACACACTTCGTTCCCCAAATTGATGAGTCAAACCCCGCTCAAAGTGTGCCCCTGGAAGCGTCCACTCGCAAGGAGTGTTTTGAGAGAAAAAAGTTCCATCCACGGAGGTACTCATTTTGTAATAAACCCCTTCAAACGTCCGAAGATCGTGTGATTATTTGGAGGTTTGGAAATTTGATTGGTTGTACGATGACTATGGGGTCAAAACACACGTGAGTTCCCCAAATTGCAGTATCAGACCCCGCTCAAAGTGTGCCCCTGGAAGCGTCAACTCGCAAGCAGTGTTTTGAGAGAGAAAAACTCCATCCGCGGAGGTACTCATTTTGCAATAAACCCGTTCAATCGTCCGGAGATCCGGTGATTATTTGGAGCTTTGGAAATTTGATTGCTTGTACGATTACTATGGGGTCAAAACACACTTCCTTCCCCAAATTGAAGAATCAGACCTCTCCCAAAGTGTGTCCCTGGAAGCGTCAACTCGCAAGGAGCGTTTTGGGAAAAAGAAACTCCATCCGCGGAAGGACTCGTTTTGCAATAATCCCCTTCAAACGTCCCGAGACCGTCTGATTATTTGGAGCTTTGGAAATTTGATTGCTTGTAGGATGACTCTGGAGTCAGAACACACTTCGTTCTCCAAGTTGAAGAGTCAGACCTCTCCCAAAGTGTGGCCATGGAAGCGTCAACTCGCAAGGAGCGTTTTGGGAGAAAAAAACTCCATCCGCGGAGGCACTCATTTTGCAATAAACCCCTCCAAAGGTGCAGAGATCGTGTGATTATTTGGAGCTTTGACAATTTGATTGCTTGTACGATGACTATGGGGTTGAAACACACTTCGTTCCCCAAATTGAAGAGTCAGACCCCGCTCAAAGTGTGCCCCTGGAAGCGTCAACTCGCAAGGAGTGTTTTGAGAGAGAAAAGTTCCGTCCGCGGAGGTACTCATTTTGCAATAAACCCCTTCAAACGTCCGGAGATCCGGTGATTATTTGGAGCTTTGGAAATTTGATTGCTTGTACGATTACTATGGGGTCAAAACACGGTGCCTTCCCCAAATTGAAGAATCAGACCTCTCCCAAAGTGTGCCCCTGGAAGCGTCAACTCGCAAGGAGCGTTTTGGGAAAAAGAAACTCCATCCGCGGAGGGACTCGTTTTGCAATAATCCCCTTCAAACGTCCCGAGACCGTCTGATTATTTGGAGCTTTGGAAATTTGATTGCTTGTAGGATGACTCTGGAGTCAGAACACATTTCGTTCTCCAAGTTGAAGAGTCAGACCTCTCCCAAAGTGTGGCCATGGAAGCGTCAACTCGCAAGGAGCGTTTTGAGAGAAAAAAACTCCATCCGCGGAGGTACTCATTTTGCAATAAACCCCTTCAAAGTTGCGGAGATCGTGTGATTATTTGGAGCTTTGACAATTTGATTGCTTGTACGATGACTATGGGGTCAAAACACACTTCGTTCCCCAAATTGAAGAGTCAAACCCCGCTCAACGTGTGCCCCTGGAAGCGTCAACTCGCAAGGAGTGTTTTGAGGGAAAAAAGTTCCATCCGCGGAGGTACTCATTTTGTAATCAACCTCTTCAAACGTCCGGAGATCGTGTGATTATTTGGAGGTTTGGAAATTTGATTAGTTGTACGATGACTATGGGGTCAAAGCACACGTCGTTCCCCAAATTGCAGTGTCAGACCCCGCTCAAAGTGTGCCCCTCGAAGCGTCTACTCGCAAGGTGTTTTTTGAGATAAAAAAAACTCCATCCGCGGAGGTACTCATTTTGCAATAAACCCCTCCAAAGGTGCGGAGATCGTGTGATTATTTGGAGCTTTGGAAATTTGATTGCTTGTACGATGACTATGGGGTCAATACACACTTCTTTCCCCAAATTGAAGAGCCAGACCCCGCTCAAAGTGTGCCCCTGGAAGCGTCAACTCGCAAGGAGTGTTTTGAGAGAAAAAAGTTCCATCCACGGAGGTACTCATTTTGCAATAAACCCCTTCAAAGGTGCGGGGATCGTGTGATTATTTGGAGCTTTGGAAATTTGATTGCTTGTACGATGACTATGGGGTCAAAACACACTTCGTTCCCCTAATTGAAGAGTCAAACCCCGCTCAAAGTGTGCCCCTGGAAGCGTCCACTCGCAAGGAGTGTTTTGAGAGAAAAAAGTTCCATCCACGGAGGTACTCATTTTGTAATAAACCCCTTCAAACGTCCGGAGGTCGTGTGATTTTTTGGAGCTTTGGAAATTTGATTGCTTGTACGATGACTATGGGGTCAAAACACACTTCTTTCCCCAAATTGAAGAGTCAGACCCCGCTCAAAGTGTGCCCCTGGAAGCGTCAACTCGCAAGGAGTGTTTTGAGAGAAAAAAACTTCATCCGCGGAGGTACTCATTTTGTAATAAACCCCTTCAAACGTCCGGAGATCGTGTGATTATTTGGAGCTTTGAAAATTTGATTGCTTGTACGATTACTATGGGGTCAAAACACACTTCGTTCCCCAAATTGAAGAATCAGACCTCTCCCAAAGTGTGCCCATGGAAGCGTCAATCCGCAAGGAGCGTTTTGAGAGAAAAAAAACTCCATCCGCGGAGGTACTCATTTTGCAATAATCCCCTTCAAACGTCCCGATATCTGGTGATTTTTTGGCGCTCTGGCAGTTTTATTGCTTGTACGATGACTATGGGGAAAAACACACTTCGTTCCCCAAATTGAAGAGTCAGACCCCGCTCAAAGTGTGCCCCTGGAAGCGTCAACTCGCAAGGAGTGTTTTGAGAGAAAAAAACTCCATCCGCGGAGGTACTCATTTTGTAATAAAACCCTTCAAACGTGCGCAGATCGTGTGATTATTTGGAGGTTTGAAAATTTGATTGCTTGTACGATTACTATGGGGTCAAAACACACTTTGTTCCCCAAATTGAAGAATCAGACCTCCCCCAAAGCGTGCCCATGGAAGCGTCAACTCGCAAGGAGCGATTTGAGAGGAAAAAACTCCATCCCCGGAGGTACTCATTTTGCAATAATCCCCTTCAAACGTCCAGAGATCCGGTGATTATTTGGAGCTTTCGAAATTTGATTGCTTGTATGATGACTATGGGGCCAAAACACACTTCCTTTTCCAAATTGAGGAATCAGACCTCCCCCAAAGTGTGCCCATGGAAGCGTCAACTCGCAAGGAGCGATTTGAGAGGAAAAAACTCCATCCGCGGAGGTACTCATTTTGTAATAATCCCCTTCAAATGTCCGGAGATCCGGTGATTATTTGGAGCTTTGGAAATTTGATTGGTTGTACGATGACTATGGGGTCAAAACACACTTCGTTCCCCTAATTGAAGAGTCAGACCCCGCTCAAAGTGTGCCCCTGGAAGCGTCAACTCGCAAGGAGTGTTTTGAGAGAAAAAAGTTCCATCCGCGGAGGTACTCATTTTGTAATAAACCCCTTCAAACGTCCGGAGATCGTGTGATTATTTGAAGCTTTGGAAATTTGATTGCTTGTACGATGACTATGGGGAAAAACACACTTCGTTCCCCAAATTGAAGAGTCAGACCCCGCTCAAAGTGTGCCCCTGGAAGCGTCAACTCGCAAGGAGTGTTTTGAGAGAGGAAAATTCCATCCGCGGAGGTACTCATTTTGCAATAAAACCCTTCAAACGTCCGGAGATCCGGTGATTATTTGGAGCCTTGGAAATTTGATTGCTTGTACGATTACTATGGGGTCAAAACACACTTCCTTCCCCAAATTGAAGAATCAGACCTCTCCCAAAGTGTGCCCCTGGAAGCGTCAACTCGCAAGGAGCGTTTTGGGAAAAAGAAACTCCATCCGCGGAGGGACTCGTTTTGCAATAATCCCCTTCAAACGTCCCGAGACCGTCTGATTATTTGGAGCTTTGGAAATTTGATTGCTTGTAGGATGACTCTGGAGTCAGAACACACTTCGTTCTCCAAGTTGAAGAGTCAGACCTCTCCCAAAGTGTGGCCATGGAAGCGTCAACTCGCAAGGAGCGTTTTGAGAGAAAAAAACTCCATCGGCGGAGGTACTCGTTTTGCAATAAACCCCTTCAAAGGTGCGGAGATCGTGTCATTATTTGGAGCTTTGGAAATTTGATTGCTTGTACGATGACTATGGGGTCAAAACACACTTCGTTCCCCAAATTGAAGAGTCAAACCCCGCTCAAAGTGTGCCCCTGGAAGCGTCCACTCGCAAGGAGTGTTTTGAGAGAAAAAAGTTCCATCCACGGAGGTACTCATTTTGTAATAAACCCCTTCAAACGTCCGGAGGTCGTGTGATTTTTTGGAGCTTTGGAAATTTGATTGCTTGTACGATGACTATGGGGTCAAAACACACTTCTTTCCCCAAATTGAAGAGTCAGACCCCGCTCAAAGTGTGCCCCTGGAAGCGTCAACTTGCAAGGAGTGTTTTGAGAGAAAAATGTTCCATCCGCGGAGGTACTCATTTTGTAATAAACCCCTTCAAACGTCCGGAGATCGTGTGATTATTTGGAGCTTTGAAAATTTGATTGCTTGTACGATTACTATGGGGTCAAAACACACTTCGTTCCCCAAATTGAAGAGTCAGACCTCTCCCAAAGTGTGCCCATGGAAGCGTCAACTCGCAAGGAGCGATTTGAGAGGGAAAAAATCCATCCGCGGAGGTACTCATTTTGCAACAATCCCCTTCAAACGTCCAGAGATCGGGTGATTATTTGGAGCTTTGGAAATTTGATTGCTTGTATGATGACTATGGGGCCAAAACACACTTCCTTCCCCAAATTGAAGAATCAGACCTCCCCCAAAGTGTGCCCATGGAAGCGTCAACTCGCAAGGAGCGATTTGAAAGGAAAAAACTCCATCCCCCGAGGTACTCATTTTGTAATAATCCCCTTCAAATTTCCGGAGATCTGGTGATTATTCTGAGCTTTGGAAATTTGATTGGTTGTACGATGACTATGGGGTCAAAACACACTTCGTTCCCCAAATTGAAGAGTCAGACCCCGCTCAAATTGTGCCTCTGGAAGCGTCAACTCGCAAGAAGTGTTTTGAGAGAAAAAAACTCCATCCGCGGAGGTACTCATTTTGTAATAATCCACTTCAAATGTCCGGAGATCCGGTGATTATTTGGAGGTTTGGAAATTTGATTGGTTGTACGATGACTATGGGGTCAAAACACACGTCGTTCCCCAAATTGCAGTGTCAGACCCCGCTCAAAGTGTGCCCCTGGAAGCGTCTACTCGCAAGGTGTTTTTTGAGAGAAAAAAAACTCCATCCGCGGAGGTACTCATTTTGCAATAAACCCCTCCAAAGGTGCGGAGATCGTGTGATTATTTGGAGCTTTGACAATTTGATTGCTTGTACGATGACTATGGGGTCAAAACACACTTCTTTCCCCAAATTGAAGAGTCAGACCCCGCTCAAAGTGTGCCCCTCGAAGCGTCAACTCGCAAGGAGCGTTTTGAGAGAAAAAAGTTCCATCCGCGGAGGTACTCATTTTGTAATAAACCCCTTCAAACGTCCGGAGATCGTGTGATTATTTGGAGGTTGGGAAATTTGATTGGTTGTACGATGACTATGGGGTCGAAACACACTTCCTTCCCCAAATTGCAGTGTCAGATCCCGCTCAAAGTGTGCCCCTGGAAGCGTCAACTCGCAAGGAGTGTTTTGAGAGAGAAAAATTCCATCCGCGGAGGTACTCATTTTGCAATAAAACCCTTCTAATGTCCGGAGATCCGGTGATTATTTGGAGCTTTGGAAATTTGATTGCTTGTACGATTACTATGGGGTCAAAACACACTTCCTTCCCCAAATTGAAGAATCAGACCTCTCCCAAAGTGTGCCCCTGGTAGCGTCAACCCGCAAGGAGCGTTTTGGGAAAAAGAAACTCCATCCGCGGAGGGACTCGTTTTGCAATAATCCCCTTCAAACGTCCCGAGACCGTCTGATTATTTGGAGCTTGTAGGATGACTCTGGAGTCAGAACACACTTCGTTCTCCAAGTTGAAGAGTCAGACCTCTCCCAAAGTGTGGCCATGGAAGCGTCAACTCGCAAGGAGCGTTTTGAGAGAAAAAAACTCCATCCGCGGAGGTACTCATTTTGCAATAAACCCCTTCAAAGGTGCGGAGATCGTGTGATTATTTGGGGCTTTGGAACCTTGATTGCTTGTACGATGACTATGGGGTCAAAACACACTTCGTTCCCCAAATTGAAGAGTCAAACCCCGCTCAAAGTGTGCCCCTGGAAGCGTCCACTCGCAAGGAGTGTTTTGAGAGAAAAAAGTTCCATCCACGGAGGTACTCATTTTGTAATAAACCCCTTCAAACGTCCGGAGATCGTGTGATTATTTGGAGGTTTGGAAATTTGATTGCTTGTACGATGACTATGGGGTCAAAACACACTTCCTTCCCCAAATTGAAGAGTCAGACCCCGCTCAAAGTGTGCCCCTGGAAGCGTCAACTCGCAAGGAGTGTTTTGAGAGAAAAAAGTTCCATCCGCGGAGGTACTCATTTTGTAATAAACCCCTCCAAAGGTGCGGAGATTGTGTGATTAGTTGGAGCTTTGAAAATTTGATTGCTTGTACAATTACTATGGGGTCAAAACACACTTCGTCCCCCAAATTGAAGAATCAGACCTCTCCCAAAGTGTGCCCATGGAAGCGTGAACTCGCAAGGAGCGATTTGAAAGGAAGAAACTCCATCCGCGGAGGTACACATTTTGCAATAATCCCCTTCAAACGTCCCGAGATCTGGTGATTATTTGGCGCTCTGGCAGTTTTATTGCTTGTACGATGACTCTGGGGAAAAACACACTTCGTTCCCCAAATTGAAGAGTCAGACCCCGCTCAAAGTGTGCGCCTGGAAGCGTCAACTCGCAAGGAGTGTTTTGAGAGAAAAAAACTCCATCCGCGGAGGTACTCATTTTGTAATAAAACCCTTCAAATGTGCGCAGATCGTGTGATTATTTGGAGCTTTGGAAATTTGATTGCTTGTACGATGACTATGGGGTCAAAACACACGTCGTTCCCCAAATTGCAGTGTCAGACCCCGCTCAAAGTATGCCCCTGGAAGCGTCTACTCGCAAGGTGGTTTTTGAGAGAAAAAAGTTCCATCCGCGGAGGTACTCATTTTGCAATAAACCCCTCCAAGAGTGCGGAGATTGTGTGATTTTTTGGAGCTTTGACAATTTGATCTTGTACGATGACTATGGGGTCAAAACACACTTCTTTCCCCAAATTGAAGAGTCAGACCCCGCTCAAAGTGTGCCCCTGGAAGCGTCAACTCGCAAGGAGTGTTTGGAGAGAAAAAAGTTCCATCCGCGGAGGTACTCATTTTGCAATAAACCCCTTCAAATATCCGGAGATCGTGTGATTATTTGGAGGTCTGGAAATTTGATTGCTTGTACGATGACTATGGGGTCAAAACACACTTCGTTCCCCAAATTGCAGTGTCAGACCCCGCTCAAAGTGTGCCCCTGGAAGCGTCAACTCGCAAGGAGTGTTTTGAGAGATAAAAATTCCATCCGCGGGGGTACTCATTTTGCAATAATCCCCTTCAAACGTCCCGAGATCTGGTGATTATTTGGCGCTCTGGCAGTTTTGTTCCTTGTACGATGACTATGGGGAAAAACACACTTCGTTCCCCAAATTGAAGAGTCAGACCCCGCTCAAAGTGTGCCCCTGGAAGCGTCAACTCGCAAGGAGTGTTTTGAGAGAGAAAAATTCCATCCGCGGAGGTACTCATTTTGCAATAAAACCCTTCAAACGTCCGGAGATCCGGTGATTATTTGCAGCTTTGGAAATTTGATTGCTTGTACGATTACTATGGGGTCAAAACACACTTCCTTCCCCAAATTGAAGAATCAGACCTCTCCCAAAGTGTGCCCCTGGAAGCGTCAACTCGCAAGGAGCGTTTTGGGAAAAAGAAACTCCATCCGCGGAGGGACTCGTTTTGCAATAATCCCCTTCAAACGTCCCGAGACCGTCTGATTATTTGGAGCTTTGGATATTTGATTGCTTGTAGGATGACTCTGGAGTCAGAACACACTTCGTTCTCCAAGTTGAAGAGTCAGACCTCTCCCAAAGTATGGCCATGGAAGCGTCAACTCGCAAGGAGCGTTTTGAGAGAAAAAAACTCCATCCGCGGAGGTACTCATTTTGCAATAAACCCCTTCAAAGTTGCGGAGATCGTGTGATTATTTGGAGCTTTGACAATTTGATTGCTTGTACGATGACTATGGGGTCAAAGCACACGTCGTTCCCCAAATTGCAGTGTCAGACCCCGCTCAAAGTGTGCCCCTGGAAGCGTCTACTCGCAAGTTTTTTTTTGAGATAAAAAAAACTCCATCCGCGGAGGTACTCATTTTGCAATAAACCCCTCCAAAGGTGCGGAGATCGTGTGATTATTTGGAGCTTTGACAATCTGATTGCTTGTACGATGACTATGGGGTCAATACACACTTCTTTCCCCAAATTGAAGAGTCAGACCCCGCTCAAAGTGTGCCCCTGGAAGCGTCAACTCGCAAGGAGTGTTTTGAGAGAGAAAAATTCCATCCGCGGAGGTACTCATTTTGCAATAAAACCCTTCAAACGTCCGGAGATCCGGTGATTATTTGCAGCTTTTGAAATTTGATTGCTTGTACGATTACTATGGGGTCAAAACACACTTCCTTCCCCAAATTGAAGGATCAGACCTCTCCCAAAGTGTGCCCCTGGAAGCGTCAACTCGCAAGGAGCGTTTTGGGAAAAAGAAACTCCATCCGCGGAGGGACTCGTTTTGCAATAATCCCCTTCAAACGTCCCGAGACCGTCTGATTATTTGGAGCTTTGGAAATTTGATTGCTTGTAGGATGACTCTGGAGTCAGAACACACTTCGTTCTCCAAGTTGAAGAGTCAGACCTCTCCCAAAGTGTGGCCATGGAAGCGTCAACTCGCAAGGAGCGTTTTGAGAGAAAAAAACTCCATCCGCGGAGGTACTCATTTTGCAATAAACCCCTTCGAAGTTGCGGATATCGTGTGATTATTTGGAGCTTTGACAATTTGATTGCTTGTACGATGACTATGGGGTCAAAACACACTTCGTTCCCCAAATTGAAGAGTCAAACCCCGCTCAAAGTGTGCCCCTGGAAGCGTCAACTCGCAAGGAGTGTTTTGAGAGAAAAAAGTTCCATCCGCGGAGGTACTCATTTTGTAATCAACCCCTTCAAACGTCCGGAGATCGTGTGATTATTTGGAGGTTTGGAAATTTGATTGGTTGTACGATGACTATGGGGTCAAAGCACACGTCGTTCCCCAAATTGCAGTGTCAGACCCCGCTCAAAGTGTGCCCCTGGAAGCGTCTACTCACAAGGTGTTTTTTGAGATAAAAAAAACTCCATCCGCGGAGGTACTCATTTTGCAATAAACGCCTCCAAAGGTGCGGAAATCGTGTGATTATTTGGAGCTTTGACAATCTGATTGCTTGTACGATGACTAGGGGGTCAATACACACTTCTTTCCCCAAATTGAAGAGTCAGACCCCGCTCAAAGTGTGCCCCTGGAAGCGTCAACTCGCAAGGAGTGTTTTGAGAGAAAAAAGTTCCATCCACAGAGGTACTCATTTTGTAATAAACCCCTTCAAACGTCCGGAGATCGTGTGATTATTTGGAGCTTTGAAAATTTGATTGCTTGTACGATTACTATGGGGTCAAAACACACTGCGTTCCCGGAAATGAAGAATCAGACCTCTCCCAAAGTGTGCCCATGGAAGCGTCAACTCGCAAGGAGCGATTTGAGAGGAAAAAACTCCATCCGCGGGGGTACTCATTTTGCAATAATCCCCTTCAACCGTCCAAAGATCCGGTGATTATTTGGAGCTTGCGAAATTTGATGGCTTGTACGATGACTATGGGGCCAAAACACACTTCCTTCCCCAAATTGAAGAATCAGACCTCCCCCAAAGTGTGCCCATGGAAGCGTCAACTCGCAAGGAGCGATATGAGAGGAAAAAACTCCATCCGCGGAGGTACTCATTTTGTAATAATCCCCTTCAAATGGCCGGAGATCCGGTGATTATTTGGAGCTTTGGAAATTTGATTGCGTGTACGATGACTTTGGGGTCAAAACACACTTCGTTCCCCAAATTGAAGAGTCAGACCCCGCTCAAATTGTGCCTCTGGAAGCGTCAACTCGCAAGGAGTGTTTTGAGACAAAAAAACTCCATCCGCGGAGGTACTCATTTTGCAATAATCTCCATCAAATGTCCGGAGATCCGGTGATTATTGGGAGCTTTGGAAATTTGATTGCTTGTACGATGACAATGGGGTCAAAACACACTTCGTTCCCCAAATTGAAGAATGAGACCTCTCCCAAACCGTGGCCATGGAAGCGTCAACTCGCAAGGAGCGATTTGAGAGGAAAAACCTCCATCTGCGGAGGGACTCGTTTTGCAATAATCACCTTCAAACGTCCAGAGATCCGGTGATTTTTTGGAGCTTTGGAAATCTGATTGCTTGTACGATGACTTTGGGGTCAAAACACAATTTGTTCCCCTAATTGAAGAGTCAGACCCCGCTCAAAGTGTGCCCCTGGAAGCGTCAACTCGCAAGGAGCGTTTTGGGAAAAAGAAACTCCATCCGCGGAGGGACTCGTTTTGCAATAATCCCCTTCCAACGTCCCGAGACCGTCTGATTATTTTCGGGCTTTGGAAATTTGATTGCTTGATAGTCATCGTACAAGCAATCAAATTTCCCAAGCTCCAAATAATCACACGATCTCCGGACGTTTCAGGGGGATTATTGCAAAATGACTACCTCCGCGGATGTAGTTTTTTCCTCTCAAAACACTCCTTGCGAGTTGACGCTTCCATGGCCACACTTTCGGAGAGGTCTGATTCTTCAATTTGGGGAACGAAGTGTGTTTTGACCCCAGAGTCATCCTACAAGCAATCCAATTTCGAAAGCTCCAAATAATCACCCGGTCTGGGGACGTTTGCAGTGGTTTATTGCAAAATGAGTACCTCCGCGGATGGAGTTTTTTTTCCCCAAAACGCTCCTTGCGAGTTGACGCTTCCAGGGGCACACTTTGAGCGGGGTCTGACTCTTTAATTTGGGGAACGAAGTGTGTTTGGACCCCATCGTCATCGTACAAGCAATCAAATTGTCAAAGCTCCAAATAATCGCACGATCTCCGCACCTTTGGAGGGGTTTATTGCAAAATGAGTACCTCCGCGGATGGAGTTTTTTCCTCTCAAATCACTCCTTGCGAGTTGACGCTTCCAGGGGCACACTTTGGGAGAGGTCTGATTCTCCAATTTGGGGAACAAAGTGCGTTTTGGCCCCATAGTCATTGTGCAAGCAATCAAAGGTCCAAAACTCCAAATAATCACCGGATCTCCGGACGTTTGAGGGGGATTATTGCAAAATGAGTACCTCCGCGGATGGAGTTTTTTCCTCTCAAAACACTCCTTGCGAGTTGACGCTTCCAGGGGCACACTTTGAGCGGGGTCTGACTCTTCCATTTGGGGAACGAAGTGGTTTTTGACCCCATAGTCATCGTACAAGCAATCAAATTTCCAAAGCTCCAAATAATCACACGATCTCCGGATGGTTGAGGGGGATTTTTGCAAAATGACTACCTCCGCGGATGTAGTTTTTTTCTCTCAAAACACTCCTTGCGAGTTGACGCTTCCATGGCCACACTTTGGGAGAGGTCTGACTCTTCAACTTGGGGAACGAAGTGAGTTTTGACCCCATTGTCATCTTACAAGCAAACAAATTTCGAAAGCTCCAAATAATCACCCGGTCCCGGGACGTTTCAAGGGGTTTATTGCAAAATGAGTACCTCCGCGGATGGAGTTTTTTTTCCCCAAAACGCTCCTTGCAAGTTGACGCTTCCAGGGGCAAACTTTGAGCGGGGTTTGACTCTTCAGTTTGGGGAACGAATTGTGTTTGGACCCCAAAGTCATCGTACAAGCAATCAAATTTCCAAAGCTCCAAATAATCACCGGATCTCCGGACGTTTGAAGGGGATTATTACAAAATGAGTACCTCCGCGGATGGAGTTTTTTCCTCTCAAAAACTTCCTTGCGAGTTGACGCTTCCATGGGCACACTTTGGGAGAGGTCTGATTCTTCAATTCGGGGAACGAAGTGTGTTTTGACCCCATAGTCACCGTACAAGTAATCAAATTTCCAAAGCTCCAAATAATCATCCGGTCTCAGAGCCTTGGAAGAGGTTTATTGCAAAATGAGTACCTCCGGGGATGGAGTTTTTTTCTCTCAAAACGCTCCTTGCGAGTTGACGCTTCCATGGCCACACTTTGGGAGAGGTCTGATTCTTCAATTTGAGGAACGAAGTGTGTTTTGACTCCAGAGTCATCCTACAAGCAATCAAATTTCCAAAGCTCCAAATAATCACAGGGTCTTCGGACGTTTGAAGGGGATTATTGCAAAACGAGTCCCTCCGCACATGGAGTTTTTTTCTCCCAAAACGCTCCTTGCGAGTTGACGCTTCCATGGCCACACTTTGAGCGGGGTCTGACTCTTCAATTTGGGGAACGAAGTGTGTTTTGACCCCAGAGTCATCCTACAAGCAATCAAATTTCCAAAGCTCCAAATAATCACACGGTCTCGGGACGTTTGAAGGGGATTATTGCAAAACGAGTACCTCCGCAGGTGGAGTTTTTTTCTCCCAAAACGCTCCTTGCGAGTTGACGCTTCCATGGGCACACTTTGAGCGGGGTATGACTCTTCAATTTGGGGAACCAAGTGTGTTTTGACCCCAGAGTCATCGTACAAGCAACCAAATTTCCAAAGCTCCAAATAATCACACGGTCTCGGGACGTTTGAAGGGGATTATTGCAAAACGAGTACCTCCGCGGGTGGAGTTTTTTTCTCCCAAAACGCTCCTTGCGAGTTGACGCTTCCATGGGCACACTTTGAGCGGGGTCTGACTCTTCAATTTGGGGAACGAAGTGTGTTTTGACCCCAGAGTCATCGTACAAGCAATCAAATTTTCAAAGCTCCATATAATCACACGATCTCCGGACGTTTGAGGGGGATTATTGCAAAATGAGTACCTCCGCGGATGTAGTTTTTTTCTCTCAAAACACTCCTTGCGAGTTGACGCTTCCATGGCCACACTTTGGGAGAGGTCTGCTTCTTCAATTTGGGGAACGAAGTGTGTTTTGACCCCAGAGTCATCCTACAAGCAATCAAATTTCCAAAGCTCCAAATAATCACCCGGTCTCGGGACGTTTGAAGGGGATTATTGCAAAATGAGTACCTTCGCGGATGGAGTTTTTTTCTCTCAAAACACTCCTTGCGAGTGGACACTTCCATGGGCACACTTTGAGCGGGGTCTGACTCTTCCATTTGGGGAACAAACTGTGTTTTGACTCCAGAGTCATCGTACAAGCAATCAAATTTCCCAAGCTCCAAATAATCACACGATCTCAAGACGTTCGAGGGGGACTATTGCAAAAGGACTACCTCCGCGGATGGGGTTTTTTTCTCTCAAAACACTCCTTGCGAGTTGACGCTTCCATGGCCACACTTTGGGAGAGGTCTGCTTCTTCAATTAGGGGAACGAAGTGTGTTTTGACTCCAGAGTCATCCTACAAGCAATCAAATTTCCAGAGCTCCAAGTAATCACCCGGTCTCGGGACGTTAGAAGGGGATTATTGCAAAATGAGTACCTTCGCGGATGGAGTTTTTTTCTCTCAAAACACTCCTTGCGAGTGGACGCTTCCATGGGCACACTTTGAGCAGGGTCTGACTCTTCCATTTGGGGAACGAACTGTGTTTTGACCCAATAGTCATCGTACAAGCAATCAAATTTCCCAAGCTCCAAATAATCACACGATCTCCGGATGTTTGAGGGGGATTATTGCAAAATGAGTACCTCCGCGGAAGTAGTTTTTTTCTCTCAAAACACTCCTTGCGAGTTGACGCTTCCATGGCCACACTTTGGGAGAGGTCTGATTCTTCACTTCGGGGAACGAAGTGTGTTTTGACCCCATAGTCATCTTACAAGCAAACAAATTTCGAAAGCTCCAAATAATCACCCGGTCTCGGGACGTTTCAAGGGGTTTATTGCAAAATGAGTACCTCCGCGGATGGAGTTTTTTTCCCCAAAACGCTCCTTGCGAGTGGACGCTTCCAGGGGCACACTTTGAGCGGGGTCTGACTCTTCCATTCGGGGAACGAACTGTGTTTTGACCCCATAGCCATCGTACAGGCAATCAAATTTCCAAAGTTCCAAATAATCACCCGGTCTCGGGACGTTTGAAGGGGTTTATTGCAAAATGAGTACCTCCGCGGATGGAGTTTTTTTTCTCTCAAAACACTCCTTGCGAATGGACACTTCCAGGGGCACACTTTGAGCGGGGTCTGACTCTGCAATTTGGGGAACGAAGTGTGTTTTGACTCCAGAGTCATCCTACAAGCAATCAAATTTCCAAAGCTCCAAAAAATCACTGGATCTCCTCACGTTTGAAGGGGTTTATTACAAAACGAGTACCTCCGCGGATGGAGTTTTTTTCTCTCAAAACGCTCCTTGCGAATGGACGCTTCCAGGGGCACACTTTGAGCGGGGTCTGACTCTTTAATTTGGGGAACGAAGTGTGTTTTGTGTAATAAGCTTGGAGAGGAGCTTATTATCTTATCCATGGCGGGTGGTGTTGTTTGAGCCATGGAGCGCAGGATCAAAATTTATTCTCCAGGCAGAGTAAAAAAATCTGAAAAAGGAAAATCCTTCGAAAAATGCAATCCAAAAAGTTTAAGATAATGTAAAACCTAAAGGAAGCACTTTAGGAAGTTGAAGGTGGTGATTGAGATGCCTTGGTGTTTGTTTTAATGGGGCTCACCCTAATTATGCAAAATTCAGCAATCCCTTGAAGCACGAACGGACACTAGACAAAACCCAAACAAATGAAGATGCGTGGTTCAAAACCTCGGTACGTCACCAATACGAGTTCTCCAAATTCTGATTCCTTGTCAATGATTCGAATGAATCAATTCGGTGGATCAATGAATTCACGGCATTGCGACGAATTGAGATTGAAACATAATTTGGGCAAGGAGAAGGAGGTCCTGAGATATGGAGCAATTGCTTTGGAACAAAAGAGACAACACATCATGGGAGAGAGAAGGGGAGAGAGAGAGAGGAAAGCATGGGTGAAGTGTTGAACCCATGTCATGCAAAAACTCCTAAATTTGACACATAGTCAAAAATGTTCACCGTGGGTCATGAAAGCAAAACATTGCATGTTCATGCAAAAAAATGTGACTTTTGGCTTGAATTGATATCCAAGCCCATGCAGAGGTGTGACCCAAAGTTGAGGGGAGTGGGGAACACATGCCATGTATGTGCTTTGACACATGTGTAGTTAATGAGCATGATCATGCATGAATTTATGAAACATGAATTATGCATGTGCATAGAAATGCATACATGTGAAGTCATGCATGTTGGAGAATTGAGGATTCTTGACATGGCAACTCACATGTGATCATACTCAATGGAAATGGAGTGTCTCGGATTTGATTGTGAGCAATTACGAATCATGCAAACAACATGAGAGACACAAAAATTCATCAACATGGTAAACATGGCAAAATGGAAATCAATGTGATAAAAACACGACGTGGTTGTGAGAACCAAGTGGTGTTGTAGGCGACGTTGGAATCAAGGCGGCTTCTTGAAACCGACTTGAGAATCATCATTGTGGTCCAAGGCGGTGTCGAAGAAACCGGCTGGGACCGATGCGATCAAGGACGGAACTGTCGACATTTCAATGCAAAAAACAATTTGTATTCCGTCTTGTACAAAAATCGACAGAATTTGGGAATTTCTGTCCACGTCTCGGCATTCGTCATGGGGCCGCTCCTACTGTCGGGAGCGGCATGCCGATCCTCAATTGTTAATGGGGATTTGAGGATTTGTGATGCTTTTTAATGAAATTTCTGGTCCAATAATGGCCAATTGATGCCCCGATGCCCATTTTCATTACACCCCCTTCCTAGACTACGTCATGGCGTCCCGGCCATGCACGTTGTCGATCTCAACCCAAATTGGCAAAAAAATCGTCAATGAAAAGGGGTTGAGGGATTTCTTTGGAGGGAGTATGTCACCGACCCCCACAGGCCCATGGCAATGCACTGAGGCTATTTGAGAGCAAACGGATGTCGCAGTTGAATCCGGCACCCTCAAAATAGGGGGGTATGAGGCTTGTAGGTCAGGCTGGACCATTTAAGCTGAAATTCCCATTTTCACCGTGAAAAAAATGACACCCCCCCGGGTGCCTGGGTGCCTCTGGTGCTTGCCCTTGCCGGCGTGACCCGGGGCACAGCCGCGGAACGGGGGGCTGCGGCGCGGCGGTCGGCCGCTCCATCTGCGGCCTGTTTGGCTCGGGGCTTTGGGGCGGGCTCAGCCCGCGTTGCCCGCGCTGCGGGTGCCGACCGGCCGCGGGCCACGGCTCGGTGCACGTAGGCCTTGCGCTGGCCTTCGCGGGGGTGTCTGCCGGCCCTGCGTGCCACCGTGCCGGGCGACTCGTCACTGGAGGAGCCCAGTACGATGGTCTCCTGCATGTCGGAATCGCCACGCAGGCCGGTCCCTTGGCCGCCATGGTTCCCAACGCGGACATCGGGTGGGGCAGGGGTGGCGCCCGTCCCGTCGGGGCCGCGGGGCCCAAGCGTGCCGAGCGCCGAGAGCTGGTACGCGTGGACCGGCCGGATCTCGACCCCAAATCCCGGCGTTGGCCAGGACACATTGTCGGGCAGGAAGAACTCCCATCCAGGGGGCGCGCTGGCATACCTGTGCGCCTCCGCTTCGTTGTCCCATCGGCCAGCCACCGCGATGCTGGCGACGGCGGCCCCGAACGCCCGCATGGCCGCAGCTCCTCCGCGTCTCCACGCGTGCCACCCCATGGATTCCCACCCCGTGGCAGCCAGCAAGCCATGGATCGCCGCTTGGAGGTCGAACGCGGCAGCCATAAGCGGCACTGACGCGGGCCTGCTGGACACCCACGGGTGGGCTGCCATCGCCGCGCGCCATGCTTCGGGCCACGCTCCCAGCCGTACCGTGACCCAGTCGTCGTCCTTCTTGTCGTCGAAGAACCCCAGCACGCACCGCTTCCGCAGGTCCACGGGCCATACGCTGGCTGCTTCACCCACCCTGAGGAGAGTGGCGAAGGAGATGACGGCAAGGCCCAGGCAGAACAAGTCGAGGGTGGTCCTGATGCCCCGCGCCATGAGTCGGAGGGTGACCAGCTCGGCCCATACTTGAGTGGGTCGTGGCGCGGCAGTGGTGGTGGCGGCACCTCGTGCCATGAGCCAGTGCACGGGCCGCACCGTGGGTCGTATGCATCCCAGCTTCTCCGCCAGGCGAAGGGCTGATATGACGCCTCGTAGCGTCCCAGGCTGCTGGCCCATGGCGGCGCGTCGGACGAGGTACTGGGACAGTGCCCCCGCCGCGTCCAGCTCGGGCCAGTGCGCCGCGAACCGGGCCAAATTCCTGAGGATTGCTGTCCACCGCTCCACGGTTCCAGGGGACCACCGCCGGATGGCCAGCGCGAGGGGCTCCTCCATGTAGTTGCCCCACCACAGGCTGTCCACTGCCGACCCCGCGTATCGGAGGTCGAGTGCCCCGCCCCCTTCGCCATCGGCGCCCCCGTCACCGGCGGGCCCATCCTTGGCGCTGGCGCCAGGTTCTTCAGCAGCTGGCCGGCGCTGGGGCCGGCCCGGCCGGAAAGGGCGGGGGGGCCTGGGCAGGCGGCCCCGGGCACGGGCCGCCCACGGCCCAGTGGTTGCGGCCACACCGAAAACATGGGTACCGGGGGGGTCCAGTCGCGTCATAGGTGCGGCCCGTGCTGTGCGCTGTGTACAGGCTCTGGCTACCCACGGTACTGAACCCCCCCCGGTACGAGCCTGCGACGGAACCGGCGACGGAGGGGGCCCGCCCCTGGGTACCACTGGCATAGTCCCTGGCCCAGTGTCCGTGCAAGCCACAGCGGAAGCATGCCCCAGGGGGGGCAGGGGCCGGGGCCTGCGCCTGAGCCGGCGCCTGAGTCTGGGTCTGCGCCTGGGTCTGCGCCTGGGTCTGACTCGGCGTAGGCTGCTGGGCTTGGGCGTACCATCCCTGTGGCGCTGGCCGCGCCGCCGCCCCAGCAGGGTGGGTGGGCGTAGGCTGGCAGTCCCTGTAGACCACCTTCCACAGCGTTTCCACAACCGCATTGCCCCTCCCAACGGGGTCTTCCGCTTTGAGCCAGGTGCTCAAGGCCTGGACGAGCTCCTGCTGCCAGAGCCAGGGAAGTTGCCCCGCGGCTATCTTGGCTAGCTCTCCCTCGGATAGGGGTGGTACCTTTGGTGGCTGGAGCTCCCGGATGCGAGCCTCCAGCCGTCGTATCTCCGCCTGCTCCGGGGACTCCTGCGGCTCCCGCGGCTGGTCTTTCGGCGTCTCCTCTGCCTGCTCCCGGGCAGGCGGGCTGGGCTGCGGCACCGCCTTCCACGCAGCCGCCTCGACGTCGAGCCGCAGGTCCGTTGATCGCTCAAAGAGGGCCATGTATATGAGGGCCGTCGGGGCGTCAAGCCCGGCGCCGGCCCACTCCACCGCCCGATCAACGCCCGCCAGGGACAGGCCATCCTCCATCAGCCGCTCCTGGTACCGGGCAGCCATGATGCCGGCGTCCGCGCTGTCCAGGAACCCGTACGCGGTAGCCGCTGCGTGATCTCGCCACCGCTCCCAGCGTGCGTACTCGGGGGTCTTGACGGGGTCCAGGTCCATGTCGTCCCGGTTGAAAGCCAGCCTGGCCCGCTTTGCCCCGCGGCTCTCCCCACCAGCCGCGTCCGATGACCCATTCGATGTATCCCCCGCCATGCTAGTAGTCCCCCCGAAAGCACAGTCAGTAGAAAAGCATCAACTGGAAAGTACAGGGGGGGGGGGGGCGGTCAGCCTCAGTCTCTGCCTCTGCCACTGTACCCCCCCCCCTCCCAAAACCTCAGTTTTTATGGAAAACTTCGGTTTCAGAAATTCTATTGCCTTCGGCAAGTCCACCTCGCAAAGAATCAACCGCGAGCAACACACACCCAAAATAGGGTGGAAACTACATAAATACCGGGTAAAACATGCTTTACATACCTTGGATGATCATTTTAGGTGATCACGGTATCAAAAAAACAAGTTTCGAAAACTTCGATTTTTGAGCTGCCCAGGGTGACAAACTGCATCAGCAGGTTGTGTAGGAATCCCTTGGGAGACCCCCCCCCCCTTGGACCTAATACCCAAATCGGGTGAAAAACACGTAAATACGGCCTAAAACATGCTTTACATACCTTGGATGGTCATTTTAGGTGATCACGGTATCACAAAAACAAGTTTCAAAAACTTCCATTTTTGAGCTGTCCGGGGTGAAAAACTGCATAAGCAGGTTGTGCACCCGTCCCTTGGGAGACCCCCCCCCCCCGACCTGATACCAAAATAGGGTGAAAACGACGTAAATACGGCCGAAAACATGCTTTACATAGCTTGGATGGTCATTTTAGGTGGTCACAATATCAAAAAAACAAGTTTCGAAAACTTCGATTTTTGAGCTGTCCGGGGTGAAAAACTGCATAAGCAGGTGGTGCACCCGTCCCTTGGGAGACCCCCCCCCCCCGACCTAACACCCAAAAAGGGTGAAAAACACGTAAATACGGCCTAAAACATGCTTTGCATAGCTTGGATGGTCATTTTGGGTGGTCACAATATCAAAAAAACAAGTTTCAAAAACTTCCATTTTTGAGCTGTCCGGGGTGAAAAACTGCATAAGCAGGTGGTGCACCCGTCCCTTGGGAGACCCCCCCCCCCCGACCTAACACCCAAATAGGGTGAAAAATACGTAAATACGGCCTAAAACATGCTTTGCATAGCTTGGATGGTCATTTTAGGTGATCACGGGATCAAAAAAACAAGTTTCGAAAACTTCGATTTTTGAGCTGCCCATAGTGAAAAAGTGCATAAGCAGGTTGTGTACCATTTTGCGTTTTTGGCACGGGTTGTGAACGGCCCTAAGCAAGGCTAGAGACTGCAAAAAACGTCCTTCCGTATACTAGGAGGCAGATACTGTCACAACATCCCCACTCACACCCCTCAAAGTGGATACCACGGGGTCACCGAGGTCGCCAAAACCGCCAACATAGCAAAAATGGCTGAAAAAGTGCATAAACTGCATAAGCGCTCGTCCCACTCCGCCCCATACAAACCCTATGGAGTCGGGACCCGGAAACACTTTTTCGGCTCAAAATAAAAAAAAACCAAAAGATTCATGATTTTCGACCCAAAAAATGGGGGGGTCATTTTTTGACCCCCCCCCCACCCCTACCCACCCCCACCCCCACCCCTCCCCCCTCCCTCAAAACCTCAAAAAAGTGGGTTTCAAGTGGGGGGGGTCTGGGGGGGTCCGGACCAAAATCTCATTGGGGGATGCGTTTATTGGACAAAATAATGATTTTACAAGGGGTTAAACCAACAATTCAACCCCTTGGGGTAGGGTACGCGAATAGGCCCAAAAAGGCCAAAATGGGGGGGTATGTGGCGTTTTCCCCTATATACGCCTGCCTGGCTTTGATCTAACAACCTCTGCGAGGTGATTTCCATTTTTGAGCTGTTGAAGCGGGAAAGCTGCATTAGCAGGTTGCGCCCTAGACCCCTTGGGAGCCCCCCCCCCCCCCCCCCAAAAAAAAATAGGGTGAAAAACACATAAAGGGGGGGTAAAACATGCTTTACATAGCATATTTCATCATTGTAAGTGGTCACAATATCAAAAAAATGTTTTGCAAAATTTTCCATTTTTGACTTGTAAAGGGTTGAAAACTGCTTAGGCGGTTTGTGCTCACACCAAATGCCATTGAACCACCTACAAACAGCAATTCTATTGCCTTCGGCGAGTCCACCTCGCAGAGAATCTACCCCGAGCAACACACACCCGAAATAGGGTGGAAACTACATAAATACGGGCTACAACATGCTTTACATACCTTGGATGATCATTTTAGGTGATCACGGTATCAAAAAAACAACGTTCGAAAACTTCGATTTTTGAGCTGTCCAGAGTGAAAAACTGCATAAGCAGGTTGTGTACCAATCCCTTGGGAGACCCCCCCCCCCCACCTAATACCCAAATAGGATGAAAAACACGCAAATACAGCCTAAAACATGCTTTACATAGCTTGGGTGATCATTTTGGGTGGTCACAATATCAAAAAAACAAGTTTCGAAAACTTCGATTTTTGAGCTGCCGAGGTTGAAAAACTGCATAAGCAGGTTGTGTACCAATCCCTTGGGAGACCCCCCCCCCCCCCACCTAATACCCAAATAGGATGAAAAACACGCAAATACAGCCTAGAACATGCTTTACGTACCTTGGATGGTCATTTTAGGTGGTCACAATATCAAAAAAACAAGTTTAAAAAACTTCGATTTTTAAGCTGCTGAGGTTGAAAAACTGCATAAGCAGGTTGTGTACCAACCCCTTGGGAGACCCCCCCCCCAACCCAATACCCAAATAAGGTGAAAAACACGTAAATACAGCCTAAAACATGCTTTACATAGCTTGGATGGTCATTTTACGTGATGACAATATCAAAAAAAACAAGTTTCGAAAACTTCGATTTTTGAGTTGTCCAAGGTGAAAAACTGCATAAGCAGGTTGTGTACCAATTCCTTTGGAGACCCCCCCCCCCCACCTAATACCCAAATAGGATGAAAAACACGCAAATACAGCCTAAAACATGCTTTACGTACCTTGGATGGTCATTTTACGTCATGACAATATCAAAAAAAACAAGTTTCGAAAACTTCGATTTTTGAGTTGTCAAAGGTGAAAAACTGCATAAGCAGGTTGTGTACCAATCCCTTGGGAGACCCCCCCCCCCACCTAATACCCAAATAGGATGAAAAACACGCAAATACAGCCTAAAACATGCTTTACGTACCTTGGATGGTCATTTTGGGTGGTCACAATATCAAAAAAACAAGTTTAAAAAACTCGGATTTTTAAGCTGCTGAGGTTGAAAAACTGCATGAGCAGGTTGTGTACCAACCCCTTGGGAGACCCCCCCCCCAACCCAATACCCAAATAAGGTGAAAAACACGTAAATACAGCCTAAAACATGCTTTACATAGCTTGGATGATCATTTTGGGTGGTCACAATATCAAAAAAACAAGTTTCGAAAACTTCGATTTTTGAGCTGCCGAGGTTGAAAAACTGCATAAGCAGGTTGTGTACCAATCCCTTGGGAGACCCCCCCCCCCCCCCCCACCTAATACCCAAATAGGATGAAAAACACGCAAATACAGCCTAAAACATGCTTTACGTACCTTGGATGGTCATTTTGGGTGGTCACAATATCAAAAAAACAAGTTTAAAAAACTTGGATTTTTAAGCTGCTGAGGTTGAAAAACTGCATGAGCAGGTTGTGTACCAATCCCTTGGGAGACCCCCCCCCCAACCCAATACCCAAATAAGGTGAAAAACACGTAAATACAGCCTAAAACATGCTTTACATAGCTTGGATGATCATTTTGGGTGGTCACAATATCAAAAAAACAAGTTTCGAAAACTTCGATTTTTGAGTTGTCCAAGGTGAAAAACTGCATAAGCAGGTTGTGTACCAATCCCTTGGGAGACCCCCCGCCCCCCCACCTAATACCCAAATAGGGTGAAAAACACGCAAATACAGCCTAAAACATGCTTTACGTACCTTGGATGGTCATTTTGGGTGGTCACAATATCAAAAAAACAAGTTTGAAAAACTTCGATTTTTAAGCTGCTGAGGTTGAAAAACTGCATGAGCAGGTTGTGTACCAATCCCTTGGGAGACCCCCCCCCCAACCCAATACCCAAATAAGGTGAAAAACACGTAAATACAGCCTAAAACATGCTTTACATAGCTTGGATGGTCATTTTACGTGATGACAATATCAAAAAAAACAAGTTTCGAAAACTTCGATTTTTGAGTTGTCCAAGGTGAAAAACTGCATAAGCAGGTTGTGTACCAATCCCTTGGGAGACCCCCCCCCCCCCGGACCTAATACCCAAATAAGGTGAAAAACACGTAAATACAGCCTAAAACATGCTTTACATACCTTGGATGGTCATTTTAGGTGGTCACAATATCAAAAAAACAAGTTTCAAAAACTTCGATGTTTGAGCTGCCCAACGTGAAAAACTGCATAAGCAGGTTGTGTACTGGCCCATTCGCTAGGCCATTATTGGTGGAAACAGCCATTTCGCGTCTTTGGCAAGGCATTTCACCAGCCCTGGGCAAGGCTACAGAGTGCAAAAAACGTTCTTCCATATCCTAGGAGGCATATACTGTCACAACATCCCCACTCGCACCCCTTGGAGTGGGTACCACGGGGTCACCGAGGTTGCCAAAATCGCCAACATAGCAAAAATGGCCAAAAAATGCATAAACTGCATAAGCGCTCGTCCCACTCCGCCCCATACAAACCCTATGGAGTCGGGACCCGGAAACACTTTTTCGGCTCAAAATCGAAAAAAAACCAAAAGATTCATGATTTTCGTCCCAAAAAAAGGGGGGGTCATTTTTTGACCCCCCCCCCACCCCCCCCCACCCCCCCCCCCTCCTTGAAAACCTCAAAAAAGTGGGTTTCAAGTGGGGGGGGTCTAGGGGGGTCCGGACCAAAATCTCATTGGGGGATGCGTTTATTGGACAAAATAATGATTTTACAAGGGGTTAAACCAACAATTCAACCCCTTGGGGTAGGGTACGCGAATAGGCCCAAAAAGGCCAAAATGGGGGGGTATGTGGCGTTTTCCCCTATATACGCCTGCCTGGCTTTGATCTAACAACCTCTGCGAGGTGATTTCCATTTTTGAGCTGTTGAAGCGGGAAAGCTGCATTAGCAGGTTGCGCCCTAGACCCCTTGGGAGCCCCCCCCCCCCCCCCCCCCCAAAAAAATAGGGTGAAAAACACATAAAAGGGGGGTAAAACATGCTTTACATAGCATATTTCATCATTGTAAGTGGTCACAATATCAAAAAAATGTTTTGCAAAATTTTCCATTTTTGACTTGTAAAGGGTTGAAAACTGCTTAGGCGGTTTGTGCTCACACCAAATGCCATTGAACCACCTACAAACAGCAATTCTATTGCCCTCGGCGAGTCCACCTCGCAGAGAATCTACCCCGAGCAACACACACCCGAAATAGGGTGGAAACTACATAAATACGGGCTACAACATGCTTTACATACCTTGGATGATCATTTTAGGTGATCACGGTATCAAAAAAACAACGTTCGAAAACTTCGATTTTTGAGCTGTCCAGAGTGAAAAACTGCATAAGCAGGTTGTGTACCAATCCCTTGGGAGACCCCCCCCCCCCACCTAATACCCAAATAGGATGAAAAACACGCAAATACAGCCTAAAACATGCTTTACATAGCTTGGATGATCATTTTGGGTGGTCACAATATCAAAAAAACAAGTTTCGAAAACTTCGATTTTTGAGCTGCCGAGGTTGAAAAACTGCATAAGCAGGTTGTGTACCAATCCCTTGGGAGACCCCCCCCCCCCCACCTAATACCCAAATAGGATGAAAAACACGCAAATACAGCCTAGAAAATGCTTTACGTCCCTTGGATGGTCATTTTAGGTGGTCACAATATCAAAAAAACAAGTTTAAAAAACTTCGATTTTTAAGCTGCTGAGGTTGAAAAACTGCATAAGCAGGTTGTGTACCAACCCCTTGGGAGACCCCCCCCCCAACCCAATACCCAAATAAGGTGAAAAACACGTAAATACAGCCTAAAACATGCTTTACATAGCTTGGATGGTCATTTTACGTGATGACAATATCAAAAAAAACAAGTTTCGAAAACTTCGATTTTTGAGTTGTCCAAGGTGAAAAACTGCATAAGCAGGTTGTGTACCAATTCCTTTGGAGACCCCCCCCCCCCACCTAATACCCAAATAGGATGAAAAACACGCAAATACAGCCTAAAACATGCTTTACGTACCTTGGATGGTCATTTTACGTGATGACAATATCAAAAAAAACAAGTTTCGAAAACTTCGATTTTTGAGCTGTCCAGAGTGAAAAACTGCATAAGCAGGTTGTGTACCAATCCCTTGGGAGACCCCCCCCCCCACCTAATACCCAAATAGGATGAAAAACACGCAAATACAGCCTAAAACATGCTTTACGTACCTTGGATGGTCATTTTGGGTGGTCACAATATCAAAAAAACAAGTTTAAAAAACTCGGATTTTTAAGCTGCTGAGGTTGAAAAACTGCATGAGCAGGTTGTGTACCAATCCCTTGGGAGACCCCCCCCCCAACCCAATACCCAAATAAGGTGAAAAACACGTAAATACAGCCTAAAACATGCTTTACATAGCTTGGATGATCATTTTGGGTGGTCACAATATCAAAAAAACAAGTTTCGAAAACTTCGATTTTTGAGCTGCCGAGGTTGAAAAACTGCATAAGCAGGTTGTGTACCAATCCCTTGGGAGCCCCCCCCCCCCCCCACCTAATACCCAAATAGGATGAAAAACACGCAAATACAGCCTAAAACATGCTTTACGTACCTTGGATGGTCATTTTGGGTGGTCACAATATCAAAAAAACAAGTTTAAAAAACTTGGATTTTTAAGCTGCTGAGGTTGAAAAACTGCATGAGCAGGTTGTGTACCAATCCCTTGGGAGACCCCCCCCCCAACCCAATACCCAAATAAGGTGAAAAACACGTAAATACAGCCTAAAACATGCTTTACATAGCTTGGATGATCATTTTGGGTGGTCACAATATCAAAAAAACAAGTTTCGAAAACTTCGATTTTTGAGTTGTCCAAGGTGAAAAACTGCATAAGCAGGTTGTGTACCAATCCCTTGGGAGACCCCCCCCCCCGGACCTAATACCCAAATAGGGTGAGAAACACGTAAATACGGCCTAAAACATGCTTTACATACCTTGGATGGTCATTTTAGGTGGTCACAATATCAAAAAAACAAGTTTCAAAAACTTCGATGTTTGAGCTGCCCAACGTGAAAAACTGCATAAGCAGGTTGTGTACTGGCCCATTCGCTAGGCCATTATTGGTGGAAACAGCCATTTCGCGTCTTTGGCAAGGCATTTCACCAGCCCTGGGCAAGGCTACAGAGTGCAAAAAACGTTCTTCCATATCCTAGGAGGCATATACTGTCACAACATCCCCACTCGCACCCCTTGGAGTGGGTACCACGGGGTCACCGAGGTTGCCAAAATCGCCAACATAGCAAAAATGGCCAAAAAATGCATAAACTGCATAAGCGCTCGTCCCACTCCGCCCCATACAAACCCTATGGAGTCGGGACCCGGAAACACTTTTTCGGCTCAAAATCGAAAAAAAACCAAAAGATTCATGATTTTCGTCCCAAAAAAAGGGGGGGTCATTTTTTGACCCCCCCCCCACCCCCCCCACCCCCCCCCCCCCTCCTTGAAAACCTCAAAAAAGTGGGTTTCAAGTGGGGGGGGTCTAGGGGGGTCCGGACCAAAATCTCATTGGGGGATGCGTTTATTGGACAAAATAACGATGTTACAAGGGGTTAAACTAACAATTCAACCCCTTGGGGTAGGGTACGCGAATAGGCCCAAAATGGCCAAAATGGGGGGGTATGTGGCGTTTTCCCCTATATACGCCTGCCTGGCTTTGATCTAACAACCTCTACGAGGTGATTTTGAAGCTTTTGGGGGGCCCGTGGCACGGGCTACATAGGCCCAGCGGCCACAACGTGGGTCCCCCTGGGTGCTCAAGTACCCGTATTGTCACTAAATCATCACCCAAACCCATCCCAGGGGCAACAGGAGGGTTTCGGAAAAGGCGAATTTCGGAAATCTTGCAGGTGTCACTAACCAGCCTACACAGCGGCAATTTCGGGGCTTTTGGAGGGGCCATGGCTAGGGCTATATGGGCTTGGCGGCCACTACGTGGGTCCCCATGGGTGCTCAAGTACCTGTATTGTCACTAAATCATCACCCAAACCCATCCCAGGGGCGACAGCAGGGTTTCCGAAAAAGTCGAATTTTTGGAAATCTTGCAGGTGTCACTAAACAGCCTTATCCAGCGTGAAAACGGCGAAGTCCTCACTAGCAAGGGCCCATAGGGGGGGGCGACCGGGGGTACCTGGAGTTCGGACCCGGGACCCCCGCCATGGGTTAGGGGGTCCATGTACAAGAAAAAAGTTGCCCGGGACCTGGGTCCAAATCCACACACAGCACCCAGAATACGCAAAGAAGTTTTGACCCCCCCCCCAAAAAAGGGGTACCCGGGTACGGGGGGGGTAAAGGGGTCAAAAACGAAAAATTCATTGGGGGATCATTTTCTCTCCTAAAATGATGATTTTACAAGGGGTTGGACATCCGGTACCATACCTTGGGGTATTGTACGCGAATGACCCCAAAAAAGGGGGGTATATGGCGTACGCACCTGCGCTTGATCTAACAACCCTCTTCGAGGTGATTTTCTTCAGCGCCTTCGGCGCCTGTGATTTCCTATTGATTTCTTGTTGTTCATGGGCCAAGTGAGGGTTCCCCCCCTGGGGGGGGGGGATGGACACCGGGGGGGGATGGACACGGGGGGGGGGGGGGAAGGTACCACTTCACAGCTGCGACGGACACTAAGTTTTTCGCCAGTATGCCCCTATATGGGTTTTCTGCACGCTGCAGAATTTGGGGCTGTGGGTGACATGGGTTGCATCAGACTAAAGAAAGAAAATTCCTGGTGTACCAGCAGGGGCTGCAGGGTGCAGAATTTGGGGCTGTGGGTGACGTGGGTTGCATCAGACTAGGAATAAAAATTCCTGGTTTACCACACAGCCGCAGCAAAGCATGTCCAACACTGGCAGTATCAATCCCATTCAATCATTCATGTCACTTCCGTGCCCTTTCAACGGGCACTGTATGAAAGTTGTTCTTACGAGTCCAAACCACCTTGAACTCTTGCACATGTTCAGTGGGCAATTCAAGGATAGGCTGAGGATTGGAATATGAGGCACGAGCAGCATGCTTGCCAGCCCTTTTGGGAGCTTTTCGGCTCGGCACATCAGAAAAAAGGGGGGGGGGTTAGCATAAAATGTTATGCAATGTGGCAATGCAACACAGTCAAGCTCTGTGACATGCTCTACTTGTGCAAATAGCATTGCGGCATGCACTGCAGAGCGTGTAGTATTGTGGCACCCAGAAGTGTGGCATGCAGCCCCTGCGTTCTCTAACAACAACAACAACACAAGAAACAGACGGAAAATATTGCCCATTCTACACGATGGTGTTTTGGTTACCTTCCCACTCCACTGATCCTCTAGCTGCCTTTGGAAGCACCTGACATTAAACAAAGGTGGAGGGGTGCGCATGCAAAACGCCACAGGACCCCTTGTTCACGGAACCCATCAGCCATATTCCAAAGCCCAGTCCCAGGCCGCAGCTGCGAATTGGAATGTGCGGGGACTCAAAGAGGAATTGGCCAGGGTGCATCACCATGGGGATTGACAAAGAACCTGAGTAGGGAGGGCATGGCATTCCCTTTGTGAGTCATTAGAGAAATGGCTCTTTCGAGGGCTGAGTGCGCAACCTGCATTAGGGATGCGCATCACATGGGCACAACCTGAAGCATCCCACCCCCCAACCATTGCACAAGCAAAGCCCAAATCAGGGGAAACCACAGCAATGCAGGCTGGTGGTGCTTCGACAAGGCTGTGCTTGCGTGCAAAGGGGCACACCAAAACCCTGCGAAAACCTCACCCAGACCAGCATCCTGACAAGAGCGCATCACGGAACAATGTGCAGGCAAAAGTCAGCATGTTGTTGATGCCCTCTCTGATACCGCCTCCCCCCCTTGTCCAAGCAACAGTAAATGACCAGAAATAGACGGAACCAACGCCTAGTGTTGCTTGGACAAGGGTGTTGCTTACGCCCCACAACTTGCGTGAGGGGGCGTTGTCGCACGGTGCGCGCACGGTGCGTGCACGGTGCGCGCACGGTTCAATGTTTTTGGGATGGTTGCCCAACTTGTACCCCGTTGAATGACCCCATTGAAACCAGGGGTTGCCATAATAAAAAAAAAAAACTCGGAGTGCCCAATACGCCCTATGATGGCGTCCGGTGGGTAACTGGTGGCGGTTGGTGGGTAACCGATGGCGGTTGGTGTGTAACCGATGGCGGTTGGTGTGTAACCGATGGCGGTTGGTGGGTAACCGATGGCGGTTGGTGGGTAACCGATGGCGGTTGGTGGGTAACCGATGGCGGTTGGTGTGTAACCGATGGCGGTTGGTGTGTAACCGATGCACCTCGCACACATCTCCGTAACAAACCATGCACAGGCGACAACACAAGCGACAACAATGGTTGGGTTACGGGAATTTCAATTTCATCCGCCACAGCATTCTGGCTCATGATCATCAATTCTAGGGGCTTCAGCTTCCACTTCAGGTAATTGGGGCTCCAGCAAAGCGTCCATCGGCGCCTCATGGTGCACAGGTTGGGGGGAATCGGGGCTCTCAGCAGTCACAATTGCAAACTCCAACCGCTCCTCGGGTGCATGCTCGTACAAGACCTCTTCACCACCCAATTCGTACCGAATAGAGACGCGGCGCCCACCTCTTGAAGAAGGGTCAACGACAGTGGCCGACACCCTATCCCCGTTGGAGCGGTGGTAGTACACAGGCAGTCCGGCGACAAGCCAGGGCAGCTCAGATTCAGGCAATGTGGATCTGCCGGACACAGAATAAGCAAAAGGACGCACGGTGCGCGCACGGTGCGCGCACGGTTCAGGCAACACCCCCAACTAGAAAAACTGCAGGTACGGCGTTAAGACAGAGGCGGTGTTCTCCCAGCCCTTGTGAAACGCAACAACCGAGCACCTGAATTCAGCCTGCTAGGTCAGATGCGAGTCGCTGCCATCTGTGCTAAAGCCGTCCGAGCTGACCGCTCAGGAGACGGTTGAGGCGGTTTCAGTGGTGGATCCATCTGAAAAAACAGAGTCGCTTCGGTCTGTCAATGCAGAGTCGCTGAGGGCCTCTAGGCTTAGAGAAGACAGCGTAGCGGCGCCTGGCCAACAAAACAGTGGAAAGTCCAGCGATAGGTCCCCACTGACAGACCTATGCCCCTCTCATACGACATGTACCTCAAAAGACAAAGGGGAAGGGGGGGGGGGGGGCAACACACGCAATGTGATCACCTGTGTCCAAGCTGCTGGTCAGGAGTGGCAACACCCCCCGGTCCACCGATCCAAGAGGACCGCTAATAGCAATGAAAGCAATCAGCACCAACAACAGTACCTGGTCCAACCAGCAAAAACACAAGAGACCCTCAATATCCAACCTTCTACGAAAATTTGGAAAATGGAAAGTGACAGTTCCCTCGCCACCCCCCCCCCCCCCGTTCACTAGACAAGGGCGCTTACTGGACAAAGGACAGAGAGAGAGGGAGAGAGAGAGAGGGAGAGAGCAATGGTTGGTTCTCATTGACTGAATGCCCCCGCCATAGACACCAAGCCGTTAGTCCAATATATTGTGTTCACACAACAGCATCCATCTATGTACAGTGGGTGACTGAGTTATGTGCACATCGTATTGGTGAATCAAAGGCTGCTCGTGACAATATGTGGATGTAAACAGTTCTGAACCTGATCCCTGAAAGCTCTTCCAGTCTTCTCGACACTCCTTTGGTCTCAGAGAAGGTCCCTGGTAGGTGAAGCAGAAGAATTAGGAGTCGAAGTTCATTGAGACAAGGGAAGAATCGCTGTGGTGTCCAGAGTCCAGGGTACCTGAACTGGCCTCCGTACTTGGAGAATAGGACCGACACTGCATAGCTCAAGTGTGATAAACAACTAGAAAAACTGCAGGTACGGGGTTAAGACAAGGACGGTGTTCTCCCAGCCCTTGTGAAACGCAACAACCGAGCACCTGAATTCAGCCTGCTAGGTCAGATGCGAGTCGCTGCCATCTGTGCTAAAGCCGTCCGAGCTGACCGCTCAGGAGACGGTTGAGGCGGTTTCAGTGGTGGATCCATCTGAAAAAACAGAGTCGCTTCGGTCTGTCAATGCAGAGTCGTTGAGGGCCTCTAGGCTTAGAGAAGACAGCGTAGCGGCGCCTGGCCAACAAAACAGTGGAAAGTCCAGCGATAGGTCCCCACTGACAGACCTATGCCCCTCTCATACGACATGTACCTCAAAAGACAAAGGGGAAGGGGGGGGGGGGGGCAACACACGCAATGTGATCACCTGTGTCCAAGCTGCTGGTCAGGAGTGGCAACACCCCCCGGTCCACCGATCCAAGAGGACCGCTAATAGCAATGAAAGCAATCAGCACCAACAACAGTACCTGGTCCAACCAGCAAAAACACAAGAGAGCCTCAATATCCAACCTTCTACGAAAATTTGGAAAATGGAAAGTGACAGTTCCCTCGCCACCCCCCCCCCCCCGTTCACTAGACAAGGGCGCTTACTGGACAAAGGACAGAGAGAGAGAGAGAGAGAGAGAGAGAGAGAGAGAGCAATGATTGGTTCTCATTGACTGAATGCCCCCGCCATAGACACCAAGCCGTTAGTCCAATATATTGTGTTCACACAACAGCATCCATCTATGTACAGTGGGTGACTGAGTTATGTGCACATCGTATTGGTGAATCAAAGGCTGCTCGTGACAATATGTGGATGTAAACAGTTCTGAACCTGATCCCTGAAAGCTCTTCCAGTCTTCTCGACACTCCTTTGGTCTCAGAGAAGGTCCCTGGTAGGTGAAGCAGAAGAATTAGGAGTCGAAGTTCATTGAGACAAGGGAAGAATCGCTGTGGTGTCCAGAGTCCAGGGTACCTGAACTGGCCTCCGTACTTGGAGAATAGGACCGACACTGCATAGCTCAAGTGTGATAAACAACTAGAAAAACTGCAGGTACGGGGTTAAGACAAGGACGGTGTTCTCCCAGCCCTTGTGAAACGCAACAACCGAGCACCTGAATTCAGCCTGCTAGGTCAGATGCGAGTCGCTGCCATCTGTGCTAAAGCCGTCCGAGCTGACCGCTCAGGAGACGGTTGAGGCGGTTTCAGTGGTGGATCCATCTGAAAAAACAGAGTCGCTTCGGTCTGTCAATGCAGAGTCGTTGAGGGCCTCTAGGCTTAGAGAAGACAGCGTAGCGGCGCCTGGCCAACAAAACAGTGGAAAGTCCAGCGATAGGTCCCCACTGACAGACCTATGCCCCTCTCATACGACATGTACCTCAAAAGACAAAGGGGAAGGGGGGGGGGGGGGGCAACACACGCAATGTGATCACCTGTGTCCAAGCTGCTGGTCAGGAGTGGCAACACCCCCCGGTCCACCGATCCAAGAGGACCGCTAATAGCAATGAAAGCAATCAGCACCAACAACAGTACCTGGTCCAACCAGCAAAAACACAAGAGAGCCTCAATATCCAACCTTCTACGAAAATTTGGAAAATGGAAAGTGACAGTTCCCTCGCCACCCCCCCCCCCCCCGTTCACTAGACAAGGGCGCTTACTGGACAAAGGACAGAGAGAGAGAGAGAGAGAGAGAGAGAGAGAGAGAGAGAGAGAGCAATGGTTGGTTCTCATTGACTGAATGCCCCCGCCATAGACACCAAGCCGTTAGTCCAATATATTGTGTTCACACAACAGCATCCATCTATGTACAGTGGGTGACTGAGTTATGTGCACATCGTATTGGTGAATCAAAGGCTGCTCGTGACAATATGTGGATGTAAACAGTTCTGAACCTGATCCCTGAAAGCTCTTCCAGTCTTCTCGACACTCCTTTGGTCTCAGAGAAGGTCCCTGGTAGGTGAAGCAGAAGAATTAGGAGTCGAAGTTCATTGAGACAAGGGAAGAATCGCTGTGGTGTCCGGAGTCCAGGGTACCTGAACTGGCCTCCGTACTTGGAGAATAGGACCGACACTGCATAGCTCAAGTGTGATAAACAACTAGAAAAACTGCAGGTACGGGGTTAAGACAAGGACGGTGTTCTCCCAGCCCTTGTGAAACGCAACAACCGAGCACCTGAATTCAGCCTGCTAGGTCAGATGCGAGTCGCTGCCATCTGTGCTAAAGCCGTCCGAGCTGACCGCTCAGGAGACGGTTGAGGCGGTTTCAGTGGTGGATCCATCTGAAAAAACAGAGTCGCTTCGGTCTGTCAATGCAGAGTCGTTGAGGGCCTCTAGGCTTAGAGAAGACAGCGTAGCGGCGCCTGGCCAACAAAACAGTGGAAAGTCCAGCGATAGGTCCCCACTGACAGACCTATGCCCCTCTCATACGACATGTACCTCAAAAGACAAAGGGGAAGGGGGGGGGGGGGGGCAACACACGCAATGTGATCACCTGTGTCCAAGCTGCTGGTCAGGAGTGGCAACACCCCCCGGTCCACCGATCCAAGAGGACCGCTAATAGCAATGAAAGCAATCAGCACCAACAACAGTACCTGGTCCAACCAGCAAAAACACAAGAGAGCCTCAATATCCAACCTTCTACGAAAATTTGGAAAATGGAAAGTGACAGTTCCCTCGCCACCCCCCCCCCCCCCCCCGTTCACTAGACAAGGGCGCTTACTGGACAAAGGACAGAGAGAGAGAGAGAGAGAGAGAGAGAGAGAGAGAGAGCAATGGTTGGTTCTCATTGACTGAATGCCCCCGCCATAGACACCAAGCCGTTAGTCCAATATATTGTGTTCACACAACAGCATCCATCTATGTACAGTGGGTGACTGAGTTATGTGCACATCGTATTGGTGAATCAAAGGCTGCTCGTGACAATATGTGGATGTAAACAGTTCTGAACCTGATCCCTGAAAGCTCTTCCAGTCTTCTCGACACTCCTTTGGTCTCAGAGAAGGTCCCTGGTAGGTGAAGCAGAAGAATTAGGAGTCGAAGTTCATTGAGACAAGGGAAGAATCGCTGTGGTGTCCAGAGTCCAGGGTACCTGAACTGGCCTCCGTACTTGGAGAATAGGACCGACACTGCATAGCTCAAGTGTGATAAACAACTAGAAAAACTGCAGGTACGGGGTTAAGACAAGGACGGTGTTCTCCCAGCCCTTGTGAAACGCAACAACCGAGCACCTGAATTCAGCCTGCTAGGTCAGATGCGAGTCGCTGCCATCTGTGCTAAAGCCGTCCGAGCTGACCGCTCAGGAGACGGTTGAGGCGGTTTCAGTGGTGGATCCATCTGAAAAAACAGAGTCGCTTCGGTCTGTCAATGCAGAGTCGTTGAGGGCCTCTAGGCTTAGAGAAGACAGCGTAGCGGCGCCTGGCCAACAAAACAGTGGAAAGTCCAGCGATAGGTCCCCACTGACAGACCTATGCCCCTCTCATACGACATGTACCTCAAAAGACAAAGGGGAAGGGGGGGGGGGGGGGCAACACACGCAATGTGATCACCTGTGTCCAAGCTGCTGGTCAGGAGTGGCAACACCCCCCGGTCCACCGATCCAAGAGGACCGCTAATAGCAATGAAAGCAATCAGCACCAACAACAGTACCTGGTCCAACCAGCAAAAACACAAGAGAGCCTCAATATCCAACCTTCTACGAAAATTTGGAAAATGGAAAGTGACAGTTCCCTCGCCACCCCCCCCCCCCCGTTCACTAGACAAGGGCGCTTACTGGACAAAGGACAGAGAGAGAGAGAGAGAGAGAGAGAGAGAGAGAGCAATGGTTGGTTCTCATTGACTGAATGCCCCCGCCATAGACACCAAGCCGTTAGTCCAATATATTGTGTTCACACAACAGCATCCATCTATGTACAGTGGGTGACTGAGTTATGTGCACATCGTATTGGTGAATCAAAGGCTGCTCGTGACAATATGTGGATGTAAACAGTTCTGAACCTGATCCCTGAAAGCTCTTCCAGTCTTCTCGACACTCCTTTGGTCTCAGAGAAGGTCCCTGGTAGGTGAAGCAGAAGAATTAGGAGTCGAAGTTCATTGAGACAAGGGAAGAATCGCTGTGGTGTCCAGAGTCCAGGGTACCTGAACTGGCCTCCGTACTTGGAGAATAGGACCGACACTGCATAGCTCAAGTGTGATAAACAACTAGAAAAACTGCAGGTACGGGGTTAAGACAAGGACGGTGTTCTCCCAGCCCTTGTGAAACGCAACAACCGAGCACCTGAATTCAGCCTGCTAGGTCAGATGCGAGTCGCTGCCATCTGTGCTAAAGCCGTCCGAGCTGACCGCTCAGGAGACGGTTGAGGCGGTTTCAGTGGTGGATCCATCTGAAAAAACAGAGTCGCTTCGGTCTGTCAATGCAGAGTCGTTGAGGGCCTCTAGGCTTAGAGAAGACAGCGTAGCGGCGCCTGGCCAACAAAACAGTGGAAAGTCCAGCGATAGGTCCCCACTGACAGACCTATGCCCCTCTCATACGACATGTACCTCAAAAGACAAAGGGGAAGGGGGGGGGGGGGGGCAACACACGCAATGTGATCACCTGTGTCCAAGCTGCTGGTCAGGAGTGGCAACACCCCCCGGTCCACCGATCCAAGAGGACCGCTAATAGCAATGAAAGCAATCAGCACCAACAACAGTACCTGGTCCAACCAGCAAAAACACAAGAGAGCCTCAATATCCAACCTTCTACGAAAATTTGGAAAATGGAAAGTGACAGTTCCCTCGCCACCCCCCCCCCCGCGTTCACTAGACAAGGGCGCTTACTGGACAAAGGACAGAGAGAGAGAGAGAGAGAGAGAGAGAGAGAGAGCAATGATTGGTTCTCATTGACTGAATGCCCCCGCCATAGACACCAAGCCGTTAGTCCAATATATTGTGTTCACACAACAGCATCCATCTATGTACAGTGGGTGACTGAGTTATGTGCACATCGTATTGGTGAATCAAAGGCTGCTCGTGACAATATGTGGATGTAAACAGTTCTGAACCTGATCCCTGAAAGCTCTTCCAGTCTTCTCGACACTCCTTTGGTCTCAGAGAAGGTCCCTGGTAGGTGAAGCAGAAGAATTAGGAGTCGAAGTTCATTGAGACAAGGGAAGAATCGCTGTGGTGTCCAGAGTCCAGGGTACCTGAACTGGCCTCCGTACTTGGAGAATAGGACCGACACTGCATAGCTCAAGTGTGATAAACAACTAGAAAAACTGCAGGTACGGGGTTAAGACAAGGACGGTGTTCTCCCAGCCCTTGTGAAACGCAACAACCGAGCACCTGAATTCAGCCTGCTAGGTCAGATGCGAGTCGCTGCCATCTGTGCTAAAGCCGTCCGAGCTGACCGCTCCGGAGACGGTTGAGGCGGTTTCAGTGGTGGATCCATCTGAAAAAACAGAGTCGCTTCGGTCTGTCAATGCAGAGTCGTTGAGGGCCTCTAGGCTTAGAGAAGACAGCGTAGCGGCGCCTGGCCAACAAAACAGTGGAAAGTCCAGCGATAGGTCCCCACTGACAGACCTATGCCCCTCTCATACGACATGTACCTCAAAAGACAAAGGGGAAGGGGGGGGGGGGGGGGGGCAACACACGCAATGTGATCACCTGTGTCCAAGCTGCTGGTCAGGAGTGGCAACACCCCCCGGTCCACCGATCCAAGAGGACCGCTAATAGCAATGAAAGCAATCAGCACCAACAACAGTACCTGGTCCAACCAGCAAAAACACAAGAGAGCCTCAATATCCAACCTTCTACGAAAATTTGGAAAATGGAAAGTGACAGTTCCCTCGCCACCCCCCCCCCCCCGTTCACTAGACAAGGGCGCTTACTGGACAAAGGACAGAGAGAGAGAGAGAGAGAGAGAGAGAGAGCAATGGTTGGTTCTCATTGACTGAATGCCCCCGCCATAGACACCAAGCCGTTAGTCCAATATATTGTGTTCACACAACAGCATCCATCTATGTACAGTGGGTGACTGAGTTATGTGCACATCGTATTGGTGAATCAAAGGCTGCTCGTGACAATATGTGGATGTAAACAGTTCTGAACCTGATCCCTGAAAGCTCTTCCAGTCTTCTCGACACTCCTTTGGTCTCAGAGAAGGTCCCTGGTAGGTGAAGCAGAAGAATTAGGAGTCGAAGTTCATTGAGACAAGGGAAGAATCGCTGTGGTGTCCAGAGTCCAGGGTACCTGAACTGGCCTCCGTACTTGGAGAATAGGACCGACACTGCATAGCTCAAGTGTGATAAACAACTAGAAAAACTGCAGGTACGGGGTTAAGACAAGGACGGTGTTCTCCCAGCCCTTGTGAAACGCAACAACCGAGCACCTGAATTCAGCCTGCTAGGTCAGATGCGAGTCGCTGCCATCTGTGCTAAAGCCGTCCGAGCTGACCGCTCCGGAGACGGTTGAGGCGGTTTCAGTGGTGGATCCATCTGAAAAAACAGAGTCGCTTCGGTCTGTCAATGCAGAGTCGTTGAGGGCCTCTAGGCTTAGAGAAGACAGCGTAGCGGCGCCTGGCCAACAAAACAGTGGAAAGTCCAGCGATAGGTCCCCACTGACAGACCTATGCCCCTCTCATACGACATGTACCTCAAAAGACAAAGGGGAAGGGGGGGGGGGGGGGGGCAACACACGCAATGTGATCACCTGTGTCCAAGCTGCTGGTCAGGAGTGGCAACACCCCCCGGTCCACCGATCCAAGAGGACCGCTAATAGCAATGAAAGCAATCAGCACCAACAACAGTACCTGGTCCAACCAGCAAAAACACAAGAGAGCCTCAATATCCAACCTTCTACGAAAATTTGGAAAATGGAAAGTGACAGTTCCCTCGCCACCCCCCCCCCCCGTTCACTAGACAAGGGCGCTTACTGGACAAAGGACAGAGAGAGAGAGAGAGAGAGAGAGAGAGAGCAATGGTTGGTTCTCATTGACTGAATGCCCCCGCCATAGACACCAAGCCGTTAGTCCAATATATTGTGTTCACACAACAGCATCCATCTATGTACAGTGGGTGACTGAGTTATGTGCACATCGTATTGGTGAATCAAAGGCTGCTCGTGACAATATGTGGATGTAAACAGTTCTGAACCTGATCCCTGAAAGCTCTTCCAGTCTTCTCGACACTCCTTTGGTCTCAGAGAAGGTCCCTGGTAGGTGAAGCAGAAGAATTAGGAGTCGAAGTTCATTGAGACAAGGGAAGAATCGCTGTGGTGTCCAGAGTCCAGGGTACCTGAACTGGCCTCCGTACTTGGAGAATAGGACCGACACTGCATAGCTCAAGTGTGATAAACAACTAGAAAAACTGCAGGTACGGGGTTAAGACAAGGACGGTGTTCTCCCAGCCCTTGTGAAACGCAACAACCGAGCACCTGAATTCAGCCTGCTAGGTCAGATGCGAGTCGCTGCCATCTGTGCTAAAGCCGTCCGAGCTGACCGCTCCGGAGACGGTTGAGGCGGTTTCAGTGGTGGATCCATCTGAAAAAACAGAGTCGCTTCGGTCTGTCAATGCAGAGTCGTTGAGGGCCTCTAGGCTTAGAGAAGACAGCGTAGCGGCGCCTGGCCAACAAAACAGTGGAAAGTCCAGCGATAGGTCCCCACTGACAGACCTATGCCCCTCTCATACGACATGTACCTCAAAAGACAAAGGGGAAGGGGGGGGGGGGGGGCAACACACGCAATGTGATCACCTGTGTCCAAGCTGCTGGTCAGGAGTGGCAACACCCCCCGGTCCACCGATCCAAGAGGACCGCTAATAGCAATGAAAGCAATCAGCACCAACAACAGTACCTGGTCCAACCAGCAAAAACACAAGAGAGCCTCAATATCCAACCTTCTACGAAAATTTGGAAAATGGAAAGTGACAGTTCCCTCGCCACCCCCCCCCCCCCCGTTCACTAGACAAGGGCGCTTACTGGACAAAGGACAGAGAGAGAGAGAGAGAGAGAGAGAGAGAGAGCAATGGTTGGTTCTCATTGACTGAATGCCCCCGCCATAGACACCAAGCCGTTAGTCCAATATATTGTGTTCACACAACAGCATCCATCTATGTACAGTGGGTGACTGAGTTATGTGCACATCGTATTGGTGAATCAAAGGCTGCTCGTGACAATATGTGGATGTAAACAGTTCTGAACCTGATCCCTGAAAGCTCTTCCAGTCTTCTCGACACTCCTTTGGTCTCAGAGAAGGTCCCTGGTAGGTGAAGCAGAAGAATTAGGAGTCGAAGTTCATTGAGACAAGGGAAGAATCGCTGTGGTGTCCAGAGTCCAGGGTACCTGAACTGGCCTCCGTACTTGGAGAATAGGACCGACACTGCATAGCTCAAGTGTGATAAACAACTAGAAAAACTGCAGGTACGGGGTTAAGACAAGGACGGTGTTCTCCCAGCCCTTGTGAAACGCAACAACCGAGCACCTGAATTCAGCCTGCTAGGTCAGATGCGAGTCGCTGCCATCTGTGCTAAAGCCGTCCGAGCTGACCGCTCAGGAGACGGTTGAGGCGGTTTCAGTGGTGGATCCATCTGAAAAAACAGAGTCGCTTCGGTCTGTCAATGCAGAGTCGTTGAGGGCCTCTAGGCTTAGAGAAGACAGCGTAGCGGCGCCTGGCCAACAAAACAGTGGAAAGTCCAGCGATAGGTCCCCACTGACAGACCTATGCCCCTCTCATACGACATGTACCTCAAAAGACAAAGGGGAGGGGGGGGGGGGGGGGGGCAACACACGCAATGTGATCACCTGTGTCCAAGCTGCTGGTCAGGAGTGGCAACACCCCCCGGTCCACCGATCCAAGAGGACCGCTAATAGCAATGAAAGCAATCAGCACCAACAACAGTACCTGGTCCAACCAGCAAAAACACAAGAGAGCCTCAATATCCAACCTTCTACGAAAATTTGGAAAATGGAAAGTGACAGTTCCCTCGCCACCCCCCCCCCCCGTTCACTAGACAAGGGCGCTTACTGGACAAAGGACAGAGAGAGAGAGAGAGAGAGAGAGAGAGCAATGGTTGGTTCTCATTGACTGAATGCCCCCGCCATAGACACCAAGCCGTTAGTCCAATATATTGTGTTCACACAACAGCATCCATCTATGTACAGTGGGTGACTGAGTTATGTGCACATCGTATTGGTGAATCAAAGGCTGCTCGTGACAATATGTGGATGTAAACAGTTCTGAACCTGATCCCTGAAAGCTCTTCCAGTCTTCTCGACACTCCTTTGGTCTCAGAGAAGGTCCCTGGTAGGTGAAGCAGAAGAATTAGGAGTCGAAGTTCATTGAGACAAGGGAAGAATCGCTGTGGTGTCCGGAGTCCAGGGTACCTGAACTGGCCTCCGTACTTGGAGAATAGGACCGACACTGCATAGCTCAAGTGTGATAAACAACTAGAAAAACTGCAGGTACGGGGTTAAGACAAGGACGGTGTTCTCCCAGCCCTTGTGAAACGCAACAACCGAGCACCTGAATTCAGCCTGCTAGGTCAGATGCGAGTCGCTGCCATCTGTGCTAAAGCCGTCCGAGCTGACCGCTCAGGAGACGGTTGAGGCGGTTTCAGTGGTGGATCCATCTGAAAAAACAGAGTCGCTTCGGTCTGTCAATGCAGAGTCGTTGAGGGCCTCTAGGCTTAGAGAAGACAGCGTAGCGGCGCCTGGCCAACAAAACAGTGGAAAGTCCAGCGATAGGTCCCCACTGACAGACCTATGCCCCTCTCATACGACATGTACCTCAAAAGACAAAGGGGAAGGGGGGGGGGGGGGGCAACACACGCAATGTGATCACCTGTGTCCAAGCTGCTGGTCAGGAGTGGCAACACCCCCCGGTCCACCGATCCAAGAGGACCGCTAATAGCAATGAAAGCAATCAGCACCAACAACAGTACCTGGTCCAACCAGCAAAAACACAAGAGAGCCTCAATATCCAACCTTCTACGAAAATTTGGAAAATGGAAAGTGACAGTTCCCTCGCCACCCCCCCCCCGAAGGAACTCTGGGCTATGTCACGTGTGCACTGGCGGCAACAGCACAAAGCGCAGAAAGAAAATGGGCTCGTCAGTGGCCTATAAGACCATAGGTACCTTTCTGTCGCAAGACAAGAGACACGAAGATGCCTGTGGGTGGGCCACAGAGATGCGAAACAGTGGGTGTGCAGCGGTACGCCATCGGCCGACGCTATGCTTTACCCACCGGACCTGTAAATTCGACCTATTTCTGAGTTCATAAGACAGGGAAAGGTGATGGGCCCTCCCCCCGGGGGCATAGCCCCAACGGGATGCGTTTCGAGGGATTCAATAGTGGCGTTAGCGCAGATAAAATAGGAAAATCGTGGCACCCCCCCCCCCCCCCGTTCACTAGACAAGGGCGCTTACTGGACAAAGGACAGAGAGAGAGAGAGAGAGAGAGAGAGAGAGAGAGCAATGGTTGGTTCTCATTGACTGAATGCCCCCGCCATAGACACCAAGCCGTTAGTCCAATATATTGTGTTCACACAACAGCATCCATCTATGTACAGTGGGTGACTGAGTTATGTGCACATCGTATTGGTGAATCAAAGGCTGCTCGTGACAATATGTGGATGTAAACAGTTCTGAACCTGATCCCTGAAAGCTCTTCCAGTCTTCTCGACACTCCTTTGGTCTCAGAGAAGGTCCCTGGTAGGTGAAGCAGAAGAATTAGGAGTCGAAGTTCATTGAGACAAGGGAAGAATCGCTGTGGTGTCCAGAGTCCAGGGTACCTGAACTGGCCTCCGTACTTGGAGAATAGGACCGACACTGCATAGCTCAAGTGTGATAAACAACTAGAAAAACTGCAGGTACGGGGTTAAGACAAGGACGGTGTTCTCCCAGCCCTTGTGAAACGCAACAACCGAGCACCTGAATTCAGCCTGCTAGGTCAGATGCGAGTCGCTGCCATCTGTGCTAAAGCCGTCCGAGCTGACCGCTCAGGAGACGGTTGAGGCGGTTTCAGTGGTGGATCCATCTGAAAAAACAGAGTCGCTTCGGTCTGTCAATGCAGAGTCGTTGAGGGCCTCTAGGCTTAGAGAAGACAGCGTAGCGGCGCCTGGCCAACAAAACAGTGGAAAGTCCAGCGATAGGTCCCCACTGACAGACCTATGCCCCTCTCATACGACATGTACCTCAAAAGACAAAGGGGAAGGGGGGGGGGGGGGGCAACACACGCAATGTGATCACCTGTGTCCAAGCTGCTGGTCAGGAGTGGCAACACCCCCCGGTCCACCGATCCAAGAGGACCGCTAATAGCAATGAAAGCAATCAGCACCAACAACAGTACCTGGTCCAACCAGCAAAAACACAAGAGAGCCTCAATATCCAACCTTCTACGCAAATTTGGAAAATGGAAAGTGACAGTTCCCTCGCCACCCCCCCCCCCCCGTTCACTAGACAAGGGCGCTTACTGGACAAAGGACAGAGAGAGAGAGAGAGAGAGAGAGAGAGAGAGAGCAATGGTTGGTTCTCATTGACTGAATGCCCCCGCCATAGACACCAAGCCGTTAGTCCAATATATTGTGTTCACACAACAGCATCCATCTATGTACAGTGGGTGACTGAGTTATGTGCACATCGTATTGGTGAATCAAAGGCTGCTCGTGACAATATGTGGATGTAAACAGTTCTGAACCTGATCCCTGAAAGCTCTTCCAGTCTTCTCGACACTCCTTTGGTCTCAGAGAAGGTCCCTGGTAGGTGAAGCAGAAGAATTAGGAGTCGAAGTTCATTGAGACAAGGGAAGAATCGCTGTGGTGTCCGGAGTCCAGGGTACCTGAACTGGCCTCCGTACTTGGAGAATAGGACCGACACTGCATAGCTCAAGTGTGATAAACAACTAGAAAAACTGCAGGTACGGGGTTAAGACAAGGACGGTGTTCTCCCAGCCCTTGTGAAACACAACAACCGAGCACCTGAATTCAGCCTGCTAGGTCAGATGCGAGTCGCTGCCATCTGTGCTAAAGCCGTCCGAGCTGACCGCTCCGGAGACGGTTGAGGCGGTTTCAGTGGTGGATCCATCTGAAAAAACAGAGTCGCTTCGGTCTGTCAATGCAGAGTCGTTGAGGGCCTCTAGGCTTAGAGAAGACAGCGTAGCGGCGCCTGGCCAACAAAACAGTGGAAAGTCCAGCGATAGGTCCCCACTGACAGACCTATGCCCCTCTCATACGACATGTACCTCAAAAGACAAAGGGGAAGGGGGGGGGGGGGGGGGCAACACACGCAATGTGATCACCTGTGTCCAAGCTGCTGGTCAGGAGTGGCAACACCCCCCGGTCCACCGATCCAAGAGGACCGCTAATAGCAATGAAAGCAATCAGCACCAACAACAGTACCTGGTCCAACCAGCAAAAACACAAGAGAGCCTCAATATCCAACCTTCTACGAAAATTTGGAAAATGGAAAGTGACAGTTCCCTCGCCACCCCCCCCCCCCCCGTTCACTAGACAAGGGCGCTTACTGGACAAAGGACAGAGAGAGAGAGAGAGAGAGAGAGAGAGAGAGCAATGGTTGGTTCTCATTGACTGAATGCCCCCGCCATAGACACCAAGCCGTTAGTCCAATATATTGTGTTCACACAACAGCATCCATCTATGTACAGTGGGTGACTGAGTTATGTGCACATCGTATTGGTGAATCAAAGGCTGCTCGTGACAATATGTGGATGTAAACAGTTCTGAACCTGATCCCTGAAAGCTCTTCCAGTCTTCTCGACACTCCTTTGGTCTCAGAGAAGGTCCCTGGTAGGTGAAGCAGAAGAATTAGGAGTCGAAGTTCATTGAGACAAAGGAAGAATCGCTGTGGTGTCCGGAGTCCAGGGTACCTGAACTGGCCTCCGTACTTGGGGAATAGGACCGGCACTGCATAGCTCAGGTGTGTAACCGATGGCGGTTGGTGGGTAACCGATGGCGGTTGGTGTGTAACCGATGGCGGTTGGTGTGTAACCGATGCACCTCGCACACATCTCCGTAACAAACCATGCACAGGCGACAACACAAGCGACAACAATGGTTGGGTTACGGGAATTTCAATTTCATCCGCCACAGCATTCTGGCTCATGATCATCAATTCTAGGGGCTTCAGCTTCCACTTCAGGTAATTGGGGCTCCAGCAAAGCGTCCATCGGCGCCTCATGGTGCACAGGTTGGGGGGAATCGGGGCTCTCAGCAGTCACAATTGCAAACTCCAACCGCTCCTCGGGTGCATGCTCGTACAAGACCTCTTCACCACCCAATTCGTACCGAATAGAGACGCGGCGCCCACCTCTTGAAGAAGGGTCAACGACAGTGGCCGACACCCTATCCCCATTGGAGCGGTGGTAGTACACAGGCAGTCCGGCGACAAGCCAGGGCAGCTCAGATTCAGGCAATGTGGATCTGCCGGACACAGAATAAGCAAAAGGACGCACGGTGCGCGCACGGTGCGCGCACGGTGCGCGCACGGTTCAGGCAACACCCCCTGATACACGTGTAGACCGTCCTCAGGGGGTTTGAAGCGGAGATGGTGGGACACAAGCAAAGGGTTGACATATGCAACAAAACACTCATGGGCAGTGATCATTGGACACCAAAAACTGGCACATACAGTTTGAAAACTTTGAACATGACAGGTCCACCGGCTCAGAAATGAAGCCCTTCTTGGTCAAGCTATAACACATCATGAACTGTTGGACTTGCTTCTTCTTCTTGCCCTGTGCACCACCCTTTGCTGGAGGGTTGGGTGCAGGTTTTGGGGCTGGTTTTGGGAAGAAATTTGGGCAGCCACCATGTTTGCAAACTCCTGATAGTCTGGGCAAGGGATGGGACTCTTGTCGGACAGTTTCCGCTCATCAACTTTGTCACTAATCCATTCATAATATTGCTGCGACATCCACCTGTCGAAGTTACCACTTATCTCAACCTTGTCACATGCCGCAGCCCTCTTGGCCCACAAAGCTGCCTTGACACAAAATATGAACAACGTGCATCCCAAAACCAGGGTATCAGGAAGCACACATGGCACACAGCAGAACGAATTGAAAAAAACGTGCATCCCAAAACCAGGGTATCAGGAAGCACACATGGCACACAGCAGAACGAATTGAAAAAAACGTGCATCCCAAAATCAACGGTGCAAAGATTGACGGAATCAACGCCTTGTGTTGCTTAGACATAGGCGTTGCTTGGACAACGGGCCATGAGCAACGGATACTGAGCTTGCATATACCCCCGTGACACAGGTATATGGTCATAGCCACGACTCACAGTACAGGACAAGCGGGGGGGGGGGGGGGGGTTGCTTGGGAAGAGCTGTGCATGGCTGGCCGGAGGCAATGCATATGTGCTGCAGGATTGCATGTGGCAGGGAGAGAAGATCGTGGGGAGGACGCAAAACGGACTGTTGACCGCCCACGTTTGCGGTGGCAGACACCGGAGGGAGCCGCTGTGCCTGGGTGTGTGGGGTAGTGTGTTGCACGGTGCTTGAGGCCCCGGCAGGGAGGCTGAGGGAGCCTGAGCCGACTGGGGGAGTCACCGGCCTGGACACAGCCTCCAGGTCAATCTGCCAGGACAAGGACCGTCTGCCAGATGGTCAAAGTATTCTATGATGGTCACAGGTTGTCACAAAGCAAATGCAATGTCACCAACAACATGACACTACACCAATGTTCTGCCCGGTGTGCGAGGCAGCGCAATACATCAAAATCAGAGCATCAAAACGCAAAAAAAAAAAAATGCTAGTTCCATGTGTTTCAGCTTCTTCTGCACCATGTGTATTCTGTATCTTCTGCACCATGCACCATGTAATGATGCACCTACGGGCTGTAAGACCCACTGTAAGCGCCCCAGCAGCCGCGCCATGTCACAGGGGTGCAGACTCCAGAGCCAACGGCCAACAGCCAGAGATGCATCGTGGCTGCTAGCATGGTAGCTTCAGTGCTGATAGTGCGCTTGCGGGAGTCAAGCACTTTACCCAAGAAGCTCATTTTTGTGTGCGGGACAGTAATGGATTTATCACCAATAATGAAACCTGCGCATTGTAGCGCCCGAATGACTGCTTGAGTTGCGGGCTCAATGTGGCGAAGAAATTAAAATATCATCGAGATAAATATCCCAGTCTACCTTCCATCCTATCAGTGCAGATCTCACAATGGCTGAAACAAGTCTCTGACAGATACACAGTGAATAACTGCAACCGAAAGGTAAACGTGAGAATCTCCGATTTGATATGTCAACACAGAAAAATTTTGGCCAACGTCGCGCATGCGAATGCTCCAATACACATTTTTTAAATCCAACCTGCACAAAAAAATGGGCCCTTTTCCTTGCTGCTGGAAATGCCTGAAAACAGCCGAACATGGGGCAGACTGGGCGGGTCACACCCGTGAAGTGCAGTAACATTTAACAGACATCTGCACTTTTGTGAACTTTTAGGCATTCAGCCTACGAAACGTGCGGTGCACTCCTTTGGTAATTTGAAAGATGCTGTGAATCATAGCGTGCAGAGCGTGTGCACGTTGTTTGCTGAAATGGTGTGAGCATGTATGCGCACGCGCGTGTGTGTGTGTGTGTGTGTGCAAATGAGCGGTATTTGGAAAGTAAATCATTGGGAACAAAAGAATTCCAGATAGATGGAGCAACACTTACTCCCAGACCTGCAGCCGCCACGGCATAAGGTACTCCTAGATTGCGCTTGACCTTGTCGTGTCATCGTACAGAGCTTCGCCAAGGTGTAGTTGACCAATTTTACCCAACTAGGACAAAACTTCCAAGAGTTTATGAGACGATTGACGACTTCCTTGAATTTGCTGGAGCGAGTAAAATATATCGTGAAGTGCCTATACAACCATCTCCTGCCTGGCCGCTCAAATTCCTGGCAGGGAACCCGTTCAATGGTTCCGCCTGGCGCAGTTGTGGCAACGGGCTTCATGCAGAATGACCTCCCCAGTAGGTCCTTCAGAAGTTGCACGCGGCCGTGCCGCCGGGGCTGAGAGCACCCTATTGAGCTCATGATGGATGGCTGGCAACCATAGCTAATACATCGTTCCTGCTTCATTGAACTAGTCTAGTTCCCTGAAAATTGGATAGCTTCGGCATTGGCAATGGTCCCCTTTTTGGACGCAATCATCTTTCACATAGCAACACTTCTAATGTCCGTAGAGATATGAACAAAGCTTCCAGAACAAACTCAAAGAATCCATCCTTATCACTTCTGTGGCGGACCATGGTGGACGAGATGGTACTGAACCCGCCTTTGACGAGGGTTTGTCCTAGCCTGCAGCCCAGGCGTAACACTGTCGCTCTTATGAACCCAAGGAGGCGACGGATGTAGCTACTGGCAGGCCGCCGTTTGATCCATCGCAGACGCGTCTTTCTGTCGAAGAAGGAAACCGACCCGCGAGACGAACCCCTCGAAGATGATTTTCTCTACCTCCCATACTTCTTTGAATAGGCCCTGTGGGTAGTCGTGAGTAGTTGCCATAGGTCAGCCACCGGAACCCCCGGGTCATCCAGGATGTCGGATTCCACAGCACGCTTGATGAGGTCCGCCAGCGCGTGCATCCACTCCGCAACCCCAGCCTCCTCGAGGAATTCACCAATCACCTCCGGCGTGATGGGTCGATCTTTGTACTAGACCTGCTTCTACTTGCCCCCGGATTTGGAATCCTTGTTTAAAGTGGCCTTGAGATCGCGCACCCGCTGTTGGAGAGAAGAGAGGTCCTGCGGAGCCCCCTGTGGGGCACCACCTGCCTGTGTAGGCTCAGGCGCTGACACAAATTTTGCCAATGAGGGGTCATAAAGGCTTTGGCTGACATCCTCCCAGGCAACTCCCAAACCGAGCACTCTGTCAGCCGCAATGGAGTTATCGAGTATGGCAGCCATGCCCTTTGTCAACATGGGGATATGTTTACCCTCCTTCTCGCACCGCAAGGCGACCTCGGCCACCCTACGGGCGAGATAGTCACCGGGAATCCGCTGAACCCATGCACGGAAGCCATTCTCAAGAAAAGCGTGCAAAGCGGCAATCTCCGGCGCGACGTTGTAGGCCGGTCACTTGTTACCATTGGCTCAATCATTAGCGGTCGGCATGGCAATGGATGCAAAACAAACAAATACAAAGATTAATGCTACACCTACAAACCCCTACCGCATTGGACCCAAGTCCCAGCTCCACCACACGCTCCTGCTCTTGCAGCAGCAGCTCCCCCTTGCATCTAGCAAAGTCAGCCTGTTTCAGCACCATCTTGAATGGACCCAGGCACCACATGCGGAACTCCAAAAGTCCTCCATCATGAACCTCCGAGGGTGCATGTGGGTTCCCATTGGAGTCTTGTTCCATATTGTCAAGCACATTTCAATGGTGCCGCATTGGGGGAGGGAACAAATACGAAGAGTGACTGAACGGTAACAACAAATACATGTGTTTGGCAAACCTTGTGTAGGCATTGAGACTGGACAACAATTGGATCACCCGGCCCAATTGCGATGCACGAGTGGGAGAGAGAGAGAGAGAGAGAGAGAGAGAGAGAGAGAGAGCGTGTGTGTGTGTGTGTGTGTGTGGCCTGTACTATTTACGAGGGTTGATGGCTTTTAATGTCCTGGCCGTTCTTGCTGCGGGAGGGTTAGGGGTTAGCGGGTTGGAGCCTGCCTGTGGCCTGCCCTATCCCACCCCCGGCCCCCCGGTGTGTCGCGGCGCGGCGGAAGGACGGCCGCCGTGGGCTAAGTGCCCTCCTCGGAAGCCCTCCCATGGCCCTGCTCCGGGCCTTGTGAGCCTCCGTGGGGCAGCACTGCCGCCCTCGGCTTTGCTGGACCTTCCCCCCCTCTCCCTGATGATGGAGCCGGCGCTGGCACCGGCCCTCCGAAGGGCATAGCGCCCACCCGCAGCTGCACCCCCCCCCCCTGTACAGGCAAACACCATCACCCTGGGGTGCCCCTCATGATGGCAGCTGAAGCAGTGCCGCACCCCCCCTTGTGCCCCTTGCATGATTTGCATGTTGGGGCCCTGTGCTCATCGTACAGAGTTTGCATGGGGCGCCGCAGCTGCCCCCCTCTCTTCCCCCCCGGCCGCTGCGCGTGTCGCGGGGGGGAGGGGGAAATCGCTGCCCCCCCCCCCCCTATGACTCTGGCTCTGGCTGGTGCATCCCCCTTGGGGGTGGGTCTGGGACCACCTGTATACCTGTACCTGCCGCCCCTGATCCTCCCTCACTGTCCCTCAAGGGGGGGGGGGGGGGGTCGGCATCCAGTTTCGCACTGGTTGCCGCCGCCCCTGCCCCCCCCACCGCCATCCCCCAGGGGCTTCTCTTGTGGAGGGGGCTCCCCCCCCTTACGAGCTGCCCTCTCCTCCATCAACCGGGAGGAGATGGTCTCAAAAACATTGATCAGCCCCTGGGAGGGGTGAGTGGGGGGTGGCACCCCCCCCCCCCCCCTGCTGCCCCTGCCCCTTGTGCCCCCCCCCCCCTCCCTACTCGCCGTTCGCCGGCCCGCGCCCTGCCACCGCTCCCCCCGCCCCCTAGGATCCCTCTGAGGAAAACGAGGAGGGCAGATCAGGGCACCTCAGCTGGCACCTGTGATTTAACATGCCTAAGCTGCTCAGGCTGTGAGCCCCCCCGATGGAATCGCATAGGGGGCTGGGGGGGGGGGTCCGCATGGGGAGCACGCGCACTTGCGCTCTGCCGGCCGCGCTTGTTGTGCCCTGTGCTCTAGCGAGGGGGACCGGGGCCGCGATCGCCCGCGCGCTCGCTTGCCGCCGCTCGACCCGGCTCCTGCCCGTCCTACGGACCCAACGCGCTGTCTCGCGCGGGTGGCGAGCCCTGTGGCAGCGATGGTGCCACCCCTACGCTTAGTCCCGCGGGCTGGGCGGGCTGCAGCCATGCCCGCAGCGCTCGCGCCGCCATGCGCGCGTGGCCGGCATCCATCCTATGCCCCTCTCGGCCCGCCGGGAGCGGTGCTCTGCGCCCCGCTGCGCGCATGCCGCACAAGGCGGCGCCTGGTGCTTCGCGCATGCGGCCACTCGCGGCGCCGCCGCAGCTCGGCCCGCGCCTCCTTCGCCAGCTCCGCGCCGCTTGTGCTGCACTTGCCGGCGCGGCACGCGCTAAACGAGCCGCAACGGCTGCTGCCCCGGTCCCGCCGGTGGGACGTACTCTAGCATGAACACATCCTGCCGTCCCGCCCCTGGCCGCGCCAAGCGCCGCGTCCATAGCTCCCGGCAGTGCGCTTCCAGCTGGCGCATCTGAAACAGCATGGTGGCCGGGCGCGCAAACAGCGGGCGCGCCGCCCACCCCACACCCCGAAAGCCGCCAAGCGGCGGGAGGGACTTGGCCATCCACAGCTCCTTGCCGCGTAAGAGGCCCCCCGCCTGCACGTGCGGCTGCAGCGCATCAAGGGCACCTTTTAGCACCTGGCCTCTGGTGCAAAGCGGCAGGGTGACCCCCCGCAGCCGATGGTCGCTGGGGGCCTGGAGGGCCCATTCCGCGTGGGCCTCGAAGTCCAGCGCCACCTCCACAAAGGTCATGTGGCCCCGTCCCGGCAGCTACCGGAGCCGACTGGCCCACCGCAGGAGCGCCACCGCGAAGGATGCCTCCCACGGCCACCCCGGCGGCGGGCACGCGCGCAGGGCCAACGGCGCCCGCGCCGGCGCCGGCGCCGGCGGGTGTCGGCCCGCGCCCGCGAGGGTAGCCTCGTCGTGCGTCGGGAGGGCTTTTGCGCACTACGGCAAAAACCAAGGGGCCTACGCCCGCGTATCGACGTGTCGCGACTTCCGCTCGCATACGCGCCGACAGTACCGCCAAGCACATTCCGTAAAGGCAGTACATGAGCCGCCCCGCCTAGTCCACGTCCTCCTGGGGCACGAGCGCCACCGGCAGGAGGCCTATTGCCCGCAGGCACACTGGCCACGCTGACAGCATGGCCAAGGCTGGCAGCTGGGCGGCTTCTGCGTGCACCAGCGGCAGCCAAGCAGCCCGTTGCGCTTGGCAAGGTGGGCCGTCCCAGAGGAGGTGGGCCTCTGTCTCTCCGTTCTGTGGGCCTGCCACAGTATAGGCAGGTGGCCCGGGCCCCGATCTCGTGACTCCGGGCCCGCTCGCCCGTCCACATTGCCCCGGCTTGCAGTGCCCGCAACAGTGAGAGCTCCGTCTCCGGGCTCGCCACCGTCATGCCTTGCCCGCTGGCTAGCCCGCAAACCTCCGCCCCCCATCCCCCGAAGGTTGCTGGGCGCCGCCTCTCCAAGGCCAGCAGGGCGGTGTACCGTTGTGACTCCCGCAACCGGTGGCATCGGCTGCCCCAGTCCTCAAAGACCAAGTGCAGTGTATCTTGCCGCCCTGGCACGCACCAGACCCAGCAGCCCCTTACGGCTTCCCACCGTAGCTGCTGGACTGCCTGTGGCACCCTGCCCACGGGGCCGTCACCGGCGGGCGATCGGTGTCCTCCATAATGGCCTGGACCAGCACCTGTCCGGCGCCTGGTGTCCAAGTCTGACGGGCCAGCCACAGCACCCTCGAGTATTGGGTTCGCCAGACCGTCGAGACCTTGTGGCCCGGCGCGACCACCGCCCGTAGCACCTCCTTGGCCCGGGAGGTGCGGATGGGGCCCAATGAGGCCCGCACTGCGGCCAATTCTAGCAGGGCCAAATCCCGGGCTCCGACATTGGCCAGCTCCACGCCATACATGGCCTTGGCCAGGGCCAGCGTGCCAATGGCGACCTCCCGCATGCAAAATGTCGGGAGGCAGCCCGACCGCCGCAGAATGGTCACCCCTCGATCAAAGAGCGTTGCCACACCGGGCCAATGCCCTGCTCCGCGTCAAGGACCCCGACCCCTAGCTATTAGAACTCCTGCGCCATCGGCATCGGGGACCCTCGGAGGGAGACCGGCGGCGCCAACCGGTCGCTCATCCGCCACCGCGATGAATTAGACGTGCGGCGTTGGCGTGTTGTCCGGTGTCCACCAACCACACGTCCGTGCGATCCACCACGGCCTGCGAGTTGGTTGCGCCCAGGGCCCCGGGCTGGGGCTCGAGTGTGACCACCTGGGTGTGGTCCGCATACCCCAGGGGGCACAAGTCCTCCCGCCCGGGGCTCTGCGCCCGTAGGCGTGGCAGGGTTTGGTGGCTTGCCGGGCGCCGTGTCAATTTGCTCGCGCAGTGGCGGCAGCTCCGCGGTCGTCACGACGACGTGGCGGTGCATCTGATGAATCTCCAGCTTCCACACCGTGGTGAGGAGATTGATCAGAATGACGCTACGGGGACAACTCTGCAGGATTCCATTGGTGGCTCGCCACTAGTCCCCTAGCACCCCGGCCAAGAGGAACGCCCGCCTGAGAAGCACTTGACGTAGTCCAGGCTCAAACCCTCCACGCACTAGCCCTTAACCCGCGCGAGCTCGAGGAGGACCCGGGTTACCGTGGCCGCATCTACGGCCCCCCGTGTACTATTTACAAGGGAGACCCTTTTGCAGCATTGAGAAGGAGATGACATTGGGCTCTGAAAGCAAACTGACCCCGTGTCACTTGTATCCCCCCCTTCTGCGGAGTCAAAACCTCACGGACGTCAGGTGGTTGAGGTGTGTTCCTCCAATGACCTCCCGTGACGTGCCGGAAAAAGGACGCGTCTCAGTTCATCTGTGTCTGCAGTCTCGCCTTCCATTCCTTGTGGCACAGGTGCTGGGGGGGAGGCTGGCTGCGGGGACTTGGGTCTCCGCCGTTTCGGCACTGGGGGCATGGGGGTATGTGTGGAGACCGCTCTTGTGTCCTGTTAATATGGGCTGGCCTGTTGCCGATGTGGGGGGTTTTGAGTGGGCGTGACCTTCCGTTGTGTGTGTGTGTGTGTGTGTGTGTGTGTGTGTGTGTGTGTGTGTGTGTGTGTGTGTGCGTGTGTGTGTGTGTGCGCGCGCCATACTACTGACGAGGGTTGATGGCTTTTAATGTCCTGGCCGCTCTTGCGACGGGAGGGTTACGGGTTAGCCGGTTAGAGCCTGCCCGTGGCCTGCCCTATCCCACCCCTGACCCCCCGTAGTGTCGCGGCGCGGCGGAAGGACGCCTGCCTCGGGTTATGTGCCCTCCTCCGAGGCCCTCCTGTGGCCGCGCTGCGGCTCCTGCGTGCCCCCGCGTGGCAGCACCGCTGCTGCCGGCCCCACTGGACCCCCACACCCTACCCCGAACGAGGGAGCCGGTGCCCGTACCGGCCCTCCGAAGGGCATAGTGCCCAATTGTTGCTGCAGCCCCCCCCCCCCCCCCTGTACCGGCAGACACCGTTGACCCCCCCCCAACACCCTGGGATGCCCCTTGTGATGGCGGCTACAGCAGTGCCGCACCCCCCTGTGCCCCTTGCATGACTTGCATGCTGGGGCCCTATGCTCATCACACAGGGTCTGCGTAGGGCGCCGTGGCTGCCCTATTCGTTTCCCCCCCACCGCTGTGCCCTTTTTTGTGGGGGGGAGGGGGGGAGAAACTGCCCTGGTTGCCCTGGCACGGCCCCTGGGAGTGGGGGTTGGCCCAGCTCCACTGTGCTGCGGAGGCCGCCACCTCCGCCCCCTGTGTGCCGCCCCCCGAGGGATGGGGGTGGTGGTCGACCGATGTCCCTTGCTCCTGCCCTCCCCCTTGGGGTCGTGAAGCAACGGATACTTAGCTACCATATGACCCCCGTGACACAGGCCATACGGTCATCGCTCTTCCAAGTCCAGTGCTGAATGTCGCCTTGAGTTCGCCCAGCTGGGCTATCGCCATGTTCTAACCTGCCATGTTCTAACCCAAGCCAGCCTATGCCCTCCCCCTTGGGGGGGGGGGGGGGGGTCCGCGACCCCCGGCTGGGGGGGGGGGGGGGGCGTCGATGCCCTCCCCTGTGACCGATGATCCCGCCCGCGCCGCCGTCAACCGGCGGGAGGTGTCCCCAAAAATATCCGCCAGCCCTCGGGAGGGAGGGGGGGGATGTGGACGCGGTTGTAACCCCCCCCCCCACCGCGCGTGTCCGTCCGGGCACCCTGCCGGCGCTCGTGACGCCTGCCGCCGCTCCCCATGTGGTCCCCCTTGCCCGGCGGTTCCCCGTGGGGGTAGCGGGGAGGGCGGGAAGTACTATTAACGAGGGCAAGGGCCGATCAAAGTCCTAGACGCTGTGGGACGGGTTAGGCGAGGGGGTTATGGGTTAGGGGCAGGCTGCGCCGCCCGCCCCCCCCCCCCCCCCGCCCCCCACCCACCCCCGGTGCCGCGGCGCAACGGAGGGAAGGGGCGCCCTGGGTCAGGTGTCTGCCCCCTCTGCCCTCCCATGGCCACGTCGCGGGCTCCCCGAGCGCCCTGTTGGCGCCATCGCGGCGCCGGAGCCCAGTGAAGCCTCCTCCCCATTGTCGTCATCGCTGCCCCCCCCCCATGCACAGGCCCGCGCACAGGCCCCCCGGCCGAAACAGCGTGCACTGGTGCGCACCTCCCACCGCTGGCACGAATCGAGGATGGCCCTCGTGGTGCCTGGAGCAGCAATGCCGCACCCACCGGTGCCCCCTACATGACTTGCACGCGGGGGCCCTGTGCGCCTCGCACAGGGTCTGCATGGGGTGTCACTGCCCCACCCTCCTCGGTCCGGCCCGCTCCGCCGGCGGCGGCATGTGCGGCTGGGGGTCACTGCTACCCGGCGCCTGTGGCACTGCACCATCTAGCGCCGGTGCACCCGCGCCCGCGTCTCGCGCCGGCTGCACCTCCGCGGCCTCCTGAGGGGGCAAAAGTGGGGAGGGTAATGGGGGGGCGGAGCCAGCCTTCCCCATCATGCTGCCTACCCCTCCTCCCCGTCCCTCTCCCGTGCCGCGCACTGCGGGGGGAGGGGGGGAGCCCGGGGGCGCCCGGGACGCCGTCCGCGCGGGCGATATCGCGGGAAAAACGTCGCTCATGGGACGCGCCTCCCCAGGCACCGCCGCCCAGGGCGGCGCTGCCACCGAGGGCGCCAGCGATAGGGGAAGGAGGGGGGGGTGTAGCTGCCCTCCCAGCCCCATGAGTCCCGAGCGGCTGAGGCCGGGGGGGGGGGGGGGTAGTATTGCCCACCTAGGGCAGAGTACTCTGCACCCGGCCGCGCCGTGCCAGTTGGCTGGGCGAGCGGCAGTCCAGCCACTGGCGGCGGCCCGCTACCGCCGGTACCGGCGCAACGCAGGGGCGCTTGGCTGGCGGCTCCGGTGCTGGCTCCGGGGGCGCCAGCCACGCCTGCAAGACTCGTGAGGATGCCGATGCCCCGGCCACTACCGCCAGACGAGGGAGACCCATGTCGATCCCCCCCTCCCCTCCGGCCCCGCGGCTGCAAGGGATGCAACTGGATGATGACGACACAGTGGTGGTGAGGGCCCTGTTTTCCAAGGGCCACGGGCGAGGCGTTTGTGCGGGGTATTTACCTTATGGTGTCCTCGTTGGCAGCACTGCCCTACACCCCGTTGCATGAGGGTGCGGCGCGGGCACGGCAGCAGCCCGTGTGCCTGGCAGACCTTGGAGAGTGGCATGTGGTCCACATACCCTAGTGCGTGGTGGCCTTTGGCACAGCACGTCGCCGCCAACAGGCAGAGCCATTTACACGTGACACACACCGGCAGTTTGTGGGCGGAGCAAGCATGGGCTGACGTTATGGGGGAGGGGACCACAATGCATGTGGCTGCGGCACGCGGCCCCGGTGCGCGTCTGCGTGTGACTGTGTAGGGGGCTTGGGCGACTTTGCCCCCCCACCCCATGATAGGGTAAAAAAGCCCTGCGAAGTTCGCCTTGCCCCCCCCCCCCTAGCGCAGAGGGAAGATGAGGGCATAAGGCCGGTGTTCAGGCTGCCCGTAAGCGCCCACTGCAGGCGCGCTTCCTCAACTTCTTGCTCGGACCGCTGGTGGCGATACACGTATGGTCTGTGTGTGTTCATGTGCGTGTGCGTGCGCGGCGTCCATGTAGACTCGCAATAGGACGCCAGATGCTGGATAAGTTTGTGCATGGCACCGCGGCATGCAAAATACGGTCGACGATTGAGGCCCGCCACAGGCGGGCTGCACAGTGGCACCAGTGACGTGGCGCACGTGATGACTTTGGCGGGCTACAGAGATCCTGATTTGATCAACTTCTGTAGTGTGCATAGCGCCAAGCGTAGTACCCTTGCCCTCTCTTGCAATGGTAGTGTGTGTCCCTGAAATTGAGCAAGGGGGGCCGCTGGGAGGGTGCGTTCTGCGTGTTCTTCAAAAACGAGCGCCAGCTCAATGAAGGACATTGTGTGGCATCTAGCCACTGAAGCGCGCGCAGCCACGCCACTAGGTCAGCAAGGAAGGGTTTTTCCCATGGCCAAGTGCGTGTTGTGGGGCTGTGCAGGCAAACTGGGCGTGCCGGGGGGGGGGGGGGGGGCATGGGGCCCACAAGCTGATGATATGGATACGTGCTGCGCGCCTATGTGTGTATGTGTGTGGGCATTTGTTCATGGATCATAGGCCTTGGGCTTAAATGCTAGAATCATTGTCCCTGTGTCCCCATGGGAGCATGTGGTAAAAAGCCTTCGGCGCCGACAGAGCTAGAGGGTCCAGCGCCGACCGTGGTTATGTTTGCTCTCTGGTTACCCGGCCATGCTCTCTACTTTTTTTTTTTGCACGACAGTGGTGGGTTAGGCTACATGCTGTACACCATGGTGTGATGTTGCAGGGGAAGGCTTTGCCTCATTTGGAAGGGGGGGATGCGATTCACCCTAGCTAGCCCCAGGATGGCCCTACAAATTCTGGTGTACACGGGGGGGGAAAATTTCGCCCGGGGACAATTTCGCAAGGGATAATTTCGCCAGGGGAAAATTTCGCCACCCTTGAAATCCCCAAAGCCCCAAGCAAGCATGTGTCTCGCAAAATGTCTCTCAATTTTCGAAAAAAAATTTTGTCTCTCGGTCTCTATATGCACCTTGAGGACACAGGTGTCAGATATGGTCATTACTCCAGTGGTACATGCACTTGATTCTGATTGCACAGGCGTTGGTTCAAATCCTGGTGATGCAATGTTTTTCATCTGTCCAGCACTTTTGAATCTGATAAGATTGGTTTTTCATGCACAAACAAACCCTGCCTGAAGCAGTCTCCAATGGTCACAAACCAACAACACATGCACTACACAGAGGGTCCAAAACTGCAACAGGCTGGCACAACATGGTCCCAGAATTGTGTTTTCCAAGAGGAGCCAGGCGCGCCTAGGAACGCGCCTGAGCCAACCGTTTCTTGCGCAGTTTCATGAAATCTGATGCAGACGATCCAGTAACTGGTGCAGAAGGTGCAGGCTTCTTTTTCAAGGCATCAACAATCCTTAATGCATGGCCATCCAGGACACCACATTTTTTAAGTGCTGCCATATTAATAAGAGTGGCCAGCAGCTCCAACACCAGATACCTGATCGTCAGATTCATGCATCTGCGCAGCAAATGGTTGGCACAGGCGCATTCGTAATCGCGCCTGGCCCTGCTCAGGAAACACAATGCCTGCAGCTGTGGTGAAGGATGGAACTGTTACGCCAAAATTTCGCCAGGGGAAAATTTCGCCACCTTTCTTAACGGCGAAATTTTCCCCACGAAATTCTCCCCTGGCGAAATTTTCCCCCCCCCCTGTACCCCGGAAGGGGGGGGAAGAGCAGCCCCGCCCCCAACGCTGTCTAAGCGTAACATCGGCACCTCATTTTCGTCATCCTCACTGCACTCGGCTGGTGGTTCCCTGCTTATCGGTGGCTCGCTGTCAAGAAAACGCCCATTGATGGGGACTTCCCGGTTGTGATCAGGGTCACAATGATGGTCAGGACTCATCGGACGGCTGCCTTCACGTGACAGCACGTCATCTAAGCACATCGGTTGAAAATCGTCATCTATGGCAGGCCCACAAGTTGCTGTTGGGGACCATACAGGGTCTACCGGGGAGAGCGAAAAGGCACTTTTCTCGCTGGATGTGATAGCCGGTGACCAGCAAGACGTTTCCGAGTCGCTGCATGGCATGGCATCCCGCGATCGCTCACGCAGATGTTTGGGCATATTTGCCCCCACGCATATTGTGTCTAGTGGCAGCTGTGCACAAGTAAGGGCGCAGACCATGGGTGGGCGGGCGGCCAGATGAGGCCTTGACCCAACCCAACCCTGATCGAAAACACGCCATTTCCCCAATGCGGAAGAAGCATCAAAAACTCATTGTCAAACAACAATGATGCCCCTATTATCACGAAGGAGTTTCTAGTATGGCCAAACACCCAAATAGTTGCACTGCGCGCGCACTGCGCTACGGGCGACCCCAATCACTCATTCCATTTCCACAAGCCCCAAATGCAGGGGCGTACTGGGTTCAAGTACAGTGCTGTGTTGTGGGGCACATGCCAATTGTGGGGCAGATGCTGATTGGGCATACCAAGATTTGTTCTGTGAAACTACTGCTGCAAGACCACATGCTGTCACATGTTTCAGGCCCCTTTGCATAGTCTGTAATGCTTGCCAACTGCTACACCATCCATGGCTGGCGCATCCAATTCCCATGACACATGGCTCCTCTGGCATCTGGCATCATCTCCTGTCTAGATGGCAACTTACGGTCACCAATGGTGTCCTTTCAAGGACTTGGCTGTCCTGCTATTTTCCATGCGGCCACTAAGCAAACAAGGATCCTCACCCCGGTCCCCCTCAAGAATCCATCGGTCTTGCACAGGGATTCTGTAGCTAAGATAAACCAGACAAACAACCCATCAGAAAGGAACCAGAACTCCGCAAGTTTGCAGATAGACTCAGAGGTCTCTCCTCAGGCAACATCTGCAGTGCTTTCACAGACGGCTCATCCAAGTACCATGATACCAAAAGTGTTGTTGATGGGTGTGTACTTTTCATTGAAATTAAATTGGAGCCCAGCCACTATCCCATCAGAGCCAGACAAAACGGATAGAAAGCAGAACTTCTGGCAGTGATCACACTCTCGCCTAACTCAGACATAGCAGCAGTCATGGAATCATAGTGTGTGTTCAAGAGGGTCACTGCTTGGGCCCGTAAGTGGAAGGCCAGAGGATGGGTCTGCAGTAATGGACAGGTATCATATGCTGATCTTCGGGATTCAGTGTTGTGGAATGGTACCATGTGCCATCGCATCAGAACATCGAAGGCAATGGAAAGGCTAATGGCTTGGCTGGGAAATGTGCAAGCAGATGATTGTGCACCTGTCGGGGCTGTGTATGTACAGTAGGAACAGCTGCACGAACCAACTTCTTCACATTCACGGTTGGTCGTTTGTGGTGCATGTTGTGTATTCGAGTGTATTCGGGGGCGGGGGGGGGGATGGCGGTGCACTGGGGTGTCCAGTGGGTCCTACATCTATGGCCATGGTGGTTGTGTAGGTGGGGGAGAGGGTTGTGAGGCTCATGCTGTCCTCAGTGTAAGATGTGTCGCCAGACATTTTGGACGGACCTTTTGAAAAACTTGACGTGTGGGCCAGAAAACCAAATTTAATAACTTCCAGGATCATCTTCTGGGTCCAAGTATGGAGAAAAGGCGAGGGGTCTCCTTCTCGTTCCCCTTCTCCTTTCCTTTCCTGGAAGTGGAAGTCAACAGCAGGTGCTGATATGACAGGCTGCGAGAAATGTCATCATTCTGTCCAATAGTGCCTGCGGAACAGGCTGAAAGTGGGTTGGAGGAAACCACAGGCGAGTTGGGGCTTGCTGGTGTATCAGTGGCCGAGCTGGACACAGCGGGAGAGCAGGAGTTGGGCAGGGAAAATGAATGGAAATCCTGCAAGGGCATCTGGTCAACAGGCTGATTCAGCAGGAAGGCGTCATGGACAGGCAGGTGTGTCAGCAAAGATGAAGCGTATGCTTCAAATGAATAGCTGTCTGAAGTGGTGGCCATAAATGTGGCACATGGCAGTGAACTCTTTTGACTGGGGTTCAACTGACTTGAGGACGGGACGTGTGAGCCTACAGTTGATCGTTGGGTGGCCTGACGATTAAAAGAAGGCATGACCTGAATGTCTGAGTAAGGGAGTATCGCATTGGCTGATGATGAAGGCAGGAGTTGGGCAACTCCAGGATTTTTTGATACAGAGGCGTGCTCACCACTTGAGCGGGGGTCAAATGAGACCTGACGGCATGAAAGGTGCTGACCCGTCCTTGAGGAGGCACCGGCCGGACGGATTGCAGACAGGATGCCCCGGTAGGGATGGGGATGGGTTCTGGAGGACGGGAAACAGATACTCGGGTCTGCACTGCTCTGATTGCTTGCAATCGTTGGACTGCTATGGCTGCTTTGGAGAAGATTCAGGCGATTGCCTGAGCCTGAGCCCGAGCTGACAATGTAGCTGCTGGGGTTGGAGTAGGCACCTGAGGTAGCGGGGCTTGAGGAGCTGCCTGACATGGACTGAATACCTCGGGTAGAGTGGGCAATGGTGGCCGAGCCTGAGCTGGACTGCGCAACTGGGGCACAGAAGCGGCCTGGAAAAGAGCTTGGGCATTGGGAACTTGAGGAGCTGATCGGGAGGCATTGCACAGGAGCAGGAACAGAGCAGGTTGACATGCTGCCTGAGAGTTCTGAGAGGGGTGGCATCTGATCCCCTGAGAATACCGTGGGAATACGGGTAAAGGAAGGTGTACGGTATGACGGGTACGTGGGAAAGCTACGTGAGCTGCCCAGAGGTTGGCTGCCAAGCGGGCTAACGCAACTCTGCATGGAGCGACTGCGCATGAGATCTGGCACTGCAGAGGATGCCTGCAAGCTTCGAAGAGCAACATATTCCAAGATAATTTGCCGGATCATTTTCTTGCCGGTTGCCATTTTGTCGATCACGCAATGCGCGCCCGATGTCTCGTACAGTTTGACATCCTCCTCCGATGTGTTGGCTGAGCGCACACACAACAGCCCCCGGAAGCGTTGTGCGAGCAATTCTTGGATGATGGTGGTTCCAAAAGCCGACCCTTCTGCATACTCGAGATTCTGGTCAAGGATGGCAATGTCGGCCCCTGCCAATGACGCAGTTTTAAATGCCTGCACTTCTTCAATGGTTGCTCCAAAGACTTGGCATTCACAGTCGGGGAAATTACCGCTAATTTGGGTGCTGACGAACCGGCGGGCCACTGGACTGTCATCGATACAGCAGACTTTCAAGCCTGCGGGAGCTTCTAAAGAGATTGTCTCCGGCACTCGGCACCGCTCCAGGACTTCAATCTCCATAATACCCGAGAAGATGACGGTGTCTCCGTCTTGAGCAAGGCCTGCGGTCATACCCAGAGCGTCGGCGGCCATGCGAATGCACTGAAGCCCGGAGCAGGGATCTCGCCATGTCAATGGGGATGTGGGAGCATTCGACGGCTCTGCTTCGCAGATCCCTTGGTCGAAGAAGTCGTCTGAAATTCGTGGCTTTGCAGGATCGGCGCGGTTGGTCACGCTCAGAATGAGCTGCCGACGGTTTTCGTTTTTCGGATCTTCAACCACAGGCTGCAATTCAATGCCCATCGCCACATCTGGAGACTCAGGGTATCCGTGCTTCATTGCATTGGAGACTGCACTATCCACGATAAGAGCAAATAGATGCGCATCCAACACGACCCAGACGTCATTGATGGCGCCCATTGCGACGTTCTCCCCATGCAGGCGGCTCAGGGTAAACAGCATTAAGTTCACAGGCTCGTACTTTGGCCCGTATTGGGTGGCTAGAAGTTTCACAATCAGACGCCGATTTGCCAACCATCGTAACCCACTTTGCAAGCAGCCATTCGCCTGACATAGCATTGGGGTGGCTCCCTCGGGTCGCTGCAGGTACCCATCAATCAGCGTCGTTGCATCAACCATGGCGTTCTTCAGCCGGTGGCAGAGGATAGCCTCGCAATTTTGCGACGCTTCCATTCCCTGTGTCACTGCCTTGGCCTCCATGTCTCTCCAGAGCATCAAGTCCTCACGAAATTGCTTTCTTGCACACAATGTTCTTTGGATATTCAGCAGCAACGTGAGCAGCACAAGCACTGTGAAAGCGATGGCCACGTATTTGTCCATGCAAATGTTCTGGGAGAACAACATCGTCAAGCCCACTGCCACAGGCAGACTCAGATGAACAAACAGTGTAAATTTCGTGTACGGGCAAGCACTGAAGTGCAGAAGAAGGAGGGCAATAAAAAGGTGTTGCATCAGCAGATTTCTGCTGACATAATGGTGAGACTCGTGTGCCAAGCCCTCACCCCAGTCCCCGAAATTTAAAGCCTCCACGTTTCCCATCTGCAGAGGTACCTGCCAGTGCACACTGGCCATCTGCGTTGCAAATCCCAGCATCACGTTGGTGCCCATGACGTGGGGAATATGTGGCGAGGTTGAGGCCCACCACAGATAAAGACAGAGAGACCAGATGCAGACGACGAAAGGAACCGCCAGCAGCGGCAGATTGTGCAGTCCAGGTCCCCAGGACAATACCGTTGGAATGAAGTCAAGCGCATACAGCGCAAGAAACAGGACATTCTGCCATAGGTAGGGCTCCATATTTCTCATGCGATTGAGGAACGCTGTCTCAACTTCCTCATTGCTGAACTGGAAGGATTTCTTGAAGGACATTATCACTGGCTCATCAACACTGCTGTCCACACCGCTCAATGCAGTGTGTGACATTTCTGCACAATATTACAAGATCCTAGGCAGAGAAAGAGCAAAAAGGGTTCCCGGATGGTACAAGGCCAAGATGTTGGGCCACAAAGCGGTTCAGTGATTACAAGACGTCGGGACCAGGCGGTCTTGAATGAAGCCTGCTGTGAATGGTGTGTGGTTCAACAAGGGGAAAAAAAAGACTGGGTATGTGGATTCAGAGGTAAATGATCAAAATTCAGAAGGCCATTATTTCATCCTCACTGCAACAGGAGTGAGCATGTTCCGGAGGATTGGTGGCAGGGATGCATTGGAGGGTCGGCCCCCTCCCGCCCCCTCTTCTAGAGCCATACCAGACCCATGGTCTAGCCGCTTTCTCCCTGACCGCAACTGCCAGCTTTGTCGGCAGTGGCATCGACAGTTACTGCTTCCAAGCGCTTTGGAACACCATATGAGGCCCCTTGCCTTCTAAGGCATTCCTGATTGTGGTGTGTTGGGTTGTGGGCCATGATCAATCTCAAATCGCTCAAATTCATCCAGAACGTAACCTTGGCTGTCACCCTGAAGACTAGCATCACACAGGCTGCTGTCACCGCAGTACCAAATGTTGACTTGAGTCTGTGTGAGTGGTTACAAAGGAGTGGGCGACTCACATGAGAGAGCAGGTATTGGGCAGAGAGGTTAGGTTGAGGAGACCTGACCTTGCCTGTGAATTGGGATACCTCTTATCTAGGAATCTGAGGTGGACAGCCAATGTCGGCTTGAAAAAAATCTGATCCTGACTCCAATAATTGTTCAATTTTTGCCTCTCTTTTCTGCTGTATTGTGTCTGGGTTTTGGATAACTCCTGCCTTGGTTTCCCGAATTGGACCTTGTTTTACCATTTGTTGTACTGCATCCCAATCGAATCCAGAGGCACGGAGGAAGGGTATGAGCATCGGGGGTGTTCAGTTCAGTTCCAGACCCCAAACCCGGCGGCGTGGGCGGGGTCCCAAGGGGGGTTGGGGGGTCAAAATCATTTTTGGGTTTTGGGGGCATTTTTAAATGTCCCATTTCATTCTGAGCATTTTAAATATACACTCTAGGGCATTCCGGAAGACACACAACTGAACCAAGTAGCGAGCGGTGTAAGACAAATGGCACTTCAACATGATCCTTTTTTTTTTGACTGACTCCAGAAGTTCAAAGAGTACTCAAGACGGTGCTTGGGAAAGTGGGCGTCTCCAGCATATGATACATGGATCCCCGCAACCCGGGGCACATGGCAAAGACCCAAAGTTCACATGCGTATACCAGAGGGCTCTCTGATGCGGTAGGCAAAACCACCACGCCATATGGCAAGCCTATAATGCGTAAGATTTAAGGGGGTTAAGACATGTTGGATCACGTGTTTGCCATTCCCCACAGGCAAATGGCACTTCAACATGATCCATTGTTTCCATTCCATTGTTTTTTTTGGGGGGGCTGACTCCGGGAGTTGGAAGAGTACTCAAGTTTAAATTGTTTTCCCCCCCATGGGCTTGGCACTTGCTGCCTTGCCCCGGGCCCAGCACGTTTCCCCCCTCCCACCTCCCGGATGTCACACCCAAAGGAGGCAGGGCAACAGCACGCAGGCAAGAACACTGCTGTGGTTCAACAATGTCTTGTCGCGTGACCACTCGGCTGCTGTGCCGGCAACACCCCGGCACCACTACCACCAGAGAGCACAAAACAAACAAACACTAGGCGAGCGCGCACAAGGTGCCCTCCTCCCACCCACTAGCCCAATTTAAACTCAAGTTTACTTCATAAACTTAGATAGTTCTTGGTAAGCGGGCCTCACTCCAGCATATGATACAGTGGATCCCTACAAAGCAGGGCACAGGGCGCAGACCCAAAGCTCATAAGCACATACAATGTTCCATTCCACTGTTTGCATTGCAAGGCATCATTCCACCACCATTCCATCCACCATACCTAGAAACAAGTTCACGGGGCTGGGTAATATGGGGCCAACAACATACTCAAAGCTGCACAGCAACAACCATGGTCCTTAGAATGTGCTCTTTTATGCGTTGTCATTTCCTTCAACCTTACCACAACGGCCTTAGCCCCTGCCTTGGCTTGGGCCGTGGGCTCCACTGGCACAGCTTTGGGATGTGGCAGGGAGTCATCAAAGACACCATAGTGTCTACAAGGCTGATTCACGTGACTCATGTGGAGCACTCCTCTTCTTCCCCTCTCCCTTTGCCGGATGAGATGTGTTTGTTACATTGCGCCCTCATTACCACAACTACTTGGCCTGCATTCGACACATCCTCGGATGGCACAAACTCCAAGGCACTACGTGCGCTACTATCGCTTGAAGTGTTTGCATGCCATGGTGCAAGGAGTTGGCAACACAAATGTATTATCCACTTTGTTTGTTACATACTTGTCATCTTCCAATAACTTTACCAATCTATACCCAATTCAACGAACTAGCTACATGGAACATTGAGGATAAAGAAATAACAGCAAAAATATAGACAGTAGTTGCCTAGACGAAAGACTCGGGAAAACATCCGTGCGTGTGGACTAGAAGGGTTGGCTACATGGAGGGGGGGGGGTTGCACTCGGTTTTGTTCATACAAGCAAATTTTGATGTGAGTTTATTTCGCATACAGTCCCGAATTTGCTGTAGGAAATTTCGCACCCACATGCTGTGACCCTACCTTTGGGAAGGCGAGACTTGCACAACGATAATTCCAATGGGCTTTCCAAGAGGTTGCAGGATTGCATTGCTCTTCATTTCTAGGAGGTTCTAGGACCGCGGTGTTCATTTCCGGGAGGTTCCAAGGTTGCACTACTAATTTCCAGAAGGTGAGAGGATTGCACTGCTCATTATCTAGAGGTTCCGGGTTTGCACTATCGAGTTCTATGAGGTTCCAATACTAGCCGAGACGCCGAACCATTGCAGAAATCTTCTCCCAACGGTCATCAATTGTGGGGTTGGGTGCCAAAAAAAAAAGCATGGGGAGGTAAAAAATAGCACAATGTATGTAGAAAAGTGGAGAACTATGCAACAAAGGGATGGTCAATAGTTAGAGGCTTCACACCCACAGAATTCGACTGCACTCCATCCACAAATGCTGAGCTATGCTTGGCAACAATCAGTTTTGCTCAATCTCAACATGTGTCTAATTCACACAACGGCCTGAACATTGTGTGGCCTTGAGACAGCAGGGGTTATGCAGCCTTTTTGATTCTTCCCCGGCTTTTTGATTCTTCCCCGCTCTGCGGACCCCGAGATGGTAGGGGTTATGCAGCTCATTTGATTCCTCCCCGGTGAGCAAGGCCGAGACAGCAAGGGTTATGTAGCCCATTTCATTCCTCCTCCCCGTGGGACCTTGGGACGGCAAGGGTTAAGTAGCCTTTTTGATTCCCCCCCCCCACTTCGCGTCCCCAAGAGCGTAGGAATTTTATAGCTCATTTGATTCCTCCCCATTTGGGGACCCCGAGATGGCATGGGTTATGTAGCCTTTTGGATTCCACACTTAGGAACCCTGAGACGGTAGGGGTTATGTAGCCCATTTGATTCCTCCCCACTTTGGGACCCCAAGACAACAGGCGTTATGTTGCCATTCTTCCCCGCTCCAAGGCCTTGAGACAGCATGGGTTATGAAGCCCATTTGACACCTGCCCACCCAAGGACCCCGAGAGGGCAAGGGTTATGCTACCTGTTTTGGTTCCTCCCCGCTATGGGGACCCCATGAGGTTACAAGGGGGGCGGCTTTGCGAAGGGAAGTTTTCGGTGTGGGAAATTTCACAGTGGGGAGGAATCAAAAAAGGCAACATAACCCTTGCCGTTTAGAGTCTCCAAGATTGGGAGGCTGGGACTCCACATTAGTAGGGGTCTCAAAGCATTTCCTCTTGACCTTCACGTGATGACACTAGGCCAAGAGATGCGAAAAAAATGCGAAGAATTATATTGCCTTCGGCAGTGCACCTCGAAGAGAGGTTGACAGTCAGCCAGTCAGTCCCTTAGCCAGGCCAGCAGTCAGTCAGACAGAAACACACAGTTTGGGTTTTTTGTCAGTGGCAGACGCGGCCCCAAGCAGTGCGGAGACCTTTTGCCTCAGACCAAGCAGTGGCCAAATGGTAATGCAGCTGACCGGAGTCTTTTTGGTCGGCGGTTCGAACCCCGGTCGGGGAAATACGGCGCCGCCGCCGCCGCCACCAACAGTCGGCTGACCAGGATTTGAACCCCCGACCGAAAACTTTGCGTCGGCTGCGTTACCATTCGACCGGCGGTTGTGTGATAGCACTAAGCTTCCCCACTGCTTGGAGCCTTCTGAGCGAAAACTTTTGACCCCCCCCCAACCCCCACACCCCCCTCAAAAAAGTGATATCCAGTTTTAGGGGATAGAGGCCTCAGAATCAAAAAATCCATTGGGGGATGGTCTTATTGGGCAAAATAATGATTTTACAAGGGGTTGGACATCCAATATCATGCCTTGGGGTATGCTACGCGAATGACCCCAAAAGGGGGGGGTATACGACGCCCGCGCCTGCGCTTGATCTAACAACCTCTCTTCGAGGTGATTTTGGAAAACGCAAAGGAGGGTTTGGCAACCATTTTCAATTGGTGCTGATGACAGGCAGGCAACAAGGACCACATCTTGAACCCCCCATTCCCACCCCCATGTGAATCAGGCCATCAAGGAAAGTAATGGAATAGATGGAGAACTAGGCCCTCTGAAAGTGGACAAATTCTTGGTTCTTACAACTAGTTTTGAAAACCCCCACTTTGGACAAATGAAGATTTTCCAACCATGCTGTTCTTAGGCTAAAGACCAAAAAGAATGCACTCCTGGTCCCTCAGTCCAATTTGACACGTGAACAAAGCACAACAAAATGAAAAAGCCTCTCACCTCACTCCCCTTGCCCACTTGAGTAACCCACCACCCCGGAGTGTATCCCTTGGTGGCTCTCCCTGCAGACTCCCCCTGCTCACTAGCACAATTGGGTTATTCTAAGGTTGTCATGAGATATTTCAAAATTTGCAGAGTCCATTTGGTAAACCATGCAGGACCCCCCCCATCACCACCACCATGATGCCTCTGCCTCATAGCCTTGTACCTTCTCAGGTCCAATTTTTTCCACCACTGTACTAAAAATGACCATTCCGATTCTGGGGACTGAATTTATTAAATATCACAACTTGAGTAATTTTTTTCAGGTTTAGTGCACTGTAAAAAAATGTTACCCATTTTTGTGCTTCCAGGCCCACACGTATTTCCTTCTAGGACAGTTGAAAAAAACCAAACCCAAAACATTCTTACCATTTTTGCAAACAGCACCCGGCATTTACAGCTCTGACCCTGCGCCCAAGAAGCAATCTGGCGTTAGACATTGAGACTGGCCTCAACCAGTCACCACATAAACCGATGCTTGCAAAAAGACAGAGGTTATGTCACCATTTGTCTTCTCTTCTCTTTGGGGCCCCAATATGGTAGCAGTTATGGAGCCACTTGCCTTAATATGGTTGGGCTGAATTGGGGACTCTAATACGGCAGGTGAAGGGGTCTGAGGGGCGATTCCCTGTGATGAAAAAAATTCACTGACACAGCCCAAACCAGTGTGTGCCCAAACCAAAACCATGAATGAGAGATGCACCTGCTGCACAGACACTGGGGGAAGCATCGGCAGAGCAATTGGAGTGAGTACTATGCACCGTGCAATAGTTTAAATGGTGCAAGCGATTAATTCATTACACTATCTTGCGACATGGGTTCTTGCGGTGCATCCTGCTCTGCCTTTCTCTGCCCTTTCTTGCAAAACACGGGTGAAAAGAAAGAGGAAAGGATTCCACATACAAAAAGCATGTTATGAACCCCAAAGGATCACACTAGATCACACAATCTCACATGAGATGTGTCCCACATGATCCATGTCCCAGTGCTCCTGTTCTTGTTAATTTGGAGGGTACAAGCCCCCCCCCGAAGGAACTCTGGGCTATGTCACGTGTGCACTGGCGGCAACAGCACAAAGCGCAGAAAGAAAATGGGCTCGTCAGTGGCCTATAAGACCATAGGTACCTTTCTGTCGCAAGACAAGAGACACGAAGATGCCTGTGGGTGGGCCACAGAGATGCGAAACAGTGGGTGTGCAGCGGTACGCCATCGGCCGACGCTATGCTTTACCCACCGGACCTGTAAATTCGACCTATTTCTGAGTTCATAAGACAGGGAAAGGTGATGGGCCCTCCCCCCGGGGGCATAGCCCCAACGGGATGCGTTTCGAGGGATTCAATAGTGGCGTTAGCGCAGATAAAATAGGAAAATCGTGGCACCAGTCGGCGCAGTGCGCGTGGCAGAGCCCTGCATGTGGCATGTGCCATGAGGCATACGCCTGTGTTGACCAAATAGCATGGCTGTTTAGCCAGCGATGGAGGTGGAAAAAGACTGTCTCCCTGGTGGAAGGCAGTTTATAGGTAATGTGTTCGCACCATATAAGTGTCTGATCTACGTCCCATGTCGTTCGGGCGATGATGCGAGGCACTGCCCCCCCCCCCCCCCGCGTGCCTCAAAATGAACCGCTGCCTGAAACTCATAATGGTAGGTGCTTTCTTAAGGAAAGTCAGTGTTCCCGAGCTTCTTCCCCAGCTGTTTGTCTGCCCACCCAACATGTCTACCCTGACTTGAAAATGCTGCTTGTAGTTGTACTGCTTTCCCGAGTGCCCTTGTGGTTGAATCCCTCGACACGGCAGGGGTGGATATAGTGGGGGGGGGGGGTCCCCCCCCAGCCCCCCCCCCCTCCCCCCCCGATGACGATTACGATTATGATTTACCCGTTTGACTGAACTCGCAGTTTTCCCAGCAGGTTTACAAGAGGACTGATGGCCCAAAAAAGCGCCAGAGCAGGTGCTGCCATGGATTTGAACCCAGGCCAATCATTCTATAACCCTGTGCATATACCACTGAACTACTGAGCCAATCCACCAACACTGAACACAAGACAATACATTGCACAGGGGTTGGTGTATCCCATGAAGACAGTCCACACAGTGCAATCATTTCTTGACACATTTTGCCAAAATGGCTTCCAATTACGAATCATCTGCGCCTGAACTGGCAGAGCTAATTGTAATCGTAATCGTCATTCCGTCATCACTGCCTCCTGGCTCAACAGCCCCCCCCCCCCCCCACCTTGGTAATGTCGTCACTATTATATCCACCCCTGCGACACGGGATCAGAGAGAGTCCAAAAAGCAGCCTCTTCCTTGTTTGTTGGCCATGCTCAGTGCCACATAATCCTGCAGCATTGTGCCTGCAAACAGCTGCATCGTCTCGAATGTACTGCAGCATTCCGACCAATTCCAGTGGGGTAGAGTCTGGGCTAGTCTGGACGGAGCCAGTCAAACCAGCCTGCAACAGCACATCGCAGCAGGACATTACCACAGCTGCAGTGGTACTGCTATTACCTCAGCATTGGAAGGTTTGTAGGTGGCAGCAGCGTTGCAATGGTGCTCCACATCATCTCTGCTGCCGCTGACCCGCCACCAACATCACCACCACGAACACAGCCACCAGCAACCAATTCCATTGCGCTCGACCGTCCGCCCAACAACTCGCAGAAAATTAGGGCCTCATGATACATACCTGAGCCGAACTTGCCAAGGGGTGTTGCTGCTGTGCACCGGTGTGATTTTTGATTCTGTGCCACCATGCACTGCTGCTGCTACCATGCAGCGCTCCAAGTCAGGACATCCCAGCCCTCACAAGCTCCCGCAAACCGCCCCCTAACACCCCGGCCACTGCTGATAAGCAACAACCGCTAAACCCCTGTAGTGCTGAGGTGTGGGGCAGGCTCAGCATTCAGCCAGCTAGGTTGAGCCTACCCCATTGTTCCTCCCCTACGACCGTTGAGAGCCGCTGCTGGGCCGCCTTCAGGGGAGGCTCGAGCAGCGCCGGCCGCCGCTGCAGGAGCCTACAGAACGCCTCAAAGGTAAACCCGGCAGCGGAATCCTGCAGCAGCCGCAGGTCCTGCTCCAAACCGTCTGGCAGCTCTCCAATCCGCTCGTGCATTGCGATGATGTTCGCTGACATCACATGCCCACAGCCTTGCGAGTCGTAGATGCGGAAAGCCAGCGCCACACGGTCCCCACGGTCACAGGGGGCCTCAGGGGACAGCAGAGCAAGCCCACTGACCACCTCCAAAAAGTCCATGCAGCCCGACTCGTTGTAGTCCAGGAACGTAAACAACTGCCGGGCCTTAGAAATGCAATATTTGGGATTATGGAGGGCACTGCTGCACATCTGCTATCGGCTGTACATCAGAAGAAACACAACATTGGCAGCACTCAAGGACTGCTGCATATCCCCCCGAAGTCAGGGAAAACAACGGACAGTCAGGGGCAGGCCACGGCTTGGCGGCGACTGTGACCTACACCGGGGGGTTGGGTTGGGTTGGGGGGGGGGGGGGTCAGAGGCAAAAAAAAAGTTTGTGCACCTAAAATCGACCTCCAATTTCGGGCCCTTTTGATAAATTTCATTCCTTTTCCTGAGGAACAATTTTCTGATGTGGGTGGGTGGAGGGCTCAGGGGTGGGGGGGAGCCCAGGCTGCCATTCCGCCACCCCACCCGGGTAATGCTAAGCTGTGGCCTGGTCGGGGATCCCGTGCTTCCACAAGACTGTGCTGACGTGCGACCCACAGGCAACCGGCACTTGGGAAGTTTTGGGCGCATTACAACAACGGTCCCCGAAAACCAGCAAAAACATGTCAGCGGGCGGCAGTCTCAAGCAGAATGTTGTTATGAGCAGAAACAACTCCTCCACGGCATGGCCCAGCCCCTCATTCCCAGTGCAACCCGCTTGCAATCATTTCACTTTGAATGGTTGACCACAACACCGGTCGGACAGAGTTGCCATGCCATGACAAGATCGTACCAAAACACTACGAAGACACGCGGGAACGAGCCGAACTGGTACGCCCTGTATCACTGTCTGTGTTCAACCCAGTGGGGGTGGCCTCATCGGTTTATGACGTTAACCCCCAGCCCCCGAACTGAAACTGGACTGCAGGCGTGTCAAAGGGCATGAAAAAGCACCATTTTTCACATCCTGGGTGGCCTTGGATCACTTTTGAAACAATTCTTTTGACTTTTTTTGAACCTACAGGGGGGGGGAAAATTCTGTACGGGGATTTTTCCGCAGGGGAAAATTCCGCATGGGGAAAATTCCGCACCTGTCCAAAAAATCAAGGGGAAAATTCCGCACCTCCCAAATCTTCAGTGCATTGGAAGCAAAAGGGATCCTGGGATTGCGATCCCCAAAAGATCCTGGGAGAAGGCAATCACCATTGTGCCTGAGATCACCTCTGTAGATGGCGTGGCCCGCCATTCACAAATTATTCGACTTCCTGCCCCCCCTTCCCTGTTGGTTGACAACAACTGCAGAAGAGCGGGAACAAAACAAATGGGAGCGCGCGGCGAAGCACAAGGCATACGGTGGTACAATGGCTTACATGGACAAAATTCCGCACGGGGAAAATTCCGCACCTCCCCTCGAAAAATGAGGGGAAAATTCCGCACCAAGTTGAAATACGGAATTTTCCCCGCGGAAAAATCCCCCCGCGGAATTTTCCCCCCCCCTGTAGGTGACCCATGAAACCCTACTACCCAGTTGACTACACCATCATGCAAACAATCGTCCACTTTTGAGTGCCAGAGGTGTGTTGAAACGTGCATGTGTTGTGGTTTTAGTGTTTGTCATCCACATGGGTTGAACTGAATTCAGCCCCCACCACACGCCTTTTCCACACCTGAAATAGGAAAGAAAAAAGATTTTACTATTTTGGTATTTGACACCCAGGAACAGGCAGTCTTCTGCTTGAGACAAATACCCACGACATTCAACTGGTCGTCGGTTGACCATAAACCGTCGACAACTGGGGTTACTTGCCAGCGGTTGGCAATTCGCCGCCGGTGGCGGTCCCGGACTTTCCTGAGGCCCTGCGTTGACAATGCCACCCACCATCAAACGAAACAGGCTTGCACAGCCAAACAGGATGCAGAGATGCACCTTGTGACGGTCCTCCTCCGTGTACGCCAAGGCACGGCAGAAGTCATCGAACTCGAGCACTGGGGATCCGTGTGGCCCCTCTTTGTGGGTCGCATGCATCCGGAACTGCTTCATCAACGCCTGCAACTCCTTCAATCCGAAGCCTGTCAGCCTCTCGACCACCTCCACTTCAAACGTCTGCTGAATGCCACTCTTCTCCGCCAGCGCCGCCAAAAACACGTCATCGTAGGAGTGCCGCGTGACTGGGACAGCCATGGCGGCCCGGAGCACGTCCCGCACCCCTTGGGCGTACCGCATTGGCTGCGTCCGCTCCTCTCGCGACGGGGTGTACACGTCCAGCAGCGTGACCTCCATTCGGTTCGCGAACTGCAGCATCAGCAAGAGGGGGTTCTTACCGGGTTTGCCCCGTGCGGAAGGGTTGAAGTGGCGGTGCGGGTACTGCACGACGACGGGCTGGACTGGGACGCCGGGGCGGAAGGCTCCGGGCTTGAAGCTGATGAGGCACGTCCCGTTGGTTGTGGCCCCCTCCGGGAAAATTAGGAGCGGCCGCAGGCCAGGGGCGTTGGCGCAATGCATGATGGCATCGGCGGTTTTGTGTCGGGAGTCGGGGTCCTCACGGTGCACGAAGATCACCTGCATGAGGGATGCGAACAAGGCAGGTGGGGTCCATACGCATAAGCCAGTTGGTTGCTGTGCAGTACAGCCAATGCCGTTGTCTTGTATTGACCTGCTTTTTCGCTTGAGGTCATTTGTGCCTCTTGAGAGTGGGGCAGGGTTCTGGGTCAGGGTAGAATCTCAGTCCCGGGGCTGACCAATGGCAGCACTACTTGTACTTACTACTTAAACTTTCCCCGTGGCGTCCAATCACCTGCCGGCACTGGCAGGCCTCACATGCAATCATCCCTAGGACCATGAAGTTCAGATGGTGCTCTCCACCACTTCTGGTGTCGGAAGTGTCACACAGGGCCAGGGCAAGTGTTATCCATGAATAACAGGAGGAGGCCAATTGCTTGTTGCGACCTGCTTGTTGGTCGAGGTCAGTTCTGGAGGGCGGGGGGCTGAAAGTAGAATGCACACACCCATCCTCACGATTGCAGCATACCGTCCGCATGGTGTCCACCGCTCTGCCAGCACTGGCAAGCTTCACACTCAGTCATCCCCGTCCTTAAAATTTGGAGGATTCTCTCCACCACTCGACCACTCCACCACTCTCCACTCATACCAGGGCTGTCGTTAAGAAGGGGGGGGGGAAGCCTTTGTAAGACCAACAGAAACGAACGTTCACGGGGACATGGGCAAGCCACAAGACCACAGAAACAGTATTTGGCGGTCACTGGGGGCTGTCCTTAAGGGCTGTCCTCATCACAAAAAAAAATGGCTTCTAAGGACACCCCTGACTCAGACTAAGCATATGGCTCAACACAGAACAGCACACTATGACACACTGCAACACTCTGCAGCACGTTGCACCACACTACAGCACACTGCAACACACTGCAACACGCTACAACGCATTGCAGCACACTGCAGCACACAGCCACTACTACTGTCTTGGTCATTATCATGGCCACAAAGACCATCATGATCACTGACATGGGCACTCAAGTCTCTGGGCAGCCATGCAAATGGGAGAAGATGCGGGGCAATAGGGAAAATGGAGGAAGAATGGGGGTAAATGGGGGGAAATGGGGGAAAACGAGAAAATGGGGGGGGATGGGTGAAAATGGCGGGTCCAGACAGGCAATAGAAAGTTTCCGGTTTGACACATTGCCCAGCATAAGCCCCTTCCTACCCACAATAACAATCACTGACCTGCAGGAGCTGACAGAAGGGGCCGATAATGGGGAGTTTGCCCACCTCTGCCTTAGCAACAGGGCAGGGCAGGAAATAGTATCCCATGAAGAGCGCATCCATATACGATGTGTGATTCGCCACGATGACCCGGGGTCGCGTGCTCTTGTTCTTGCGGGCATCGATTACTGTGATCCACCAGAACCCAAAACTCCAGAGCACAAGCCGCAGTGCCAACCGCACGGGCACAAAAAGCACAAGTGCGGCTTGGGACAGCGGCTTCCCCTTGCACGCAGGTGGGCCTGCAGGGGCCAGGGCATTGGCCACGGGTGACAGCACCACGAGCACAAGAATCGCCAAAAGAAGCACCACAAGCCGAAAGGGGACGAGGAAGACGAGGCACAGAAGGGCTTTGAGAAGAGCGTACGTCGTCCAGACATACTCATTGACAAAGGGATTGGGCACTTCAGTGTTCAGCAGCGCTCCAAATGCGGGGTGCACCGGATTTGTAGTCTCTGCAGTTTCAGGAGGTGCCGGGTCCTGAACGGTCATCGTCCAGATGCCACCGCTGCCTATGGCAACGACAGCGCTGAGAACAGAAGGTTGAGAGGTTGAGACTGAAACATTGATCGAGCGAAAATGGAGACGGAATGCAGAGAACCCCCCCCCCTGTACAACATTTGCAGGGCTCTTCAGCATTTACCACAAGCAGCAGACTACCAGTAGTTTTCATTGAGCTGCAGCTCAAAGCTCATATCCAATGTAGGGTTTTCAAGCCACAGGATCTGATGTGTCTGCATTATGCGTCTGTCTTTCATCTGTTGGCTGGAGCCCATAATGTCAGGTGTGCCACTCTTGCTTTTCTTGTATTTCATTCTTTCTTCAGCAGCGCACAGTATTTTTCCTGTGGGCTGTCTGCACCCCAGACTCTCAGCCGCTGCAGCGCTTTGGTTTCGGATGCACATTCAGGATTTTCTATTCAGTGGCCTGAACATCTGAATCCCCCAGACCTACTAAAGCCACTTGGTCCACCCAAGTGTCCGTGTTCCCAGGTAGCAGTCCCTGTGGGGTCTTCCCTCTGCAGGCACTGGTACTAACAACTTCCGTTGGCTCCTTCTTTGCTGGTGTGTGCCTTCTCATACTCATGGCCAGCCCCCCTCTCCCTTTGCATGATAAAATCCGTTGAACATATGCCTCCTACCTCCAAATGCAAAACTGTGTTAAGTGCAACAAACTGCCCACTGATTGGTGCAACTCATTGGGACTACTGTGCAAAATTGTTCCTCACCAAACCCAAATGCCACAAAATGAGCAAAAAAAATGCTCAACCCCTGCCACCCATGCACATCACTATACTACTGCCATTGCGAGGTCCCAGTACCTTCTCCCCCCCAATAAATGGCACAATAACATCCACCTGGCCCTTTTGTGCGCCGTCATAACTGCCAGCCACAAAATCAAAGAAATCACCTCGTGAGCGATGCTCCATATCCATCACATATGATGGCTGTGGAGGACAGAAAGGGTTATATAAACCCTGCCATGTTGGGGTCACTAAGGCAGGGAAGGCTTAGATAGTGCTTGGGCTGGTGCCAGTAGGGGAACTATAGGCCGAAAAGCGGGAATGTTTCCCCCACATGCGCCCTGTGCACTGGGCAATTATTCCCAGAACCAGCCCCTATGGAATACACCCTCACCTGAAATGAAATGGCCCACAAGGGACACCTTTCCCCAAAGCATGCACCTTGCAAGACACAGTCATAAGCCTCCAGCCTTGTCATGCTTCATAGCAACGGCACCTCGCATGTGGTTGATGTGCAAGAACTGATTACCATGTGGTGAAGGCCCAACAATGCATGCTATAACAATCACCAGTGAAGCACAGGTACTTCATAAGTGTGTTCGGAGAAACCATGAGCGCGCTCTAGAAGCCGGATTGCGATTCCCTGTTGTCCCTCTTTGCAACGCAGCAACATGCGCTGTGTGCCAAAAAGTGCCCAAAATATGCACCTTGCACCCTATTGCAAATTACCCTGAAATTCCCCAATTTTGCCCTGCAAACTGCATGTTGTGTGCCCGCTGTGCACAGCAGGGCGGTCCTTAACGGGGGAAAAAAAAAGGGAAAAAAAGTGTTCCGGAACCAGTTTTCCCAAAAAAGCCCGCGGGCACTCCATGTGCTCAACCATGGTTGGTGGCGGTTGGTGGTGGTTGGCGGCGGTTGGTGGTTGGTGATTGGTGGTTGATGATTGGTGGTTGGTGGTTGGTGGCGGTTGGCAGTGGTTGGCAGTTGGTGGTTGGTCGCCGCTGGCGGTTGGCGGCGGTTGGTGCTTGGCGGTTGGTGGCGTTTGGTGGTGGGCGGTTGGTGGTCCCTTGGGGCGGTCCTTAAGGGCGGTCCTTAGCAAAAAAAAAAAATCTCGTCCCTTAAGGACCGCCCTGGTGCACAAACATCCCCTAAGGCTGGTTATTTTACACTATATCAAGGATTGTAGCGTTAGGGTTAGGGATAGGGGATGCTATTGCACTGTGTGGGCACTGTGTGGACACTGCGTGCAGTGCCCATGCTATGAAACCTAGCCGGGGAGGAAGAGAGGAAGCCACCCTGCATTTATGCAGGCGTCACAAGGGTCTTCATATCCTTGGTGGTTGGTGGCTGTGGCCAAGCACAGTCTGTTGTGGCGTGAGTGTGTTGGAAGATGGTGGCAGCCTTCTGGGGACATAGGCATTCTGCCTTGACCCGATTGGGGCTGTAGCAATGTGCAGCACTGTGTGGGCCGTTACCGATAAGCCATGCTACTGACTCGCGATCATCCGAGATTGCGGATGGAGGGTTCAAGTGCTGGCTTGTACAGAGAATCCACAAAGGACATTGTTTCCTAGAGATAGTAAGGCAATGGCCATGAAGGTTGGAATCCGCTTAGGAGCGTGTAACAACCCAACTGCCGATATGTTGCATTGTGAAGGTACAGGACTTCCAGTGATGCCCCGTCATCATAATCCAACATCCACCTAAAACAAAGAACATGCCGCAAAACCGAGTGAAAATGGGCTAAAATGGCTGAAAATGGGTGAAAATGGGTGGCAACTCAAATGTGCCACATCCTCAATGCACAAGAAGCGTAAAAACCTTGTTATGGAACAACAAACTTGTGAAAAGGGGCCAAAACTAGGGTTCAAGGAGTTGCCGACATAAAAAACTTTGCACTGCGTGCATGGCATTCCCTAGAGGGCAGATGATGGTGTGAAGTGCACGGTATTCTTGCCTATCTAGCCAATACTACAACCCCAAAGATGAGGTCCTATTCACTCATACCTTGTTTCTTTTGTGTCCCAACGATGATGTCATCAATGTATGGATCACACACATCTCACACGTCAGCAAGAACCCATTCGATAACACGCTGCCATGCAACAATTTTTCAGGCCTTGCAACATACATTGTGGACAAAAGAGCCCTGGTCAATGTGGCTGTGTGCCGTGGCTCTTGGCCGAAGCAATCTGACTGAGCGATTCCTTCACATCCAAAACAGACCATAACTAGACCATAACTGGTTCTTGCCTGGTTCTTGCCTACAATAGGGAGAGCCTATAAGCCCCTTCTTGCCTGGTCTGTGCTTTCTTGACTTATGGCCTATCCACTTCCCTGTTGCATGACATTCTGTCTCACTGCATCGGTGTGGCGTTGCTCAAAAACTTCCGTTGCACTACTCAGGGCGAGCACAATGGTGCCCCACAATTGTACTTGATTTCAACGGGGAATTGACCCACAAACAGATGCCCCCCTGCACGGTCCACATACACTATCTGCCGTGCCTTGTTGCTCCTGCTTGGCTGCTGCTTCCCATGACACCCATGAAAATACACAGGACATGGCCACCGTGATATCACTTGCTCCAACACAACCAGGTCAGGGAGACCACAAGGAGGCAGAATTCAATCCTCGGCCCTTGGGTGCTACCATTGGAAGGTATGACTAGGAACACATCATCACAGTAGCAGTAGCAGCAACAGCAGGGCACAGAAACTAGGGTGGTGGGGGGGTTTGGCTGGTTGCCCAAGTCCCGTTGCCCTCCTGACAAGGCACAGCAAAATTGAATATCCATCTGACGGGCGGGAGCGCGCGGCCCTGGTGTGCAACTGCACTGTAAGTAGATCATCATGAGTGCGAGCGGCTCGGGGATGGGTGGGTGGGAAGAAAATTAAACTGCAACTGTGAACATGAGGGGCAGTGGGGCCAAACTGGGAGCAGATCGGTGACAGGCAAACAAGGGCTCATTGTGCAGTGCGTGAGGGGAGGAAACAGAACGGGTCATAAAATTGGCAAAGGCAGAGAAGGCTGCAGAGTCCAAAGGAGCGACGTGGCAGTAGGGTGTAACCCCCACCGAAAAGCATGGCCGCCGTAGCCGTGCCGCAAGGGACCGTCCTCCATTCAAGCTAAATCACCAGCCTGCCTGCGCACCAAAATTAACCTGCAGGTAGTCGCGACGTCATCTGAAAGTCGGGGCGGCAGTGCGACAGCACACCAACCTCATGCTCAACTACAGAGAAAGTAAGGTAGAGCGCAAGACCGGCCACATGGGTCAACGGGGAGTGTGCGAGGCAGAGGGACGTGCTGCCATTCAAGTCAGGAACTGCTACGCCGCTGAAGCTACCCGGCCGCAGCATAGCGCGAGAATGAGGGCAGTGGGGGGGGGGGGGGGGCAGCCTAGAAACACCATGCAAAGAGATCCAGCGACACCGGAATCAGTAAAATAAAAAAGAAGGCGACAAGAAGAGTTCTATCTCGCGCGCAAAGAGAGGAGACTGAGCCATCCCCCTCCCCAAGGACAATGGACGAGCACTAGCCCCGATGGTGTGCCCACCCCATGTGTTTGGGAGCGTGCAGGGGGTAGTGCTGCAATGCACGGTACGTGGCCTCCGCGTCCGCCGCCATATGCACAAACGAATCATAAGTGGACACCCTTGAAGGATAGTCCGCCGGATTAAATCGCGAAGCAATCCAGCTGATGCGCATCCTGAGGTGGGACCAGCGGAGGGTGTGTGCGATCCGCCTCAGGTGCCGAGCTCGCGCCGGGCTAGTAGTGCTGCTTTTGTTCCTGATGGTGGACCCGATGGCCGACATGTTGTCGGCGACCAGGTGGAGCTGCGTTAGCCCTTCGTAGGCCGCCGTCTTGGTGGCCATTTCAATTGCAGCGAGCTGAGCCCCCTGTTGGGTGGCCACCCATGTCGGTAGTCTCCAGATGCGCATGCCACGGCCCGGGGTCCACAGAGCCGCGGTCCAACGGGAGTCGTCATATGCTGCGTGTACGTACCAAGTCTCCTTCGTCGGGCTTAAATTTGGCGGTGCTTTCCACGGAGTAATACCAAGGGCAAGCGCCTCCATAAGCCCGCGCAGTACTGCCGGCGGGGTGTATTTGGACTGCTTGGGGCCCCTGTTAAGCCACGCAAGTGCCCCACTGAGGAACGGCATAGCCCCACGCCCAGGCCGGGAGGCCCAAATCAGTTTACCGCATAAGCGGCGCATAGTGCGTTGGCCATAGCCTTTAGTGGCCAGCTTCATCCACATGGCCGTGGCCGTGGCCATGTACTCTGCTTCAAGGAGTACTGGCTTCCATCCACGTGTTTACCCATCCATGTGATATGGGCGGTCTCCACTTGGGACTTGGCGCTAATGATCCAACCCGCAGCGCGGAGTTCATCTGTGAGTAGGCTGGTTTCCAGTCGAAGGTGCTCCTGGTCAGCAGAGATCAACAAGACATCGTCCACATACTGGATGAGGATTACTTCCCCAGGAAAGTGGAGGACGAGGTAGGCCACCAGCACTTCTACCGCCATGCTGGGACTGGCCGTCCAGCCAAAAGGTAGGCTGGGGATGGCGTACGTGACCCCACGCACCTGGAAGCGGAAGCTGGTAGAGTGCTCAGGTGGGAGCAATACAGACCAAAAAATGTTAGAGACTTCAAGTTTGGTAAAGAACGCCTTGACGTTGCATGCCTTCAAGAGCTCAAGGAGGGCAGCCAGTTGTGCCATGCTGGGGAGCTCGAATGGTCGTGGTGGTTCCCCCATGAGCGCATTGAGGAGGCGGAGGTGAGCGATCGGCGCCCCTTTTTCCTGCGATTTTGGCTTGGGAAAGGCGCGCATGTTAGCAGCCGTGCCGTGGTGGCAACGGATCAGCAGGCTGTCCCTGTGCATGGCGTGGGTCAATACAGCCAGGGCGTGGTCGTCCGAGTCCCCCAAGTCGGGCGCCACTTGGAGTACCCACTTCATGTCGTACGGGACGTGCTTGTTCCACACCTCGGGGTTGATTGGCATGGAGCCCGCCGCCCCTATTCCCTTGCTGGCCACATGCAAGGGCACGGTCTCGCCGGGTTGCTGCTTGGGGCGGGGGCTAGTGTCGCTGATGGGCAGGATGTCGTCTTCCCGAGGTTCGCGATCAGCAAGTACTGCCATGAGAGCGCACAGGTGGTTAGTAGTCTCCAACCATGTGTTCGTGTCCCACGCCCGATTCATGGTGAGCATGGCCATGTCCTGCAGCAACGGAAGGATGGTGCTCACTCTCGGTCCCTTCATGGACATGCGATGGGCCGCCTGGCCCAGGGCGTCCTGCAGTGCCGCCAAAGCGCCCTGCTGATCTGGTTCGGTCCACCGGTGACGGTGGCATGGGTCCTGGGTGCCATTGGAGGAACCTCATCCCTTTCCGAGGCGCGAGGAGGTCATACCCCCAAAATGGGGCGTGGCCTGGCCGTGCCGGAGTGTTATCGGGCTGTGCATCGGGCCCTGCGGCCTCGGCTGTGTGAGTAAGCCGCGGGCATGCCAGTCGCACTTTTCGGTGTGGCGTTGGGGTCTCCCCCGTGGGCACGTGCGGCCGTTTGTCCCGGCGTTCCGTCGCTGGGTCCTGTGGCTACCCGTTTCTGCTTCGTCGATGGGCATGTCGTCAACGTCCGGAGTCCGCACAGGGCCACGTGCGCCTGGCGTGGCTTGTCTTGGCGATGAACTCGTGCGGTAGGGTCTCGGGGGCGGTGATCCAAGCCACGGGGTGCAGAAAAGGCGGCAGTCGACGTCTGGCTGAGATCCTGGGGGGGGCGCTGCATCGTGCGGTGGTGGCGCCAGGTGCGCATCTGGGCTGCGTGCACTGTGGTCAGGGCCTGTGGCAACGTCGCGGCTGACGACTGCGCTGCCGCTTGCGGTTCTGGGAGTGACACCTGTGATAGCTGGTGCTAGCATCGACCAATGTTGTCTGGGTGACTGCTAGCACCCCGCCCTCGCGTGTGGGACTGTCTATGGCTGATTCAATGTCGTCACTGTCACGCCGTGCGTGTGCAGGTGGCGTGTGATCCGCCATACCACGCGCCTTAGTGTGGCTGTTGTCCGTGTGCGCCATTTCCTGCATTTTCTGGCTGGTCATCTGCTTGGGATTGCGGCGGAGGGCTCGGGTGGCGTTGGGTACCGTGATTGACCGACTCCTCCCCTGAGCTGGACGAGCCGTCGTCTTGGATGTGCGCGTTGCCGACCACGTGTGCTGGCGGGGGCGGCCGTTGTGGTGCTCGAGCTGCGGTAGGCGCCCACGCCTCTCGTGGCCACAGGTCCCGCGTGCTGATATTGCCGTAGTCAAGGTCCCGTGCCGGCGAGCCTGTGAACCGTGCGGGGAGGGGTAAGCACATTGTTTCTGGAAGTGTCCACGTCAGGGGGTGGCGTGCATAGTGGCGGGCCTGCCTGGGGGATCTCCATCGGGCCCATGGCTGGAGGCCGACAGTGTTTCCCCCGAGCCAGATGTACGCCGCGGCAGCAAATCGTTTCCACGGGTGCCAGGTGATGTGGGCGCTGGGTGTGCCCTCGAGAACGTCGTGGAGGCACCGGGATGCGAGTCCCTCTCCAGGGAAGATGGGGGTGGTCGGCAGCTGGTCCGTGCGGCGGAATCAGTAGATGTAGCCCCTCCAGCGGTCCAAGAACGGGCTGAGGGGCACGGTAACCCACTGGGCATTGACCTTTTGATCCCAAAAAATGAGGAACCCCGGGGTGCTGATGCCGTCCCATGTGAAGCTGCCGACGTCGCCAACCCGAAGGGCAAATATACCTGCACAAACCACAGCGAAGAATGTCCTGGCCCAGGCCCAGTGGGCCCAGCCGCTCAAGGTCCTGCCCTGTCGCCCAGGTACGGGGTTTGGCCAGGTGCGCCGTGCCTTTGTCGATTGCTCGCACTTGTAGCCACATTTGCGCGGTAACCACCTCCGGGAGGAGCTGCAGTTTTGCCAGCATATGGAATCTGGAGACATTGTTGCGTGCCACTGATCCGCCGCGCTTGCGGTGCCCAAGGAGCAAGAGGCGGCTGTCGATGGCCAACTACACATCGGTGTCGTCGGCGTTGCCCATGAGGGTATTACGCACAGCGCAGAGGTATGTGTCCCGTGTGCCCTTAGCGAAGGCTCTTGCGGCAAACGCCAGGGTGTATGCGAGGCTATCACGAGTGCTTGCTTTGAGCGCCTCGCGGTAGCGACCCATGTGTCTGCCACGGTGGCCGTTCCTTGGCCAGCCACTGGGGTTTGGTGGTGCGGGGTGGGGGGTTGGGGCGCAATCATCATTCAAACTGCAACAGTTCTTGTTCGAGAGGATATAGGAGGTGGGGGGTTGGGGGGTGGGGGGACGGCGGTTCAAGCTGAGGGTGGCTGCCCCCCGTGCTGCTGCCGGAGGAGCTGCAGCAGGGTCGCACTCCAGTCAGCCCCCTGTGCACTTGCGGTGCTGGGCTGGTGTGCGGTGGGGTTGGTGATCGTCCCCGACTGAGGTTGGGGGCACGGGAACTGTGCCCAATGCATCTGCCCGCATCGGTTGCATGGGGCTGGCGGTGGTGCGTTCATATCGTAGGCCCGGTTGTGATTCACCCACAGGGTGTGGGGGCCCATTTGCTGAACTTGGCCCCCAGGAGCCTTCCACGGGCACAAGCGCGCGATGTGCCCTCGACCGCCGCAGTTGAAGCACACGGTGCACGAGCCAGTCGCCATCACCTGGTGCTGCAATGGCGCCATCTGTCGTGGCGCGCCGGGTTGGTTTGCGGGCGCTAGGGCCGACGGCCGGCCCTGCCTTTTGGCGCGGACTTCCTCATTGAGGACGCGCCACACAGTGGACAGAAGCGGCTGGTTGGCCCAAGCACCAGTGGGGTCCTCGAGGGAAAGCTCTTTCAGGCAGGCCGCCAGGGAGGTCATCCAAGCATATGGCAGGGCCTCCGTGAGGAAGCGGTCTACCGCTACCTGGGTGAGTGGTGGGATGAGAGACTGGCGCATCTGCTCTACCTCCGGCTTTTGGGCCGGGAGTAGTGCCACAATTTCACGCATCCGGCCTTGGTCCGTGGCGTTGTCACCCGTCGCGGGGCCCGCCCCGTCTAGAGCCGGGACGCTTGTGAAGCGGAGCTCATGGAGGTCTGGTCGGAGGCATTTGCGGGCAGCGTAAGCGCCCAAGGCCCGTACTGCCGCTGTCCTATTGAGGTCCAGGCCCGCCACCGCCACCAGCGCGCCCAGCTGCTCTGTGGTGGCCTCGACCTCCATCAGGCTCTCCTCGAAGTCGACCTCCCACCTGTCCAAGTCCTGCGCATACGTGCTGCGACCCGCAAAAGCAGCACACGGGCTTGCGACCCGGCGCGCCCATTCCAGTACCATCAGGTGCGGCTGTGTGGGCGCTGCCCCCTGGTCCTGGGCTGTTGTGGTCTCATCAGTGGCGCTGCTGGGCACGCGGCGGAAGACTCCGGCAATGAAGTCGGGCTGTAGGTGGCGTCGTCCCTTGTACGCCGCCATGGCACGCGTGGCCTGCCCATGTCGTCATGGCTGCCACCGCCCCCTCTGCCACCTCTTGCTCTGTGAGGGCTTCGAGGAAGGCTAGCTCCCACTCGTCGAGTTGCTGCTCAAAATGGGCACTCTTGAGCAGGGCCTGGTATGGGCCGCGCACCCATTTTGCCCATGCGAGAAGGGAGGAGTTGGATAGTGCGGCAACGCTGGGGGCACTCTCCGCAGACGTCATGGCGGCGTCCCCGTTCGTTGCGTCGCCTTTTGCCCGCATTCCGCCACAAAGGCGGCCAAGGAGGTCTAGGGTTGACCCCTCCCCAATGCCATATTCAGCCAGGGTGCATTCACCGCGGGTCAGCTGTTTGCCCGCAAACACCAGCCTGTGCCGCTGGGCCGGGGCACGCAGTTTGTCGTGGACGTGCACCCGAATGTCGCATACAAGGGCGTCCCAGGACTGGACACATATGGTGATGATACGCCCCGTGTCCGCTCGCACGAAGAAGTGGTGCACATGTGTGCGGTCTGCACCATGGGTTGCCGTGCCGTTTGCCCCTAGCCCTATCGCTGCGCACCCTCTCGCTCGACCTCGGCGGGCACGACTTCGGCAACCACGGCGTCCGCGCGCTCGCGGATCTGAAGGCAGCGGCAGGGTTGTACATGTTGTTCATCAACCTGGTGGAGAGCAAGCTGACCGGCATCGTCGTGCAAACCATCGCAGCGCTGTAAGAGACGCCCGCGCTGCGGAACATGGCCATCTACATCTGGAGCAACAATGTCAACGAGGCTGTGTGGCACACCCTGGCGGCCCTGACAGAGCCCCCCTCGCTGCAGACCCTGATCTGCGATATCGAGTCCCCAGGCCTCGGCGACCAGGGCCTATGCGCGCTGCTATGGGAGGCAATGTTGTGCCGCGTCGGCGCCTACGGTTGTACGACCGAGCAGGTGCTGTTGGGAACGGAGCGACGCCCTGATGGAGGATTAGGCTCGGATGGTGCCGCAAACGCACCAGCCAGGGGTCCGATGCAGAAGCCTTCGCCCCGGCCACTCCCGAAAACCCGGCTCCGTGGGCGTGTTAGCGCCGCCCACTTACCCCCCGGCACACGAAGCTTCGCCGCCTCCGCACCCTTCGCAAGCGCCCCCAATTCGGCCACCCTTGCCAGCACCACTACTGCCAGTCCTGTCGCCCACACCGGTGCCGCCCCCGCTGCCCTAGCCTCCCCCAACTCCGACCGCGTACAAGGCACTTTCCAGTGTACGTGCTGCACCTGCTCCCCCATGAACGCATCCGACGCAAGTGGAAGGAACGTTGAGCTCAGGCAGCCCAGCCCAGACCCCGACCCAGCCTGCACCCACCAAACCCCTCACGCAACTCACCCACAAAGCTGGCTCGACCCGACGGCCGGAGCCCACGCTAAAGACGATGAACCCGCCGGCCCCACCGCCACAACCCTCGCGCCCCAGAATGTGAAGTACATGCTTCAGCGCAAACTCAAAGTGCCCTGGAGGCACCAGAGCCTGCTGCACGGCAACACGCCGACGGCCACACCGTCGCCGCTTACGACTTGCAGCGGAACAGCACAATTACCATCGCGCTCTATCTGCGGGGTGGGGGCCCCGGCGACGGCATGACAGGGGTCCGTACCAGCCGCTGCCGGGCACTGGACCTGGAGGCCGGGGCGCACTGCCCAGCAGTGCTGAATCCCCGCGCACAAACCTTGGCGCTGGCAGCGTGTTGGACAGCCCGCTGCAACGCCGGCACCCACTGCAACCTCTGCGATATCAACGAGCTGCAGACAGCGCTACCGCAGCCCAGCAAGTGCACCCAGACTACGGAGTCCCTGCAGGGCACGATGGGGGCCCAGATCCTCCAATTGAAGGCCGACGTACGGGCCTAACACCTGGGACAACCCCCAACACCGGGAGCGGCCCAAGCAGCGCCGCCGGTGGAGCTGGAGACCGCGCACGCGCCGGCAGCAAATGCCGTGATGCGCACGGTGCTGCAAGATCTGGCACTGGGGGCCCCACGACTCCTGATGAACGTGGCGCTCATGGGTAGCGCACTGGCCAACATCGGGCACACCCCCGTCCGCCGCAACCACGACGACGGCCATGCTGTGACCACGACGACACACGGCACCGGGACACCCCTCAGGGATCTCGATGTACTGCGCAAAGGCACCGCCGGTGGGCAGTCTCCCTTCATCGTGCTTGTGCTGCCCCAAGTTTACGTCAAAGACCGCGTCGCCAGTCTGGAACGCGCCCGCAGCATCGTCCGCACGGAGGTCGGCGATCACGCCGGAAAAGTCGTAGCCCAAGGAGAACGGGAGCGGCATGGCCCATGCGGCGTCCACCAGTGCACCGGCCATCACTGTGATGTCGATGGGGTTGACAGCAGCGGTCTTGATCCGCACAACGGCCAGGCCCAGCTCCGCAGTGGGTCTGGCAACCTCCACAAGTTTGATGGTGCTGAAGTCGGAGCCGTTCTCTGTGTATTGCGCAGCCAACATTGGTTCAAAAATTAAACTGCAACTGTAAACACAAGGGGCAGTGGGGCCGAACTGGGGTTTCTGGGGAAACACGGGATTGCCCGGTGCACTAATGTTCCCCCTGGGCCCAAGCCTCACCCTTGTTTTCTGACCATATGCCTTTAGTACTTGTATTACCGATGCCTCACGCTACCCTTGTCAGGGTCTGAGAGCATCTCACAAACTACATTTGTCACAACTGCAGGTAACAATTCTGCACTACGTTTCTGGTCATGCATTTGGCATTCTTTGTTACACTTTGTTTGTGAAAAATAAAAAACTATTTCATTTCTGCACTTTTGATTTTATTTGGGACTCAGGTGCTTATATCTCCGGCTCCTCCAACCACAATTTGGCATCCAAATCAGCAGTGCACAGAAAGCCCAAAGCGACAACATGGCAACAATACCGATGACAACGACACCACACGGTTCACACAACCCATAGATCTACAGACTGACATCGAACCTGCAGGTGGGAACCTGACAGGGTTGAAGGAGATGCACTTGGCATCAGATTATAATAGGGCTCAGACAAGGGGGTTATAGAACAGCATAAGTTTGATCCAGGAGCAAATGCAGCACTGCTCAGATGCTTTTGACGGGACTAGCAGGTATTAAACATGACGAAACAGAGTAAAATCTTCGTTCTGAATCCGGAGGATCACATGCGTGCGAGGGAGCTACAGAGCCACAGCCACGGCACCCTGACCCCTGAATGCGCCATGCAGCAGGTGGGCTCCGCAGTCTGCCGAAGTCGATTCCCTGGGCATCTTTTTTGTGCACGCAGAAGGGGCTAAGCTGTGCGTGCCTCTGGCCCCCGTGGGCTGCTCAGACGGCGCTTCCCCTGTTCTGGCTGACAGCCACCCATTGCAACATGTCTGTGTCGTAGCTCGTGCTGCTCGTGAGGACAACTTCGGTACGTTTTTGGGTTTTGTTTTGGGTTGTTATCTCTTTCAGGTGTGCGAAGAGTCCTGAGCGCACTCCCGTGTCGTGTGTGGTTGAGGGGGGTCAATAGCATCTCTTGAGCTGCACCACCAGTTGCTGGCCAGCACCATGGTGCGTGGAATGTATACTAGACCGAATGTTGCACTCAGCAATGTGTGTGTGTGTGTGCATGTGTGTGTGTGTGTCTACGTGCGCCCAGAGGCCATCATATTGAGGAGGGCAGCCCTCGTTCTCGCTCAGCGGTGGGACGTGGGTTTGGCGGTGGTTCCTGCAAGCAGCACTGTACACGGATCGGCGGACAGGAACCTCACCACAGCCAACAGCCTCCCAAGCGCCAGCGCCTTGCGAGCACTGTTGTGGGCTGGAGCCTCCGGAGCTTCCTCCGGACAACCTCGTCCACAATATGTCGTGCAGCTCTATTGCGGGAGGGCGAGCACACCGCGGCCCGGAGGCACGCAGGTGCCCCACTCAGCCCGGCACGTCGCCCAACTGCAATCAGTCAGGGATCCTTCGTATCAAGAAGGGAGTTTGCTACAGGGGGCAGACAGGATGGTGCCCCAGAGGGGAAGGGGGGGGCTGGTGTGGAGGCCACCCACAGCTGAGTTTTAGGGCTGGCCCCCCATCCCCTGCCACCCCTCCCATGTCGAGACAGACCCTCCCAGCAAGGCTGAGCTCAATGTCCTTCCCTGCTGCCCGTGATCCCTCTGGACTGTGGCGCTGTGTGTGCAGTTTGTTTTGACATTTTGCACCTGATAAAAGAGATGCGATCAGCGTCGAGGCCATGTGCCTTCCGTGGGGTGGGGAAGACAGCCCCCCAGAGAAGATGCCCAAAGATCAGCAAAAAACCGGCTGGGTCACCCTGCGCCCGGAAGAGAACGAATCTTCGGGCCCGCCCCACGGCGCCTGCGTGCATTTACAGGAATGCCAGAGTGTGCGCACTCGTGTGTGCTGTGTTACTCCCGAGGGCTTGTGGCTGCAACACAACAACAGCCCGAGCCCCAAACCCACTTGCCATCAAAGCCTCATTCGAATTGGGCCTCTGCAACACTAAGGCCGCAGGCAGTCGGAGCAACGGAATCGGGGGAAAGCCTTATGAACACACGCAGAGCGGCTTGCACCAAAACCAAGAGTTTTGCCACGCACTGCGCGCACTGCAAGGCACACGCATCCTCGCTCACAGGTGGCACTGTGACGTAGTGCACGAGACAAGTGGGCACTGAGGCATAGAATGACCCTGTTAGACCAACCCAACCTCATAAACGTACATATTGCCACTGCAGCAACACACGACGAACAGAAGAGTCCACATTGCAGCAGCATCTCTGTGGCGGGTCCTGCACGCGTGCACGGCGATCCGTCATCGCAATGGCAATCGATCAAGCAATCCGCGCAGTTGCTGTTGCAGCAAAGGCGACGGTGGTTGCCAGCAGGCCGCCCATCCCAGCGAGGCTGCAGACAAACGGGTTAAGACACATGCATATAGGGCCCCACTCGAAACTGAGTCGACAGGGCACAAGATAACAGCCTTCAACCATTACCACGGGGGCAACGCATGTAACGGCGTCTTTCCACCGATGCGGATGCCCAGTGTTCCGCCAGTACCCACACGCAGGGCCCATCTTGGGGCTCGCCCACCTGCTGGTGGACACACAACCATTGCTGCCCCCGTTTTTCAGCGGCTGTTGTCGCTCGGAGCCAACAGCCGTAGGATGTGGAAGAACAGCTGGATGATATCGACATACAGGCTGATGCAGGCCGGGATGTAGTCGTCCACCCCGTACCTCAGCATGATCTGCGAAGTGTCAAACAGGATGAACCCGCAGAACAGCAGTGCCCCGAGGGCAGAGTAGATGAAGGACGGCCGGTACCCGAAGATCATGTTGAGCAGGCCCCAGCCAATCATCACCACAAGGCCCATCATCAGAAAGCCCCCCATGAACGAGAAATCCTTCTTCGACATGTGGACGTACGCGCTGAGTGCTGCAAAAATGCCGAGGGTGATGCCGCCAGCCCCGATCACAATGTCGGCCATGCCCATGTAGGAGTACATTGTGCACACGGTCCCAACGGCCACAGACTCGCACAAGGTGAAGAGAAAGAGGAGGATGGCATTGATGGGGTGGGAATACTGGAGCCCTCCGCAGCTGAGGGCCACCAAGATGGCGATAGAGCCCAGCATGGATCCCCACATGAAGCCCCGCAGGTTTGTCAGAAGCAGGGCCTGCGTGGGCTCGTGCCACGAACACACACCAGCGATGCCGACGGTCAGGGCCAGCTGGAGAAAAAGGATGGTGTAGACCTTCCGCAGGAAGGCATTCCGCAGGTTGGGATGGTTGGTGTATTGGGGCTGGTACTGCTTCCCATACCCGGACTCGATGTCATAATTGTATGGCTTCGCAGGGGCATGCTGCCCCTGGTGTTGTTGCGCATACTGCCCTTGGAATTGTTGTACATACTGCCCCTGATATGGCTGTCTATACTGCTGCCCATATGGCTGCGCATACTGCGGAGCGGCATAGCCCCAGCCAGAGCCCGAAGGTTGCGCGTAGCTTGCGCGCTGTCCATAGGGACCTGGGCATGCACGCTGGCCATACGGACTGGGGCTATGATAGCCGGGATAGAAAGGCTGTTGTTGATGCTGATAGTATGCCATGTGTCCTGGGGTGACAAATGAACAGGAAATGGCACCACATGGGCAACAATACAACACACTGTTGTTGTCATAGAGACCACACTACATTCCAAATTCCTGAATGTTGGCTGTGACTGAACCAACTTGAGCACCTGTGGGTTGCGTGTTTTCTTCGTAGCCTTAGGCTGGCTTCTTTTGACTATTCAATTGTGATGTGCTGGATTCCACTGTAGAAATTGCTGTGAGTGCAGCAGAAGATTTTGTAGCGGCAGCAGACCGTGTGGCGTAAGACATAGCAACAGAGGAGTATGCAACAGGAGAAGATGTTACATAAGACAGTGCTGCTAACTTTGCACCAGAATGTGCAAAGAATGTATTGGGCCATTCAGAGCAAACACACAAATCACAAGCTGGGCCATCAACAACAATAGGGTGCTTCTCCCTCAGAAAAGACTGATGAGCAGAAGATAAACGACCTCCTTTTGTGCGGTAGTACATTTCATGGTGTCAATCCAAACAAACAATAAAAAACATCAATTCTCCTTTTAACCAACACCAAATCATGTAAATTTCAGACCATTTCAACCCTTTGTATTTCGGCTGCCTGAGAACACCAACAAATCGGCAAATTGGCGAAAACCAGCTGCCAAAGGGGGGGGGGGGGGGGATGGAACTTGTGTGGCACACTAGATGGGGAGGAATAGATGGCATTCCTTCATGGCTGAAACATCCTGTTCCTGTTTTCCCTTTTGTTCCGTCCACATCAAATACCCCCGTGCCCGAATCCTCCGGCGTTCTCCATTGTTGCTGATGGCGGCATCCTGTTTTTCTAATCTCACACCATCCCCAGTACTTGCTGCTGCAGCAGATGATTGAGCCAAGATGTGTTGGCAGTCCTTTGTCATGGTGGGATTTAAAATAAAGAAAATGAGAAATCAATTCTGTGCCAGTGCCTTCCCAAGCCAAGAGGCATTGTCTTCAGCCAGGGGGGACTGAGGAACGGTGAAGAGCTACTACAGGGGCACGGGGAAGGGGGAGGGGGGAAAGGGGCGCTATGGAAACTGGTAGAATGGGGGGCAACGGGGGCAAATGGGCGGAAATGGGGGATGCATAATCAAGCAGTTGCGTGATCACACAGTCAGTGTTGAGACCATTTGAAATCCCGCAGTGAAGAAACTTGAAAGAAGAAAATGTCCAAACCCATGGGGAAAACCATTAACGAAAATTTTCAAAATACGGTGGATGGGCGTGACGTCTCCAAATTAGGTACGTGCCCTCCGTGAGTGTGTTGATGGGGTGACTTCTCCGTTGCATTGTTGGCTGCACTGTGAAACACAAGATGTGTGGCAGGTGCTCTGCAGCGGACTTTTGTTGGCTATCCACAGAGGTTGTCCATGTGCGGCATTAGTAACATGCTTGTCCCTCCCCACGCACTTTTCGCTGCTTTTTCTTTGGCGTGATTTTTTTCAGGTTCCCTATGAAACTTGATCAGCAGTGAGGGACTTGCGTTTTCGATTTAAGGAGGCAACCCCCTCCCGCATATTCACACGCATTCTGACCCCACACGCACATTCCAAGCATCATAAATGCACAGCCCCCTCCCCCCTTTGGGGAAAGTGCTGCACCTACCGGTTCAAACCACCTACCCCCTAGATGGGGGAGGGGGCTACCCCTTTCGGATGCACTTCCTACTGCGTTTTCAAGGGAGTCCTAATAGTTGTGGGTGGGTTTTGGCCGCTTGCTGCTCCTTCTATAAAGGTTTTGGAAAGTTGCTGTTACAACCTGCAAACTGAGGAAACTGTATTTCCCACAGCTGCACCTTGCTTTGCTTTCAGAGAATGATGCATCCGGGATTTTCACAAGTGTTAAAATAGTGGAATGTGGTTGTTGATGTGCCCCAAAGCAGATAAAGGGGCTAGTTCGGGACATGGATATTTGGGTGTGGCTGTTGATGTGCCCCAAAGCAGATCAAGGGGCTAGTTCGGGATATTGGGTTGCCAGTCTTTCAAGTTGCCAGTGATTCAAATTTGTTTGTTGGTTGTTGGTACAAAGGAGTAAACATTTGCCCGCCATTGTGCCTGTTTGCTTTGCCCTGTCCCTGTCTGCTTTGCCCTGTCCCTGTATCCCCCCTTTGACCCATGTCCTCCTTCTTTCTCCCCCACCCCCTTTGTCCAGCCCCTGTATCGCTGTGCATGAAAGTGCATCATTAAGAGAGGTCCCCCCTACTAGCGGCACACTGTTTTTCACTTGATCTCAATGAATGAAAATGGTTTGATACATCCATTTTTCTTTAAAACAGACACGGTCATACATGGTCATAGGTCCTAGTGACCCAATTTCTGCCCCATGTTGGCCCGTGCTGGTGTACCAGGAAATTCTATTGCCTTTGGCAATGCACCTCGAAGAGAGGCTGACAGTCAGCCAATCAGTCCCTTAGCCAGGCCAGCAGTTAGTCAGACAGAAACACACAGTTTGGGTTTTTTGTCCGTGGCAGACGCGGCCCCAAGCAGTGGGGAGATTGTTCACTTCACGGCAAGCAGTGGCCGAATGGTAATGCAGCTGACCGGAGACCTTTTGGTCGGCGGTTCGAACCCCGATCAGGCAAATATGGCGCCGCCGCCGCCGCCACCAACTGTCGGCCAACTAGGATTCGAACCGCCGACCGAAAACTTTGCGTCGGCTGCATTACCAGTCGACCGGCGGCGGTGTGACAGCGATATGCCTCCCCACTGCTTGGAGCCTTCTGAGCGACCCCCCCCCTCCCCCCCACCCCCCCCCCTCAAAAAAGTGGTATCCAGTTTTAGGGGATAGAGGCCTCAGAATCAAAAAATCCATTGGGGGATGGTCTTATTGGGCAAAATAATGATTTTACAAGGGGTTGGACATCCAATATCATGCCTTGGGGTATGCTACGCGAATGACCCCAAAAAAGGGGGGTATACGATGCCCGCGCCTGCGCTTGATCTAACAGCCTCTCTTCGAGGTGATTTTTTTTGTTAGTCTGATATTTGTCATAGGTCCCAATGACCCAATTTCTGCCCTTGTTGGCCCCTGTCCCAAAATCACCCACAGAGTGCTTATTTTGGCCACTGGACGGTCAAGAGGTCACACCAAAGATTGGAATGTAACTTTGGAAAACGGACCCTCCCCATCGACTCCAAGGGGCGCCGTTGTGACCGTAGGGGGGCCTTGCCTCCGGAATGGGGCTCGAGACACGGAAGAGGGGGACAACAAGCAGTGGGGCAAACTCTCCCGCGATTCTGGCATTCTTGCAAAAAGGGGGGCAGGGGCAAAATTTATTTTATTTTTGCGTTTTTTTTTCGGAACCCATTTTTGCGTAAGGCATGAAGCCAATAATTGATTTTTTTTGCGTTTTTTTTTTGCAGACAACAACACCTTGTGCCACAAATTAATTATTTTCGCAAATCTCTGGGGTTCACACGGTGTCTGCTCTAGCTGTGTTCTAAACAGAAAAAAAGCCAATATGGTACAGCTTGGCCCTTCAAGCCTATTTCCTCCGCCCCCCCCCCCTTATTCGGTCAGCCCCCCCCCCGGAGTTGCAATGGAACGCCGGCCTAGGCGCAGAATTTTGTGTGTCTCCAGACACTGAGAAAGTGGTGTGTCAAAGGTGAGTGAGGGCGGCGCCTGCACAAAAGACTGAGCACAGACCTGTAAAGGGCTCTGTAATTATCTTTTGGAACACCATGGCATGAACAGGAGGCCACGGTGATGGGGTGTTGAGAGCAATATACACTGTGTAGGTGTCCTGCCCACAGGGGCGAATGGCGAGGCACAGGTTAGAACACAAGTCAAGCAGAATGTCTGGACGGGGAAGGGAGGGAACACTGGTGGCCAAATCTCAGCAGATGGAGGGAAAGCAGTCCCAGGGCTGGGGTTCAGGGTGTTACAACCATCGAGCAAACACCTTGTCCTGCGGGCTACGGCCCAAGGGGCATCGTGCAACCGTGCTTACATGCCCAAAATGCTCACTGCAACTCCACTGCACGCTCGGGGGGGGAGGGGTATTGGTGCACAAAGCACAATGAGCTAAGTGCTTCAGCAAAGCTGTTGAGCATTTTTCAGCCTCAACAACTCAAAACTCTAAAATTCCAACATGGATTCTTTTGATGCTGTCACCACTCAGATTTATCCAACATACCGCGTAAAGCATGTTGTAGGCGTGCTTTAGGTAGTTGTTGACACAATCTTTGGTCATTGGGTGCCCTGGGGGTGCGGTTTCCAGGGGTTGGGTGCACAAGCCGAAGAAGCAGGCTTTGGCCTCAACAGCTCAAAACCAGGCAGAACAGACAAAATTTCTGGTCATTACGACCACTCACAATGATATCCCCGGGAAAGCATGTTTTAGGCCCGCTTTGGGAAATGAACTGGGAATGGAAATGGGAATGGGAATGGAAATGGAAATGTGAAATCAGATACTTCTGGAGGGAGTATCCGCACCGGGCACACCCTGTACAGAGCTTTGGACTAAACCCCTGGCCAATGGTCGCCCTTGAAGGACGGGGTGCACTGTTAACGTTGTAGATGATTCTGAGGTGCACTGTGGTTTTCTTGTGGAGTGTTTTGGGTTGCAGTGTTTTGGTGGCCAAAACACTGCAATTTTCCTCACCATCATATGACTACTTCAATGTGGGCACTGTGAGCGGGCACGTGAGGGCCCCAAGTTGGCAATGTTGGTGTCAAAATGGGGTCATAATTTCGCACTAGTGGTGTTTCCGTGGGGCTACCAGTTGGAACTGGTGGTGTCATAGTGGGGCCCCAACTTGGCATCAAAAGTGGGACCCCCCCTTGCCCCCCCCCCCCCCCCCCTTGGAATCCCCCCCCCCGTGTCGTGATCGCTCCCCCCCCACCGAGGGGGAGGACGGTTGCCCCCCTGGGAGGGGGGGAGGATTGCACCACCAAACCGTAGGTGCATTTGGTGCAGCTGCAGGTACTGGTTGCAGAGAAATACAGTCATCACATCCCAGTGACCGGGAAGATGAAACCTGTACTGCCTCCAACCGACAGAACTTGAGAATAGTGCCTGAGACTCCCTCACATCATCCAGAATGCTGTCGTTCGGGTCCTGTGTCCATGGGAGGCCGGTGGGATGCTCCGAGGGATGAATATGCCTTCCACACACACCCTCCTCCGCCCGAATGTGACCAGATTTCAACCAGAATGTCCCCTATGTTGCCTCACAACAACACTCTCTTTGGCCCAGCACATGTGCGTGTTGGTGGGGGCACGGGCCTTTCCCATGGGCGTCGGTTGCGCACCGGTGGTGGGACTCCCAGTGCCCTGCGCGCACCGAGGAACCTGATGCACCCCACATTGCAGATGGCACCCTCGGCACCTTCAACCCCAAGGATGGTTGCACTTCGATGAAAGAGCGTCGACTCTGCTGGGAAATGTGGCGTCTCTTTCCACCTACAGCACCGCGCAGCTCCTCGGTTTGTGACGCCGGAAACCCCCCCCCCGGAACCAAAAGCGGGCCGACAAGGAGCCCCCTGCCTCCCTGAGGGGGGATGGTGGGGTCACGTACCCAGACCGAGGCGGCAAGGGCGGCAAGGGCTCAGGCGAAAGCGTTTGCTGGGAGTATAGTAGTCGGAGGACGTGTGGCTGGAAAGCGATATCAAGTGTTCTTTCAAACTTTCTGCAGCCAAAAATCACGCCCCAATCCGTCCAAAGGCTTTTGGGGCAACTATGTCCGTTTCCAGTAACGGCGTTCCGACTTCCCCACAGCCGAAAAAGGTGTCTGCCACACGGGAGGGAAGACGGGATTCAGTGGGTGTCCGCGCCCATCCCTCTGCCGCTTTCTGTACGAGAGGCAGAGGTAGGGCAGCAGACTCAGGGCTCGTCTCAGACCTTGACCCCACCCTTGTAACGCAAGCACGGGAAGGACACGTGTGCCGTGTGGCCATTGGTTCAGGATGGGTGAACGTGGGACGCGGTTCCGGCGAACCGCAGGCTACCGAACGAAGCCCTGCACACACCCACCTACACTCCCCCCAAACTACTGATCCACCGCGCTATGACCGGCTGTAGCCACACAATCGGGGGTTTGCACAAGAGGTACGGTGCTCTTTCCTTTCCTTCTTTGAGGAGAATTCAGGGCCCGTCAGGGTGGTTAGGCGCCGCCGATTGGCGGCAACCGACGGCGGTGGGCGGTCAACTGAAGGCGGTTGCTCGTGTCGACATTTAAGCGCCCCTCAGCCCCAAGGGTTCGCGGCCCAACTGCTGTTTCGGGCCGTGACAAGGCCGTTCCCCTGGACAGTCCACGCCATCAACACGTACCACCGCTCGTCATGCAGGTGCAGATTGACGGTGACGGCCGATACGAGGGCGTCCCCCTGCCGCGAGGCCCAGTACGGCCTGGAGACGGTCTGGGAGACGAACGCCGGTTTGAGGTTGTAGGCCGTGGCGTGAAGGTCGATGTGCAGGTTGCTGATGAGGGGGCCTGGGGCGCCCGCTGCTGTGCAATTCGGCAGAAACCGAACCTCACCCCAAACTTTGACAGGGATCTGACGCACAAGCAGGCATTAGGCATGATACATCGCCAGGCTGTTACGTTGTGACCCGGGGGAAGGGGGGAGGGGGTCATTTGGGACCCTGGCCAGCCCCGGCCGACCCACCCACCCACCCACGTCAGAAATACTTTTCTCAGGGGAAAAACGAAATTCATTCAATAGGCCGGAAATTTGAGGCGCATTTTCGGTAAATAAACTCTTTTTTTCACCTCTGACCCACCCACCCCGGGGGCGAGGTGTCGGCCACAGTAAGCAATAGCCTGGGTGGGTGGGCTCAATGGTTGTTTACCATGGTGGCTACGCATTTTTTCGGTGGGAAGATGGCAGGGCTTTCTCGGGAGATGCAAGCTAACAGCACTGGGAGCACGCTCCAACGTGTGCCTGCGAGTCCCATAAGCGCAAAAACAAACTGAGATGTGAAGAACGGCGAGCAGTAGAAACACTGCACCAGCCCATGCACGTCACAACGTCACACCTCTGTAGCACCCTCTGCATGGAGGCGGGAGACCTCTACTTTTGCGGCCTCCGTGGGCCCTACCTGGACTGGAGGCCCCTACCCCAGCCCCACCCCCCGCAAGCAGGACCTCTGAGCCGCCACCAGTGTTGCCCGCATTTACACAATCAACACACTTTGTGGCTGTGCACATTTGTGACACAGGCCGGGCCGGTGTGCTAAGGCCTACTTTACGCCATCAGGTGCTGCTGCTTACCCAAAGCACAGATGCTGTGGGATGGGGAGGGACGAAAGAATTGGAGGGGGGTCGAGGAAACGCCTTCTCTGTTACCCGTTGCGCCTCATTAATTTTTTAGCCATTTCAGATCCAAGACTACAACTCCGGCATCAGATAGGGATTGGCTTCGACTTTGCTAAATATTCGCGCTTTCCGAGGACTTGTTCCGAAAGAATCCCTGCCCCTTACGTCATGGTACGCCCACCCACCCCCACTCCATGTCTGGGCCTCCATCCTGCTCCCCTCTTGTACCAATTGCAACACGGCCCCTCACATCATGATACACTCACCAACCCTGACCCGATGTCTCAGCCTCAATCCCTGCCTGTTGCCTCCCATCACAATACGCTCACACATGCCACCACACCTCTGTGTATCTATCCCTGCCCCTTGCATCATGACTCACAGCCCCATCCTGCGTCACTGGGTGCTTAGTTCCCCTGCCTCATGTATGCCTCCATCTCCGCGCTTTATGTCATGGGACGTCATGCGACGCTCAGCCCCTACTCCATTGGGGAAGTGAGCACATGTGTGAAGCGCAAGAGGCGGGGATAGAGGCTGACACATAACGCATTCTCAGCTGCAGCAATTAGCTGCACCGAGTAGGTGGCAGTGCCCACCAAGAGTGGTGACCACACACTGTCTGGGATGTAGGACATGCGACGTGGGATGTTGATATGATGGGATTTGGGATGCTGGATGCAGGACGTGGGACGCGGGATGTGGGACGTCTGCCAAAGAAGACTCAAACGCGATCGTGTCCAAATCATCTTTCAAGCACGACGTTGTCATTGATCTATGATAGGATTGGTTTTTGTTCGTGAGCGCATGTGCGTTGCACGGGAAAAGCTCCTCCGCCAGCCCTCGCCACTTGGGCCTTGGGAGCTTGGCAAGCATCCCAAAAGAATGCTACAATCAGGGGTAAACGATTGGCAGAATGCAACCCACCTGGGCCTTGGGTGATGACAAACAGGGAACGCTCGTTTGGCCCAGGGCGATAGCAAAGCGGTGGATGTTTGGCCCAAATATGGAGTTGGATTGGGTGAGTGAACAATGAAGTGGAAGTGAGAATGCAATGACGTAAATGGCTAAAGGATAAAGACTTGACGTGGCGCAGGGGAAGAGAGAATACTATGCTGTCAAGAGTCAAATCAAAGGGTGCACGTTCATGTCTCAAAGGACAAATCAACATTGATCGATCGGTGTCCGCGGTCAAAATGTCCAAAGCCTCAAAATTATCAGCCTGGATTGCGCGATCTGTGTCCACTGGGACCTGCAGTGGGCATATTGAGGCACAATGAAAACAACAAACACTGTTGCTTTGTGCTGTGTTGTGTTGTGTCATGTTATATTGTGGTGTGGTGTGGTGTGGTGTGGTGTGGTGTGGTGTGGTGTGGTGTGGTGTGGTGTGGTGTGGTGTGGTGTGGTGTGGTGTGCCGAAGGCGCTGTTACCAAAGGGCAAAAGGCCGGGATGTCTACCCACGGGTAAAGGTAAACGGGCTGGGCTGTGTGTGTTGTGTGCGCGCCGTGCGTAAGTGTGTAGGCCTCGGCAGGGGAAGGGGGAGTCGGGGAGACCTGGTGAGTTCGCCTCTGGCGACCGCGCTTATTCCAGGAGCTCCCGCTGCACCCCTTCCCTTTCTGCTTGCTGGTGCAGGCGCAGCTCCTGCAACGCCCACGCCATCGTGCTGCCCGGGCCCAGGCGGGCCTTCAGCAGTGTGGCACGCGCCTTGGCGTGGGCGTACCAGATCCGTATGGACTCCTCCACGACGTGGCGGAGGAACTCCGTGCCCAGCGAGTGGGGCCCCGTACACTCCAGGTGGGCCAGCTGCATGGACGGGGTCCGCAGGGCTGCCGCCCACTGCTCCAGCACAGTCGGTTCCCACAGCTGATGACGCACTGGGGCCGCCCGTTGCCCCACCTTCTGGTCGAGCCACGCTGCGAGGCGCCGGCGGGCTGGCCCCCACTCGTGCGATTGAGCCGAGCAGGCCCACAGGTGGGGCGCCGTCTCGGGCTGTGCCCCGCACAGGAGGCACGTTGTACCCCAGTGCGCTGGAGCTGGGCCAGGGACTCCTGCCGGTGGTCGCCCCACAGCTGGGCGTGCAGTGGCGCATCCACCTGCACTTGGATATCCAGGAGGGCCACCAGGAGGCGGTGGAGCCTGGTGTCGCTGGGCAGGGTGCCCGGGGGCTGCTGGCACACCCGGGGTTCTGGCGCCCAGCCCGCGGTCTCCATGGTGTCCTGCAGGGCCGCGGTCATCCGGAGGGGCTGCCCCCTATGGTATATCGTCTCCATTCGGGTGGTTTTGGCTGCCCGGCCCCCCACTATGACTTCCGCCTGATAGGTGGGCACGGCCCTCGGGACCCAGTCCTTGGGTGCCGCTTGCCATCGCGGCGTGGGTTCCCTCAGGAGCGGGACCAGTACCGCAGCGTGGCGGGCCAGCCACGCACGTAGCCCCGGGATCCCCTTGCCGGCTGGCGCTCGTCTCTTCAGGGCTCGCTCCGGTAGCACCTGGTGATTCTCTGTGTAGAGGTCGCCGAGGTGATGGTAGCCCAGGGCCTGTACCGTTTCGTACACCGTCCGGGGGACGACCACCTGCGCGACGGCGCCATACGGAGTCGTGTACACCTCCACCCGGGGGGCAGGGGCCGCCGCTGCCGCCGATCGCGGCCCACCGGGACCTCGGACCAGGATGGGGGTGGTCCCTGAGCACTGGCCCGGCATCCACATGGGCAGAGCCACCTCATCCACGACCCGCTGCAGCGTGGCTATGAGGTGGGGGCACTTGGGGTGATGCGTGTACTGCCCCGGGGTAAGCACCGCCGGGCAGCCCCCCCTGAGCGCCTGGTGCGTTTGCAGGGAGTAGGCCTGGGAGTCCCGGAACTCCTGCTTGGCCCAGGCCCCCTGCCGAACCCACTCTCGTACCACTGCCGCCTGCCACGAGTGCTCCAACCGAGTGAGACCCTGGCACCCATGCTCCCAGGGTCCCCAGAGCGCGTCGGTATGAGCGTGGCGGGAGATGCCCGTCACGTGCTTGTATGCTCGCACCATGAGAGCATCGTTTGCCGCGTGTACCTTGGCCGTGGGGCGGTACACGCTGGCCAGGGGGAGCAGCTTGCTCGGGAGCTTGGCCATGAGGTGTGGTGTGGTGTGGTGTGGTGTGGTGTGGTGTGGTGTGGTGTGGTGTGGTGTGGTGTGGTGTGGTGTGGTGTGGTGTGGTGTGGTGTGGTGTGGTGTGGTGTGGTGTGGTGTGGTGTGATGTGGTGTGGTGTGGTGTGGTGTGGTGTGGTGTGGTGTGGTGCGCCGAAGGCGCTGTTACCAAATGGCAATGGCCGGGACGCCTTGCGTACGGGTAATGCAAAACGGGGGGGCTGTGTGTCTCAACACGTGCTGTGTATGGTGCATTCCACACCTGCGACGAGGCAGGAATTGTGCCCGTGTATGGCAGTCTTAGTTCAGGGCCGCCCTTGGACTCCCTGCCGCTCCGCCTGTTGGTACAGTTGAAGTTCTTGCAACGCCCACGCCATAGTGCCCCGTGGCCCCGAGCAGGCCTTGGTGAGGCCCTCTCGAGCTCTGGTGTGGGCCAGCTAGACCTTCTGTGACTCTGACAACACCTGCCGGATGAACCCTGTCCCCATATCGCGTGGTCCTGCCAGCCCCATATGCGCAGCCCACAAGAACGGTGTCGTGATGGCCAACGACCACTGTTCGAGGACCGCGGTGTCCCATAAGTGGCCTTGCACCTGCGACACTCGGAGCCCTATGTAGGTGCTCGGCCACGTGTGTAGGCACCGCCGGGCTGAGGGCCATTCGTGGGACTGCACTAGGTATTCCCACAAGTGGCGGGCCGTTTCCAGGCCGCTGTAGCACAATAGGCACTGAGTGCCAGCTGTACATTCCAATGTTCGGAGCGCTCTGCTAGCACCATCAAGGTGGGGAGGTAGCACATCCGATGGGCCACTGAGTGCCGTTGTTGGCACGGGTGAACCAGTTCAAGGGCAAGCCAAGGCCCGGCCCGTGGTTTGGTCCCCCTAGTGCACCCGAGCAGGGACACACGTGCAGAAGCATTTTGGGGTCCACGCCACGTTGCACCCCTAGTGGGCCCCCACACCACTGCCCATGTACCCTTTGCCCCGTACGGAACCGGGGGTTTGGTTCCATGAACTGCCGCTGCTGGCCACGATCAGCGGAGCCATCGTAGTGACCGACGCCAACACCACCCCATCGGGAGCGGCAATGGCTCTCGCATATGAGCATGTGCCAGGGCGGTAGAGGACCGTGGTATCCTCGGGGGTGGGGACCTCCCAGGAGGGCGAGGCCTTGACCCTGTTGCTGTGCGCCCGGCAGCTGGCGTTGCAACAAGGCGTCCACTAGTTGGTGCGGGATTCAGAGCCTGTGCCAGGCGCCCCGCCCACCTACCACGAGAGCGGGCATTGTGGTGATGGAATACGCCACCTATATGCGTGGACCCTGGGTGCAAAGCGCCTGGGCCCCAAGGCTGCAATCAACATTGTGGTCACACCCTTCCACTGGATAATTGCCATCAATGTGCGGGTCAATGCGGCGCCTAGGGAGGAGCCGCACGCGGATCTCACCTGGATGCTGCACCGCCCCTGCCTGCCCGCCCCCATTGAAGTACCAAGACCACTGCCAACTGGCCCCCACCGCATTGCAAGCGTGGTTGCAGGAGCAGGTAGTCCTTAGGGTGCGGGGAAGCTCTGACGGCAGTGCATACGGGGCGTGGAGTGCCATGCAGAAGGGGCCCTTGTTGGGGTGCCCCGGGCACTTGTGAGTCAGGCACTTGGTCAGGTATCTGAAAAGTGCCACCGCCTCCGCACGGAGCTCTATCCACGGTTCCGGCCGTTGGGCAGGCGCGACAATTAGCACCGCATGCCGCGCATGGGACACCAACTTCCAATAGCGGCGTCCCGGTGCCTCGCGGTGCCACACCGTGGTAGGACCCTCCATGCCCGTGGCTTGTAGTTGCGGGAGCGTGGTCCCTTGCAGGTGCTCTTGTGAGCATGCATGCAGGGGAGGCTGTACCTGTACCTAGATGTCCAGGAGGCTCACCAACAACTAGTGCAAGGGTCGCTGCCACGTGGATGCAAATATGTGGAATACAACTTGCCCTCACATTTGAATTGGATGTGGTAGGTGTTCTCGTGCTTGGTGGCCCTCCCCCCTTTCCCCTCCGCTCTTTCACTTTTGATGCTCCCTCGACATCGCATTTTTCGCTCATGGGTGGCTCAAGGAACCACCCACCCCCGGACAGCCATGACATCCTCCATGGTCGTGGCGAGCTGCATCGTGCGGCCGCATAGATAGACCACCCGTTCCCGGGTGGTGTTCGCCTCACGGCCTTTGATGACGGCTGTGGTCCGGCAGGGTTGTGTCGGGCCTAGCGCCCAATCCTTGGGAGCCTGTTGCTCGCGGGGGGTTGGTGCCTCTAGCAGGGCTTGCAAGGCTCCGCAATGTCATTGGAGCCAGTCTCGGGCTGTGTGCCCGTGCAGCCCCGTGGTGCTCAAGTACGCAGGTCGTGCTCACTGCGTAGCACCCCACCCGGAGCACAGGGGTCCCCATAGCGGTACCAGAGCGTGAGGGCTACTGAGTAGACCGCCAAGGGGAGCTGGACGTGGGTCACGTCACCGTATGTGGTCTGGTGTGTGGTCACCACCGGGGGGATGTCCGGCCGGGGATGTCTGCCCTCGTTTGGGGGGGCACGAGGACGGGGTTTGTGCCTGCACAGTGGCCCGGGAGCCACATTGACAAGCCCACTTGGTCCACTACCAACTGCGGGTTGCGCAGCAAATGGGGTTAGTGCCGGTGATGAGTTGCACTGACGTAGGGTGAGCACGGCGGGGCATCTGCTTTTATGGGCGTGGCACTCCGCCAAATATGTCTTCTTGGTCTGCTTGAAGTGGTCTTCGGCCCATGCACCTTGCCGGACCCACTCCCGGGCCACTACCACTTGCCACAAGTGCTCCGAGCGGCGGAGCCCTAGAGAACCATCTCTCCACGGCCCCCATAGCGACTCCGTGTGGGCGTGGCGGGATGTGCCTGCGATCCGTTTCCAACAACGCACCATCCATGCATCATTGGCTTACTAGACCGTCGCCATAGGGCGGTAGACGCTCGCCGCGGCAAATAGCTTCAGCGGGACTTTGGCCTCCAGGACCATCATCGCCGCATCTGGGGCCACACGCTGGGGCTTCAGTTGCCCCCATATCTCCGCCCGAATGGCCGAGATGTTGCGGTGGAGGGACGGACTCCCTTGGAGGTAGATATCAATGCCCCTATAATGAAGGACCGGGGCTAGCAAGAGTTCTCCCAAGCGCTGCAAGGCTCGCTCCTTGGCCTCTTGAGTGTTTGTGACCCAGGCACACCCCACGTGCATCGACTGCTACCGGGGCCGGGGACCGTAGGGGCCGCGGGTCCCGAGTGGAGCTGCGCTGGACTTTCTTATCTGGTACCGAGACCCGTAGCACTCCTTGGAAATAGGTGCATTGGTCTACGAGGACCCCTTGTATGAGCCCGTCCTCCCCAATAGCGCTGGTGTCATCCACCCACATCATCGTAGGGTGGGCCATTGGGGGAACCGTGTATGCCCCATGGGCTATGCCCATGTACTTGATGAAGGGGATAGCCGCCGTGGCCCCAACATGCACGCCCTGTATTGTGCCTTGGGGGATGTCTGGCAATTGCTTCAGCATCAGGCTCTGTAGGGGCCCTAGCCGCATTTTGTACTTGTACCCCTTAGTGTGGGTGGAGAGGTGGTCCCTGCCACTCCTTGGTGCCCATCCCAATGTGGCTGCCCACCACCGGGTGGACGTCTTGGGCGATGACGTCAAAGTACTCGGCCAGGTTAGTGATGAGTACATCCACCACCTGCCCACGAAGGCGCGCCATGCCCAACGTCATGCTGGCGCTGGCGGAGGCGGTGCGACCGGTACGCATGTGCGCAAATCATGCCAAGGTTCTGCACCCAGTCATACATGGCTCGCTGCAATCGGTGGAGCCAAACCTCCGGGGGGGGGGGGGTCTACAGGCGGCAACCGCCCGCCTGCAGTGAGCCTCCTCCTCCGGGGAGAGGGTCACCGGGTGCATATGGTGCTTTGCCGTGCGGCTCGGTGCGGCTCATTGGGGTTTGTCATCCCGGGCCACTAGGTGGGTGGCAACCACCAACAAGGGGAGGTGGTGGTCCAAGAATAGGGTGTTGGCCCACTAGTGGTAAGATGCCACCACCAAAGGGGGAGTAGCATGGTGGGCCACCGTGTTGATACAGCTGCCATCACCTTGGAAGCACGAGTAGGTACTAGGGGGGACGGTATGCATGTCGACAAGGTCCTTGAGGTCCAAAGCCTGAAGGAAGGTGCAGTAGCCGACGTCCTCCCCCGTGGGCCTACTACGGTCCTCCGGGCACACCTTCGAGTTTGTGTCCACCAGCAGCAAGACGGACGTGGGATCCACCACCTGGGTGACCCGGCGCCACGTGTCTGCCCACCATTAGACATACACATCCGGGCCGACTTGGGATTGCGGGGAGTGCACCGCAACATATGGTGCTTACCCCAGGGCGTGAGGACTTCATGAGCAGGGCACTTCCATCGCCTTCGTCCCACAGAAGGGCGTGCCCTCACGGATGTCGACATCTATGCCCGTTCCTGCCTGCCCTGCGCCCACCTGCACATGGCGGGTGTACCCTTCAAAGGGGGGCTCTTCCTCCCCTCAGCGCTACCGGCTCTCTGCCATGGACCATGCATGATGTGTGGGCGGTCGGGCGCTATGTGCAAGGCCTCTGATAGCAGCCGTTGGCGCAAATACCGCCCCCGGATGTTGAGGCCGCTCACCGCTGTAGGGCACTAAGGGGAGACCTCAATTTTGGTGCTCGGCCCTGGTGTCCGGGGTGGCGGCGCCGGGATCTGCTGCATTACTGGGCAGCTAGGCTATCTCGGAGGGCCCCAAACACCTGTAGCTGGCTTTGGGTACCCACCGGTCTGTCGCCATTCAAGCACGGCTGGAGCCAGTTCTTCAAGGCTTCGGCGGGGGCTCCGGGGAGCTTGAAGGGGGGCCGGCTTGGTCGGTTGCCACTGTTGGCCATACGTACACCAAGAGGGGCCCTAGCCCCTCCACACTGCATCCTCAATCACTTGGGCTGAATCACATAGTGGCCGCCCAGCATACTCATGGGTTCCTCCCACACGGCTTTGGTGACCATGTCGGGATCGATTGTCAGCCCCACAAGGGTGAATTAAGTACTGCCCAAAGGGTTTTTGGCCAGTGGCCAGTAAAGTATTGATTTCAATGTTTATTTTTGTTTATTTTGTGTTTTTTTTGTCATTTTTCCCAATTAACTGATGCTTTTTGCAAGGTCATTTGCACTTCCTACTTGCTTGAGGTTGTTTTCATTCAAATTGCCTTGAAATACACATTGCTCTTTGGTTTTTTTTGTGTTTTTTTTGTCAAGCAGTGTCAAAAATGCTTATTACCTGATGTTTTTTGCTAGTTCATTTGCGCTTCCTATGTCCTTCCAGTTGTTTTCATCCACATTGCCTTGAAATACACACTGCTCTTTGGTTTTTTTATGTTTTTTTGTCAAAAAGTGTAAACCTGCTTATTACCTGATGCTTTTTGCAAGTTCATTTGTGCTAGCTATCTCCTTGAGGTTGTTTTCATCCGCATTGCCCGATGGTTCATTTTTTAAACATACCATCACACTTTGTACGCTTCACCTGCAAACAGTGGAACAATGATTGAGCAGAGAACATTGTGCACATGGTATACAAGCAAGAAAGCAATTTGAAAAAATCCGAGCGGAAGTGTGCATGTCTAAAAGTCGGGCGGCCATTCGCTTGCCGCCGCCTCTCTCTCTTGCAACGTGTCGTGCATCTATCCAAGGCAGAATAGGTGCTCCCCCTCTTCTTCTCCCTCATCCCCGAAATCCTCCCCCTCCCTTGCTTTTTCACCCCCACCCCCCTTTGTCTCCTGACCCCCCCCCAAGATGGTACTGTATTGTTCATCAGTGGCAGAGTCTCCGTCAATGTGCAGCCGCTTCTCAGCATCTGCACCAGGTTCCTCTTCTCGCAGCCGTTTCTTGTCGCCGGCTTGCGCAACGACCCCATCTGCAGACAAACAGGGGTGCAACGGTGGCACTGTACAAGTACATCCCTACAGAGGCAGGGCCAGGGAGAAGGACAGGGCTAGGGGCAAGGACATGGGCAGGGCCAAGGGCAAGGGCAGGGCCAGGGGCAGGGACATGGGCAGGGCCAGGGGCAGGGGCAAGGGCTGGGACAAGGACAGGGCCAGGGCTATGGGCAGGGCCAGGGGCAAGGGCAGGGCCAGGGGCAAGGACATGGGCAGGGCCAGGGGCAAGGGCAGGGCCAGGGGCAGAGACATGGGCAAGGCCAGGGGCAGGGGCAAGGGCTGGGACAAGGACAGGACCAGGGCTATGGGCAGGGCCAGGGGCAAGGGCAGGGCCAGGGGCAGGGACATGGGCAGGGCCAGGGGCAAGGGCAGGGCCAGGGGCAGGGACATGGGCAGGGCCAAGGGCACCATGCACCCGAAAGTTGCACTTCCGGCATTGCACCAAGTGGCCGCTTAGTGCACGCTTGCAAGCCCGACACGTGCATGTGAAGCAGTGTACCTCGGTGCCGACACGGGCCATACAAGCCTCGTCGACGGTCGCATTACACCTGGTGCAAGAGTGGCGCACACCACATATGTTCGCACCGCAACAAGCGCAATGCACAGCAGTTAGCCCAAATGATGCCAAAGTGGGTGTGGCTGCCGGCTGCGGACGCGCGGGCCTAGCGAGAACCATGGACGCTGGCTCCTTGAAGGTGAAGGAATGGCCGTCCCGGGTGCCGTCGCTTTTGGCTGCACAGGCGACTTGGGTGTGCTTGAGGTGCACCAAAGACCCTCCCGCCTCAGAATGCAGGAAACAGAGGGCCTCGGCGACACTGTGGAAGTGCAACCAAGCCGCACCCTCAGCCGCAACCGGGCCAAGTGGGCGCATCCACACGTCAGAACCCATGAGAACAATGAGGAAGGGAAAGAGAGTCTGACAAAGGGATATACGGAACAATAAAAAATGCTAATGACACACATGCACACATGCACATGACATGAATGCGGGGCATGAATGAGTGTACATGGTGTGTCCGTGAGCCTTTCATGCCATGAGCCACATGCTAGATCTACCCGCTATGATGCACCAGGCCGGCCGACACACAATACTATTCACCCTTCCCCGCACCACATTCTAACTACCCTCAAACATGCCCAAATGCACAAATGCTCTAAAATTACGTCACACAAGGTACAGAAACCATCAGCAATATGTGCAGGAATGTCAATAAACACCAATAAACGCCGATAAACAACGGTTTTCCCCCCAAAAAGGGCGTTTTTCGAAAAATAAACGCATAAACGCGTTTATTTGCCATTTGGCCAGTGGCCTGGCCGATACTTAATTCACCCTTGCAGCCCCATGGCCCTTGTGGATTCGAGGACCCAATGTCCCCTCTTGATGAGCATGCGCCATGGCCACCACCTCAAAGCGGTTGCGCTTCTTGATGAGGATGGACATGGGCCGCACTTCCATCAAGGCCTCTGGGTAGGGGGGTCACCGGGTGGCTGATGACCAGGAGGAAGGCGCGCGCCTCCGGGGGGGGTTGCCTCATGGGGTGGCGGAGCGCTCCATGCATAGGTGTGGGCCATGGCCTGTAGCCACCAGCCCATATGCTCACCCCTTGGGAGCTCCACGTGGCCCTCCACGACAAAGTAGGTCGTGAAACCCAAGCCCGGGGGGTTGGGGTCCACGGTGGCGTTACCTTCCAAGCGGCGGAGCTCATAGCTTGGGACTCCCACCGCGAAATCTTTGAGGCGCACCTGGTCCCGGATGCGCCGGGTGTAAGCGGCCAGAGCGGGACCGAGATTATCCCCGTCTGGGCAATGGAGTCCCGGGATGGGGGTAGTTGTGGTGTGTTGGCACGGCCTACCAGGCACCTTACCACCTGCCGTGGTGCCGCGGTTGACGAGGATGCCACAGGCCTCAACCCGGGGCCGGTGGCCGGAGACTTTGTCGGCGCGCGGCATTGAGCCCCAAGTCCCCGGCAGCCGCTGTGAGCCCAACTTCGCTACGGATTGCTCCCTTCTAGATGAGAACCTCCACTAACGTCTGTTGAAACTTGTGTATAGTATCACTTACGTAAAGTATAACATCCCCTTGTTCCTCAACAGAACACCGGTACTATATGGAGTGTGGCATCCATACAAGTATTGTCCCATTGTCTATTTTCTTCTACTATGGTAAGCTGCCAGCTGGTAAGGTTGTTCTCACTTTCCCAAGCTTATATACATGGAACGAGTCATTGTTGTGCTACTGCATGTTGGACACTAGTGGCACGACAGTCTAAAGCAAAAGCTCATTGTTCCTATCCCCCATTCTGCTGCACATAAGGCCACCAACCGGTACGCTCACCCCCCAAGTTTCACTCGGTCTTCCACAACGAAGTAGGTCATGAGGCCTAGGCCTGGGGGGATGGGGTCCTCAATGGCATTGCTCTCCCAGCTACGGAGCTCGTAGTCCGTGACACCTACCGCAAAATCGGTGAGGTGCAGCCGGTTGCGGACCCGCCGGGCATACACAGCCATCGCTGGTGTGGTGTGGTGTGGTGTGGTGTGGTGTGGTGTGGTGTGGTGTGGTGTGGTGTGGTGTGGTGTGGTGTGGTGTGGTGTGGTGTGGTGTGGTGTGGTGTGGTGTGGTGTGGTGTGGTGTGGTGTGGTGTGGTGTGGTGTGGTGTGGTGTGGCGTGGTGTGGTGTGGTGCGGTGCGGTGCGGTGTGGTGTGGTGTGGTGTGGTGTGGTGTGGTGTGGTGTGGTGTGGTGTGGTGTGGTGTGGTGTGGTGTGCTGCACTGTGTTGTGCTGTGCTATGCTGCATTATAAAGTTGTGTGTGATGTGCACTACCACAACACAACACAATAGACCAAAACGAAAATGATTGTCCAAGTGGAGATCCACTAGCACTTGTAAGTGGGCAGCATGGAAACAGTTCAGGTAAGGCAATAACTTACCCTGCCCTTTATGTTGTAACTCCTTGGTCGCGTGAAACTAGCCTGGTCAAGTCCTTGGTGCATGAAGCAACTTCACGTGTCTAGGAGCCATTGAGTGCCAGCTGGATTCCATGTCGACATTACAAGTAAGACGAGGAGAGGGAGACTCAGCCACAATGGGCTGCTAGGCAGCCCCACCGAGCTAGGTTTCCACCTGGTCGCCGGACGGCTTTTTCACGGGACACCGCCATATCTCCCATTGGCTTTGTGGTGGGCTACTCTCCTCCCCATCCTCCCCAGTGGCGGGTTCCGAGGTGCAGGTAGCAACCAGCCAGGGCTCCACTATCCCTGAAAGGGATTGGCAGGCTCGCCCCATCCTTGCTCACCCCCTCCGTGCACAACCAAGGGTCCACTGTCCGCTTCCTCGTACTTACGACCAGCCTTGTCACCGCTGCCCGGTGGAGCCCATCTACTTCCAGGAGGGCGAAAATGTCCCCACCGCTCGGTGGATGGGAGGCCGCCGCCTGGAGTATTCCAAGGGTCACAATGCCCCCTGGTATCTGTGTGTCAACCACTCAACCTGTGGCAAGGTCCTGTTTTTCAAAGGAGAAGGGGTGAAAGGGGGCGCAGGGCTTGTGGTGGTGACCCAATACAAAGCCAAAAGAAAATGGGCATCCCCACAGTGTTCCGCCTCGGCGGCACTGTCAAAGCGAAGCACAGCACACCGCAACAAAGCAAAACACAACAAACCACAGAAAACATCGCACAACGCACTAAAGCACAGCACAGCACACCAAAACAGAACACAACACAGCACAACACAACACAACACAACACAACACAACACAGCACAGCATAACACAGCAGGAAACGACGTTCATGATGCAATGTGCTCTAGCCACAGTAAACGGGCAACCCACACCTCGCGCCACGGTCGCACCAACAGCGTGGCACCGGGTACCAACACCTGGCCGTGGATCTCGGGCTCCATCCAAAAAAAAGTATCACACGTCACAATGGGCACAATACTCCAGAGGACGCCCAACATCACAAACAGTCCAATGCCCACAATCAGCGACATAAACCGCAGCCAAGGTACAAGAAACTCCCAGGCCTGCACAGCATGGGACGCTCGAGCAGCTCCGGGACTTCCGACACCTTGAGGCCCAGATGCAGCCTCCTGCTGGGCGTCCTCCAGCTCTATGGTCTGTGTGTGCAGCGCCGGCTCGTCCTCCGGTGGCCCTTCGGAGGTCGTTGCTCGTGGCTGTGGCGACTGTGACTGCGGTGCCTCTGTTGCTTTGGGAGATGGTAGGTGAAGGGTGGTGGTGGTCGTACACATCCCAAGCACTCACAGGCGTCGACATTTTCGGGGCCAACTGCCTCCTATCGTCATGCCCCCTTTCGCCAGCCTTGCCAGATCTCTACACTATTGGTGCCACTTCCATTAGGTATGAACCATCAACTTGAGGGTGCACGAAGGGGGGGGGGGAGGGGGGGGAGACCTAATTAAATAACAGGCAAATGCAAACCAGAGGTAATGTACCCCACAGAAAGGTGCACGAGGGGTGCCAGGATGTGCCATTAAGTGTGCCGGCAAGAAATTCTGGGTGTGAAGACGACGGGAAAATGCGTTTTCGGTCGGTGAGAGCGGGACAGTTGTCCCTCTGCTCACAGGTGCTGCTTCTGCCCCTTCGCCGGCGCCAGCATGCGTCACAGGAGGTATTTCCCAAGGCAGTGAAATATGGAGGGTGTTCACCACTGCCGCTGTGGGACATGTGCCACAGGGCCAGGGGGGGTTCTGGATCACCAAGTGGTGCGCAGGAGGGGGGGGGGGGTTCTGCGAGGGCGTGCGCAGGGGGTTGCGCGATCTCTCTCGCATTTAATCAATGGCTTTGACCACTTCAAACTCCCAAACCTCCCACAGCATGTTGCACACAAGCATGCAAACCTAATACCACAAACCCAATGACACAGCCATGCACTCACAGATAATTCTGTTCCAATCACCTGAAAATCGTCAACCCCCACTGAACTGGTCCAGGAGTCTCACAGCCTGAACAAAAACACACAAACGCACGCACCCACGCAGCCGCACAGGCATGCCCACATTCATACTCACGCATTCATCCCACATTCATACGCACACTCCCACACCCGCACCCACATAAACATATACTCAATGACTCACACACGCACATGCGCGCGTAAGCGACAAACAGAGCAACAGAGCGGCTGTTGGAATTTTGCCCTGTCAGGCCGCAAACAAAAAGTCTTGGGCGACTGGGGACTTTCCATTAACAGCCGGAACAACGAGTCCCATCTCCCCTCCCAGGACTCATCTTCTGGTCTGTAACCAGCAAACTGCGGGACTGGGTTTGCGAGGGCACATGGGGCCTGTGGCTTGTCAGACATCATCGCTTGTAGCAGAAATGGTTTTGCTTGTCCCCAGTCTAAAAGGACGGCCTTGACACGACCGGGGCTCAACGACAGATGCCTCAAGTGTAAACGTGGGGGTGTTGAGTTATGTCAAAGCCATTGGCCAAACTTCAGGTCCGCTAAACTTCAGAGGTGCGAAGGGCTCAGCAGCGTCTGGCAAGCCCATAAAAGCTCCCCAAAACCCGGAGTTCATCAAAATAGCTCAGGTCACTGAGGTCAGCAAACAGCTGTTGACAGTCACGGGTTGCGGCTGACTGATGGCGTTTGACCGGAAACGTGAAAGGACGTGGCTTTCCTGCAGTCATCGGAAAAACAGAACAGATGGGGTCTCGGCTGGGGATGAGGAGGGAAAGCACCTTTCTGATACTGCGCACTGCCAAACAGATTGAGGAAGATTGGCCCAACGCCTCGGGTTCTCCAGTCCGGACGATCGTACAGCCGCGGCATATCAGTATACAGGTATCGCTTCACTGGCTGCCCCATGATGAGCAAGCAGAAGCACATGGCGGTCACCAGAAGCGTGTAGATGCTTGGTGCTTTGGCCTGCATCAAAAAGCATGTGTGGGAGCAACACATTACATTCAGGAGAGCAGCTGTAACACGGGGGTGTCGGGCCAGCCCCAGCCGCCCCCACACCCCATCTAGACCCCCCAACCCATACCAATTGGCGGCAATAGGGAACAGCCAATTTGGGTGCCAACAGCGCCTGGAAAAGTTTTTTGGCCTTTGGTGAAAAAGTCAGAAGTTGGTTTCACCCAATGCATCTCTCTCCAAAATGCGCCTATTTGAATGGTGAGTTCAAATATTGCATTTATCCCCACTGTGCCCCCCCCCACCCCCCCACGCTGTACTGTACTGTCGTGTACAGTTGATGTGTTTTTGAGGGACTGGTTCCCCTTTTAGCGAATTATGTCATTTCCATCGCCGAACGAGTTGGCGAAGTCAGAGCGGGAGGCTGTCGAAGCTGAGGGAGCGGCCCGGCAGCAGGTGGCCCTTGGCGGTTCAGTGGGCGGCGCCTTCCTGGGAGGCTCATGAGGCCCTAGTGGCATTGGCCCTCTATGAAGCCCACGCTCAGTGCCGCCTAGATGTGGTTGGTGGGGAATGGAAGCGGCTGGCCCCGGCCCCCAATGTCGGTGCTGTGCCGCGGGCCCAGCCTGCCAAAGAGCCGCACCAGGCGCCGGCTGATCAGGTGCACGCGGAAATTGCGGCCGTGGAAGCCCCCCCCCTCCCTCAGCAAAAGGGCTGCTACGGGGGGGGGGGGGGCTGAGGGCCCTTTGTTGCTCGGGGGGAAAAGCCCGGTTGCGCTTGTGCTGGGGCCTAGCTCCAATGCATCCCACCGCAGCGTATGCAGAGGTAGGGCGGCGGGTCCCTCGCATCATACACCCTGCCCGTGCTGAAGGCTGTGTACAAGGTCTGGTCGCCCTGCGTGAAGCCTCCAATGACCTGGAGGTTGGCTCCCGAGCCGTGCTGTGTAGGCGGTTGCCAGTGCTGGTGCTGCTGCTGCGAAGCTTCGCACTGCCCCTGGGACGGGCATTCTTTGGCCCAATGCCCCTGAAGCCGCAGCGGAAACATGCCCCTAGCGGCCCCACCTTAGGTGTCTGCGGCCGCGCAAGGACCCCGTCCGCCTGCGGGCCTAGTGTGGGCCACAACGCCCGCCAGACACTCTCAGCGAGGTCACCAGGGGCGCCCGCCGGGCCAATCCATAATGGGACGCCTCCGCGCGGAGGAAGATCACCATGGCCTCGACAAGCTACTTTTGCCATGCATACGGCAGCGGGCTACTTGCCACCTTTTGCAGCTCGCCCAGGGAGAGCTTAGGGGATGAAGGCCCACGCAGCTCAGACAACCGGGCTTCCACGGCCGCAATTTCCGCATGCACCTGATCAGCCGGCGCCTGGTGCGGCTCTTTGGCAGGCTGGGCCCGCGGCACAGCACCGACTTTGGGGGCTGGGGCTAGCCGCTTCCATTCCCCGCCAACCACATCTAGGCGGCACTGAGCGTGGGCCTCATAGAGGGCCAATGCCACGAGGGCCTCATGAGCCTCCCAGGAAGGCGCCGCCCACTGAACCGCCATGTCGACGCCTGCCATCTTGGCCGCCTGGTCATCAATGACGACCGCTCGAGATGTGGCTACAGCCGAGCCCCGCCAAGACACCCATGCCGTGTACATCTCGCTCTGTGCCTGCGGCATCTCCACATCCCCGGCGAACGCGTATCGGATCCGCCTTGGCTGTGGCCGCGCCATGTCGGGCTTGTCAGCCTCCGCACCAGCCCCAAGGGCCACCTGCTGCCGGGCCGCTCCCTCAGCTTTGACAACCTCCCGCTCTGACGCTTCCAACTCGTTCGGCGATGGAAATGACATAATTTGCTAAAAGGGGAACCAGTCCCTCAAAAACACATCAACTGTACAGTACAGCGTGGGGGGGGGGTCTAGTTTGTCCGGGTCTGTCTAGGTCTGGTACGTGCACTAGTTTGCCCCCCCCCCCCCTATGGCAAACCCTAGGTTATTGCTAACCTAGGGCAACACTACATCCTGTCTGGTTTGCTTTTTTTTTGTCGCTTGTCCCTTTACAAATGTACCATGGCGGCACGGTGCCGCTTCTCACGCTCCATGTCCCACTTTTGAGCCTGGTATTCTCATGGCATCTGCTTTTTGGACCGCTCCTTTTGCTCCTCTGCTTTTGGTTTTCAACGTTCTTCGTGCTCCTCATATGCTGGAGCAAGTACGTATGGCGCCCCATGGCAATATGCTTTGCACAATTGTGGTCACGTGCGTCTGTCACGATGTATGTGGTGGGTAATGTTGTCTTCCCGTTCATGGACCACCCATTTTGCACATGGCTTGCAGCACAGCGTGTCATGGTAATTGTAAAGACCGTATTTCCCGAACTTTTCTGCGGGTTGATCAACGGTAATACGTTTTGACACTTTTTTTTTGGCATCTTCCTCTTTGTTGTGGTACATCTCATTTGGACTTGTCACAGCCCCGGTCCCAGAAGTCGTAGCTGTTACACTAGTCGTAGCAATTGCAGTGGTCATTGCAATTGCACTGCTCGTAGTAGTTGCACTGGTGGCAGTAGCTGATATGGTGCAGGAACTTGTAATAGCGGTTGTGGAACTAGTGGAACTGGTGGCAACGTCACCATGCCGGTGTTTGTCAGAGTTGTAGCGGCAAGTTTGGCAGCCAAAAAAGGACAGGGTTGACAGTCTACAGAGTGAACACAATTCAGCATGCGTTGGCAGTTGAGAATGGTGTTGTGCTACTTGGGCTCGAACAAACGGTGCAAGATTTGCCATTGCCCGCAAGCAAGAGCGCATGCAACCACAAACATGACAGGCCATGGAGGTAAAGTAGCCCATCCACACAAGAAATAAGACACATGGACATACTTGACCCTAGTCTCCGGAATGCCGATGGCCGCCGGATGTGAAGGCAACCTCTTGCTGGAGGCTGCTAGCTGTGGCCTGTTCCTATGCCAGAGGCTACCGGATGTGAGTGTTGTTGGGCGGTTGGGTTTTCATCGTTTGTGTGGCGCGTTCACTACTCCACACCAATATTTGTCAGCGGCGACAGTCTCCAGATGTGTCCCGCTGCACTCCCAGAAACTCCTATTCACCATTCTGGGAGAGTGGTGTTTGCCCTGCTCGAGGGTGCCGGATGTGGACCAAACTTCTGCCGGAGGCTGGCGGACGTAACCTCATGTTTGTGCTGGAGGCTGCCGGAGGTGGCCAAGATTTTTGCCGGAGAATAGGGTCAAATATGCACGCAGACACTAAGTACTGTCACTTATGAGCAGGGCCAAGAATCCAACAAATTGGGGCACAAAATCGGGGCAAATTGGCCAAATCAGCCCCCGATTTCGGGGGGGGGGGGTGTTGAACTTTGTTCCAAGGGTCTTCTTGCGCTGCTCTCTGGAAAAGCGTGTGCTGCAGCACCGCTCCCACACTACACCATCCGCATAACAGACCAACAGAATGCTGTCGCCTGCTTTGCAGATTTCTGTGCTGAGGCCCTGCACACCTCAGAGGCAGCACAAACTCCCGCCCATAATTGCCTATGGACCCCCAATTCCATTTTTGGTGGTTTCTTTCATCTTGTTCTCCCCTCAGGCCCTCAGGGTTCCTGCCATCCCCTGCTCACAGGGACTTGCTTTGAGCAAAAAGGGGGGGCTAGAAACAAACAGTGGCCCGAAGCTTTTTGGCCAGTGGCGAGTAGATTTTATATTTTGGTGTAAATTTTTGTGTTTTCCACCTTTTTTTTGTGAGAAATGCAATTTTTTTTACCATTTTTCCTGCTGCATGCCTCTTTCTTCCTACCCCTTCTCCAAATGTTTCATAAAAAACGATTAGTCATTTAGTCATTCATGCATGTGATCGAGACACCACTCTGGTTGGCTTTTTACAACCGTGGATGTGTGCTGTTTATTCCTGATTGTGATATGGCCATCACTGTTTATTTCTTTACAACTCTCTGCATGGGTGCGGTTCATTCCTTGTGATATGGATGTCCCTATTTATTTTATTTTTTTACAACCCTGGATGGGTGCTGTTTATTCCTAATTGTGATGTGGTCATCACTGTTTATTTTTTTTTGCAACTCTGCATGGGTGCTGTTTATTCCTAATTGTGATTTGGACATCCCGATTTAGCTTTTTTACAACCCTGGATGGGTGCCGTTTATTCCTGATTGTCATCTGGACATCGCTGGTGTTTGTTTTTAAACAACCCTGGATGGGTGTTGTTTATTCCCGATTCCCCACTTGCAACGCAATGTGGCGTGGCATGGCCGCCCTCATCCCAAGCAATATGCATTGCCCAACAGGCCTGTTAAAAACACCGCCCACAGACCCTTGTGGGCAGGTGGGCAGCCCACCTGCAGTTTGAAAAAAAGGTGTTTTTCCCCATTTTTTGGCGTTTTTTGTGGTTTTTCTGAGGAAAATATTGTTTTTGTCCTTCACTATGACCTCAAATGCATTTTCCAAGACAATTAAAAGGTTTTTAAAAGGTTCATAGCATGGTGTCACTCAACAGCTCAACCAATCAACAACACAAACCAGAAAAAAACACTGTGTTGCTGCTTGGTTGCTTCGGCCTTGTGACCCGAAGTGGCGTTTTCCCACCATTTTCAATTGTTAGTTTGGTGTGTGCTGCTACTTTTGCATTGAAATATTCATGTATCACGGCAGTCAGGGTGTTTTTTAGGTGGGTTTGCCCAAGGACTGCCGGCTGAACGTTATCATGTAGCTCACTGTTATTTCCGTTTGCGTTATTATTTCCTGTTGTGCTCTGGATGTTTACTGTTATTTCTTGGTGTGCTCTGGATGGTCACTGTTATTTCCTGGTATGCTCTGGATGGTCTCCGTTGTTCCCTGCTTCGTGCACAAGCAAGACAGGTCACGCATACAAACACAAAGCAAAGCATGGAAATTGCACCGATTAAAAAAAACACATTGTGCGCGGGCGCACCTGCCTGACTGCAACCACAGCTAACAACTAATCTCCGCCGTGTACTGCAGCGGGGAGATGTGCAGGGCCTGGGAGAGCCGGCGCAGGTTGCGAAGCCGCGTTGGTGCATTGCGGTACCAGGCCACCACCTCTGTTGTCGTCTCGCCGACATGGTCCAGGAAAACGTGGCTGCCATCCATCGCCTCCCGGAAGGCCAGGTCGGCACGGTGGCAGTTTGCGTGCACTGGCAACAGTACTGCCTGGCCCAACACCTCCGTCTGCAAATTCTGCAGCAAGCCGCAGACCCCGTTTCCGGTGGACTGCATGACGGCTGCCCCGTCAGCACAGTACCAGAACACTCGGCCGATCCACTCCTCCACAGGCAATCCAGCGCGCAACATCACCGCCTTGTATGCTGCCACAATCCCGATCGCGGTGCCCGCTTGCAGATCCTGCAGACCGAGGAATGCAGTGTGGCTCCGGCCTGCACGCATCGTTCGCGTGTACACCAACTCCTGCTTGTTGGCGGCGCGATCGGTGGAGCTATCCGAGGCCAATGCGAAGAAGGCAGACTGCCGCACCAGCTCTCCTCCAGCGGCGCGGATGGGACGAGCAATAGCATGCGCAATCTCACGTGCCGCCCATCGGGAGCGGTAGGCAGGGGCCACCTGTCCACCTACAAGGGTAGCGGTTTCCGCTTCGGCCGCCAGCTGGCTAAAACACCCGTACCGCTTCACTAGCCGGTAAACCAGATGGAACAGGCCAAAGATGGCCTGGCGCACCGGCAGGGGCAAACCACCAATCACCGTAGCGGAAGCACCGCCGCTTTCCCAGAGCGCCATAGCCACCACCACGGCACACTTGCGCACCTGAAGCGTACCATCTAGCCAAACCTTCTGTAGCCCCATTTGGGGATACGCTCTACAAGCGAGGCACGACATGACGCCGTTTTCAAAATGCAGCCAGGGGCGGCCCACCTTCCATTGGGGATTGAACCGGCGCTTGACCTGCTTTTTCCTTGGTCGCGGTGAGAGTCGCAGTTTCGGAGCACACACCTTGCAGGTCACCTCCACGCGATAAGGAACCTGCACTGTGCATGCGACATGCACCCGGTGCTTGCATGACTTGCAGGGCCGCATGGTATCCCCTGGTGGGGAGTTGCACACACGACACACACAGCGGAAGCATTTGGCCCCTTGTGTGCACAGTGCATGCACCTGTTGGCCACAGCTGGGGCGGGAAACAATGTCTCCGAGGAGCTTGTCCCCACAGCAGCCACATGCCGCCAACTCGGATGCCGGGGTAAAGAATGTCAACACCCCACCTTGGCGTTGTCCCGAATCTGGTGCCATGTCCTCGGAGGTTGCGGGAAGTGAGGGGACATCCGCATCAGGCGAGGTGGAGCGGAACTCCCAGCCATTGCGCGTTTTGCCGTTCTTGGCTGCACGGGAGACTTGGGTAGCGAACAACTCAATACCCTGCTCCTTTAGGTGAGCGGTGGCGTCGGCAACAGAGCGGAAGTAGGCCCACGCCCCGCCTACTTCGGGGCGTAGCCACACAGGAGGCATGGACTAACAAAGGAAGCCTGGAGACAGGGGAGAAACAAAACGCAAATGCGTGTGACAACGAACAATACCACGGGACCCTTTTGTTAACTAACAGCGTTCTTATTTGTCAACCATTGTTCTCATTAGTGCACTTGCCACACACCCATTCATGCACATTTGTTGTTTTGCACTGACTATTCCTTTAAATAAGACGTGACAGTGCAGCATGGCGGGATGAAGGAAGGAAGGAGGACAACGCGGGTAAGCTGATGAACCTGTTCAGACCGGTGCCAAATGCGAACGAAAAACAACAATTTTGTCAAATTGTGAAAATTCTAGTTTTCAACAAATGCCGGAAAAGATGGCAGATGCGCAAAAACAGTCAAAAAACACTAAAAAAACACCGAAAAACGCCGGGAACCGGGGGGAAAACGGGAAAAAAAAAAAAAAAAAAACGGCGTTTTTTTTCATTTACCCACGTGGCAGGGCACCTATTGCAACAGGCAGGGGGGGGGGAAAAATGCGGTCGCCGGGATTGGAAAAAAATGCGGAAAAATGCGGAAAAAATGCGGAAAATGCGAGAAAAAATGCGGCATAAAATGCGGTTTTGCTAAAATGCTATAGGACTCCCAAAACCCCTATGTTTATCAAGACGCATGTTGATCTGTTGACACCATCGCTCCATCAATGTGAAGACTACGGCCCCGGCTCAACATGCAAAGCGTGGTAGGGAAGTCTCACCCTTCTACTGTGGTTTAGGAGGAGGGGCGTTACACCCTCGGCAAGAAGCAGCAGAGCCCCAATACTGCCTCCACCCCATACCCCATTGAAGCAACCGGCTATTCGCCCCTCAATGGATAGCTTAACCGCCCGTAAGAATACAATGGCGGCTGCCGGAAGCCTTCCCAAGCCCACAGGGTGCCCAGTCCAGTGAGCTTGGCGTATCGATGCGTTTCGCGGTTCGTTGCCCCCGACTATTCGCCCCTAGTTGGATAGCTTAACCGCCCGTACAAATACGTTGGCGGCTGTCGGAAGCCTTCCCAAGCCCACAGGGTGCCCAGTCCAGTGAGCTTGGCGTATCGATGCGTTTCGCGGTTCGTTGCCCCCGACTATTCGCCCCTAGTTGGATAGCTTAACCGCCCGTGATGCAATCGTGAATCTCATGCATAAGGGACAAATTCTCCTCGTTGCGCTTCGTCTTTCCAGCATCCAGAACCACAAAGTCCTTCCACGCCTCCCAATTTTCACAATACCAATCAGCACCATCTCGCCACGATGTCCATCTCGTATCTCCAATATTGGGAGGGACCGTCTCCAAGCCAGAGCGCTCTCGCCAGCGGCGTCGGCGGGCAGAATGCATTGGTACTTTAACCAGAGAAGATGAGCGATAAAGAAGATTGATCATGGAGAACACGTCGTGCTTCCGGAGGATGTCACCAATGCCAGCTAGCTTGTGACTCCAACACAAAAACCACCGGGCGTTCCTCCAAACATGCTGCAACACGTGCTTTGCAGCGGCGACCACGGTGCTTCCCTCGTCGGAAATGACAAAGTTGATGCGGTCTGGATGAATCTGCGCAGTGGCTAAGGAGCTCAGAAGGGCACCCGCGATCTCTTTGTGCTCCACACCCCGCTGCGGACCCTTGCCCTCGAGGAAAGCAACGTCGATGCAGAACTTCAACCGGCCTCCAACATGGGCAATAATTGCAAGAACGGGCACCCCGCGTTCATCTGTCCACTCATCAAAAAGTAGTGTGGTGTTGCGGTCGGCAGTCTTCTTGTGAATTGCTCCTCGGTGCCCGTCAAGCACACGCTGGCCGTTGACTTTGGGGAAGTCAGAGCTGCCTTGCGGCAAGCAACCGGCAATGGTGGTGTACTTCTGCAACCAAGCACGCACAAGGGGGTGATCCAGCTTGTCCAACGGGATGCCGGCACCGGCGAAGGCAAAGACCGTATCATCAGCGGCCTTGTTCTTGTCGTTGCATGACGCCACAACGGATTGTAGGCTGGGCTGCCTCATTGCGGCTTTATGAGGTAGAGCATCTGCCTCTGCCTCTAGGCGGCGCTCGACCCGTGCCTTCTCCCTCTTCTGCATAGTCTCAACGGCCACCTGGTGCTTTTTGGAGTCCAAATGACATTGGACTGTGCTCTTCGTTGTGTGGCTCACGGGGCATCCACACGCATCGCACCATAGTACTTCAATACCAAGATCATTGGTGCGGAGACTCAGGGGATGGCCAGGGAATTGTTCCTTCCGCTTCCCAGGGCCCATGGTGCAATACTTTGCGCCGGCACCACCTCTCCCCTTACCACGTACTTTGCGGCGGGGTGGGCTATTTCCATCATCAGATGTGGGCTCAGAAGGAGGGCAATGGGAGGGCATAGCATGTGACATGTCTAAGGGAAAAGGAGCCATGTAACAAACAAAAGTGGCGGTGTTGGGAAGGTATGCAAACACTGACTTGACTACAAAACTACCCTTTAGTTGAACTACACAATGCCACTTGAATGTATCCTCTTGAACATTACACTAAGGGACCTGCCCAGAAAATGCGAAAAAAAATGCGGAAAATGCGAAAAAATGCGAATCGCATTTTTCCCCCCCCCCTGAACAGGCCTCTTGCCCAATGCACAGGGTGTGCTAATTGCATATGTGTCACAACGTTCCCAAGCTGTGGATGCGCACGGTAGGCCTCGCGCCACATGAGCACACACACGGGACCGTACCGCAACCATGGCCGAGTCAAATACCATGCATGGGAGAACTTACGTGCCTTAGGAACAGGGTCAGCCGACACGGGCTCCTACGCGGCACACCATGTACAAACACCATGAGTGGTGCAGGTGGGATGCACACGTAAATGACACACATGACATTCAACGGTGTGGGATGCCAACTCGTTCCCACATGCACGGCAAGTACATGAAAAACACTGTACCAGTCTTTCCACAAGTTGCATGCATGCCTCATCAACAACCCGGTGGCACTTGCTGCATGTGTGCTTGGTGCCGCAAATATTTGCACCGCAGCAAGCACATCGGACGGCCGTGAACCCAAAGGATAACAAATTGGGCGCGGGCGCCGTGGTTGTGCGCTGCGAGCGCGCGGGTGAAGCCACCACAAGGGATGATGGTTCGTCGAACGTGAAGGCATAGCCGTCCCGCATGGCGTTGGCTTTGGCAGCCCGCGTGACTTGAGTGTGCTGGATGCGTAGAGACCCTCCCTTCTCCGAACGTAAACAGCGGAGGGCCTCAGCAACGTTGGGGAAATGCATCCAAGCGGCACCTTGGGGCGCAATGGGGCCAAGCGGCCGCACCCATATGCCACAGCCCATGTCAAGACAAAACATGGGGGGGGAGGGGTGCAATGACAGCGCAAGGGAAAGAAAGACACCCTTGTAAGCAACCATGTTGTGCCGCCAAGTTTGGGGAGGATGCTACAACCTATCACCGATGTTTTTCTACTCTAAATTTTGTCTTCTCTTCTTTCCATACATTGTTCATTACCCTACCCCACCCGTTGATACCAACGTTGTTGTTGCACCAAGTTTGGGGAGGAGGCCATCCCTGTCACCAACCCTCTTCTACTCCCAAATTTCGTTCTTAACCGTTCTCCTATGCATAGATTACCCTACCCCACCACGCACGTGAAACTTGCCTTGCCAACCATGTAAGAACGGCAACAATGTGAACAAAATGACAAAAAGCACACAACCTGCAAGACAAAGAAGGTCAATTGCATCATGAAATAGTGCAAACATAGCAATATACACCAATTTACACGGAATTTACACCTCTAAACACCGCGGTGGCCCAAAAAGTGGCCGTTTTCGTAAAATGTATGCATATACGCTTAAATTTGCCATTTGGCCAGTGGCCTGGCCAGCAATTAATTCAAGGCTTGGGGGGGAGGGGGACCACGGGGGAGGGGGCCTCCCCCCCCCCCATCCGGAACATACCCAACCCACAGGGAAACAGAAAATTTATTGCAGAATGGGCAACTCAGCACATGGAAATGTCATGTTGTCGGCTGTAAATAATGGAAATTCATCATTGCATGTCAATTCAGGGTTCCCACATCTCACCAATGCACAACAAGGGCAACAAAGCGGGGCATTCACCATCTTATGTCAAATGACAGTGGTCAGTCAGAATTAGACTCGCCTGATTCCCACATCCAGCGGCCCCCTACCGCCTGAAGGCATAGGCATGTGTATGTAAAAAGGTGTGCCTCAACCCTTTGTACTGTGACTCACATATGAGGTGCAATTGGTGAGATTTTCATGCATGTTCATGGATGATAATGAGATTTCCGGCACCACAAGATCTTGTCACCAAAATTCTGTTGTGTTGTGTGGTCACATCGCCAGGTAAAAACATGTGGAATGAAGAAGGGATGACAATGTTAGATTCCTCGTAGCTCCCCCTCTGTTTGACAAATGCTTGTGGAGTTGAAGGGACTAGGGTGGGGGCAGCATCTGGCACTCAATGAAATAACTGTGTGTGGATGTGATGAAAAGGTGCGTAGATGCGTTCATGGACTCCATGTACACACATTTCCCCAATGGGCCAAATAGGTTGGAAATTTTTGCAAAAAAAGCTGTCTGTGCTCCCGTCACTTTGTCCCTTGGGAACCCCCCCCAACATTCCATTATGAGGCGGCTGCGGTGACAATGAACTACGCCACTACTAAATCACATAGCCAGATGTTGCTAGATCAGCCCGGCCGTGAGAAAGCACCTCGGGCATCTGGGGGGCATACTAGTTTGGATATGCCATTGTTTTTTGTTTTTGTTGGGGGGGAGGTGCTTGAGGGGTAATATAGGGGATGTTGTGATAGGACATGGTGTTGTACATGAAAAAAGACATGTTTTGCAGCTCTAGCCGTGCCTAGGGCTGGCTCTGGCCGATTTGAAAGACACAAAACCATTGCTTCCAACTGAAAAAAAAAAGATCCAAATTGCGATTTTTGTTAGGATAACGCTTTCGGCGGCCTTAGGGACCCTGTGCTACCCTCCTTGAGGGGTGGGATTGGGGATATTGTGACAGTACACCCTTGGTAGGATGCAACGGACACAATCATGAGCCTCTAGCCCTCTCTAGGGCGGTCATGGCGCATTTCAAAGATGCAAAATCACTGTTCACAGGAAGAAAACTGGACACAAACTGCGTCAATGCTCCCAAGGGACTTGAACAGTTTTTCACCCGTAATAACTGAATAAAAAAATCCAAAATTCCCAGCCCAATTATATAATCTTCTGATGTTGGGTATTAGACGCTAGGGGGGTAATAAAAGGTTGCCAGCAAAACAGGGCTTTGCAGATTTTTCTTGTGCTGGAAGTATCTTCAGACATTTCTCCATGGGTGGCTGGGAGGAATATAAAAATGAGGAGCCCTTCATGCACCAGCAAATGACCCATTTATGGGCACAGGTTGGCAAACATAGTTCTAATGTAACCTACCTTTCCTGGTGCAGGGTGAGGGGGAGGAGGTCTGAAGTGGGGAGCATTCCCTTGTACAACAGGTATTGAAGCATGGGCTTGGCAGGGACTGAGGTGAGGGTTTGGCACATTACACATATTCCGACCTGTGTCAGCTGCAGAATGATGGTCCCGTACGTGAAAATGAATCCCATTCGAGGGATGAGAACGCTGTTTGCAGAGATCAACGAGGCATGGCTGTGCTGAAACCACCAACCGCTCGCCACCAACTGTACCACAAATGTCACGTACAGCACCGAGTACAAAAGCCAGCTGCATAGGGACGGGGGCAGGTCGCCACACCCTGTCACTCCCACTCTGTCCCGCCGACACGTCCAAGGCAAAAAGTACTGGACGCACCCAGAATGCCACAAATCATGATTTACACACGATGTACTCATTAGGGGCGACTGGACACACACAGCCCCGTAAGGCAGCCCATCTTATTACCGAGACGAATCTGATACATCTGGCTGTTGCTGCTCTGACCGAAGTACAAAAGACGGCATTTGTGTCATATTTCTAGAAAACACCAATCACTGATGTCAAAAGCATTATGTAGATATTTGCAATGAACACGCATGTGATCCATTGACTCTACCTGGCCGTCCAATGGGCAATGCAAACGTGCAGGTTTCCAGTCTTTTCATCGCTCCCCTCCCAGCTGTTTCGGCCGCAAAATACCCCGCCCGTTTGAATTCCTTATCCCGTTCAGGCAAAGGGCGCTTCATCAATGCTGTCCAGACGTCATCTATCTGACGATGCTCTCTGTCCTGGGCACCACATTGAGTACCGACCCCCGTGTCCAATCTGTAACATGATCGCAATATCACAAGGGGCCAGTCTGGACGTATCATCACCCCAAACACAGAGGACATTGGGATCCTGCTGCAAAAGCGGCCCCAAAGTGCGGGCTTCAGGTTCAAGTCCTTCGTCCCCGAAGGCGTAAATCAGGATCAATATCAGGATGACACCCCGTTGAGAGCTTGCGTTCAGGGTGCACATTCAGGGCAAGCATGCTCTCGACCACACACCTCGCGGCGTTCATGATGCCATCCATGACCGCTCCACAACACAAGCTGCATGTCAGCAATCCGATGGAGGTGGCGAACACACACAAGTCAAGCGTCTTGCGCATTTCTCGCAGAATGTCTACGAGGCTGATCACCCAGAACAGGAAGTACAGGGGAAAGATGTGAAAGGCCAACAATACACCATCCCATGTGACGTAACATTTGGGAGAACTGGCCGCCGCCTCCAATGCAATACTGGTCTGGTCCCGCACTGAGTTCGATGGGTGCCACAGAACCGCCGCCAGAAGCGGGCCCAACAGGCCCCTGTTCATATGTTCATACGTCACCAAAGCAACCTGTAACATGTGCAATGTGCGCACACCCAAAAGGGGCCCAATTTAACTGCACCTGACGGCACACTCCCAGCCATACCACATGAAAGAGGGGACATGATGATATTGCACCCCAGCCATAAAAAATTGTAGCTGCTGACGGGCACAATGCATGTGTATTGAGATGACGGCACCCTCCTAGAAACTCGCTGGAATCGTACCTTTTCTGCAGCGCGGTCCATGCCTATTGAAGGAAGCCGTTGTCTGATGGCACTACTAGTGTCACAAGATGTTTTCTCTGGAGGTGTGTTGACATCTATTGAAGTTTAAAAGATAACCCGATGGTGGCCAACCTTGACACATCGGGACCCATGGTTCCTCAGCAAGTGCGTTCCAATAAAACTGCTCTGAGTTACCATTGGCTGCAAATACAACAAAAATCATCTCGGGCTCAATTGTCCTGGCTCCTTGAGGGTGTACACTAACCTTGGGAGCAAATCGGTGGATTGTGGAGCCAAGGTCAGACCTATAGGTACCTATTGATGCATCATTGTGGTGCACTGGATGCAGTGAAAGGGACGATGCAAACCGAACACATGTAGACTGCACCCAGAGCACAGCGAATCGGCATGCCTGTAACCAGCATGCACCAGCAGGGCCTGGGACCATGGTGGCAGCGGATGCAGTGGGTCATGGTGTGGCTATCCTTCCCTGATATCCAGATACTGGTGCTCCGCATGTCCCTGTGGGATGGAGCAGCTGGGACACTTGCACACAACTGAATTGAAAAACAGTCTGTTTCTAACTTTCCTTGTCATCTGACTCTATCCAGGCAATATTGCCTGATATTGTGCAGTCCAAGCAGTCAACCACGCCACCATTCCCCTACATTCTCAGTGCACGTCTCATGGATTTTCTGTGTTGACGTCCAAGCTCAGTGCATCTCTGTGGTCAGGCACTTTCTGAAGGTTTTCCTGGGTTGTATGTACAGAACCCCACTGAAATGCAAATCCGAGGACGAATAGTTTCATGGTGTTGCTCCCATGTGTTGGGTGGGCTATGTCAGGGAGTAGAGCTGCTGGGGCAAGGGGTCATGTGGGACTTGATGGCTAAGACCACCCCCATACTGGAGTGGTCCAAGTGGTTGCCACACGCTGTGCTCAATGCCAGGATGGTCAATCCTGCATATCTCCCTGGCGCAGCAGTCTGTGTGGCACTAAACCTCACTTCCGGAACTTTTGCAAAATTGTCCGTTCATTTTCATGGACACTGGGGCCATGAACTCCCCTGATGCTTGTTGGAAGTCATCCACGAAGCAAGTCCTGAAGGATCTGCGGTTGTCTCCATATATCAACACAACCTTGTGGACCTCTTGGGTTTGCTTAGGGCAACAGTGGGTGAAACTCTGCAACACACAGGGTCATGTGTCCTGTGTGCAGCCCTGAACACTCATGCGCCTGTATCATACTGCTTGATGCATGATGGACGGAGGGCCATGGGGAGGGAGGGTGGGTTTCAATCCAGCTGAATTTCAGAGCTGAGGTAGTCATGGGAAGTTGGGGTAGGAACATAATGAAAGGGTACAATGCACTGTGCTGTACATGCTGCTTTGTTGTTACATCATGTCCAACACCTCAACATGCTTTGTAGGTCATTCTGTTTTTCTTGTGATCAGTCCGTGCATGTTTCCCTCAACTTCTCCCTCAACTTTCTTGGCTTGTCGAGCCTGTGCACCAGTGGGTGCACTCCTTCTGAATTCTAGTACCTCTACATCCACATACGAAGAACCTTCTTTGGCAAGAGGGGAAACCCCACATGCCTCAGGCGTGCCCCATCCTGTGTTCCCCTGAACCTGCCCAAATTCTGTGAGCTCATATCATCATGTGACTTCTTCCCCTGGGGACATAAACTGTGGACGACAGACAACAGGCTTCGGTACACACTTTTGTATGGAAGGTGCGGAGAACGGCACATGTTGTTGCAAAATCTGGATTTTTGAGCGCAACCTTCTGGCTATGGCAGGACAGCTTTTCAAATTGATAGGACGAGGTTTTTTGGACTGAGAAATGCACACAGGTCTTGTTGCTGGATCATGCAACCACATGGCATGCATGCACTGTGTGAATTGACACAGAACAATCAACACACGGGCAAGCGCACAAGAGCAACACAAGAGCAAGGGCACCGTAGTTCCACAAAGGGGTAGAGTTGCATTTTACAGGTATGCTCTGCTACTAGCCATGTCTCCGAGGTAACCGGGGGCAGCCACTCAGGCTTGCTCCTTGCTCCTTCAGTTGACCAAAATGCTTTTCGCCTTTAATAATTGCATCTCATAATCACATGCTCAGGCAGCAAATGTTGGTAATCCGAGAATGCAACCACCAACCAACGGATAGAACCAATGTGTTATTGTGCTTGGAGAAGGCATCAATTAGGTTGTGGTGAGAGGGCAAACTAAGTGCTTTGTTGCTTTCATAATTCAGACATATGGAACCCGTATGCGAAATGTGCATACCATACAATGTTTGCACTGTTGTGCATACTAAATTGTCCACACATACTCTTGCCATGCATGGCTACTTGACATGAGTCCACGAATAGTGCCTCCCACGTGGTTTGCGGTCGGCCCAATCTTCACAAAGGCTGCATTCATCCCAAAGGCTGCAGCCACTTCAAGGACATCGAATGTACGTCACAAGCCTATGTCCCAACGGATACTATCCTAGTAGTGTCGTCATGTAGAGAGGCATGCAACACTAAGGAGGATGGTGCATACTAGTTAGTCCGTGCCCTAGTTTGTGTAGTGCACGGAAAAGGAAGGGAAAAGGAAAAAAGGGGACATATGTATGGCAAAGAGTGACCATCTATGCGTTCAAACACCGTCAATTTTGCAACATACAAAATGGTGGACACAATCCAAGCGACAACCTGCCCATCACCCATTGCATCTGAGTCCAAGGAAACTCCGATGTAAGTTGAGGAGACAACTCCTAGTAAGGAACCACAGCCTATTGAACAGGCACTTGTGATGGTGTCCATGGGATTCAATTTGGTAATCCACGAAGCAAAGTTGGTAACATCGCCCCCACAAGTGTGCAAATGTACACGGCTCGCACATTGCCGATGCCTCGTCGTGACCTAACCAACATGTGCACATAATGTCATGTAACAGAGCTAGAAGATGCAACACTATCACAAACCCGGTGCCCAATTCCCGGTTCACGACGGTTTGTCGAAGTGGTCTGCGCGTCCAAAGGAAAATGGCTTACAAGCCTCAACATGGAGCACACAAATGCATCACATGCCAATGGCACATGTGTCACGCACCTCTATGAAATCACTTGATCGCGTACTACTCGTCTCCAAATTAGCGCCATTTCCTTGACAAATCCAACAATTTCGAGCATCAATAAGTCATCGCGTCAAGTGGCAAACTTCCCCATCGGAACAATCATCAATGTGTTGTCCGGTTTTCGCTACTTTCCACTCGAATTGCATTTGCCAGTCGGGCGGAACCAACAGGGGTGGAAACATTTGCATGCGCAAAAGTTGGGGATTTGCATCCGAAAGTGATTGTGTGAATCCTACATTGGTTGCATATTCTACCCCATTGGGGATCGTGGATGTGCCGGAACGATTCCCGTGGCAGTTCCGACCAATCTCGACGTCGCTCCCAAAGAGCAGCCATAGTGGTACAAATGACGAATCCCGAAAAGCCACATCTTCCTTATTTCTTCCACTCGGCATTCCGAAATGTTTGCGGCCCTGCTACTTTTCCCTCACTTCATAATATCCAATGGGCATTTTCATTCAATGGCACAAAAAGCCCTTGCGTACACCTAATGATGCAACTTGACGAAAGGGGATAAGAGGCGGTGTAACTCGTGAAACCACAATATTCCTCAAATATCACGCGCGTGTACACCGTGGTAATCATAGGTCATCGTGGTTTGAAGAGGCCTGGTATATGCCTAACACGTCCCCAACAGTATCCAAGTATTTCTTGTTTGCAAGCATTTTTTTGGCTTGGTCTAGCACCAATTTCGCAAACGGCGACTTCGTTTGCCGCTCACCGTCGGGGTCGGTCTCCTCGGGCGCCACCTCATTGCCGTGTGCCTCACCGTCAGCTGCCCCGTACTGATGCGCATCATTGACATTAGAGGACCCATGGGCCCCATCCCCATGTCCCTCGGATGTCCCGTCGTACCCTTGCCCGTGTCCATATCCATTATCATAGGGTTGCGGTTTCACATTGGGCCTTGAAGGTCGAGGGCCCTCTTGGGTTGTGTGGTTGCACGCGCAGCCACCAGCAATTGTGCACCGAAGCGCTTTTGAGATGCACGTGTCCCCACACGCCTTGCCCTTGCCGCAAACTCGGCAGCATCCACAAGCACAACCCTTGGGCTTGGTGCAGGTTGCAGCATGGCTTATGCAAGTGTCGCCACACGGTTTACCTTGGATGCATCGCTTACAACAATCTTTGGCGGTTTTGGTGGCGCCTAGGGACATCAGTAGCAAAAACAACGCCACATAACATAGGTGACACATTGCCATGACTAAGGGCACAACGAAGGCAAAAAGAAACTGCTCACCAATGCATCGCAGGCTGTGATCGAGAGGCACAAGCGAAGCTTTCACAAAATGCCCATGCGGCTATCTAGTACCGCCTCCTCCACACCTCCACTACCGCCACCTTTCGAGTCTTTATCTTTGCATGCCACACTCAAAATTGTCACACTTAATTAGTACCCTACTCGTTTGGTGGCCTCCGGGCTCTGAGGCATGGAAACCACAAAGAGGGCTCAGTCGGGGCACAAGAAAGCTCTGGACATGGTCTTCAGCTGCCGGCGGTAGGTTTTTTGTTGCCGGCGGTTGGCGGTTTGCCCTGCGGTCCCAAGTTACCTCGAATTATTTTCAACATTTACTGAAGTTACGGGTGATTTGGAAATGGCGGCTGCTTCCACCTGGACAAATTTGTTTTCTGGTGACCACAACACCCTAGATGCCACATGGGCCCTATTCATGCACAATTTGCTGTCTTATGCTCGTCTCGCTCCACAAGAACTTCGGGATTCGATTTTAGAAGGTGGCGGTCGCTGGCAAGGCTCTGGTTATGGCCAAGGCAATTTATCACGCCTCAGTTATGATTTTACAAAGGTTGCGGTTTTCCCCACCAATTTCGCTGACTACCGAGATGTGGTTTTGGTTGTGTTGGCTTTATTTTGGCGGCCCGCGAGTATTGCCAAGGATTTGAATGGGGATTCGAAATCCGCGGCTTTTCAATTGTGCGAGGCCTTGGAGAAACCTTCTGAAGAAGATGAGGAGTTCACTATGGATTTGCCTTGGACGGAAGTGCTTCTTCCCTTGAGCCCTTCCTTGTCTCGTATTATGAAGAACATGCTTACTCAATTGGAGCAGTTTGAGCGCTCCAATTTGGTAAAGGATTTGCCTTATTTTGAGGGTTTAGAACGTGAGGCGGCCATTAATAACCACCGCCGTGATGCTATGGTTCCCGTTGAACGTGTGCATAGGAGTTGGGAGTCAGCTTCTTTTGCTATTTTGCGCTCATCGCGCTTTTGGATAACTCGCTAACAAGTCCTCAACCCCCTTGTGATTTATCAAACTCCGAAATATTGGAGCGCCTCTTCGCTTATGCTTAGGATCTTTCCAAAAGAATTCATGAGTATAGAAAGCAAAAATCCATTCCCGATGCCGCGCCGGTTAAAAACGCCCTTTTTTCTAAAGAAGATTTGGCTTTGGCGAAGCAGAATCAATCTGTTAATCAGCTAAGCTCTTCTTCTTCTTCCTTTTCCAAAGGATCTTTTCAAATGGGCAACAAAGATCGTTACGCCAACAACAATTACGGGCGTCAACAACAAAGATCCCAGGGACACTCATCATTTTCTTCGGGTTCCAACCGTTCGTGCGGCGGCAAAGGCAGAGGGGGTGGACGAGGCTACGGTGGGGGTCGTCCCCAAGGAGCAGGCGGCGGTTCCGCGCCCAGGAATCCATGAAGGGGACCCGTCACTACCCAACCGGCTTTGTCTTTGTTGGGTTGGTGGCGGCAACACGCATCCAGGGCCGTAATAGATATTCTCACTCGCGGTCTCTTGCCCAAGGTGCATCTCCCTTGCGTTTCTAATGCTCCACCCCCATGTGCACACCCACCACACTCCCTGGAATATCAGTTCGCTTTGGAGTTGGTGCGGGAATATTTGGATATTGGCTCTTTGCAACCTTGTTTGCTTAAAGATATTGTCCCATGGCTCATTGTCCTCAAGAAGGACGTGCTTCCCGATGGTCGGATTGTTGACAAGGGACGTTTCGTGGTGAATTTGAAGAAACCAAATGCCTTTTTACACACCAAGCATTTTAAGTTGGACCATTGGGGCAATGTTTTTCCCTTTCTTTGTCGGGGGCAATGGGGAGCAAAAATCGATTTAAAGCATGCTTATTTTCATGTGCCTCTTTCCGAGAATTTCCCGAAGTATGTGGGGATTTGCGTTGACGGTTCGTATTACAAGTTTACAACTTGCCCTTTGGTTTGAACATTGCTCCGCAAATTTTCATGCTTTTTATGAAACCACTCATTCGTTTGTGGCGCTCCCAAGGCATCATGGTATTCGTCTACTTAGACGACATCTTCATCGTTGCAGGTTCACGTGATGTGTGTGCTTCACATGTGCAGGAAGTCCGCCGTGTGTTGTCACAAGCTGGTTTTCTTGTCAATGAGAAAAAGTGCGTAGACCCCGCCCAAATATTGGAATTTTTGGGTATTGGTGTAGACTTTGAATCCGGTTTTCTCACGATTCCGCCGCATAAGCGGCGCTCACATCAGAAAGATATGGGAAAGTTGATCGCGTACTCCTCTATTTCTTTGAGGAGTGCCGCTTCAATTTTGGGTAAATTACGCTCTTTTGTAGTGTGTTTCCCGGGATTGCATTTTAATGTAATAGGAGATGCACGGCGGCGCAATAAAACTCTTGAGGAATGCATTTGAGGCTGTCAACAGAAAACATGAGCATTATGTGTTCTACCATCGTGATAGTACCACACACCGTTGACTTGCGCCTATTGACGGATGAACTTTCTTCTTTCTTACATGGAGCGTCCATCTTTGGTATGAGGCGGTATTGTCTATTCCTAAGCGGTTAAAAGCTGAGGTGCAGCGATGTGCTGGTTTTCTTTCCACTTGGCAAGGTCACCATATGTTGGGGGACCGGCCCACTCGCGCTTTGGCCTCCGATGCCTCACATCGTGAATTAGAGGATGATTCTTGCACAAAACGCACAGGCAAAGCTCAACAGTGGGTCGATTTCATGCCAAAAAGCTGAGTGTGACGGGAACATGATCTCTTGGTATTTGTCCGGTGGTTCACATAGAAACACGTGTGTATGCATGCATGTTCTTTGGTCTCACCAAGCTGTCGCTCTTTCACTTTGCGTGTGAAAATTCATCGTTATGCACATACGTTCAAGAATCGTTCATTTATATTATGTCATCCGCATTAGGAGCTATAGATTTAGACAGTCGCCGCACGGTGCATGCTTATGTTCCCCATCCCCATTTGTATCAAATCAATGAAAAAGAGTTGCAAGCTAGCGCTTTTGCTGTGCGCTCCTTAGCCCGTCCGGGCTTTTGTCCACTTGAAGGTAGATAACACAACCACTTATTTTTATCTTCTTCGTCAGGGCGGACGGCTTCGTCGCCTCAACCGCCACATCAAGGACGTGTTCCTTTGGTGCTGCGGCACCGAGTTCGTTGAGCCAAACTGACGGATGACAGAAGCTAAATAGACCAACGTGTCTGTGATCAAAGGACCGGACACAAGGAAATCAGGGGAGTCCCAGCCCAGCAACATCCCCCTCCCCACTGCAATGCTCCGTTCTTTGCCCACCGCTTCTTGCATGCGCATGCGGAGCCGTTTCTGTTTTACGCACATGCGCATGCGCAGCCTTTTGGTCTCTGCCTGTAACATTTCAATGGTTTGTAGACATTTGTTCAAGGTTGCCTCCCGGCTAGAATCATTCCGCCGGGCCACTAAAGCGGAGCCACACCCTTGTATCACATCCAGAAATTTGGCATCCCATTGCACACCGTATTGTTTTGCCTTTTCACATGCCAGCAAAAACTGATTGCATTCAAGCAAAAACCTCGTTCACAATTGATCCGTGCTGGTGTTCACATGCCCATGCAACCAAATCGTCAGAGATGCACCACGTTTGCAATGGGATGACCATGAAATGGGAATCCATTCAGGGTTCAATGGTGAAGCACAGGCTGCTCTCCCTGCTGCAATTACAGTGGCACTGGCGATCGCACAAACTATTGCTGTCACTGCAGCGTGTTTGGTGGCTGGGCTGGGACGGGGAGCAGCAGACTTCCCCTCCGCTTTTTGAAACAAATGGTGCACCACGCTGATGTGGCGCTCAGCCAGAGGCATCTTATGCCATGCGGCATGTACCTTCTCAAGACATTCAATGCTTGTTCCTAGGGACATGGGCTGGGGGGCATAGCATTGTAGCTTTCCATGGCTGCTTTCACTACATCACCAAACATGTCCAGCAGTTTTTGGTCGGATTGAAGCCACCTCTCTTCCAGTTCCTCTGTGAGATTCGCTTGTAATTGTGCCTTGGCATCACTTTGTTTCTTTGGTGCCATTGCTTTGACCCTAGCTGCCCAAACCTTGTTGAAATCCTTGTGCTAGCTATCTCCTTGAGGTTGTTTTCATCCGCATTGCCCGATGGTTCATTTTTTAAACATACCATCACACTTTGTACGCTTCACCTGCAAACAGTGGAACAATGATTGAGCAGAGAACATTGTGCACATGGTATACAAGCAAGAAAGCAATTTGAAAAAATCCGAGCGGAAGTGTGCATGTCTAAAAGTCGGGCGGCCATTCGCTTGCCGCCGCCTCTCTCTCTTGCAACGTGTCGTGCATCTATCCAAGGCAGAATAGGTGCTCCCCCTCTTCTTCTCCCTCATCCCCGAAATCCTCCCCCTCCCTTGCTTTTTCACCCCCACCCCCCTTTGTCTCCTGACCCCCCCCCAAGATGGTACTGTATTGTTCATCAGTGGCAGAGTCTCCGTCAATGTGCAGCCGCTTCTCAGCATCTGCACCAGGTTCCTCTTCTCGCAGCCGTTTCTTGTCGCCGGCTTGCGCAACGACCCCATCTGCAGACAAACAGGGGTGCAACGGTGGCACTGTACAAGTACATCCCTACAGAGGCAGGGCCAGGGAGAAGGACAGGGCTAGGGGCAAGGACATGGGCAGGGCCAAGGGCAAGGGCAGGGCCAGGGGCAGGGACATGGGCAGGGCCAGGGGCAGGGGCAAGGGCTGGGACAAGGACAGGGCCAGGGCTATGGGCAGGGCCAGGGGCAAGGGCAGGGCCAGGGGCAAGGACATGGGCAGGGCCAGGGGCAAGGGCAGGGCCAGGGGCAGAGACATGGGCAAGGCCAGGGGCAGGGGCAAGGGCTGGGACAAGGACAGGACCAGGGCTATGGGCAGGGCCAGGGGCAAGGGCAGGGCCAGGGGCAGGGACATGGGCAGGGCCAGGGGCAAGGGCAGGGCCAGGGGCAGGGACATGGGCAGGGCCAAGGGCACCATGCACCCGAAAGTTGCACTTCCGGCATTGCACCAAGTGGCCGCTTAGTGCACGCTTGCAAGCCCGACACGTGCATGTGAAGCAGTGTACCTCGGTGCCGACACGGGCCATACAAGCCTCGTCGACGGTCGCATTACACCTGGTGCAAGAGTGGCGCACACCACATATGTTCGCACCGCAACAAGCGCAATGCACAGCAGTTAGCCCAAATGATGCCAAAGTGGGTGTGGCTGCCGGCTGCGGACGCGCGGGCCTAGCGAGAACCATGGACGCTGGCTCCTTGAAGGTGAAGGAATGGCCGTCCCGGGTGCCGTCGCTTTTGGCTGCACAGGCGACTTGGGTGTGCTTGAGGTGCACCAAAGACCCTCCCGCCTCAGAATGCAGGAAACAGAGGGCCTCGGCGACACTGTGGAAGTGCAACCAAGCCGCACCCTCAGCCGCAACCGGGCCAAGTGGGCGCATCCACACGTCAGAACCCATGAGAACAATGAGGAAGGGAAAGAGAGTCTGACAAAGGGATATACGGAACAATAAAAAATGCTAATGACACACATGCACACATGCACATGACATGAATGCGGGGCATGAATGAGTGTACATGGTGTGTCCGTGAGCCTTTCATGCCATGAGCCACATGCTAGATCTACCCGCTATGATGCACCAGGCCGGCCGACACACAATACTATTCACCCTTCCCCGCACCACATTCTAACTACCCTCAAACATGCCCAAATGCACAAATGCTCTAAAATTACGTCACACAAGGTACAGAAACCATCAGCAATATGTGCAGGAATGTCAATAAACACCAATAAACGCCGATAAACAACGGTTTTCCCCCCAAAAAGGGCGTTTTTCGAAAAATAAACGCATAAACGCGTTTATTTGCCATTTGGCCAGTGGCCTGGCCGATACTTAATTCACCCTTGCAGCCCCATGGCCCTTGTGGATTCGAGGACCCAATGTCCCCTCTTGATGAGCATGCGCCATGGCCACCACCTCAAAGCGGTTGCGCTTCTTGATGAGGATGGACATGGGCCGCACTTCCATCAAGGCCTCTGGGTAGGGGGGTCACCGGGTGGCTGATGACCAGGAGGAAGGCGCGCGCCTCCGGGGGGGGTTGCCTCATGGGGTGGCGGAGCGCTCCATGCATAGGTGTGGGCCATGGCCTGTAGCCACCAGCCCATATGCTCACCCCTTGGGAGCTCCACGTGGCCCTCCACGACAAAGTAGGTCGTGAAACCCAAGCCCGGGGGGTTGGGGTCCACGGTGGCGTTACCTTCCAAGCGGCGGAGCTCATAGCTTGGGACTCCCACCGCGAAATCTTTGAGGCGCACCTGGTCCCGGATGCGCCGGGTGTAAGCGGCCAGAGCGGGACCGAGATTATCCCCGTCTGGGCAATGGAGTCCCGGGATGGGGGTAGTTGTGGTGTGTTGGCACGGCCTACCAGGCACCTTACCACCTGCCGTGGTGCCGCGGTTGACGAGGATGCCACAGGCCTCAACCCGGGGCCGGTGGCCGGAGACTTTGTCGGCGCGCGGCATTGAGCCCCAAGTCCCCGGCAGCCGCTGTGAGCCCAACTTCGCTACGGATTGCTCCCTTCTAGATGAGAACCTCCACTAACGTCTGTTGAAACTTGTGTATAGTATCACTTACGTAAAGTATAACATCCCCTTGTTCCTCAACAGAACACCGGTACTATATGGAGTGTGGCATCCATACAAGTATTGTCCCATTGTCTATTTTCTTCTACTATGGTAAGCTGCCAGCTGGTAAGGTTGTTCTCACTTTCCCAAGCTTATATACATGGAACGAGTCATTGTTGTGCTACTGCATGTTGGACACTAGTGGCACGACAGTCTAAAGCAAAAGCTCATTGTTCCTATCCCCCATTCTGCTGCACATAAGGCCACCAACCGGTACGCTCACCCCCCAAGTTTCACTCGGTCTTCCACAACGAAGTAGGTCATGAGGCCTAGGCCTGGGGGGATGGGGTCCTCAATGGCATTGCTCTCCCAGCTACGGAGCTCGTAGTCCGTGACACCTACCGCAAAATCGGTGAGGTGCAGCCGGTTGCGGACCCGCCGGGCATACACAGCCATCGCTGGTGTGGTGTGGTGTGGTGTGGTGTGGTGTGGTGTGGTGTGGTGTGGTGTGGTGTGGTGTGGTGTGGTGTGGTGTGGTGTGGTGTGGTGTGGTGTGGTGTGGTGTGGTGTGGTGTGGTGTGGTGTGGTGTGGTGTGGTGTGGTGTGGTGTGGCGTGGTGTGGTGTGGTGCGGTGCGGTGCGGTGTGGTGTGGTGTGGTGTGGTGTGGTGTGGTGTGGTGTGGTGTGGTGTGGTGTGGTGTGGTGTGGTGTGCTGCACTGTGTTGTGCTGTGCTATGCTGCATTATAAAGTTGTGTGTGATGTGCACTACCACAACACAACACAATAGACCAAAACGAAAATGATTGTCCAAGTGGAGATCCACTAGCACTTGTAAGTGGGCAGCATGGAAACAGTTCAGGTAAGGCAATAACTTACCCTGCCCTTTATGTTGTAACTCCTTGGTCGCGTGAAACTAGCCTGGTCAAGTCCTTGGTGCATGAAGCAACTTCACGTGTCTAGGAGCCATTGAGTGCCAGCTGGATTCCATGTCGACATTACAAGTAAGACGAGGAGAGGGAGACTCAGCCACAATGGGCTGCTAGGCAGCCCCACCGAGCTAGGTTTCCACCTGGTCGCCGGACGGCTTTTTCACGGGACACCGCCATATCTCCCATTGGCTTTGTGGTGGGCTACTCTCCTCCCCATCCTCCCCAGTGGCGGGTTCCGAGGTGCAGGTAGCAACCAGCCAGGGCTCCACTATCCCTGAAAGGGATTGGCAGGCTCGCCCCATCCTTGCTCACCCCCTCCGTGCACAACCAAGGGTCCACTGTCCGCTTCCTCGTACTTACGACCAGCCTTGTCACCGCTGCCCGGTGGAGCCCATCTACTTCCAGGAGGGCGAAAATGTCCCCACCGCTCGGTGGATGGGAGGCCGCCGCCTGGAGTATTCCAAGGGTCACAATGCCCCCTGGTATCTGTGTGTCAACCACTCAACCTGTGGCAAGGTCCTGTTTTTCAAAGGAGAAGGGGTGAAAGGGGGCGCAGGGCTTGTGGTGGTGACCCAATACAAAGCCAAAAGAAAATGGGCATCCCCACAGTGTTCCGCCTCGGCGGCACTGTCAAAGCGAAGCACAGCACACCGCAACAAAGCAAAACACAACAAACCACAGAAAACATCGCACAACGCACTAAAGCACAGCACAGCACACCAAAACAGAACACAACACAGCACAACACAACACAACACAACACAACACAACACAGCACAGCATAACACAGCAGGAAACGACGTTCATGATGCAATGTGCTCTAGCCACAGTAAACGGGCAACCCACACCTCGCGCCACGGTCGCACCAACAGCGTGGCACCGGGTACCAACACCTGGCCGTGGATCTCGGGCTCCATCCAAAAAAAAGTATCACACGTCACAATGGGCACAATACTCCAGAGGACGCCCAACATCACAAACAGTCCAATGCCCACAATCAGCGACATAAACCGCAGCCAAGGTACAAGAAACTCCCAGGCCTGCACAGCATGGGACGCTCGAGCAGCTCCGGGACTTCCGACACCTTGAGGCCCAGATGCAGCCTCCTGCTGGGCGTCCTCCAGCTCTATGGTCTGTGTGTGCAGCGCCGGCTCGTCCTCCGGTGGCCCTTCGGAGGTCGTTGCTCGTGGCTGTGGCGACTGTGACTGCGGTGCCTCTGTTGCTTTGGGAGATGGTAGGTGAAGGGTGGTGGTGGTCGTACACATCCCAAGCACTCACAGGCGTCGACATTTTCGGGGCCAACTGCCTCCTATCGTCATGCCCCCTTTCGCCAGCCTTGCCAGATCTCTACACTATTGGTGCCACTTCCATTAGGTATGAACCATCAACTTGAGGGTGCACGAAGGGGGGGGGGGAGGGGGGGGAGACCTAATTAAATAACAGGCAAATGCAAACCAGAGGTAATGTACCCCACAGAAAGGTGCACGAGGGGTGCCAGGATGTGCCATTAAGTGTGCCGGCAAGAAATTCTGGGTGTGAAGACGACGGGAAAATGCGTTTTCGGTCGGTGAGAGCGGGACAGTTGTCCCTCTGCTCACAGGTGCTGCTTCTGCCCCTTCGCCGGCGCCAGCATGCGTCACAGGAGGTATTTCCCAAGGCAGTGAAATATGGAGGGTGTTCACCACTGCCGCTGTGGGACATGTGCCACAGGGCCAGGGGGGGTTCTGGATCACCAAGTGGTGCGCAGGAGGGGGGGGGGGGTTCTGCGAGGGCGTGCGCAGGGGGTTGCGCGATCTCTCTCGCATTTAATCAATGGCTTTGACCACTTCAAACTCCCAAACCTCCCACAGCATGTTGCACACAAGCATGCAAACCTAATACCACAAACCCAATGACACAGCCATGCACTCACAGATAATTCTGTTCCAATCACCTGAAAATCGTCAACCCCCACTGAACTGGTCCAGGAGTCTCACAGCCTGAACAAAAACACACAAACGCACGCACCCACGCAGCCGCACAGGCATGCCCACATTCATACTCACGCATTCATCCCACATTCATACGCACACTCCCACACCCGCACCCACATAAACATATACTCAATGACTCACACACGCACATGCGCGCGTAAGCGACAAACAGAGCAACAGAGCGGCTGTTGGAATTTTGCCCTGTCAGGCCGCAAACAAAAAGTCTTGGGCGACTGGGGACTTTCCATTAACAGCCGGAACAACGAGTCCCATCTCCCCTCCCAGGACTCATCTTCTGGTCTGTAACCAGCAAACTGCGGGACTGGGTTTGCGAGGGCACATGGGGCCTGTGGCTTGTCAGACATCATCGCTTGTAGCAGAAATGGTTTTGCTTGTCCCCAGTCTAAAAGGACGGCCTTGACACGACCGGGGCTCAACGACAGATGCCTCAAGTGTAAACGTGGGGGTGTTGAGTTATGTCAAAGCCATTGGCCAAACTTCAGGTCCGCTAAACTTCAGAGGTGCGAAGGGCTCAGCAGCGTCTGGCAAGCCCATAAAAGCTCCCCAAAACCCGGAGTTCATCAAAATAGCTCAGGTCACTGAGGTCAGCAAACAGCTGTTGACAGTCACGGGTTGCGGCTGACTGATGGCGTTTGACCGGAAACGTGAAAGGACGTGGCTTTCCTGCAGTCATCGGAAAAACAGAACAGATGGGGTCTCGGCTGGGGATGAGGAGGGAAAGCACCTTTCTGATACTGCGCACTGCCAAACAGATTGAGGAAGATTGGCCCAACGCCTCGGGTTCTCCAGTCCGGACGATCGTACAGCCGCGGCATATCAGTATACAGGTATCGCTTCACTGGCTGCCCCATGATGAGCAAGCAGAAGCACATGGCGGTCACCAGAAGCGTGTAGATGCTTGGTGCTTTGGCCTGCATCAAAAAGCATGTGTGGGAGCAACACATTACATTCAGGAGAGCAGCTGTAACACGGGGGTGTCGGGCCAGCCCCAGCCGCCCCCACACCCCATCTAGACCCCCCAACCCATACCAATTGGCGGCAATAGGGAACAGCCAATTTGGGTGCCAACAGCGCCTGGAAAAGTTTTTTGGCCTTTGGTGAAAAAGTCAGAAGTTGGTTTCACCCAATGCATCTCTCTCCAAAATGCGCCTATTTGAATGGTGAGTTCAAATATTGCATTTATCCCCACTGTGCCCCCCCCCACCCCCCCACGCTGTACTGTACTGTCGTGTACAGTTGATGTGTTTTTGAGGGACTGGTTCCCCTTTTAGCGAATTATGTCATTTCCATCGCCGAACGAGTTGGCGAAGTCAGAGCGGGAGGCTGTCGAAGCTGAGGGAGCGGCCCGGCAGCAGGTGGCCCTTGGCGGTTCAGTGGGCGGCGCCTGGTGCGGCTCTTTGGCAGGCTGGGCCCGCGGCACAGCACCGACTTTGGGGGCTGGGGCTAGCCGCTTCCATTCCCCGCCAACCACATCTAGGCGGCACTGAGCGTGGGCCTCATAGAGGGCCAATGCCACGAGGGCCTCATGAGCCTCCCAGGAAGGCGCCGCCCACTGAACCGCCATGTCGACGCCTGCCATCTTGGCCGCCTGGTCATCAATGACGACCGCTCGAGATGTGGCTACAGCCGAGCCCCGCCAAGACACCCATGCCGTGTACATCTCGCTCTGTGCCTGCGGCATCTCCACATCCCCGGCGAACGCGTATCGGATCCGCCTTGGCTGTGGCCGCGCCATGTCGGGCTTGTCAGCCTCCGCACCAGCCCCAAGGGCCACCCGTATCGGATCCGCCTTGGCTGTGGCCGCGCCATGTCGGGCTTGTCAGCCTCCGCACCAGCCCCAAGGGCCACCTGCTGCCGGGCCGCTCCCTCAGCTTTGACAACCTCCCGCTCTGACGCTTCCAACTCGTTCGGCGATGGAAATGACATAATTTGCTAAAAGGGGAACCAGTCCCTCAAAAACACATCAACTGTACAGTACAGCGTGGGGGGGGGGTCTAGTTTGTCCGGGTCTGTCTAGGTCTGGTACGTGCACTAGTTTGCCCCCCCCCCCCCTATGGCAAACCCTAGGTTATTGCTAACCTAGGGCAACACTACATCCTGTCTGGTTTGCTTTTTTTTTGTCGCTTGTCCCTTTACAAATGTACCATGGCGGCACGGTGCCGCTTCTCACGCTCCATGTCCCACTTTTGAGCCTGGTATTCTCATGGCATCTGCTTTTTGGACCGCTCCTTTTGCTCCTCTGCTTTTGGTTTTCAACGTTCTTCGTGCTCCTCATATGCTGGAGCAAGTACGTATGGCGCCCCATGGCAATATGCTTTGCACAATTGTGGTCACGTGCGTCTGTCACGATGTATGTGGTGGGTAATGTTGTCTTCCCGTTCATGGTCCACCCATTTTGCACATGGCTTGCAGCACAGCGTGTCATGGTAATTGTAAAGACCGTATTTCCCGAACTTTTCTGCGGGTTGATCAACGGTAATACGTTTTGACACTTTTTTTTTGGCATCTTCCTCTTTGTTGTGGTACATCTCATTTGGACTTGTCACAGCCCCGGTCCCAGAAGTCGTAGCTGTTACACTAGTCGTAGCAATTGCAGTGGTCATTGCAATTGCACTGCTCGTAGTAGTTGCACTGGTGGCAGTAGCTGATATGGTGCAGGAACTTGTAATAGCGGTTGTGGAACTAGTGGAACTGGTGGCAACGTCACCATGCCGGTGTTTGTCAGAGTTGTAGCGGCAAGTTTGGCAGCCAAAAAAGGACAGGGTTGACAGTCTACAGAGTGAACACAATTCAGCATGCGTTGGCAGTTGAGAATGGTGTTGTGCTACTTGGGCTCGAACAAACGGTGCAAGATTTGCCATTGCCCGCAAGCAAGAGCGCATGCAACCACAAACATGACAGGCCATGGAGGTAAAGTAGCCCATCCACACAAGAAATAAGACACATGGACATACTTGACCCTAGTCTCCGGAATGCCGATGGCCGCCGGATGTGAAGGCAACCTCTTGCTGGAGGCTGCTAGCTGTGGCCTGTTCCTATGCCAGAGGCTACCGGATGTGAGTGTTGTTGGGCGGTTGGGTTTTCATCGTTTGTGTGGCGCGTTCACTACTCCACACCAATATTTGTCAGCGGCGACAGTCTCCAGATGTGTCCCGCTGCACTCCCAGAAACTCCTATTCACCATTCTGGGAGAGTGGTGTTTGCCCTGCTCGAGGGTGCCGGATGTGGACCAAACTTCTGCCGGAGGCTGGCGGACGTAACCTCATGTTTGTGCTGGAGGCTGCCGGAGGTGGCCAAGATTTTTGCCGGAGAATAGGGTCAAATATGCACGCAGACACTAAGTACTGTCACTTATGAGCAGGGCCAAGAATCCAACAAATTGGGGCACAAAATCGGGGCAAATTGGCCAAATCAGCCCCCGATTTCGGGGGGGGGGGGTGTTGAACTTTGTTCCAAGGGTCTTCTTGCGCTGCTCTCTGGAAAAGCGTGTGCTGCAGCACCGCTCCCACACTACACCATCCGCATAACAGACCAACAGAATGCTGTCGCCTGCTTTGCAGATTTCTGTGCTGAGGCCCTGCACACCTCAGAGGCAGCACAAACTCCCGCCCATAATTGCCTATGGACCCCCAATTCCATTTTTGGTGGTTTCTTTCATCTTGTTCTCCCCTCAGGCCCTCAGGGTTCCTGCCATCCCCTGCTCACAGGGACTTGCTTTGAGCAAAAAGGGGGGGCTAGAAACAAACAGTGGCCCGAAGCTTTTTGGCCAGTGGCGAGTAGATTTTATATTTTGGTGTAAATTTTTGTGTTTTCCACCTTTTTTTTGTGAGAAATGCAATTTTTTTTACCATTTTTCCTGCTGCATGCCTCTTTCTTCCTACCCCTTCTCCAAATGTTTCATAAAAAACGATTAGTCATTTAGTCATTCATGCATGTGATCGAGACACCACTCTGGTTGGCTTTTTACAACCGTGGATGTGTGCTGTTTATTCCTGATTGTGATATGGCCATCACTGTTTATTTCTTTACAACTCTCTGCATGGGTGCGGTTCATTCCTTGTGATATGGATGTCCCTATTTATTTTATTTTTTTACAACCCTGGATGGGTGCTGTTTATTCCTAATTGTGATGTGGTCATCACTGTTTATTTTTTTTTGCAACTCTGCATGGGTGCTGTTTATTCCTAATTGTGATTTGGACATCCCGATTTAGCTTTTTTACAACCCTGGATGGGTGCCGTTTATTCCTGATTGTCATCTGGACATCGCTGGTGTTTGTTTTTAAACAACCCTGGATGGGTGTTGTTTATTCCCGATTCCCCACTTGCAACGCAATGTGGCGTGGCATGGCCGCCCTCATCCCAAGCAATATGCATTGCCCAACAGGCCTGTTAAAAACACCGCCCACAGACCCTTGTGGGCAGGTGGGCAGCCCACCTGCAGTTTGAAAAAAAGGTGTTTTTCCCCATTTTTTGGCGTTTTTTGTGGTTTTTCTGAGGAAAATATTGTTTTTGTCCTTCACTATGACCTCAAATGCATTTTCCAAGACAATTAAAAGGTTTTTAAAAGGTTCATAGCATGGTGTCACTCAACAGCTCAACCAATCAACAACACAAACCAGAAAAAAACACTGTGTTGCTGCTTGGTTGCTTCGGCCTTGTGACCCGAAGTGGCGTTTTCCCACCATTTTCAATTGTTAGTTTGGTGTGTGCTGCTACTTTTGCATTGAAATATTCATGTATCACGGCAGTCAGGGTGTTTTTTAGGTGGGTTTGCCCAAGGACTGCCGGCTGAACGTTATCATGTAGCTCACTGTTATTTCCGTTTGCGTTATTATTTCCTGTTGTGCTCTGGATGTTTACTGTTATTTCTTGGTGTGCTCTGGATGGTCACTGTTATTTCCTGGTATGCTCTGGATGGTCTCCGTTGTTCCCTGCTTCGTGCACAAGCAAGACAGGTCACGCATACAAACACAAAGCAAAGCATGGAAATTGCACCGATTAAAAAAAACACATTGTGCGCGGGCGCACCTGCCTGACTGCAACCACAGCTAACAACTAATCTCCGCCGTGTACTGCAGCGGGGAGATGTGCAGGGCCTGGGAGAGCCGGCGCAGGTTGCGAAGCCGCGTTGGTGCATTGCGGTACCAGGCCACCACCTCTGTTGTCGTCTCGCCGACATGGTCCAGGAAAACGTGGCTGCCATCCATCGCCTCCCGGAAGGCCAGGTCGGCACGGTGGCAGTTTGCGTGCACTGGCAACAGTACTGCCTGGCCCAACACCTCCGTCTGCAAATTCTGCAGCAAGCCGCAGACCCCGTTTCCGGTGGACTGCATGACGGCTGCCCCGTCAGCACAGTACCAGAACACTCGGCCGATCCACTCCTCCACAGGCAATCCAGCGCGCAACATCACCGCCTTGTATGCTGCCACAATCCCGATCGCGGTGCCCGCTTGCAGATCCTGCAGACCGAGGAATGCAGTGTGGCTCCGGCCTGCACGCATCGTTCGCGTGTACACCAACTCCTGCTTGTTGGCGGCGCGATCGGTGGAGCTATCCGAGGCCAATGCGAAGAAGGCAGACTGCCGCACCAGCTCTCCTCCAGCGGCGCGGATGGGACGAGCAATAGCATGCGCAATCTCACGTGCCGCCCATCGGGAGCGGTAGGCAGGGGCCACCTGTCCACCTACAAGGGTAGCGGTTTCCGCTTCGGCCGCCAGCTGGCTAAAACACCCGTACCGCTTCACTAGCCGGTAAACCAGATGGAACAGGCCAAAGATGGCCTGGCGCACCGGCAGGGGCAAACCACCAATCACCGTAGCGGAAGCACCGCCGCTTTCCCAGAGCGCCATAGCCACCACCACGGCACACTTGCGCACCTGAAGCGTACCATCTAGCCAAACCTTCTGTAGCCCCATTTGGGGATACGCTCTACAAGCGAGGCACGACATGACGCCGTTTTCAAAATGCAGCCAGGGGCGGCCCACCTTCCATTGGGGATTGAACCGGCGCTTGACCTGCTTTTTCCTTGGTCGCGGTGAGAGTCGCAGTTTCGGAGCACACACCTTGCAGGTCACCTCCACGCGATAAGGAACCTGCACTGTGCATGCGACATGCACCCGGTGCTTGCATGACTTGCAGGGCCGCATGGTATCCCCTGGTGGGGAGTTGCACACACGACACACACAGCGGAAGCATTTGGCCCCTTGTGTGCACAGTGCATGCACCTGTTGGCCACAGCTGGGGCGGGAAACAATGTCTCCGAGGAGCTTGTCCCCACAGCAGCCACATGCCGCCAACTCGGATGCCGGGGTAAAGAATGTCAACACCCCACCTTGGCGTTGTCCCGAATCTGGTGCCATGTCCTCGGAGGTTGCGGGAAGTGAGGGGACATCCGCATCAGGCGAGGTGGAGCGGAACTCCCAGCCATTGCGCGTTTTGCCGTTCTTGGCTGCACGGGAGACTTGGGTAGCGAACAACTCAATACCCTGCTCCTTTAGGTGAGCGGTGGCGTCGGCAACAGAGCGGAAGTAGGCCCACGCCCCGCCTACTTCGGGGCGTAGCCACACAGGAGGCATGGACTAACAAAGGAAGCCTGGAGACAGGGGAGAAACAAAACGCAAATGCGTGTGACAACGAACAATACCACGGGACCCTTTTGTTAACTAACAGCGTTCTTATTTGTCAACCATTGTTCTCATTAGTGCACTTGCCACACACCCATTCATGCACATTTGTTGTTTTGCACTGACTATTCCTTTAAATAAGACGTGACAGTGCAGCATGGCGGGATGAAGGAAGGAAGGAGGACAACGCGGGTAAGCTGATGAACCTGTTCAGACCGGTGCCAAATGCGAACGAAAAACAACAATTTTGTCAAATTGTGAAAATTCTAGTTTTCAACAAATGCCGGAAAAGATGGCAGATGCGCAAAAACAGTCAAAAAACACTAAAAAAACACCGAAAAACGCCGGGAACCGGGGGGAAAACGGGAAAAAAAAAAAAAAAAAAAAACGGCGTTTTTTTTCATTTACCCACGTGGCAGGGCACCTATTGCAACAGGCAGGGGGGGGGGAAAAATGCGGTCGCCGGGATTGGAAAAAAATGCGGAAAAATGCGGAAAAAATGCGGAAAATGCGAGAAAAAATGCGGCATAAAATGCGGTTTTGCTAAAATGCTATAGGACTCCCAAAACCCCTATGTTTATCAAGACGCATGTTGATCTGTTGACACCATCGCTCCATCAATGTGAAGACTACGGCCCCGGCTCAACATGCAAAGCGTGGTAGGGAAGTCTCACCCTTCTACTGTGGTTTAGGAGGAGGGGCGTTACACCCTCGGCAAGAAGCAGCAGAGCCCCAATACTGCCTCCACCCCATACCCCATTGAAGCAACCGGCTATTCGCCCCTCAATGGATAGCTTAACCGCCCGTAAGAATACAATGGCGGCTGCCGGAAGCCTTCCCAAGCCCACAGGGTGCCCAGTCCAGTGAGCTTGGCGTATCGATGCGTTTCGCGGTTCGTTGCCCCCGACTATTCGCCCCTAGTTGGATAGCTTAACCGCCCGTACAAATACGTTGGCGGCTGTCGGAAGCCTTCCCAAGCCCACAGGGTGCCCAGTCCAGTGAGCTTGGCGTATCGATGCGTTTCGCGGTTCGTTGCCCCCGACTATTCGCCCCTAGTTGGATAGCTTAACCGCCCGTGATGCAATCGTGAATCTCATGCATAAGGGACAAATTCTCCTCGTTGCGCTTCGTCTTTCCAGCATCCAGAACCACAAAGTCCTTCCACGCCTCCCAATTTTCACAATACCAATCAGCACCATCTCGCCACGATGTCCATCTCGTATCTCCAATATTGGGAGGGACCGTCTCCAAGCCAGAGCGCTCTCGCCAGCGGCGTCGGCGGGCAGAATGCATTGGTACTTTAACCAGAGAAGATGAGCGATAAAGAAGATTGATCATGGAGAACACGTCGTGCTTCCGGAGGATGTCACCAATGCCAGCTAGCTTGTGACTCCAACACAAAAACCACCGGGCGTTCCTCCAAACATGCTGCAACACGTGCTTTGCAGCGGCGACCACGGTGCTTCCCTCGTCGGAAATGACAAAGTTGATGCGGTCTGGATGAATCTGCGCAGTGGCTAAGGAGCTCAGAAGGGCACCCGCGATCTCTTTGTGCTCCACACCCCGCTGCGGACCCTTGCCCTCGAGGAAAGCAACGTCGATGCAGAACTTCAACCGGCCTCCAACATGGGCAATAATTGCAAGAACGGGCACCCCGCGTTCATCTGTCCACTCATCAAAAAGTAGTGTGGTGTTGCGGTCGGCAGTCTTCTTGTGAATTGCTCCTCGGTGCCCGTCAAGCACACGCTGGCCGTTGACTTTGGGGAAGTCAGAGCTGCCTTGCGGCAAGCAACCGGCAATGGTGGTGTACTTCTGCAACCAAGCACGCACAAGGGGGTGATCCAGCTTGTCCAACGGGATGCCGGCACCGGCGAAGGCAAAGACCGTATCATCAGCGGCCTTGTTCTTGTCGTTGCATGACGCCACAACGGATTGTAGGCTGGGCTGCCTCATTGCGGCTTTATGAGGTAGAGCATCTGCCTCTGCCTCTAGGCGGCGCTCGACCCGTGCCTTCTCCCTCTTCTGCATAGTCTCAACGGCCACCTGGTGCTTTTTGGAGTCCAAATGACATTGGACTGTGCTCTTCGTTGTGTGGCTCACGGGGCATCCACACGCATCGCACCATAGTACTTCAATACCAAGATCATTGGTGCGGAGACTCAGGGGATGGCCAAGGAATTGTTCCTTCCGCTTCCCAGGGCCCATGGTGCAATACTTTGCGCCGGCACCACCTCTCCCCTTACCACGTACTTTGCGGCGGGGTGGGCTATTTCCATCATCAGATGTGGGCTCAGAAGGAGGGCAATGGGAGGGCATAGCATGTGACATGTCTAAGGGAAAAGGAGCCATGTAACAAACAAAAGTGGCGGTGTTGGGAAGGTATGCAAACACTGACTTGACTACAAAACTACCCTTTAGTTGAACTACACAATGCCACTTGAATGTATCCTCTTGAACATTACACTAAGGGACCTGCCCAGAAAATGCGAAAAAAAATGCGGAAAATGCGAAAAAATGCGAATCGCATTTTTCCCCCCCCCCTGAACAGGCCTCTTGCCCAATGCACAGGGTGTGCTAATTGCATATGTGTCACAACGTTCCCAAGCTGTGGATGCGCACGGTAGGCCTCGCGCCACATGAGCACACACACGGGACCGTACCGCAACCATGGCCGAGTCAAATACCATGCATGGGAGAACTTACGTGCCTTAGGAACAGGGTCAGCCGACACGGGCTCCTACGCGGCACACCATGTACAAACACCATGAGTGGTGCAGGTGGGATGCACACGTAAATGACACACATGACATTCAACGGTGTGGGATGCCAACTCGTTCCCACATGCACGGCAAGTACATGAAAAACACTGTACCAGTCTTTCCACAAGTTGCATGCATGCCTCATCAACAACCCGGTGGCACTTGCTGCATGTGTGCTTGGTGCCGCAAATATTTGCACCGCAGCAAGCACATCGGACGGCCGTGAACCCAAAGGATAACAAATTGGGCGCGGGCGCCGTGGTTGTGCGCTGCGAGCGCGCGGGTGAAGCCACCACAAGGGATGATGGTTCGTCGAACGTGAAGGCATAGCCGTCCCGCATGGCGTTGGCTTTGGCAGCCCGCGTGACTTGAGTGTGCTGGATGCGTAGAGACCCTCCCTTCTCCGAACGTAAACAGCGGAGGGCCTCAGCAACGTTGGGGAAATGCATCCAAGCGGCACCTTGGGGCGCAATGGGGCCAAGCGGCCGCACCCATATGCCACAGCCCATGTCAAGACAAAACATGGGGGGGGAGGGGTGCAATGACAGCGCAAGGGAAAGAAAGACACCCTTGTAAGCAACCATGTTGTGCCGCCAAGTTTGGGGAGGATGCTACAACCTATCACCGATGTTTTTCTACTCTAAATTTTGTCTTCTCTTCTTTCCATACATTGTTCATTACCCTACCCCACCCGTTGATACCAACGTTGTTGTTGCACCAAGTTTGGGGAGGAGGCCATCCCTGTCACCAACCCTCTTCTACTCCCAAATTTCGTTCTTAACCGTTCTCCTATGCATAGATTACCCTACCCCACCACGCACGTGAAACTTGCCTTGCCAACCATGTAAGAACGGCAACAATGTGAACAAAATGACAAAAAGCACACAACCTGCAAGACAAAGAAGGTCAATTGCATCATGAAATAGTGCAAACATAGCAATATACACCAATTTACACGGAATTTACACCTCTAAACACCGCGGTGGCCCAAAAAGTGGCCGTTTTCGTAAAATGTATGCATATACGCTTAAATTTGCCATTTGGCCAGTGGCCTGGCCAGCAATTAATTCAAGGCTTGGGGGGGAGGGGGACCACGGGGGAGGGGGCCTCCCCCCCCCCCATCCGGAACATACCCAACCCACAGGGAAACAGAAAATTTATTGCAGAATGGGCAACTCAGCACATGGAAATGTCATGTTGTCGGCTGTAAATAATGGAAATTCATCATTGCATGTCAATTCAGGGTTCCCACATCTCACCAATGCACAACAAGGGCAACAAAGCGGGGCATTCACCATCTTATGTCAAATGACAGTGGTCAGTCAGAATTAGACTCGCCTGATTCCCACATCCAGCGGCCCCCTACCGCCTGAAGGCATAGGCATGTGTATGTAAAAAGGTGTGCCTCAACCCTTTGTACTGTGACTCACATATGAGGTGCAATTGGTGAGATTTTCATGCATGTTCATGGATGATAATGAGATTTCCGGCACCACAAGATCTTGTCACCAAAATTCTGTTGTGTTGTGTGGTCACATCGCCAGGTAAAAACATGTGGAATGAAGAAGGGATGACAATGTTAGATTCCTCGTAGCTCCCCCTCTGTTTGACAAATGCTTGTGGAGTTGAAGGGACTAGGGTGGGGGCAGCATCTGGCACTCAATGAAATAACTGTGTGTGGATGTGATGAAAAGGTGCGTAGATGCGTTCATGGACTCCATGTACACACATTTCCCCAATGGGCCAAATAGGTTGGAAATTTTTGCAAAAAAAGCTGTCTGTGCTCCCGTCACTTTGTCCCTTGGGAACCCCCCCCAACATTCCATTATGAGGCGGCTGCGGTGACAATGAACTACGCCACTACTAAATCACATAGCCAGATGTTGCTAGATCAGCCCGGCCGTGAGAAAGCACCTCGGGCATCTGGGGGGCATACTAGTTTGGATATGCCATTGTTTTTTGTTTTTGTTGGGGGGGAGGTGCTTGAGGGGTAATATAGGGGATGTTGTGATAGGACATGGTGTTGTACATGAAAAAAGACATGTTTTGCAGCTCTAGCCGTGCCTAGGGCTGGCTCTGGCCGATTTGAAAGACACAAAACCATTGCTTCCAACTGAAAAAAAAAAGATCCAAATTGCGATTTTTGTTAGGATAACGCTTTCGGCGGCCTTAGGGACCCTGTGCTACCCTCCTTGAGGGGTGGGATTGGGGATATTGTGACAGTACACCCTTGGTAGGATGCAACGGACACAATCATGAGCCTCTAGCCCTCTCTAGGGCGGTCATGGCGCATTTCAAAGATGCAAAATCACTGTTCACAGGAAGAAAACTGGACACAAACTGCGTCAATGCTCCCAAGGGACTTGAACAGTTTTTCACCCGTAATAACTGAATAAAAAAATCCAAAATTCCCAGCCCAATTATATAATCTTCTGATGTTGGGTATTAGACGCTAGGGGGGTAATAAAAGGTTGCCAGCAAAACAGGGCTTTGCAGATTTTTCTTGTGCTGGAAGTATCTTCAGACATTTCTCCATGGGTGGCTGGGAGGAATATAAAAATGAGGAGCCCTTCATGCACCAGCAAATGACCCATTTATGGGCACAGGTTGGCAAACATAGTTCTAATGTAACCTACCTTTCCTGGTGCAGGGTGAGGGGGAGGAGGTCTGAAGTGGGGAGCATTCCCTTGTACAACAGGTATTGAAGCATGGGCTTGGCAGGGACTGAGGTGAGGGTTTGGCACATTACACATATTCCGACCTGTGTCAGCTGCAGAATGATGGTCCCGTACGTGAAAATGAATCCCATTCGAGGGATGAGAACGCTGTTTGCAGAGATCAACGAGGCATGGCTGTGCTGAAACCACCAACCGCTCGCCACCAACTGTACCACAAATGTCACGTACAGCACCGAGTACAAAAGCCAGCTGCATAGGGACGGGGGCAGGTCGCCACACCCTGTCACTCCCACTCTGTCCCGCCGACACGTCCAAGGCAAAAAGTACTGGACGCACCCAGAATGCCACAAATCATGATTTACACACGATGTACTCATTAGGGGCGACTGGACACACACAGCCCCGTAAGGCAGCCCATCTTATTACCGAGACGAATCTGATACATCTGGCTGTTGCTGCTCTGACCGAAGTACAAAAGACGGCATTTGTGTCATATTTCTAGAAAACACCAATCACTGATGTCAAAAGCATTATGTAGATATTTGCAATGAACACGCATGTGATCCATTGACTCTACCTGGCCGTCCAATGGGCAATGCAAACGTGCAGGTTTCCAGTCTTTTCATCGCTCCCCTCCCAGCTGTTTCGGCCGCAAAATACCCCGCCCGTTTGAATTCCTTATCCCGTTCAGGCAAAGGGCGCTTCATCAATGCTGTCCAGACGTCATCTATCTGACGATGCTCTCTGTCCTGGGCACCACATTGAGTACCGACCCCCGTGTCCAATCTGTAACATGATCGCAATATCACAAGGGGCCAGTCTGGACGTATCATCACCCCAAACACAGAGGACATTGGGATCCTGCTGCAAAAGCGGCCCCAAAGTGCGGGCTTCAGGTTCAAGTCCTTCGTCCCCGAAGGCGTAAATCAGGATCAATATCAGGATGACACCCCGTTGAGAGCTTGCGTTCAGGGTGCACATTCAGGGCAAGCATGCTCTCGACCACACACCTCGCGGCGTTCATGATGCCATCCATGACCGCTCCACAACACAAGCTGCATGTCAGCAATCCGATGGAGGTGGCGAACACACACAAGTCAAGCGTCTTGCGCATTTCTCGCAGAATGTCTACGAGGCTGATCACCCAGAACAGGAAGTACAGGGGAAAGATGTGAAAGGCCAACAATACACCATCCCATGTGACGTAACATTTGGGAGAACTGGCCGCCGCCTCCAATGCAATACTGGTCTGGTCCCGCACTGAGTTCGATGGGTGCCACAGAACCGCCGCCAGAAGCGGGCCCAACAGGCCCCTGTTCATATGTTCATACGTCACCAAAGCAACCTGTAACATGTGCAATGTGCGCACACCCAAAAGGGGCCCAATTTAACTGCACCTGACGGCACACTCCCAGCCATACCACATGAAAGAGGGGACATGATGATATTGCACCCCAGCCATAAAAAATTGTAGCTGCTGACGGGCACAATGCATGTGTATTGAGATGACGGCACCCTCCTAGAAACTCGCTGGAATCGTACCTTTTCTGCAGCGCGGTCCATGCCTATTGAAGGAAGCCGTTGTCTGATGGCACTACTAGTGTCACAAGATGTTTTCTCTGGAGGTGTGTTGACATCTATTGAAGTTTAAAAGATAACCCGATGGTGGCCAACCTTGACACATCGGGACCCATGGTTCCTCAGCAAGTGCGTTCCAATAAAACTGCTCTGAGTTACCATTGGCTGCAAATACAACAAAAATCATCTCGGGCTCAATTGTCCTGGCTCCTTGAGGGTGTACACTAACCTTGGGAGCAAATCGGTGGATTGTGGAGCCAAGGTCAGACCTATAGGTACCTATTGATGCATCATTGTGGTGCACTGGATGCAGTGAAAGGGACGATGCAAACCGAACACATGTAGACTGCACCCAGAGCACAGCGAATCGGCATGCCTGTAACCAGCATGCACCAGCAGGGCCTGGGACCATGGTGGCAGCGGATGCAGTGGGTCATGGTGTGGCTATCCTTCCCTGATATCCAGATACTGGTGCTCCGCATGTCCCTGTGGGATGGAGCAGCTGGGACACTTGCACACAACTGAATTGAAAAACAGTCTGTTTCTAACTTTCCTTGTCATCTGACTCTATCCAGGCAATATTGCCTGATATTGTGCAGTCCAAGCAGTCAACCACGCCACCATTCCCCTACATTCTCAGTGCACGTCTCATGGATTTTCTGTGTTGACGTCCAAGCTCAGTGCATCTCTGTGGTCAGGCACTTTCTGAAGGTTTTCCTGGGTTGTATGTACAGAACCCCACTGAAATGCAAATCCGAGGACGAATAGTTTCATGGTGTTGCTCCCATGTGTTGGGTGGGCTATGTCAGGGAGTAGAGCTGCTGGGGCAAGGGGTCATGTGGGACTTGATGGCTAAGACCACCCCCATACTGGAGTGGTCCAAGTGGTTGCCACACGCTGTGCTCAATGCCAGGATGGTCAATCCTGCATATCTCCCTGGCGCAGCAGTCTGTGTGGCACTAAACCTCACTTCCGGAACTTTTGCAAAATTGTCCGTTCATTTTCATGGACACTGGGGCCATGAACTCCCCTGATGCTTGTTGGAAGTCATCCACGAAGCAAGTCCTGAAGGATCTGCGGTTGTCTCCATATATCAACACAACCTTGTGGACCTCTTGGGTTTGCTTAGGGCAACAGTGGGTGAAACTCTGCAACACACAGGGTCATGTGTCCTGTGTGCAGCCCTGAACACTCATGCGCCTGTATCATACTGCTTGATGCATGATGGACGGAGGGCCATGGGGAGGGAGGGTGGGTTTCAATCCAGCTGAATTTCAGAGCTGAGGTAGTCATGGGAAGTTGGGGTAGGAACATAATGAAAGGGTACAATGCACTGTGCTGTACATGCTGCTTTGTTGTTACATCATGTCCAACACCTCAACATGCTTTGTAGGTCATTCTGTTTTTCTTGTGATCAGTCCGTGCATGTTTCCCTCAACTTCTCCCTCAACTTTCTTGGCTTGTCGAGCCTGTGCACCAGTGGGTGCACTCCTTCTGAATTCTAGTACCTCTACATCCACATACGAAGAACCTTCTTTGGCAAGAGGGGAAACCCCACATGCCTCAGGCGTGCCCCATCCTGTGTTCCCCTGAACCTGCCCAAATTCTGTGAGCTCATATCATCATGTGACTTCTTCCCCTGGGGACATAAACTGTGGACGACAGACAACAGGCTTCGGTACACACTTTTGTATGGAAGGTGCGGAGAACGGCACATGTTGTTGCAAAATCTGGATTTTTGAGCGCAACCTTCTGGCTATGGCAGGACAGCTTTTCAAATTGATAGGACGAGGTTTTTTGGACTGAGAAATGCACACAGGTCTTGTTGCTGGATCATGCAACCACATGGCATGCATGCACTGTGTGAATTGACACAGAACAATCAACACACGGGCAAGCGCACAAGAGCAACACAAGAGCAAGGGCACCGTAGTTCCACAAAGGGGTAGAGTTGCATTTTACAGGTATGCTCTGCTACTAGCCATGTCTCCGAGGTAACCGGGGGCAGCCACTCAGGCTTGCTCCTTGCTCCTTCAGTTGACCAAAATGCTTTTCGCCTTTAATAATTGCATCTCATAATCACATGCTCAGGCAGCAAATGTTGGTAATCCGAGAATGCAACCACCAACCAACGGATAGAACCAATGTGTTATTGTGCTTGGAGAAGGCATCAATTAGGTTGTGGTGAGAGGGCAAACTAAGTGCTTTGTTGCTTTCATAATTCAGACATATGGAACCCGTATGCGAAATGTGCATACCATACAATGTTTGCACTGTTGTGCATACTAAATTGTCCACACATACTCTTGCCATGCATGGCTACTTGACATGAGTCCACGAATAGTGCCTCCCACGTGGTTTGCGGTCGGCCCAATCTTCACAAAGGCTGCATTCATCCCAAAGGCTGCAGCCACTTCAAGGACATCGAATGTACGTCACAAGCCTATGTCCCAACGGATACTATCCTAGTAGTGTCGTCATGTAGAGAGGCATGCAACACTAAGGAGGATGGTGCATACTAGTTAGTCCGTGCCCTAGTTTGTGTAGTGCACGGAAAAGGAAGGGAAAAGGAAAAAAGGGGACATATGTATGGCAAAGAGTGACCATCTATGCGTTCAAACACCGTCAATTTTGCAACATACAAAATGGTGGACACAATCCAAGCGACAACCTGCCCATCACCCATTGCATCTGAGTCCAAGGAAACTCCGATGTAAGTTGAGGAGACAACTCCTAGTAAGGAACCACAGCCTATTGAACAGGCACTTGTGATGGTGTCCATGGGATTCAATTTGGTAATCCACGAAGCAAAGTTGGTAACATCGCCCCCACAAGTGTGCAAATGTACACGGCTCGCACATTGCCGATGCCTCGTCGTGACCTAACCAACATGTGCACATAATGTCATGTAACAGAGCTAGAAGATGCAACACTATCACAAACCCGGTGCCCAATTCCCGGTTCACGACGGTTTGTCGAAGTGGTCTGCGCGTCCAAAGGAAAATGGCTTACAAGCCTCAACATGGAGCACACAAATGCATCACATGCCAATGGCACATGTGTCACGCACCTCTATGAAATCACTTGATCGCGTACTACTCGTCTCCAAATTAGCGCCATTTCCTTGACAAATCCAACAATTTCGAGCATCAATAAGTCATCGCGTCAAGTGGCAAACTTCCCCATCGGAACAATCATCAATGTGTTGTCCGGTTTTCGCTACTTTCCACTCGAATTGCATTTGCCAGTCGGGCGGAACCAACAGGGGTGGAAACATTTGCATGCGCAAAAGTTGGGGATTTGCATCCGAAAGTGATTGTGTGAATCCTACATTGGTTGCATATTCTACCCCATTGGGGATCGTGGATGTGCCGGAACGATTCCCGTGGCAGTTCCGACCAATCTCGACGTCGCTCCCAAAGAGCAGCCATAGTGGTACAAATGACGAATCCCGAAAAGCCACATCTTCCTTATTTCTTCCACTCGGCATTCCGAAATGTTTGCGGCCCTGCTACTTTTCCCTCACTTCATAATATCCAATGGGCATTTTCATTCAATGGCACAAAAAGCCCTTGCGTACACCTAATGATGCAACTTGACGAAAGGGGATAAGAGGCGGTGTAACTCGTGAAACCACAATATTCCTCAAATATCACGCGCGTGTACACCGTGGTAATCATAGGTCATCGTGGTTTGAAGAGGCCTGGTATATGCCTAACACGTCCCCAACAGTATCCAAGTATTTCTTGTTTGCAAGCATTTTTTTGGCTTGGTCTAGCACCAATTTCGCAAACGGCGACTTCGTTTGCCGCTCACCGTCGGGGTCGGTCTCCTCGGGCGCCACCTCATTGCCGTGTGCCTCACCGTCAGCTGCCCCGTACTGATGCGCATCATTGACATTAGAGGACCCATGGGCCCCATCCCCATGTCCCTCGGATGTCCCGTCGTACCCTTGCCCGTGTCCATATCCATTATCATAGGGTTGCGGTTTCACATTGGGCCTTGAAGGTCGAGGGCCCTCTTGGGTTGTGTGGTTGCACGCGCAGCCACCAGCAATTGTGCACCGAAGCGCTTTTGAGATGCACGTGTCCCCACACGCCTTGCCCTTGCCGCAAACTCGGCAGCATCCACAAGCACAACCCTTGGGCTTGGTGCAGGTTGCAGCATGGCTTATGCAAGTGTCGCCACACGGTTTACCTTGGATGCATCGCTTACAACAATCTTTGGCGGTTTTGGTGGCGCCTAGGGACATCAGTAGCAAAAACAACGCCACATAACATAGGTGACACATTGCCATGACTAAGGGCACAACGAAGGCAAAAAGAAACTGCTCACCAATGCATCGCAGGCTGTGATCGAGAGGCACAAGCGAAGCTTTCACAAAATGCCCATGCGGCTATCTAGTACCGCCTCCTCCACACCTCCACTACCGCCACCTTTCGAGTCTTTATCTTTGCATGCCACACTCAAAATTGTCACACTTAATTAGTACCCTACTCGTTTGGTGGCCTCCGGGCTCTGAGGCATGGAAACCACAAAGAGGGCTCAGTCGGGGCACAAGAAAGCTCTGGACATGGTCTTCAGCTGCCGGCGGTAGGTTTTTTGTTGCCGGCGGTTGGCGGTTTGCCCTGCGGTCCCAAGTTACCTCGAATTATTTTCAACATTTACTGAAGTTACGGGTGATTTGGAAATGGCGGCTGCTTCCACCTGGACAAATTTGTTTTCTGGTGACCACAACACCCTAGATGCCACATGGGCCCTATTCATGCACAATTTGCTGTCTTATGCTCGTCTCGCTCCACAAGAACTTCGGGATTCGATTTTAGAAGGTGGCGGTCGCTGGCAAGGCTCTGGTTATGGCCAAGGCAATTTATCACGCCTCAGTTATGATTTTACAAAGGTTGCGGTTTTCCCCACCAATTTCGCTGACTACCGAGATGTGGTTTTGGTTGTGTTGGCTTTATTTTGGCGGCCCGCGAGTATTGCCAAGGATTTGAATGGGGATTCGAAATCCGCGGCTTTTCAATTGTGCGAGGCCTTGGAGAAACCTTCTGAAGAAGATGAGGAGTTCACTATGGATTTGCCTTGGACGGAAGTGCTTCTTCCCTTGAGCCCTTCCTTGTCTCGTATTATGAAGAACATGCTTACTCAATTGGAGCAGTTTGAGCGCTCCAATTTGGTAAAGGATTTGCCTTATTTTGAGGGTTTAGAACGTGAGGCGGCCATTAATAACCACCGCCGTGATGCTATGGTTCCCGTTGAACGTGTGCATAGGAGTTGGGAGTCAGCTTCTTTTGCTATTTTGCGCTCATCGCGCTTTTGGATAACTCGCTAACAAGTCCTCAACCCCCTTGTGATTTATCAAACTCCGAAATATTGGAGCGCCTCTTCGCTTATGCTTAGGATCTTTCCAAAAGAATTCATGAGTATAGAAAGCAAAAATCCATTCCCGATGCCGCGCCGGTTAAAAACGCCCTTTTTTCTAAAGAAGATTTGGCTTTGGCGAAGCAGAATCAATCTGTTAATCAGCTAAGCTCTTCTTCTTCTTCCTTTTCCAAAGGATCTTTTCAAATGGGCAACAAAGATCGTTACGCCAACAACAATTACGGGCGTCAACAACAAAGATCCCAGGGACACTCATCATTTTCTTCGGGTTCCAACCGTTCGTGCGGCGGCAAAGGCAGAGGGGGTGGACGAGGCTACGGTGGGGGTCGTCCCCAAGGAGCAGGCGGCGGTTCCGCGCCCAGGAATCCATGAAGGGGACCCGTCACTACCCAACCGGCTTTGTCTTTGTTGGGTTGGTGGCGGCAACACGCATCCAGGGCCGTAATAGATATTCTCACTCGCGGTCTCTTGCCCAAGGTGCATCTCCCTTGCGTTTCTAATGCTCCACCCCCATGTGCACACCCACCACACTCCCTGGAATATCAGTTCGCTTTGGAGTTGGTGCGGGAATATTTGGATATTGGCTCTTTGCAACCTTGTTTGCTTAAAGATATTGTCCCATGGCTCATTGTCCTCAAGAAGGACGTGCTTCCCGATGGTCGGATTGTTGACAAGGGACGTTTCGTGGTGAATTTGAAGAAACCAAATGCCTTTTTACACACCAAGCATTTTAAGTTGGACCATTGGGGCAATGTTTTTCCCTTTCTTTGTCGGGGGCAATGGGGAGCAAAAATCGATTTAAAGCATGCTTATTTTCATGTGCCTCTTTCCGAGAATTTCCCGAAGTATGTGGGGATTTGCGTTGACGGTTCGTATTACAAGTTTACAACTTGCCCTTTGGTTTGAACATTGCTCCGCAAATTTTCATGCTTTTTATGAAACCACTCATTCGTTTGTGGCGCTCCCAAGGCATCATGGTATTCGTCTACTTAGACGACATCTTCATCGTTGCAGGTTCACGTGATGTGTGTGCTTCACATGTGCAGGAAGTCCGCCGTGTGTTGTCACAAGCTGGTTTTCTTGTCAATGAGAAAAAGTGCGTAGACCCCGCCCAAATATTGGAATTTTTGGGTATTGGTGTAGACTTTGAATCCGGTTTTCTCACGATTCCGCCGCATAAGCGGCGCTCACATCAGAAAGATATGGGAAAGTTGATCGCGTACTCCTCTATTTCTTTGAGGAGTGCCGCTTCAATTTTGGGTAAATTACGCTCTTTTGTAGTGTGTTTCCCGGGATTGCATTTTAATGTAATAGGAGATGCACGGCGGCGCAATAAAACTCTTGAGGAATGCATTTGAGGCTGTCAACAGAAAACATGAGCATTATGTGTTCTACCATCGTGATAGTACCACACACCGTTGACTTGCGCCTATTGACGGATGAACTTTCTTCTTTCTTACATGGAGCGTCCATCTTTGGTATGAGGCGGTATTGTCTATTCCTAAGCGGTTAAAAGCTGAGGTGCAGCGATGTGCTGGTTTTCTTTCCACTTGGCAAGGTCACCATATGTTGGGGGACCGGCCCACTCGCGCTTTGGCCTCCGATGCCTCACATCGTGAATTAGAGGATGATTCTTGCACAAAACGCACAGGCAAAGCTCAACAGTGGGTCGATTTCATGCCAAAAAGCTGAGTGTGACGGGAACATGATCTCTTGGTATTTGTCCGGTGGTTCACATAGAAACACGTGTGTATGCATGCATGTTCTTTGGTCTCACCAAGCTGTCGCTCTTTCACTTTGCGTGTGAAAATTCATCGTTATGCACATACGTTCAAGAATCGTTCATTTATATTATGTCATCCGCATTAGGAGCTATAGATTTAGACAGTCGCCGCACGGTGCATGCTTATGTTCCCCATCCCCATTTGTATCAAATCAATGAAAAAGAGTTGCAAGCTAGCGCTTTTGCTGTGCGCTCCTTAGCCCGTCCGGGCTTTTGTCCACTTGAAGGTAGATAACACAACCACTTATTTTTATCTTCTTCGTCAGGGCGGACGGCTTCGTCGCCTCAACCGCCACATCAAGGACGTGTTCCTTTGGTGCTGCGGCACCGAGTTCGTTGAGCCAAACTGACGGATGACAGAAGCTAAATAGACCAACGTGTCTGTGATCAAAGGACCGGACACAAGGAAATCAGGGGAGTCCCAGCCCAGCAACATCCCCCTCCCCACTGCAATGCTCCGTTCTTTGCCCACCGCTTCTTGCATGCGCATGCGGAGCCGTTTCTGTTTTACGCACATGCGCATGCGCAGCCTTTTGGTCTCTGCCTGTAACATTTCAATGGTTTGTAGACATTTGTTCAAGGTTGCCTCCCGGCTAGAATCATTCCGCCGGGCCACTAAAGCGGAGCCACACCCTTGTATCACATCCAGAAATTTGGCATCCCATTGCACACCGTATTGTTTTGCCTTTTCACATGCCAGCAAAAACTGATTGCATTCAAGCAAAAACCTCGTTCACAATTGATCCGTGCTGGTGTTCACATGCCCATGCAACCAAATCGTCAGAGATGCACCACGTTTGCAATGGGATGACCATGAAATGGGAATCCATTCAGGGTTCAATGGTGAAGCACAGGCTGCTCTCCCTGCTGCAATTACAGTGGCACTGGCGATCGCACAAACTATTGCTGTCACTGCAGCGTGTTTGGTGGCTGGGCTGGGACGGGGAGCAGCAGACTTCCCCTCCGCTTTTTGAAACAAATGGTGCACCACGCTGATGTGGCGCTCAGCCAGAGGCATCTTATGCCATGCGGCATGTACCTTCTCAAGACATTCAATGCTTGTTCCTAGGGACATGGGCTGGGGGGCATAGCATTGTAGCTTTCCATGGCTGCTTTCACTACATCACCAAACATGTCCAGCAGTTTTTGGTCGGATTGAAGCCACCTCTCTTCCAGTTCCTCTGTGAGATTCGCTTGTAATTGTGCCTTGGCATCACTTTGTTTCTTTGGTGCCATTGCTTTGACCCTAGCTGCCCAAACCTTGTTGAAATCCTCAACCAGTGTTTTGGGAGGTTTCCCATTATGGATGTTCTCGTACAAAGTGCCGCAGTGTGCAAACTCCAAACTCGTTTTTTGCGGGTTGAACATGCTCTCTGTGAGTTGATCTGGGGCCAAAGTAAGGAGGCCCTTCCTCGCAGCTGCAGCCGCAATTTCTCCGCGATAGACCCCGAGGGATGGTGGGGGTGATGCTTTCTTAACGACGAACTTGTCCATGGCTCCTTGTGATTAGCCGGAAAGACATGAAGTAGACACAAAGAAGCGAGGGAAACACAACAGAAATAATCCAACAGAGTTGTCCCTGGTTCCACTGTACACAACATACCACTAGAACACTGAGGTGCATTGTTCACGTCCTGCAGTTGGAGGCAACTTTTGGTTCCACTACCCTGGACCCTACGCAATAAACTACCACTCTGAGTTGCAGTGGTTGAAATTCAACCACTTCACCTAACTGCAACTGTTGGGTTCTACGATGAAGCATTTCAATTCATCCCCACACTCAAGCCAAGCATTTGAAATCAAATTGGCACATGCGCAGCTGAACATCCCAAAAAACGGATGTCGGTGGACAGAAGAGCTGTCGAACTTTGTATTCATCAGTCCAACTGAGTTTCGAATTGTTGTTTGTCACCTGTGGGTCAAAGGTGCAAGCATTCGACAGCAAACTGGTTGTGTCTTTGGCATATGTGTGGCTCCGAATCCCAACAGCAGTGTGAACATGGCACAGGCCTGATGGACACAAGAGCTGCCCAACCTTACATTCAGCAGTCCAACTGAGTTTCGAATTGATGTTTCTGGCCTGCGAGTGAAAGGTGGAAGCATTCGACAACACACTGCTTGTGTCTTTGGCATATGTGTGGCTCTGAATCCCTTGGACAGGTAACAAACAACGATTCGAAACTCAGTTGGACTGTTGAATCCAAGGTTGGGCAGCTGTTCTGTCCACCAGGTCTGTGCCATGTTCACACTTTTGGGATCTGGAGCCACACATATGCCAAAGACACAAGCAGTGTGTTGTCGAATCCTCCCACCTTTCACTCGCGGGCCAGAAACAACAATTCGAAACTCAGTTGGACTGCTGAATCCAAGGTTGGGCAGCTGTTCTGTCCACCAGGTCTGTGCTATGTTCACACTTTTGGGATCTGGAGCCACACATATGCCAAAGACACAAGCAGTGTGCTATCGAATGCTTCCACCTTTCACTCGCAGGCCACAAACAACAATTCGAAACTCAGTTGGACTGCTGAATCCAAGGTTGGGCAGCTGTTCTGTCCACCAGGCGTGTGCCATGTTCATACTTTTGTGATTCGGAGCCACACATATGCCAAAGACACAAGCAGTGTGCTATCGAATGCTTCCACCTTTCACTCGCGGGCCAGAAACAACAATTCGAAACTCAATTGGACTGCTGAATCCAAGGTTGGGCAGCTGTTCTGTCCACCAAGTGTGTGCCATGTTCACACTTTTGGGATCTGGAGCCACACATATGCCAAAGACACAAGCAGTGTGTTGTCGAATGCTTCCACCTTTCACTCGCAGGCCAGAAACAACAATTCGAAACTCAATTGGACTGCTGAATCCAAGGTTGGGCAGCTGTTCTGTCCACCAGGTCTGTGCCATGTTCACACTTTTGGGATTCGGAGCCACACATATGCCAAAGACACAAGCAGTGTTTTGTCGAATGCTTCCACCTTTCACTCGCAGGCCACAAACAACAATTCGAAACTCAGTTGGACTGCTGAATCCAAGGTTGGGCAGCTATTCTGTCCACCAGGCGTGTGCCATGTTCATACTTTTGTGATTCGGAGCCACACATATGCCAAAGACACAAGCAGTGTGCTATCGAATGCTTCCACCTTTCACTCGCGGGCCAGAAACAACAATTCGAAACTCAATTGGACTGCTGAATCCAAGGTTGGGCAGCTATTCTGTCCACCAGGTGTGTGCCATGTTCACACTTTTGGGATCCGGAGCCACACATATGCCAAAGACACAAGCAGTGTGTTGTCGAATGCTTCCACCTTTCACTCGCAGGCCAGAAACAACAATTCGAAACTCAGTTGGACTGCTGAATCCAAGGTTGGGCAGCTATTCTGTCCACCAGGTGTGTGCCATGTTCACACTTTTGGGATCCGGAGCCACACATATGCCAAAGACACAAGCAGTGTGCTATCGAATGCTTCCACCTTTCACTCGCAGGCCAGAAACAACAATTCGAAACTCAGTTGGACTGTTGAATCCAAGGTTGGGCAGCTGTTCTGTCCACCAGGTCCGTGCCATGTTCACACTTTTGGGATTCGGAGCCACACATATGCCAAAGACACAAGCAGTGTGTTGTCGAATGCTTCCACCTTTCACTCGCAGGCCAGAAACAACAATTCGAAACTCAATTGGACTGCTGAGTCCAAGGTTGGGCAGCTGTTCTGTCCACCAGGTCTGTGCCATGTTCACACTTTTGGGATTCGGAGCCACACATATGCCAAAGACACAAGCAGTTTGCTATCGAATGCTTGCACCTTTCACTCGCAGGCCACAAACAACAATTCGAAACTCAATTGGACTGCTGAGTCCAAGGTTGGGCAGCTGTTCTGTCCACCAGGTCTGTGCCATGTTCACACTTTTGGGATTCGGAGCCACACATATGCCAAAGACACAAGCACTTTGCTATCGAATGCTTGCACCTTTCACTCGCAGGCCACAAACAACAATTCGAAACTCAATTGGACTGCTGAGTCCAAGGTTGGGCAGCTGTTCTGTCCACCAGGTCTGTGCCATGTTCACACTTTTGGGATTCGGAGCCACACATATGCCAAAGACACAAGCAGTTTGCTATCGAATGCTTGCACCTTTCACTCGCAGGCCACAAACAACAATTCGAAACTCAATTGGACTGCCGAATCCAAGGTTGGGCAGCTGTTCCGTCCACCAGGTCTGTGCCATGTTGACACTTTTGGGATTCGGAGCCACACATATGCCAAAGACACAAGCAGTTTGCTATCGAATGCTTGCACCTTTCACTCGCAGGCCACAAACAACAATTCGAAACTCAATTGGACTGCCGAATCCAAGGTTGGGCAGCTGTTCCGTCCACCAGGTCTGTGCCATGTTGACACTTTTGGGATTCGGAGCCACACATATGCCAAAGACACAAGCACTTTGCTATCGAATGCTTGCACCTTTCACTCGCAGGCCAGAAACAACAATTCGAAACTCAATTGGACTGCTGAATCTAAGGTTGGGCAGCTATTCCGTCCACCAGGTCTGTGCCATGTTCACACTTTTGGGATCCGGAGCCACACATATGCCAAAGACACAAGCAGTGTGTTGTCGAATACTTCCACCTTTCACTCGCAGGCCACAAACAACAATTCGAAACTCAATTGGACTGCTGAGTCCAAGGTTGGGCAGCTGTTCTGTCCACCAGGTCTGTGCCATGTTCACACTTTTGGGATTCGGAGCCACACATATGCCAAAGACACAAGCACTTTGCTATCGAATGCTTGCACCTTTCACTCGCAGGCCACAAACAACAATTCGAAACTCAATTGGACTGCTGAGTCCAAGGTTGGGCAGCTGTTCTGTCCACCAGGTCTGTGCCATGTTCACACTTTTGGGATTCGGAGCCACACATATGCCAAAGACACAAGCAGTTTGCTATCGAATGCTTGCACCTTTCACTCGCAGGCCACAAACAACAATTCGAAACTCAATTGGACTGCCGAATCCAAGGTTGGGCAGCTGTTCCGTCCACCAGGTCTGTGCCATGTTGACACTTTTGGGATTCGGAGCCACACATATGCCAAAGACACAAGCAGTTTGCTATCGAATGCTTGCACCTTTCACTCGCAGGCCACAAACAACAATTCGAAACTCAATTGGACTGCCGAATCCAAGGTTGGGCAGCTGTTCCGTCCACCAGGTCTGTGCCATGTTGACACTTTTGGGATTCGGAGCCACACATATGCCAAAGACACAAGCACTTTGCTATCGAATGCTTGCACCTTTCACTCGCAGGCCAGAAACAACAATTCGAAACTCAATTGGACTGCTGAATCTAAGGTTGGGCAGCTATTCTGTCCACCAGGTCTGTGCCATGTTCACACTTTTGGGATCCGGAGCCACACATATGCCAAAGACACAAGCAGTGTGTTGTCGAATACTTCCACCTTTCACTCGCAGGCCAGAAACAACAATTCGAAACTCAATTGGACTGCTGAATCCAAGGTTGGGCAGCTATTCTGTCCACCAGGTGTGTGCCATGTTCACACTTTTGGGATCCGGAGCCACACATATGCCAAAGACACAAGCAGTGTGCTATCGAATGCTTCCACCTTTCACTCACAGGTAACAAACAACAATTCGAAACTCAGTTGGACTGCTGAGTCCAAGGTTGGGCAGCTATACTGTCCACCAGATCTGTGCCATGTTCACATTTTTGGGATCTGGAGCCACACATATGCCAAAGACACAAGCAGTGTGTTGTCGAATGCTTCCACCTTTCACTCGCAGGCCAGAAACAACAATTCGAAACTCAATTGGACTGCCGAATCCAAGGTTGGGCAGCTGTTCTGTCCACCAGGTGTGTGCCATGTTCACACTTTTGGGATTCGGAGCCACACATATGCCAAAGACATAAGCAGTTTGCTATCGAATGCTTGCACCTTTCACTCGCAGGCCAGAAACAATAATTCGAAACTCAGTTGGACTGCTGAATCCAAGGTTGGGCAGCTGTTCCGTCCACCAGGCGTGTGCCATGTTCATACTTTTGGGATTCGGAGCCACAAATATGCCAAAGACACAAGCAGTGTGCCATCGAATGCTTCCACCTTTCACTCGCAGGCCAGAAACAACAATTCGAAACTCAGTTGGACTGCTGAATCCAAGGTTGGGCAGCTGTTCTGTCCATCAGGTCTGTGCTATGTTCACACTTTTGGGATTCGGAGCCACACATATGCCAAAGACACAAGCAGTGTGTTGTCGAATGCTTCCACCTTTCACTCGCAGGCCAGAAACAACAATTCGAAACTCAATTGGACTGCTGAGTCCAAGGTTGGGCAGCTGTTCTGTCCACCAGGTCTGTGCCATGTTCACACTTTTGGGATTCGGAGCCACACATATGCCAAAGACACAAGCAGTTTGCTATCGAATGCTTGCACCTTTCACTCGCAGGCCAGAAACAACAATTCGAAACTCAGTTGGACTGTTGAATCCAAGGTTGGGCAGCTGTTCCGTCCACCAGGTCTGTGCCATGTTCACACTTTTGGGATTCGGAGCCACACATATGCCAAAGACACAAGCACTTTGCTATCGAATGCTTCCACCTTTCACTCGCAGGCCAAAAACAACAATTCGAAACTCAGTTGGACTGCTGAATCCAAGGTTGGGCAGCTATTCTGTCCACCAGGTCTGTGCCATGTTGACACTTTTGGGATTCGGAGCCACACATATGCCAAAGACACAAGCACTTTGCTATCGAATGCTTGCACCTTTCACTCGCAGGCCACAAACAACAATTCGAAACTCAGTTGGACTGCTGAATCCAAGGTTGGGCAGCTATTCCGTCCACCAGGTCTGTGCCATGTTGACACTTTTGGGATTCGGAGCCACACATATGCCAAAGACACAAGCACTTTGCTATCGAATGCTTGCACCTTTCACTCGCAGGCCAGAAACAACAATTCGAAACTCAGTTGGACTGCTGAATCCAAGGTTGGGCAGCTATTCTGTCCACCAGGTGTGTGCCATGTTCACACTTTTGGGATTCGGAGCCACACATATGCCAAAGACACAAGCACTTTGCTATCGAATGCTTGCACCTTTCACTCGCAGGCCACAAACAACAATTCGAAACTCAATTGGACTGCTGAGTCCAAGGTTGGGCAGCTGTTCTGTCCACCAGGTCTGTGCCATGTTCACACTTTTGGGATTCGGAGCCACACATATGCCAAAGACACAAGCACTTTGCTATCGAATGCTTGCACCTTTCACTCGCAGGCCAGAAACAACAATTCGAAACTCAATTGGACTGCTGAGTCCAAGGTTGGGCAGCTGTTCTGTCCACCAGGTCTGTGCCATGTTCACACTTTTGGGATTCGGAGCCACACATATGCCAAAGACACAAGCAGTGTGTTGTCGAATACTTCCACCTTTCACTCGCAGGCCAGAAACAACAATTCGAAACTCAATTGGACTGCTGAATCCAAGGTTGGGCAGCTGTTCTGTCCACCAGGTCTGTGCCATGTTCACACTTTTGGGATTCGGAGCCACACATATGCCAAAGACACAAGCAGTTTGCTATCGAATGCTTGCACCTTTCACTCGCAGGCCAGAAACAACAATTCGAAACTCAGTTGGACTGTTGAATCCAAGGTTGGGCAGCTGTTCCGTCCACCAGGTCTGTGCCATGTTCACACTTTTGGGATCTGGAGCCACACATATGCCAAAGACACAAGCACTTTGCTATCGAATGCTTCCACCTTTCACTCGCAGGCCAAAAACAACAATTTGAAACTCAGTTGGACTGCTGAATCCAAGGTTGGGCAGCTATTCTGTCCACCAGGTGTGTGCCATGTTCACACTTTTGGGATTCGGAGCCACACATATGCCAAAGACACAAGCACTTTGCTATCGAATGCTTGCACCTTTCACTCGCAGGCCAGAAACAACAATTCGAAACTCAATTGGACTGCTGAATCCAAGGTTGGGCAGCTGTTCTGTCCACCAGGTCTGTGCCATGTTCACACTTTTGGGATTCGGAGCCACACATATGCCAAAGACACAAGCAGTTTGCTATCGAATGCTTGCACCTTTCACTCGCAGGCCAGAAACAACAATTCGAAACTCAGTTGGACTGTTGAATCCAAGGTTGCGCAGCTGTTCCGTCCACCAGGTCTGTGCCATGTTGACACTTTTGGGATCTGGAGCCACACATATGCCAAAGACACAAGCACTTTGCTATCGAATGCTTCCACCTTTCACTCGCAGGCCAAAAACAACAATTCGAAACTCAGTTGGACTGCTGAATCCAAGGTTGGGCAGCTATTCTGTCCACCAGGTGTGTGCCATGTTCACACTTTTGGGATTCGGAGCCACACATATGCCAAAGACACAAGCACTTTGCTATCGAATGCTTGCACCTTTCACTCGCAGGCCAGAAACAACAATTCGAAACTCAGTTGGACTGCTGAATCCAAGGTTGGGCAGCTATTCTGTCCACCAGGTGTGTGCCATGTTCACACTTTTGGGATTCGGAGCCACACATATGCCAAAGACACAAGCAGTTTGCTATCGAATGCTTGCACCTTTCACTCGCAGGCCAGAAACAACAATTCGAAACTCAATTGGACTGCTGAGTCCAAGGTTGGGCAGCTGTTCTGTCCACCAGGTCTGTGCCATGTTCACACTTTTGGGATTCGGAGCCACACATATGCCAAAGACACAAGCAGTGTGTTGTCGAATACTTCCACCTTTCACTCGCAGGCCAGAAACAACAATTCGAAACTCAATTGGACTGCTGAATCCAAGGTTGGGCAGCTGTTCTGTCCACCAGGACTGTGCCATGTTCACACTTTTGGGATTCGGAGCCACACATATGCCAAAGACACAAGCAGTTTGCTATCGAATGCTTCCACCTTTCACTCGCAGGCCAGAAACAACAATTCGAAACTCACTTGGACTGCTGAATCCAAGGTTGGGCAGCTGTTCCGTCCACCAGGTCTGTGCCATGTTCACACTTTTGGGATCTGGAGCCACACATATGCCAAAGACACAAGCACTTTGCTATCGAATGCTTCCACCTTTCACTCGCAGGCCAAAAACAACAATTCGAAACTCAGTTGGACTGCTGAGTCCAAGGTTGGGCAGCTATTCTGTCCACCAGGTGTGTGCCATGTTCACACTTTTGGGATTCGGAGCCACACATATGCCAAAGACACAAGCACTTTGCTATCGAATGCTTGCACCTTTCACTCGCAGGCCAGAAACAACAATTCGAAACTCAATTGGACTGCTGAATCCAAGGTTGGGCAGCTGTTCTGTCCACCAGGTCTGTGCCATGTTCACACTTTTGGGATTCGGAGCCACACATATGCCAAAGACACAAGCAGTTTGCTATCGAATGCTTGCACCTTTCACTCGCAGGCCAGAAACAACAATTCGAAACTCAGTTGGACTGTTGAATCCAAGGTTGCGCAGCTGTTCCGTCCACCAGGTCTGTGCCATGTTCACACTTTTGGGATTCGGAGCCACACATATGCCAAAGACACAAGCACTTTGCTATCGAATGCTTGCACCTTTCACTCGCAGGCCAAAAACAACAATTCGAAACTCAGTTGGACTGCTGAATCCAAGGTTGGGCAGCTATTCTGTCCACCAGGTGTGTGCCATGTTCACACTTTTGGGATTCGGAGCCACACATATGCCAAAGACACAAGCACTTTGCTATCGAATGCTTGCACCTTTCACTCGCAGGCCACAAACAACAATTCGAAACTCAGTTGGACTGCTGAATCCAAGGTTGGGCGGCTGTTCTGTCCACCAGGTCTGTGCCATGTTCACACTTTTGGGATTCGGAGCCACACATATGCCAAAGACACAAGCACTTTGCTATCGAATGCTTGCACCTTTCACTCGCAGGCCAGAAACAACAATTCGAAACTCAGTTGGACTGCTGAATCCAAGGTTGGGCAGCTATTCTGTCCACCAGGTGTGTGCCATGTTCACACTTTTGGGATTCGGAGCCACACATATGCCAAAGACACAAGCAGTTTGCTATCGAATGCTTGCACCTTTCACTCGCAGGCCAGAAACAACAATTCGAAACTCAATTGGACTGCTGAGTCCAAGGTTGGGCAGCTGTTCTGTCCACCAGGTTTGTGCCATGTTCACACTTTTGGGATTCGGAGCCACACATATGCCAAAGACACAAGCACTTTGCTATCGAATGCTTGCACCTTTCACTCGCAGGCCAGAAACAACAATTCGAAACTCAATTGGACTGCTAAATCCAAGGTTGGGCAGCCGTTCTGTCCACCAGGTCTGTGCCATGTTCACACTTTTGGGATTCGGAGCCACACATATGCCAAAGACACAAGCAGTGTGCTATCGAATGCTTCCACCTTTCACTCACAGGTAACAAACAACAATTCGAAACTCAGTTGGACTGTTGAATCCAAGGTTGGGCAGCTATACTGTCCACCAGATCTGTGCCATGTTCACACTTTTGGGATCTGGAGCCACACATATGCCAAAGACACAAGCAGTGTGTTGTCGAATGCTTCCACCTTTCACTCGCAGGCCAGAAACAACAATTCGAAACTCAATTGGACTGCCGAATCCAAGGTTGGGCAGCTGTTCTGTCCACCAGGTGTGTGCCATGTTCACACTTTTGGGATTCGGAGCCACACATATGCCAAAGACACAAGCAGTTTGCTATCGAATGCTTCCACCTTTCACTCGCAGGCCAGAAACAACAATTCGAAACTCAGTTGGACTGTTGAATCCAAGGTTGGGCAGCTGTTCCGTCCACCAGGTCTGTGCCATGTTCACACTTTTGGGATCTGGAGCCACACATATGCCAAAGACACAAGCACTTTGCTATCGAATGCTTCCACCTTTCACTCGCAGGCCAAAAACAACAATTCGAAACTCAGTTGGACTGCTGAGTCCAAGGTTGGGCAGCTATTCTGTCCACCAGGTGTGTGCCATGTTCACACTTTTGGGATCCGGAGCCACACATATGCCAAAGACACAAGCACTTTGCTATCGAATGCTTGCACCTTTCACTCGCAGGCCAGAAACAACAATTCGAAACTCAATTGGACTGCTGAATCCAAGGTTGGGCAGCTGTTCTGTCCACCAGGTCTGTGCCATGTTCACACTTTTGGGATTCGGAGCCACACATATGCCAAAGACACAAGCAGTTTGCTATCGAATGCTTGCACCTTTCACTCGCAGGCCAGAAACAACAATTCGAAACTCAGTTGGACTGTTGAATCCAAGGTTGCGCAGCTGTTCCGTCCACCAGGTCTGTGCCATGTTCACACTTTTGGGATTCGGAGCCACACATATGCCAAAGACACAAGCACTTTGCTATCGAATGCTTGCACCTTTCACTCGCAGGCCAAAAACAACAATTCGAAACTCAGTTGGACTGCTGAATCCAAGGTTGGGCAGCTATTCTGTCCACCAGGTGTGTGCCATGTTCACACTTTTGGGATTCGGAGCCACACATATGCCAAAGACACAAGCACTTTGCTATCGAATGCTTGCACCTTTCACTCGCAGGCCACAAACAACAATTCGAAACTCAGTTGGACTGCTGAATCCAAGGTTGGGCGGCTGTTCTGTCCACCAGGTCTGTGCCATGTTCACACTTTTGGGATTCGGAGCCACACATATGCCAAAGACACAAGCAGTTTGCTATCGAATGCTTGCACCTTTCACTCGCAGGCCAGAAACAACAATTCGAAACTCAGTTGGACTGCTGAATCCAAGGTTGGGCAGCTATTCTGTCCACCAGGTGTGTGCCATGTTCACACTTTTGGGATTCGGAGCCACACATATGCCAAAGACACAAGCAGTTTGCTATCGAATGCTTGCACCTTTCACTCGCAGGCCAGAAACAACAATTCGAAACTCAATTGGACTGCTGAGTCCAAGGTTGGGCAGCTGTTCTGTCCACCAGGTTTGTGCCATGTTCACACTTTTGGGATTCGGAGCCACACATATGCCAAAGACACAAGCACTTTGCTATCGAATGCTTGCACCTTTCACTCGCAGGCCAGAAACAACAATTCGAAACTCAATTGGACTGCTAAATCCAAGGTTGGGCAGCCGTTCTGTCCACCAGGTCTGTGCCATGTTCACACTTTTGGGATTCGGAGCCACACATATGCCAAAGACACAAGCAGTGTGTTGTCGAATACTTCCACCTTTCACTCGCAGGCCAGAAACAACAATTCGAAACTCAATTGGACTGCTGAATCCAAGGTTGGGCAGCTATTCTGTCCACCAGGTCTGTGCCATGTTCACACTTTTGGGATTCGGAGCCACACATATGCCAAAGACACAAGCAGTGTGCTATCGAATGCTTCCACCTTTCACTCACAGGTAACAAACAACAATTCGAAACTCAGTTGGACTGTTGAATCCAAGGTTGGGCAGCTATACTGTCCACCAGATCTGTGCCATGTTCACACTTTTGGGATCTGGAGCCACACATATGCCAAAGACACAAGCAGTGTGTTGTCGAATGCTTCCACCTTTCACTCGCAGGCCAGAAACAACAATTCGAAACTCAATTGGACTGCCGAATCCAAGGTTGGGCAGCTGTTCTGTCCACCAGGTGTGTGCCATGTTCACACTTTTGGGATTCGGAGCCACACATATGCCAAAGACACAAGCAGTTTGCTATCGAATGCTTCCACCTTTCACTCGCAGGCCACAAACAACAATTCGAAACTCAGTTGGACTGCTGAATCCAAGGTTGGGCAGCTGTTCTGTCCACCAGGTGTGTGCCATGTTCACACTTTTGGGATTCGGAGCCACACATATGCCAAAGACACAAGCAGTTTGCTATCGAATGCTTCCACCTTTCACTCGCAGGCCAGATACAACAATTCGAAACTCAGTTGGACTGCTGAATCCAAGGTTGGGCAGCTGTTCCGTCCACCAGGCGTGTGCCATGTTCATACTTTTGGGATTCGGAGCCACACATATGCCAAAGACACAAGCAGTGTGCCATCGAATGCTTCCACCTTTCACTCGCGGGCCAGAAACAACAATTCGAAACTCAGTTGGACTGCTGAATCCAAGGTTGGGCAGCTGTTCTGTCCATCAGGTCTGTGCTATGTTCACACTTTTGGGATTCGGAGCCACACATATGCCAAAGACACAAGCAGTGTGTTGTCGAATGCTTCCACCTTTCACTCGCAGGCCAGAAACAACAATTCGAAACTCAGTTGGACTGTTGAATCCAAGGTTGGGCAGCTGTTCTGTCCACCAGGTCTGTGCCATGTTCACACTTTTGGGATTCGGAGCCACACATATGCCAAAGACACAAGCAGTGTGTTGTCGAATGCATCCACCTTTCACTCGCAGGCCAGAAACAACAATTCGAAACTCAATTGGACTGCTGAATCCAAGGTTGGGCAGCTATTCTGTCCACCAGGTCTGTGCCATGTTCACACTTTTGGGATTCGGAGCCACACATATGCCAAAGACACAAGCACTTTGCTATCGAATGCTTGCACCTTTCACTCGCAGGCCAGAAACAACAATTCGAAACTCAGTTGGACTGCTGAATCCAAGGTTGGGCAGCTATTCTGTCCACCAGGTCTGTGCCATGTTCACACTTTTGGGATTCGGAGCCACACATATGCCAAAGACACAAGCACTTTGCTATCGAATGCTTGCACCTTTCACTCGCAGGCCACAAACAGCAATTCGAAACTCAGTTGGACTGCCGAATCCAAGGTTGGGCAGCTATTCTGTCCACCAGGTCTGTGCCATGTTCACACTTTTGGGATTCGGAGCCACACATATGCCAAAGACACAAGCACTTTGCTATCGAATGCTTGCACCTTTCACTCGCAGGCCAGAAACAACAATTCGAAACTCAGTTGGACTGCTGAATCCAAGGTTGGGCAGCTATTCTGTCCACCAGGTATGTGCCATGTTCACACTTTTGGGATTCGGAGCCACACATATGCCAAAGACACAAGCAGCGTGCTGTTGAATGCTTCCACCTTTCACTCGCAGGCCAGAAACAACAATTCGAAACTCAGTTGGACTGCTGAGTCCAAGGTTGGGCAGCTATTCTGTCCACCAGGTCTGTGCCATGTTCACACTTTTGGGATTCGGAGCCACACATATGCCAAAGACACAAGCAGTTTGCTATCGAATGCTTGCACCTTTCACTCGCAGGCCAGAAACAACAATTCGAAACTCAATTGGACTGTTGAATCCAAGGTTGGGCAGCTGTTCTGTCCACCAGGTCTGTGCCATGTTCACACTTTTGGGATCTGGAGCCACACATATGCCAAAGACACAAGCAGTGTGTTGTCGAATGCTTCCACCTTTCACTCGCAGGCCAGAAACAACAATTCGAAACTCAATTGGACTGCTGAATCCAAGGTTGGGCAGCTATTCTGTCCACCAGGTCTGTGCCATGTTCACACTTTTGGGATTCGGAGCCACACATATGCCAAAGACACAAGCACTTTGCTATCGAATGCTTGCACCTTTCACTCGCAGGCCACAAACAGCAATTCGAAACTCAGTTGGACTGCTGAATCCAAGGTTGGGCAGCTATTCTGTCCACCAGGTCTGTGCCATGTTGACACTTTTGGGATTCGGAGCCACACATATGCCAAAGACACAAGCAGTTTGCTATCGAATGCTTGCACTTTTCACTCGCAGGCCAGGAACAACAATTCGAAACTCAATTGGACTGCTGAATCCAAGGTTGGGCAGCTATCCTGTCCACCAGGTATGTGCCATGTTCACACTTTTGGGATCCGGAGCCACACATATGCCAAAGACACAAGAAGCGTGCTGTCGAATACTTCCACCTTTCACTCGCAGGCTAGAAACAACAATTCGAAACTCAGTTGGACTGCTGAATCCAGGGTTGGGCAGCTGTTCTGTCCACCAGGTCTGTGCCATGTTCACACTTTTGGGATTCGGAGCCACACATATGCCAAAGACACAAGCAGCGTGCTGTCGAATACTTCGACCTTTCACTCACAGGCCAGAAACAACAATTCGAAACTCAGTTGGACTGCTGAATCCAAGGTTGGGCAGCTGTTCTGTCCACCAGGTCTGTGCCATGTTCACACTTTTGGGATTCGGAGCCACACATATGCCAAAGACACAAGCAGTTTGCTATCGAATGCTTGCACCTTTCACTCGCAGGCCAGAAACAACAATTCGAAACTCAATTGGACTGTTGAATCCAAGGTTGGGCAGCTGTTCTGTCCACCAGGTCTGTGCCATGTTCACACTTTTGGGATCTGGAGCCACACATATGCCAAAGACACAAGCAGTGTGTTGTCGAATGCTTCCACCTTTCACTCGCAGGCCAGAAACAACAATTCGAAACTCAATTGGACTGCTGAATCCAAGGTTGGGCAGCTATTCTGTCCACCAGGTCTGTGCCATGTTCACACTTTTGGGATTCGGAGCCACACATATGCCAAAGACACAAGCACTTTGCCATCGAATGCTTGCACCTTTCACTCGCAGGCCAGAAACAACAATTCGAAACTCAATTGGACTGCTGAATCCAAGGTTGGGCAGCTATTCTGTCCACCAGGTCTGTGCCATGTTCACACTTTTGGGATTCGGAGCCACACATATGCCAAAGACACAAGCACTTTGCTATCGAATGCTTGCACCTTTCACTCGCAGGCCACAAACAGCAATTCGAAACTCAGTTGGACTGCTGAATCCAAGGTTGGGCAGCTATTCTGTCCACCAGGTCTGTGCCATGTTGACACTTTTGGGATTCGGAGCCACACATATGCCAAAGACACAAGCAGTTTGCTATCGAATGCTTGCACTTTTCACTCGCAGGCCAGGAACAACAATTCGAAACTCAATTGGACTGCTGAATCCAAGGTTGGGCAGCTATCCTGTCCACCAGGTATGTGCCATGTTCACACTTTTGGGATCCGGAGCCGCACATATGCCAAAGACACAAGAAGCGTGCTGTCGAATACTTCCACCTTTCACTCGCAGGCTAGAAACAACAATTCGAAACTCAGTTGGACTGCTGAATCCAGGGTTGGGCAGCTGTTCTGTCCACCAGGTCTGTGCCATGTTCACACTTTTGGGATTCGGAGCCACACATATGCCAAAGACACAAGCAGCGTGCTGTCGAATACTTCGACCTTTCACTCGCAGGCCAGAAACAACAATTCGAAACTCAGTTGGACTGCTGAATCCAAGGTTGGGCAGCTGTTCTGTCCACCAGGTCTGTGCCATGTTCACACTTTTGGGATTCGGAGCCACACATATGCCAAAGACACAAGCACTTTGCTATCGAATGCTTCCACCTTTCACTCGCAGGCCAGAAACAACAATTCGAAACTCAATTGGACTGCTGAATCCAAGGTTGGGCAGCTGTTCTGTTCACCAGGTGTGTGCCATGTTCACACTTTTGGGATTCGGAGCCACACATATGCCAAAGACACAAGAAGCGTGCTGTCGAATACTTCCACCTTTCACTCGCAGGCTAGAAACAACAATTCGAAACTCAGTTGGACTGCTGAATCCAGGGTTTGGCAGCTGTTCTGTCCACCAGGTCTGTGCCATGTTCACACTTTTGGGATTCGGAGCCACACATATGCCAAAGACACAAGCAGCGTGCTCTCGAATACTTCCACCTTTCACTCGCAGGCCAGAAACAACAATTCGAAACTCAGTTGGACTGTTGAATCCAAGGTTGGGCAGCTGTTCTGTCCACCAGGTCTGTGCCATGTTCACACTTTTGGGATTCGGAGCCACACATATGCCAAAGACACAAGCACTTTGCTATCGAATGCTTCCACCTTTCACTCGCAGGCCAGAAACAACAATTCGAAACTCAATTGGACTGCTGAATCCAAGGTTGGGCAGCTATTCTGTCCACCAGGTGTGTGCCATGTTCACACTTTTGGGATTCGGAGCCACACATATGCCAAAGACACAAGAAGCGTGCTGTCGAATACTTCCACCTTTCACCCGCAGGCCAGAAACAACAATTCGAAACTCAGTTGGACTGCTGAATCCAAGGTTGGGCAGCTGTTCTGTCCACTAGGCGTGTGCCATGTTCACACTTTTGGGATTCGGAGCCACACATATGCCAAAGACGCAAGCAGCGTGCCGTCGAATACTTCCACCTTTCACTCGCAGGCCAGAAACAACAATTCGAAACTCAGTTGGACTGCTGAATCCAGGGTTGGGCGGCTGTTCTGCCCACCAGGTCTGTGCCATGTTCACACTTTTGGGATTCGGAGCCACACATATGCCAAAGACACAAGCAGCGTGCTGTCGAATACTTCCACCTTTCACCCGCAGGCCAGAAACAACAATTCGAAACTCACTTGGACTGCTGAATCCAAGGTTGGGCAGCTGTTCTGTCCACTAGGCGTGTGCCATGTTCACACTTTTGGGATTCGGAGCCACACATATGCCAAAGACACAAGCAGCGTGCTGTCGAATACTTCCACCTTTCACCCGCAGGCCAGAAACAACAATTCGAAACTCACTTGGACTGCTGAATCCAAGGTTGTGCAGCTGTTCCGTCCACGAGGCGTGTGCCATGTTCACACTTTTGGGATTCGGAGCCACACATATGCCAAAGACACAAGCAGCGTGCTGTCGAATGCTTGCACCTTTCACTCGCAGGCCAGAAACAACAATTCGAAACTCAGTTGGACTGCTGAATCCAAGGTTGGGCAGCTGTTCTGTCCACCAGGTTTGTGCTATGTTCACACTTTTGGGATTCGGAGCCACACATATGCCAAAGACACAAGCAGCGTGCTGTCGAATACTTCCACCTTTCACCCGCAGGCCAGAAACAACAATTCGAAACTCACTTGGACTGCTGAATCCAAGGTTGGGCAGCTGTTCTGTCCACTAGGCGTGTGCCATGTTCACACTTTTGGGATTCGGAGCCACACATATGCCAAAGACACAAGCAGCGTGCTGTCGAATACTTCCACCTTTCACCCGCAGGCCAGAAACAACAATTCGAAACTCACTTGGACTGCTGAATCCAAGGTTGTGCAGCTGTTCCGTCCACGAGGCGTGTGCCATGTTCACACTTTTGGGATTCGGAGCCACACATATGCCAAAGACACAAGCAGCGTGCTGTCGAATGCTTCCACCTTTCACTCGCAGGCCAGAAACAACAATTCGAAACTCAGTTGGACTGCTGAATCCAAGGTTGGGCAGCTGTTCTGTCCACCAGGTTTGTGCTATGTTCACACTTTTGGGATTCGGAGCCACACATATGCCAAAGACACCAGCAGTGTGTTGTCGAATGCTTGCACCTTTCACTCGCAGGCCAGAAACAACAATTCGAAACTCAGTTGGACTGCTGAATCCAAGGTTGGGCAGCTGTTCTGTCCACTAGGCGTGTGCCATGTTCACACTTTTGGGATTCGGAGCCACACATATGCCAAAGACACAAGCACTTTGCTATCGAATGCTTGCACCTTTCACTCGCAGGCCACAAACAACAATTCGAAACTCAATTGGACTGCTGAATCCAAGGTTGGGCAGCTATTCTGTCCACCAGGTTTGTGCCATGTTCACACTTTTGGGATTTGGAGCCACACATATGCCAAAGACACAAGCAGTTTGCTATCGAATGCTTGCACCTTTCACTCGCAGGCCAGAAACATCAATTCGAAACTCAGTTGGACTGCTGAATCCAAGGTTGGGCAGCTGTTCTGTCCACCAGGTCTGTGCCATGTTCACACTTTTGGGATTCGGAGCCACACATATGCCAAAGACACAAGCACTTTGCTATCGAATGCTTGCACCTTTCACTCGCAGGCCAGAAACAACAATTCGAAACTCAATTGGACTGCTGAATCCAAGGTTGGGCAGCTGTTCCGTCCACCAGGTGTGTGCCATGTTCACACTTTTGGGATCCGGAGCCACACATATGCAACAGACACAAGCAGTGTTTTGTCGAATACTTCCACCTTTCACTCGCAGGCCAGAAACAACAATTCGAAACTCAATTGGATTGCTGAATCCAAGGTTGGGCAGCTATTCTGTCCACCAGGTCTGTGCCATGTTCACATTTTTGGGATTCGGAGCCACACATATGCCAAAGACGGAAGCAGTGTGCTATCGAATGCTTCCACCTTTCACTCACAGGTAACAAACAACAATTCGAAACTCAGTTGGACTGTTGAATCCAAGGTTGGGCAGTTGTTGTGTCCACCAGGTGTGTGCCATGTTCACACTTTTGGGATGTGGAGCCACACATATGCCAAAGACACAAGCAGTGTGTTTTCGAATGCTTCCACCTTTCACTCGCACGCAACAAACAACAATTCGAAACTCAATTGGACCTGCCGAATCCAAGGTTGGGCAGCTGTTCTGTCCACCAGGTCTGTGCCATGTTCACACTTTTGGGATCCGGAGCCACACATATGTCAAAGACACAAGCAGTGTGCTATCGAATGCTTCCACCTTTCACTCACAGGCCAGAAACAACAATTCGAAACTCAGTTGGACTGCTGAATCCAAGGTTGGGCAGCTGTTCTGTCCACCAGGTCTGTGCCATGTTCACACTTTTGGGATCCGGAGCCACACATATGCCAAAGACACAAGCAGTGTGCTATCGAATGCTTCCAGCTTTCACTCACAGGCCAGAAACAACAATTCGAAACTCAATTGGACTGCTGAATCCAAGGTTGGGCAGCTGTTCTGTCCACCAGGTCTGTCCCATGTTCACACTTTTGGGATTCGGAGCCACACATATGCCAAAGACACAAGCAGCGTGCTGTTGAATGCTTCCACCTTTCACTCGCAGGCCAGAAACAACAATTCGAAACTCAGTTGGACTTCTGAATCCAAGGTTGGGCAGCTGTTCTGTCCACCAGGTGTGTGCCATGTTCACACTTTTGGGATTCGGAGCCACACATATGCCAAAGAAACAAGCAGTTTGCTATCGAATGCTTCCACCTTTCACTCGCAGGCCAGAAACAACAATTCGAAACTCAGTTGGACTGCTGAATCCAAGGTTGGGCAGCTGTTCCGTCCACTAGGCGTGTGCCATGTTCACTATTTTGGGATTCGGAGCCACACATATGCCAAAGACACAAGCAGTGTGCCATCGAATGCTTCCACCTTTCACTCGCAGGCCAGAAACAACAATTCGAAACTCAGTTGGACTGTTGAATCCAAGGTTGGGCAGCTGTTCTGTCCACCAGGTGTGTGCCATGTTCACACTTTTGGGATTCGGAGCCACACATATGCCAAAGACACAAGCACTTTGCTATCGAATGCTTGCACCTTTCACTCGCAGGCCACAAACAACAATTGGAAACTCAGTTGGACTGCTGAATCCAAGGTTGGGCAGCTCTTGTGTCCACCAGGTCTGTGCCATGTTGACACTTTTGGGATTCGGAGCCACACATATGCCAAAGACACAAGCAGTTTGCTATCGAATGCTTGCACCTTTCACTCGCAGGCCAGAAACAACAATTCGAAACTCAATTGGACTGCTGAATCCAAGGTTGGGCAGCTATTCTGTCCACCAGGTGTGTGCCATGTTCACACTTTTGGGATTCGGAGCCACACATATGCCAAAGACACAAGAAGCGTGCTGTCGAATACTTCCACCTTTCACTCGCAGGCCAGAAACAACAATTCGAAACTCAGTTGGACTGCTGAATCCAAGGTTGGGCAGCTGTTCTGTCCACTAGGCGTGTGCCATGTTCACACTTTTGGGATTCGGAGCCACACATATGCCAAAGACGCAAGCAGCGTGCCGTCGAATACTTCCACCTTTCACTCGCAGGCCAGAAACAACAATTCGAAACTCAGTTGGACTGCTGAATCCAGGGTTGGGCGGCTGTTCTGCCCACCAGGTCTGTGCCATGTTCACACTTTTGGGATTCGGAGCCACACATATGCCAAAGACACAAGCAGCGTGCTGTCGAATACTTCCACCTTTCACCCGCAGGCCAGAAACAACAATTCGAAACTCAGTTGGACTGCTGAATCCAAGGTTGGGCAGCTGTTCTGTCCACTAGGCGTGTGCCATGTTCACACTTTTGGGATTCGGAGCCACACATATGCCAAAGACACAAGCAGCGTGCTGTCGAATACTTCCACCTTTCACCCGCAGGCCAGAAACAACAATTCGAAACTCACTTGGACTGCTGAATCCAAGGTTGGGCAGCTGTTCCGTCCACGAGGCGTGTGCCATGTTCACACTTTTGGGATTCGGAGCCACACATATGCCAAAGACACAAGCAGTGTGCCATCGAATGCTTCCACCTTTCACTCGCAGGCCAGAAACAACAATTCGAAACTCAGTTGGACTGCTGAATCCAAGGTTGGGCAGCTGTTCTGTCCACCAGGTTTGTGCTATGTTCACACTTTTGGGATTCGGAGCCACACATATGCCAAAGACACAAGCAGTGTGTTGTCGAATGCTTGCACCTTTCACTCGCAGGCCAGAAACAACAATTCGAAACTCAGTTGGACTGCTGAATCCAAGGTTGGGCAGCTGTTCTGTCCACTAGGCGTGTGCCATGTTCACACTTTTGGGATTCGGAGCCACACATATGCCAAAGACACAAGCACTTTGCTATCGAATGCTTGCACCTTTCACTCGCAGGCCACAAACAACAATTCGAAACTCAATTGGACTGCTGAATCCAAGGTTGGGCAGCTATTCTGTCCACCAGGTTTGTGCCATGTTCACACTTTTGGGATTTGGAGCCACACATATGCCAAAGACACAAGCAGTTTGCTATCGAATGCTTGCACCTTTCACTCGCAGGCCAGAAACATCAATTCGAAACTCAGTTGGACTGCTGAATCCAAGGTTGGGCAGCTGTTCTGTCCACCAGGTCTGTGCCATGTTCACACTTTTGGGATTCGGAGCCACACATATGCCAAAGACACAAGCACTTTGCTATCGAATACTTCCACCTTTCACTCGCACGCAACAAACAACAATTCGAAACTCAATTGGACTGCTGAATCCAAGGTTGGGCAGCTGTTCCGTCCACCAGGTGTGTGCCATGTTCACACTTTTGGGATCCGGAGCCACACATATGCCACAGACACAAGCAGTGTTTTGTCGAATACTTCCACCTTTCACTCGCAGGCCAGAAACAACAATTCGAAACTCAATTGGATTGCTGAATCCAAGGTTGGGCAGCTATTCTGTCCACCAGGTCTGTGCCATGTTCACATTTTTGGGATTCGGAGCCACACATATGCCAAAGACGGAAGCAGTGTGCTATCGAATGCTTCCACTTTTCACTCACAGGTAACAAACAACAATTCGAAACTCAGTTGGACTGTTGAATCCAAGGTTGGGCAGTTGTTCTGTCCACCAGGTGTGTGCCATGTTCACACTTTTGGGATGTGGAGCCACACATATGCCAAAGACACAAGCAGTGTGTTTTCGAATGCTTCCACCTTTCACTCGCACGCAACAAACAACAATTCGAAACTCAATTGGACCTGCCGAATCCAAGGTTGGGCAGCTGTTCTGTCCACCAGGTCTGTGCCATGTTCACACTTTTGGGATCCGGAGCCACACATATGTCAAAGACACAAGCAGTGTGCTATCGAATGCTTCCACCTTTCACTCACAGGCCAGAAACAACAATTCGAAACTCAGTTGGACTGCTGAATCCAAGGTTGGGCAGCTGTTCTGTCCACCAGGTCTGTGCCATGTTCACACTTTTGGGATCCGGAGCCACACATATGCCAAAGACACAAGCAGTGTGCTATCGAATGCTTCCAGCTTTCACTCACAGGCCAGAAACAACAATTCGAAACTCAATTGGACTGCTGAATCCAAGGTTGGGCAGCTGTTCTGTCCACCAGGTCTGTCCCATGTTCACACTTTTGGGATTCGGAGCCACACATATGCCAAAGACACAAGCAGCGTGCTGTTGAATGCTTCCACCTTTCACTCGCAGGCCAGAAACAACAATTCGAAACTCAGTTGGACTTCTGAATCCAAGGTTGGGCAGCTGTTCTGTCCACCAGGTGTGTGCCATGTTCACACTTTTGGGATTCGGAGCCACACATATGCCAAAGAAACAAGCAGTTTGCTATCGAATGCTTCCACCTTTCACTCGCAGGCCAGAAACAACAATTCGAAACTCAGTTGGACTGCTGAATCCAAGGTTGGGCAGCTGTTCCGTCCACTAGGCGTGTGCCATGTTCACACTTTTGGGATTCGGAGCCACACATATGCCAAAGACACAAGCAGTGTGCCATCGAATGCTTCCACCTTTCACTCGCAGGCCAGAAACAACAATTCGAAACTCAGTTGGACTGCTGAATCCAAGGTTGGGCAGCTGTTCTGTCCACCAGGTGTGTGCCATGTTCACACTTTTGGGATTCGGAGCCACACATATGCCAAAGACACAAGCACTTTGCTATCGAATGCTTGCACCTTTCACTCGCAGGCCACAAACAACAATTGGAAACTCAGTTGGACTGCTGAATCCAAGGTTGGGCAGCTCTTGTGTCCACCAGGTCTGTGCCATGTTGACACTTTTGGGATTCGGAGCCACACATATGCCAAAGACACAAGCAGTTTGCTATCGAATGCTTGCACCTTTCACTCGCAGGCCAGAAACAACTATTCGAAACTCAGTTGGACTGCTGAATCCAAGGTTGGGCAGCTGTTCCGTCCACTAGGCGTGTGCCATGTTCACACTCTTGGGATTCGGAGCCACACATATGCCAAAGACACAAGCAGTGTGCCATCGAATGCTTCCACCTTTCACTCGCAGGCCAGAAACAACAATTGGAAACTCAGTTGGACTGCTGAATCCAAGGTTGGGCAGTTGTTCTGTCCACCAGGTTTGTGCTATGTTCACACTTTTGGGATCTGGAGCCACACATATGCCAAAGACACAAGCAGTGTGTTGTCGAATGCTTCCACCTTTCACTCGCAGGCCAGAAACAACAATTCGAAACTCAATTGGACTGCTGAATCCAAGGTTGGGCAGTTGTTCTGTCCACCAGGTCTGTGCCATGTTCACACTTTTGGGATTCGGAGCCACACATATGCCAAAGACACAAGCACTTTGCTATCGAATGCTTGCACCTTTCACTCGCAGGCCACAAACAACAATTGGAAACTCAGTTGGACTGCTGAATCCAAGGTTGGGCAGCTGTTCTGTCCACCAGGTCTGTGCCATGTTGACATTTTTGGGATTCGGAGCCACACATATGCCAAAGACACAAGCAGTTTGCTATCGAATGCTTGCACCTTTCACTCGCACGCCAGAAACAACAATTCGAAACTCAGTTGGACTGCTGAATCCAAGGTTGGGCAGCTGTTCTGTCCACCAGGTCTGTGCCATGTTCACACTTTTGGGATCCGGAGCCACACATATGCCAAAGACACAAGCAGTGTGTTGTCGAATACTTCCACCTTTCACTCGCAGGCCAGAAACAACAATTCGAAACTCAATTGGACTGCTGAATCCAAGGTTGGGCAGCTGTTCTGTCCACCAAGTTTGTGCCATGTTCACACTTTTCGGATCCGGACCCACACATATGCCAAAGACACAAGCACTTTGCTATCGAATGCTTCCACCTTTCACTCACAGGTAACAAACAACAATTCGAAACTCAGTTGGACTGTTGAATCCAAGGTTGGGCAGCTGTTCTGTCCACCAGGTCTGTGCCATGTTCACACTTTTGGGATCTGGAGCCACACATACGCCAAAGACACAAGCAGTGTGTTGTCGAATGCTTCCACCTTTCACTCGCAGGCAAGAAACAACCATTTGATACTCAATTGGACTGCTGAATCCAAGGTTGGGCAGCTGTTCTGTCCACCAGGTCTGTGCCATGTTCACACTTTTGGGATTCGGAGCCACACAAATGCCAAAGACACAAGCAGTGTGCCATCGAATGCTTCCACCTTTCACTCACAGGCCAGAAACAACAATTCGAAACTCAGTTGGACTGCTGAATCCAAGGTTGGGCAGCTGTTCTGTCCACCAGGTCTGTGCCATGTTCACACTTTTGGGATTCGGAGCCACACATATGCCAAAGACACAAGCAGTTTGCTATCGAATGCTTGCACCTTTCACTCGCAGGCCACAAACAACAATTCGAAACTCAATTGGACTGCTGAATCCAAGGTTGGGCAGCTGTTCTGTCCACCAGGTCTGTGCCATGTTCACACTTTTGGGATTCGGAGCCACACATATGCCAAAGACACAAGCAGTGTGCCATCGAATGCTTCCACCTTTCACTCACAGGCCAGAAACAACGATTCGAAACTCAGTTGGACTGCTGAATCCAAGGTTGGGCAGCTGTTCTGTCCACCAGGTGTGTGCCATTTTCACACTTTTGGGATCCGGAGCCACACATATGCCAAAGACACAAGCAGCGTGCTGTCGAATGCTTGCACCTTTCACTCGCAGGCCAGAAACAACAATTCGAAACTCAGTTGGACTGTTGAATCCAAGGTTGGGCAGCTGTTCTGTCCACCAGGTGTGTGCCATGTTCACACTTTTGGGATTCGGAGCCACACATGTGCCAAAGACACAAGCAGCGTGCTGTCGAATACTTCCACCTTTCACTCGCAGGCCAGAAACAACAATTCAAAACTCAATTGGACTGCTGAATCCAAGGTTGGGCAGCTGTTCTGTCCACCAGGTCTGTGCCGTGTTCACACTTTTAGGATTCGGAAACACACATATGCCAAAGATACAAGCAGTTTGCTATCGAATGCTTGCACCTTTCACTCGCAGGCCAGAAACAACAGTTCGAAACTCAGTTGGACTGCTGAATCCAAGGTTGGGCAGCTGTTCTGTCCACCAGGTCTGTGCCATGTTCACACTTTTGGGATCCGGAGCCACACATATGCCAAAGACACAAGCACTTTGCTATCGAATGCTTGCACCTTTCACTCGCAGGCCAGAAACAACAATTTGAAACTTAGAGTAGCAGAGGATTCGTAGCGGGACACAAGAAAGCTTGTCAAGGAAAAGACATGTCAAATCCAACCTTTGCACAGTTGCATACCGCGTGAAACAAACGTGGTGGTGTTCACTTCAACACAATGTGGTTCTATTTACAGTTGGTTTCGTTCCTGTGTCTTTATGGGAGAGGTGCTACAACTAATTTCATGCCAATGTCCAAGTTCAAGGGGGCACAACAGTGCCCCCTACAGGGTACAAACAGATATAACACACGTGGGCATCCAAATGGGCAGCCACTAGCCATCCGAGGAGTCAGACTTAGGCGTGGTCATGGCCTGCAGGTTCAGCCACGCAATAGCTTCAGGGCAGTCCATGGTTAGGATGCCCTGCTACCACATCGCCTGGATGGGCAGCGTGGTGTGTTTGTAGTGGTAGTGCACATCATACCTGTATTTTTGGTACAGCCACAGGTCGCCGGCAGGTAGGCTGTCCAGTTGGCGCGCTTTTAGGTTGCCTAGTATTAACCCTCTGTACGGTTCGATTTCGTGCTGCCAGCTGCACCAGTGCAATATGCTCCAGAGATGCTGTCGCACCGACGGGAGCAAGGGTGGGCGGGGGCGAGGAGGAAGTGGAACTGCTCACGCTGGGGCATACACTCCGGGCATTGGGCAGGTTGGGTGACACATCATCCAGAGGCAAAGATGTGGGGTCCAAGGTGGGGGGGTGGTATCCGTGGCCTGGGGTGTGCGCGGGGCTTCACGGCAGTGGCAGTGCGTGGCGGCCTGCCTCGCCGTCTCGTGGGTACTTTGGACCGTTGCGCGTCCGGGGGTGGGGGGGGGTTTCCCAACCTTCTGGCCAACTGCTGGCGCTTAGGGTTTGGTGGCAGGGGGGCTTGCTCGCGTTGCTGTTTCGCTGGGCGTTTGCGCACAGTGAGTCTATGTGTCCTACGGCATGCTGGTCGTGCCCGTTGGCGGGCTACAGGTGCCGGTTTGTCAGTTGTTCGGGTGTGGTGGCGCATTTCTGGTGGTACGTGGTGGATCGGCAACGTGACAGCATCCTTCAGGGGGATCATAGGGACTCCCGTAGTGGCCAAACGGCGGATGGTCTCGCGGCAGTCACTGTCCTCTCAAGACGCCGACCTCTGCTTGATGTTACCTGAGTCTGAGGTCCGCTGGGGCGGTACATTCCCTCTCAGTCTGCGATTGGCCCGCTTTCGCGATAACCTCATGTTTTTCTGTCCTGTGCAGTTTGTCCCATATTGGACCCACCACCTGAAAAAGTTTTTTACGGACTTGTACGAGCTGGACCTTGATTTTGAGCAGATGGGACGGTCCCTCACCTTTTTGGAGGTCCGGGTGCAATGCGAAGGCCCGAACATCCGCCGGGCCCTGAAAAATAAGGTCCTGGCCGGCTACCTCACGGACAACCGGGCCATCTTACGTTTCCCCGACCCCCACACGAGCACGGCCCGGGACACAGTGCACGGCCTGGCAATCGCACTGTCCAAGAAGGCTGAAAGTATCACTACTGACCCGCCTTTCACTGAATCCAACTTCTCCCAGGTGATATGGGAGCTGAAACACGGCGGGTATCCCACATCCTGGTGGGTGAGCCTTGTGCGAAAGGCGTACCTCAGGTCCGATGCCGTCACCCCATGGGCAGAGTTGAAGGAAAACCCCAGATGGATACCCCCAGTGGCAGCGAAACATTGCCTTCTGTGCCCCCAGTACACCCCCTGCCTTGTCCCCCTCCCCCGGCACTTGTCGGCCAACCTCACCTCTTGGTTGAGGTTGGCGGAGATGTCCAGGCTTCTCAAAAAAGCCTGTTCATCCCCGCCATCCATGCAAAACTATGAGGCCCATAGCTTCACCTTTGAAGCATACTTTGCCCCCCCCCCCCCCATACATTAACCCATACATCCGCACGGGTGGAGGATGCCTTCCACAAGGAAGTCGCATCAACTGAAATAACAACAATGGCAACGCCACTAGGGGGGGGTTTCCCAATAACTCGGGCCATAGATATTGCATTTTGCACAATTGGTTGCAAAGGCACATGGGCAGCTACCCTATTGCGGCCTGTGGTAGACTTTACAATGGTTGTTTGGGGAAAGTAGGGCATGATCCGTTGCCGAACGGTCCTTGGGTCCCGTTGTGTGCAACGGCGGGGCATTCGCAAAAGGAGGACGTTGTCCTCTTTCAAAATCAATTTTTGACTTGCACTGTCATTTTGACAGGGGATGGGAAGGGGATGCAAGCAACGGGGGGGGCTGGGTCTAAGTGTTGGTTGTGCAAAGACCCCAATGGTATTTTTGAGCAAAGGGGGGTGGAGTCCACCTCAAGATGGGGGGCATTCTTGAGAAGTGTGACCCCTGATAGGCGGCCGGGGGACTACCAACATGCAGCATGCCGCATCCTAAACGGCATTGCAAAGCGCATTGAGACCACCCTTCAGGCCCTCCCCCTTGGTACCCCTGGTAAGGCCCAAGCTCTTGCAGCTTTGCAGGCCTTCAAACAAGCCCTCAAGGATGAGACCTCAGGCATCCCTCTGAGGGAACGTCTCTCCTCGGCCTCAAGGGCCACAGAAAAAGATTTCGATCTTACAAGCACCAAATTTTTTCCTAACCTCCCCCCCCTTCCAAAGGCAATTTGTGGATTGCCTCAAAGAGCATGTTCCCACAGTGAGGACCCCCGGTGGACCTCCGTTATGGCTTGTTGTGCATGTCATGGTGAGATGCATTGAGGGTTTGTATGAGCTTTGGAGGGTGAGGGAGATGTACACTCTAACCCAAGTGGAACCCCACCGTGCGTTGACCACAAAATTTTCAAAAGCGTGGGGAGACTCAGGTTGGTCCCCCACCAGGTGGATCCATTGGCGCTTGGCACATTCCACCTTTTTTGCCGAGAAATGGAGGAACATTTTTCAGTTTACAAGAGGAGCCTCAAAAATTGTTTTAAGGGTTGGTCCTTGGTGAGGCCAAGCATGTCCCTCCGGCACATGCACCATTGCATGTCCATGAACGCCCTGGAGCAAGGGCTTTTGGGACTGGAGGCAGCCAAGGCCTCAGACATTGATGACTTTGTATGAAAAAAGACCATACATGCTTTGTGCCAAGTGTTTTGTGTTGTTTGTCCTAGGGAGGGATGGAGGAGGGGTGCGCGATAACTACACGCAATACCTACGCGATAATTGAGTTATCACGCGATAACTAGCGCGATAACTAGTTAGAGCAAGGTGCTCTAACTGTGTTCTAACTCTGTTCTAACTGTGCTGTAACTCTTTGACCCCCCCCCCCCAAAAAAAACCACCCCCACAATGAGGGTTATGTGGGGAAAGAAAGGGGATGGGGGGTTTTTGAGGGTGCTGAATCCATTTTTTTTAGGTGGTTTGCCCCAAAATTGAGGCTAGGTGGGTGTTCCAGAAATTGCGTTCTAACTAGGGGTTCCGCACCATGCCCTAGAACGCTGCATCCCACCATGGGCCCGCTGCTGACATCCTGCGAACCCTCCACCTGCCCTGCCCCGTGCGGGTGGTATGTATCATACCGGAACACTGGGTGCGCAATGCCCCCTTGTGGCATGTGGCGCACGCGGAGTATTACCATCATACTTTCATGGATGGACCTATATGTGGAGGGAGCTTCGGTCTCCGGGGTTTCATCCTCCAAAACCTTGCCGCTGCAGCCCTGGGCCCTGTCCACTTCCAGCTCATGGTTGCACACCCGGGCCCTATCCTACGGGCCCTGAAACTCCCAATCCCTAGAGCCCCACGTGACAAACCGGAGCCTGCGGGTCGTGTCCTTGGTACCCAGACCAAATTGCCCAACCCGTACCAGGCATCCAGCCCGTACTACTATGTGCCAATGGACACCAGTGGCAAGGCATTTTTCTCGCACACCTGGAATGCGGAGTGGACGTCCCGAAAAACCACGCTCGGTACCCGACCAGTCTGCCGACAACACCTGATCGCGTCATGGCGTCGCTGCAACGACGTCCTCCCCTTGGCACCCCAGCATTGGCTCCGCAGATTGGCACAACTGGTCCACTGGCCCACTGCCCATGACATCGACACGAAAGCCCAGTGGGTGTATGCTTTGTGGACACCGCTTGACCCCCGACAGTACTTCGGCCAAACTGGCGCTATTTCCTAGCCCAGATCCGTCACGGACAGGGTACTCGAAGAAATTGGCAGCGCCCAGTCGTGGGTCGTGATGTACCAGCGGAAAATGTCCCAGGGACCACTCTACATCCGGGCCATGCACGCGTTGGGCCCGTGGAATTTCAATCCTATCCCCCTCCTGCCCACCGACACATCCCACCGACCCCATAGAGCGCCGTTTTATTCAAAACGTCACGCCCAACCTGAACGAGCAGCGTCATCGGCGACGATCCTACTTCAGGTTGCTCGTACGCGGCAACATGTCTAAGGCCCTGCCTCTTGCCACACTGCGTGATCCAGACGTGTGGACAAAACTCCAGGGGTCCGGCCGCGTGATAGTGCGGCCCCAGGACGCCCTGAAAATCCTTTCTCTGGCCCGCCGGGACATGGCGCCACACGAGTTCTCTGCCCTACAGGGGAAATTACTCCCATACATCCAGAGACACACTGGAGTCCGCCTGCCGAAGTCCCTCCCCCTGCGTCTGCCTGTTCAGGACCTTGCTGTGAGAAAGCCTGTGAAACGCCTGTTCCGTGACTTCCTGCGGTCCACAAAATTGCCGGCTGTTGTGTGTACATACCTGGCTTCTATTTTCTCACTTGTGCTATGTTCTCCCTGTAAGCTGTCCCGCCTCCTTTCCGATGGACGGGTTACGTCCTCTGTGGCTGATCTTAAACAGTCCCCGACACACAATACCCCCTGCGCCAGCGCACTACACACACAACCCAGCACAGCCACAGACACCCAACACGCTGCCCCACAACTTGATTGTGCCTGCCCTGCACCTGCATGGTCCACAAGGGAGGAGATACGCCGCGTGACAAGCTCCCGATTCTCTTCGGTCTTTGACGTGGGCAGTAACTTTGTCTTGTCGAAAACCCCTCGGGAACTATACCGTGCAACCAGCGAAGCGCTCAGGACACTACACTCAGCCCTGCCCAAACGCCGCCCATTCCCCTTCCCTGGGTTTGCCGACGCTGTCCAAACCCAGGTCCAGCTCGCTTGTACCCACAACCCAGATGCACACGCAACACCCCCCACATTGCCACTCACCCGCCGGTTTAAACAGGACCACCCCCAGTTGCGAGTGATTTTCCTTGACAAAAACTGTTTGTGCTAGGTTTTGTTCTGTTGGAGGTTTTGGGTCCAGATCATCCTGAATGCTTATGACCGCCCTGAATACACCCTGTCCTGCTGTACTATTATTACCTGCCACTGGCTTTCCCCGTCCTGCGTAAACATGTGCCACCCCGCAGGCTCCGCCGCAGCCTCACCCTCAACCTGCCCTGGCTCAAGGCTGCCCGCCTCCCCCCGTGCCCAAAATGTGCGCGACTGTCCCCACTTCCGAGACGGACGCTGTCCGAGCTCGAAACCTGCTCATCTCTCATCCGGAGCAAGTATTTCAGGACACGTCTGCCCGCGCACGTGACCTGGGCCTGGGTTCCCCAGACTCCCTACAGCTGCCGGTGCGCCATGGGAAATGGAAGGTGCCAACCACCGAGGGCTTGGCCAAACAAAAGAGTATCCCCGTGAAGTCCTCGCGTGATGTGGCCGCTAGTGAAGTTTTCTCACACGCCGGCCACCCCCTCAATCCCCAATTCCGCCACGCCTCACGCATCACCTCACTTCTAGAACGCTGCTACACTTGTTCCTTCTTCACCCTCAACGTTCTCAACCAGGAGCACCTGATTGAAGGATTTCTGAAACCCGCGCGCGAATACTACCGTACCCAAGGGATACCAGTCGGGGGGGGGAACTGGATGTCGTGCGTATGTTCCCCTCCCTCAAAAAAGAAAAGATCGTTGCCGCTAGGAAAAAACTGTATGAGCGGTGGAAACCCATGTTGGATCTCCAAAGAGGCGCAAAGGAGGTATATTTCAGCATCAGCAACAAGAAGCTCGACGAGGTAGGAGCCAAAGGCACCAACCTCTTGCACGTGTACACTGCGCAAGAATGTTTACAGCTTGCACTCCTGAATCTCTTTCTCAACGATTTTTTCGTCACGGGCTCGGAGCTCAGGCGCCAAAGACCAACTGAGTTTCGAATTGTTGTTTCTGGCCTGCGAGTGAAAGGTGCAAGCATTCGATAGCAAACTGCTTGTGTCCTTGGCATATGTGTGGCTCCGAATCCCAAAAGTGTGAACATGGCACAGACCTGGTGGAAAGGACAGCCGCCCAACCTTGGATTCAGCAGTCCAACTGAGTTTCGAATTGTTGTTTCTTGCCTACGAGTGAAAGGTGCAAGCATTCGATAGCAAACTGCTTGTGTCTTTGGCATATGTGTGGCTCCGAATCCCAAAAGTGTGAACATGGCACAGACCTGGTGGACAGAACAGCCGCCCAACCTTGGATTCAGCAGTCCAATTGAGTTTCGAATTGTTGTTTCTGGCCTGCGAGTGAAAGGTGGAAGCATTCGACAGCACACTGCTTGTGTCTTTGGCATATGTGTGGCTCCGAATCCCAAAAGTGTGAACATGGCACAGACCTGGTGGACAGAACAGCTGCCCAACCTTGGATTCAGCAGTCCAACTGAGTTTCGAATTGTTGTTTCTTGCCTGCGAGTGAAAGGTGCAAGCATTCGATAGCAAACTGCTTGTGTCTTTGGCATATGTGTGGCTCCGAATCCCAAAAGTGTGAACATGGCACAGACCTGGTGGACAGAACAGCTGCCCAACCTTGGATTCAGCAGTCCAACTGAGTTTCGAATTGTTGTTTGTGGCCTGCGAGTGAAAGGTGCAAGCATTCGATAGCAAACTGCTTGTGTCTTTGGCATATGTGTGGCCCCCAATCCCAAAAGTGTGAACATGGCACAGACCTGGTGGACAGAACAGCTGCCCAACCTTGCATTCAGCAGTCCAACTGAGTTTCGAATTGTTGTTTGTTACCTGTGAGTGAAAGGTGGAAGCATTGGACGGCAAACTGCTTGTGTCTTTGGCATATGTGTGGCTCCGAATCCCAAAAGTGTGAACATGGCACAGACCTGGTGGACAGAACAGCTGCCCAACCTTGGATTCAGCAGTCCAACTGAGTTTCGAATTGTTGTTTCTTGCCTACGAGTGAAAGGTGCAAGCATTCGATAGCAAACTGCTTGTGTCTTTGGCATATGTGTGGCTCCGGATCCCAAAAGTGTGAACATGGCACAGACCTGGTGGACGGAACAGCTGCCCAACCATGGATTCAAGTCCAACTGAGTTTCGAATTGTTGTTTCTTGCCTGCGAGTGAAAGGTGGAAGGATTCGACACCACACTGCTTGTGTCATTGGCATATGTGTGGCTCCGGATCCCAAAAGTGTGAACATGGCACAGACCTGGTGGACAGAACAGCTGCCCAACCTTGGATTCAGCAGTCCAACTGAGTTTCGAATTGTTGTTTGTTACCTGTGAGTGAAAGGTGGAAGCATTGGACGGCAAACTGCTTGTGTCTTTGGCATATGTGTGGCTCCGAATCCCAAAAGTGTGAACATGGCACAGACCTGGTGGACAGAACAGCTGCCCAACCTTGCATTCAGCAGTCCAATTGAGTTTCGAATTGTTGTTTGTTACCTGTGAGTGAAAGGTGGAAGCATTGGACGGCAAACTGCTTGTGTCTTTGGCATATGTGTGGCTCCGAATCCCAAAAGTGTGAACATGGCACAGACCTGGTGGACAGAACAGCTGCCCAACCTTGGATTCAGCAGTCCAACTGAGTTTCGAATTGTTGTTTCTTGCCTACGAGTGAAAGGTGCAAGCATTCGATAGCAAACTGCTTGTGTCTTTGGCATATGTGTGGCTCCGGATCCCAAAAGTGTGAACATGGCACAGACCTGGTGGACGGAACAGCTGCCCAACCATGGATTCAAGTCCAATTGAGTTTCGAATTGTTGTTTCTTGCCTGCGAGTGAAAGGTGGAAGGATTCGACACCACACTGCTTGTGTCATTGGCATATGTGTGGCTCCGTATCCCAAAAGTGTGAACATGGCACAGACCTGGTGGACAGAACAGCTGCCCAACCTTGGATTCAGCAGTCCAATTGAGTTTGGAATTGTTGTTTCTAGCCTGCGAGTGAAAGGTGGAAGCATTGGACAGCACACTGCTTATGTCTTTGGCCCATGTGTGGCTCCGAATCCCAAAAGTGTGAACATGGCACAGACCTGGTGGACAGAACAGCTGCCCAACCTTGGATTCAGCAGTCCAACTGAGTTTCGAATTGTTGTTTGTTACCTGCGAGTGAAAGGTGCAAGCATTCGATAGCAAACTGCTTGTGTCTTTGGCATATGTGTGGCTCCGAATCCCAAAAGTGTGAACATGGCACAGACCTGGTGGACGGAACAGCTGCCCAACCTTGGATTCAGCAGTCCAACTGAGTTTCGAATTGTTGTTTCTGGCCTGCGAGTGAAAGGTGGAAGCATTCGACAGCAAAGTGCTTGTGTCATTGGCATATGTGTGGCTCCGGATCCCAAAAGTGTGAACATGGCACAGACCTGGTGGACAGAACAGCTGCCCAACCTTGGATTCAGCAGTCCAACTGAGTTTCGAATTGTTGTTTCTAGCCTGTGAGTGAAAGGTGGAAGCATTGGACAGCACACTGCTTGTGTCTTTGGCCCATGTGTGGCTCCGAATCCCAAAAGTGTGAACATGGCACAGACCTGGTGGACAGAACAACTGCCCAACCTTGGATTCAGCAGTCCAACTGAGTTTCGAATCGTTGTTTTTGGCCTGCGAGTGAAAGGTGCAAGCATTCGACAGCACACTGCTTGTGTCTTTGGCATATGTGTGGCTCCGAATCCCAAAAGTGTGAACATGGCACAGACCTGGTGGACAGAACAGCTGCCCAACCTTGGATTCAGCAGCCCAACTGAGTTTCGAATTGTTGTTTCTGGCCTGCGAGTGAAAGGTGCAAGCATTCGATAGCAAAGTGCTTGTGTATTTGGCATATGTGTGGCTCCGAATCCCAAAAGTGTGAACATGGCACAGACCTGGTGGACAGAACAGCTGCCCAACCTTGGATTCAGCAGTCCAACTGAGTTTCGAATTGTTGTTTTTGGCCTGCGAGTGAAAGGTGGAAGCATTCGACAGCACACTGCTTGTGTTTTTGGCATATGTGTGGCTCCGGATCCCAAAAGTGTGCACATGGCACAGACCTGGTGGACAGAACAGCTGCCCAACCTTGGATTCAGCAGTCCAACTGAGTTTCGAATTGTTGTTTCTAGCCTGCGAGTGAAAGGTGGAAGCATTCGATAGCAAACTGCTTGTGTCTGTGGCATATGTGTGGCTCCGAATCCCAAAAGTGTGAACATGGCACAGACCTGGTGGACACAAGAGCTGCCCAACCTTGGATTCAGCAGTCCAACTGAGTTTCGAATTGTTGTTTCTGGCCTGCGAGTGAAAGGTGGAAGCATTCGATAGCAAACTGCTTGTGTCTTTGGCATATGTGTGGCTCCGAATCCCAAAAGTGTGAACATGGCACACACCTGGTGGACAGAACAGCTGCCCAACCTTGGATTCGGCAGTCCAACTGAGTTTCGAATTGTTGTTTCTGGCCTGCGAGTGAAAGGTGGAAGCATTCGACAACACACTGCTTGTGTCTTTGGCATATGTGTGGCTCCAGATCCCAAAATTGTGAACATGGCACAGACCTGGTGGACAGAACAGCTGCCCAACCTTGGATTCAGCAGTCCAACTGAGTTTCGAATTGTTGTTTCTGGCCTGCGAGTGAAAGGTGGAAGCATTCGGCAGCACACTGCTTGTGTCTTTGGCCCATGTGTGGCTCCGGATCCCAAAAGTGAGACCACACCCTAAGTTAACGGCACGGTACGGAGCCACGACAGACACGGTGCAGAGTCGAGGACGTGTTAGTATTACCACGAGGAACACGGACAGGTACAACCCCAACAAGCTGTAGAGAGTACTAGAAAGTCGGGGTGTGCAGGTACAGAAAGCAATGCATACACAAGTGATCAGGTGGACAACCACATGTGTGTCCCCGTTTGTGAGTGCATATGTGTCACTGCCCTATACCGCTTGCACAGTCTCTTGAATGATCGATTGAAGAAAGTGCTCTTGGTGCTTCGTCCCGTATAGCTATTAACATGGCACAGACGTGGTGGACGGAACAGCTGCCCAACCTTGGATTCAGCAGTCCAACTGAGTTTCGAATTGTTGTTTCTGGCCTGCGAGTGAAAGGTGGAAGCATTCGACAGCAAACTGCTTATGTCTTTGGCATATGTGTGGCTCCGAATCCCAAAGGTGTGAACATGGCACACACCTGGTGGACGGAACAGCCGCCCAACCTTGGATTCAGCAGTCCAACTGAGTTTCGAATTGTTGTTTCTGGCCTGCGAGTGAAAGGTGGAAGCATTCGATAGCACGCTGCTTGTGTCTTTGGCCCATGTGTGTTTGGGAATCCCAAAAGTGTGAACATGGCACATACCTGGTGGACAGAACAGCTGCCCAACCTTGGATTCAGCAGTCCAATTGAGTTTCGAATTGTTGTTTGTTACCTGTGGGGCAAAGGTGCAAGCATTCGATAGCAAACTGCTTGTGTCTTTGGCATATGTGTGGCTCCACATCCCAAAAGTGTGAACATGGCACAGACCTGGTGGACAGTATAGCTGCCCAACCTTGGATTCAGCAGTCCAACTGAGTTTCGAATTGTTGTTTGTTACCTGTGGGGCAACGGTGCAAGCATTCGATAGCAAACTGCTTGTGTCTTTGGCATATGTGTGGCTCCGAATCCCAACACCGTGAACATGGCACAGACCTGATGGACACAAGAGCTGCCCAACCTTGGATTCAACAGTCCAACTGAGTTTCGAATTGATGTTTCTGGCCTGCGAGTGAAAGGTGCAAGCATTCGACAGCACACTGCTTATGTCATTGGCATATGTGTGGCTCCGGTCCCAAAAGTGTGAACATGGCACAGACCTGGTGGACAGAACAGCTGCCCAACCTTGGATTCAGCAGTCCAATTGAGTTTCGAATTGTTGTTTCTGGCCTGCGAGTGAAAGGTGGAAGCATTCGATAGCAAACTGCTTGTGTCTTTGGCATATGTGTGGCTCCCAATCCCAAAAGTGTGAACATGGCACAGACCTGATGGACACAAGAGCTGCCCAACCTTGGATTCAGCAGTCCAACTGAGTTTCGAATTGTTGTTTCTGGCCTGCGAGTGAAAGGTGGAAGCATTCGATAGCAAACTGCTTGTGTCTTTGGCATATGTGTGGCTCCGAATCCCAAAAGTGTAAACATGGCACATACCTGGTGGACACAAGAGCTGCCCAACCTTGGATTCAGCAGTCCAACTGAGTTTCGAATTGTTCTTTCTGGCCTGCGAGTGAAAGGTGCAAGCATTCGACAGCACACTGCTTGTGTCTTTGGCATATGTGTGGCTCCGAATCCCAAAAGTGTGAACATGGCACAGACCTGGTGGACAGAACAGCTGCCCAACCTTGGATTCAACAGTCCAACTGACTTTCGAATTGTTGTTTTTGGCCTGCGAGTGAAAGGTGGAAGCGTTCGGCAGCACACTGCTTGTGTCTTTGGCCCATGTGTGGCTCCGGATCCCAAAAGTGAGACCACACCCTAAGTTAACGGCACGGTACGGAGCCACGACAGACACGGTGCAGAGTCGAGGATGTGTTAGTATTACCACGAGGAACACGGACAGGTACAGTGCCAACAAGCTGTAGAGAGTACTAGAAAGTCGGGGTGTGCAGGTACAGAAAGCAATGCATACACAAGTGATCAGGTGGACGGCCACATGTGTGCCCTCGTTTGTCAGTGCATATATGTCACTGCCCTATACCGCTTGCACAGTCTCTTGAATGATCGATTGAAGAAAGTGCTCTTGGTGCTTCGTCCCGTATAGCTATTGACATGGCACAGACCTGGTGGACGGAACAGCTATCCAACCTTGGATTCAGCAGTCCAACTGAGTTTCGAATTGTTGTTTCTGGCCTGCGAGTGAAAGGTGGAAGCATTCGATAGCAAACTGCTTGTGTCTTTGGCATATGTGTGGCTCCGAATCCCAAAAGTGTGAACATGGCACAGTCCTGGTGGACAGAACAGCTGCCCAACCTTGGATTCAGCAGTCCAACTGAGTTTCGAATTGTTGTTTCTGGCCTGCGAGTGAAAGGTGGAAGCATTCGATAGCAAACTGCTTGTGTCTTTGGCATATGTGTGGCTCCGAATCCCAAAAGTGTGAAAATGGCACAGACCTGGTGGACAGAACAACTGCCCAACCTTGGATTCAGCAGTCCAACTGAGTTTCGAATTGTTGTTTGTTACCTGAGAGTGAAAGGTGCAAGCATTCGATAGCAAACTGCTTGTGTCTTTGGCCCATGTGTGGCTCCGGATCCCAAAAGTGTGAACATGGCACAGACCTGGTGGACAGAACAGCTGCCCAACCTTGGATTCAGCAGTCCAACTGAGTTTCGAATTGTTGTTTCTGGCCTGCGAGTGAAAGGTGCAAGCATTCGATAGCAAACTGCTTGTGTCTTTGGCATATGTGTGGCTCCGAATCCCAAAAGTGTGAACATGGCACAGACCTGGTGGACAGAATAGCTGCCCAACCTTGGATTCAGCAGTCCAACTGAGTTTCGAATTGTTGTTTCTGGCCTGCGAGTGAAAGGTGCAAGCATTCGATAGCAAACTGCTTGTGTCATTGGCATATGTGTGGCTCCGAATCCCAAAAGTGTGAACATGGCACAGACCTGGTGGACAGAACAGCTGCCCAACCTTGGATTCAGCAGTCCAATTGAGTTTCGAATTGTTGTTTCTGGCCTGCGAGTGAAAGGTGCAAGCATTCGATAGCAAACTGCTTGTGTCTTTGGCATATGTGTGGCTCCGAATCCCAAAAGTGTGAACATGGCACATACCTGGTGGACACAAGAGCTGCCCAACCTTGGATTCAGCAGTCCAACTGAGTTTCGAATTGTTCTTTCTGGCCTGCGAGTGAAAGGTGGAAGCATTCGACAGCACACTGCTTGTGTCTTTGGCATATGTGTGGCTCCGAATCCCAAAAGTTTGAACATGGCACAGACCTGGTGGACAGAACAGCTGCCCAACCTTGGATTCAGCAGTCCAACTGAGTTTCGAATTGTTGTTTTTGGCCTGCGAGTGAAAGGTGGAAGCGTTCGGCAGCACACTGCTTGTGTCTTTGGCCCATGTGTGGCTCCGTATCCCAAAAGTGTGCACATGGCACAGACCTGGTGGACAGAACAGCTGCCCAACCTTGGATTCAGCAGTCCAACTGAGTTTCGAATTGTTGTTTCTGGCCTGCGAGTGAAAGGTGCAAGCATTCGATAGCAAACTGCTTGTGTCTTTGGCATATGTGTGGCTCCGAATCCCAAAAGTGTGAACATGGCACAGACCTGGTGGACAGAACAGCTGCCCAACCTTGGATTCAGCAGTCCAACTGAGTTTCGAATTGTTGTTTCTGGCCTGCGAGTGAAAGGTGCAAGCATTCGATAGCAAACTGCTTGTGTCTTTGGCATATGTGTGGCTCCGAATCCCAAAAGTGTAAACATGGCACATACCTGGTGGACACAAGAGCTGCCCAACCTTGGATTCAGCAGTCCAACTGAGTTTCGAATTGTTCTTTCTGGCCTGCGAGTGAAAGGTGGAAGCATTCGACAGCACACTGCTTGTGTCTTTGGCATATGTGTGGCTCCGAATCCCAAAAGTGTGAACATGGCACAGACCTGGTGGACAGAACAGCTGCCCAACCTTGGATTCAGCAGTCCAACTGAGTTTCGAATTGTTGTTTTTGGCCTGCGAGTGAAAGGTGGAAGCGTTCGGCAGCACACTGCTTGTGTCTTTGGCCCATGTGTGGCTCCGGATCCCAAAAGTGAGACCACACCCTAAGTTAACGGCACGGTACGGAGCCACGACAGACACGGTGCAGAGTCGAGGATGTGTTAGTATTACCACGAGGAACACGGACAGGTACAGCCCCAACAAGCTGTAGAGAGTACTAGAAAGTCGGGGTGTGCAGGTACAGAAAGCAATGCATACACAAGTGATCAGGTGGACGGCCACATGTGTGCCCTCGTTTGTGAGTGCATATATGTCACTGCCCTATACCGCTTGCACAGTCTCTTGAATGATCGATTGAAGAAAGTGCTCTTGGTGCTTCGTCCCGTATAGCTATTGACATGGCACAGACCTGGTGGACGGAACAGCTATCCAACCTTGGATTCAGCAGTCCAACTGAGTTTCGAATTGTTGTTTCTGGCCTGCGAGTGAAAGGTGGAAGCATTTGACAGCAAACTGCTTGTGTCTTTGGCATATGTGTGGCTCCGAATCCCAAAAGTGTGAACATGGCACAAACCTGGTGGACAGAACAGCTGCCCAACCTTGGATTCAGCAGTCCAACTGAGTTTCGAATTGTTGTTTCTGGCCTGCGAGTGAAAGGTGGAAGCATTCGATAGCAAACTGCTTGTGTCTTTGGCATATGTGTGGCTCCGAATCCCAAAAGTGTGAAAATGGCACAGACCTGGTGGACAGAACAACTGCCCAACCTTGGATTCAGCAGTCCAACTGAGTTTCGAATTGTTGTTTCTGGCCTGCGAGTGAAAGGTGCAAGCATTCGATAGCAAACTGCTTGTGTCTTTGGCCCATGTGTGGCTCCGGATCCCAAAAGTGTGAACATGGCACAGACCTGGTGGACAGAACAGCTGCCCAACCTTGGATTCAGCAGTCCAACTGAGTTTCGAATTGTTGTTTCTGGCCTGCGAGTGAAAGGTGCAAGCATTCGATAGCAAACTGCTTGTGTCTTTGGCATATGTGTGGCTCCGAATCCCAAAAGTGTGAACATGGCACAGACCTGGTGGACAGAATAGCTGCCCAACCTTGGATTCAGCAGTCCAACTGAGTTTCGAATTGTTGTTTCTGGCCTGCGAGTGAAAGGTGCAAGCATTCGATAGCAAACTGCTTGTGTCTTTGGCATATGTGTGGCTCCGAATCCCAAAAGTGTGAACATGGCACAGACCTGGTGGACAGAACAGCTGCCCAACCTTGGATTCAGCAGTCCAACTGAGTTTCGAATTGTTGTTTCTGGCCTGCGAGTGAAAGGTGCAAGCATTCGATAGCAAACTGCTTGTGTCTTTGGCATATGTGTGGCTCCGAATCCCAAAAGTGTGAACATGGCACACACCTGGTGGACAGAATAGCTGCCCAACCTTGGATTCAGCAGTCCAACTGAGTTTCGAATTGTTGTTTCTGGCCTGCGAGTGAAAGGTGCAAGCATTCGATAGCAAACTGCTTGTGTCTTTGGCATATGTGTGGCTCCGAATCCCAAAAGTGTGAACATGGCACACACCTGGTGGACGGAACAGCTGCCCAACCTTGGATTCAGCAGTCCAACTGAGTTTCGAATTGTTGTTTCTGGCCTGCGAGTGAAAGGTGCAAGCATTCGATAGCAAACTGCTTGTGTCTTTGGCATATGTGTGGCTCCGAATCCCAAAAGTGTGAACATGGCACACACCTGGTGGACAGAATAGCTGCCCAACCTTGGATTCAGCAGTCCAACTGAGTTTCGAATTGTTGTTTCTGGCCTGCGAGTGAAAGGTGCAAGCATTCGATAGCAAACTGCTTGTGTCTTTGGCATATGTGTGGCTCCGAATCCCAAAAGTGTGAAAATGGCACAGACCTGGTGGACAGAACAACTGCCCAACCTTGGATTTAGCAGTCCAACTGAGTTTCGAATTGTTGTTTCTTGCCTACGAGTGAAAGGTGCAAGCATTCGATAGCAAACTGCTTGTGTCTTTGGCATATGTGTGGCTCCGAATCCCAAAAGTGTGAAAATGGCACAGACCTGGTGGACAGAACAACTGCCCAACCTTGGATTCAGCAGTCCAATTGAGTTTCGAATTGTTGTTTCTGGCCTGCGAGTGAAAGGTGCAAGCATTCGATAGCAAACTGCTTGTGTCTTTGGCCCATGTGTGGCTCCGGATCCCAAAAGTGTGAACATGGCACAGACCTGGTGGACAGAACAGCTGCCCAACCTTGGATTCAGCAGTCCAACTGAGTTTCGAATTGTTGTTTCTGGCCTGCGAGTGAAAGGTGCAAGCATTCGATAGCAAACTGCTTGTGTCTTTGGCATATGTGTGGCTCCGAATCCCAAAAGTGTGGACATGGCACAGACCTGGTGGACAGAATAGCTGCCCAACCTTGGATTCAGCAGTCCAACTGAGTTTCGAATTGTTGTTTCTGGCCTGCGAGTGAAAGGTGCAAGCATTCGATAGCAAACTGCTTGTGTCTTTGGCATATGTGTGGCTCCGGATCCCAAAAGTGTGAACATGGCACAGACCTGGTGGACAGAACAGCTGCCCAACCTTGGATTCAGCAGTCCAACTGAGTTTCGAATTGTTGTTTCTGGCCTGCGAGTGAAAGGTGCAAGCATTCGATAGCAAACTGCTTGTGTCTTTGGCATATGTGTGGCTCCGAATCCCAAAAGTGTGAACATGGCACACACCTGGTGGACAGAATAGCTGCCCAACCTTGGATTCAGCAGTCCAACTGAGTTTCGAATTGTTGTTTCTGGCCTGCGAGTGAAAGGTGCAAGCATTCGATAGCAAACTGCTTGTGTCTTTGGCATATGTGTGGCTCCGAATCCCAAAAGTGTGAACATGGCACAGACCTGGTGGACGGAACAGCTGCCCAACCTTGGATTCAGCAGTCCAACTGAGTTTCGAATTGTTGTTTCTGGCCTGCGAGTGAAAGGTGCAAGCATTCGATAGCAAACTGCTTGTGTCTTTGGCATATGTGTGGCTCCGAATCCCAAAAGTGTGAACATGGCACACACCTGGTGAACAGAATAGCTGCCCAACCTTGGATTCAGCAGTCCAACTGAGTTTCGAATTGTTGTTTCTGGCCTGCGAGTGAAAGGTGGAAGCATTCGGCAGCACACTGCTTGTGTCTTTGGCCCATGTGTGGCTCCGTATCCCAAAAGTGTGCACATGGCACAGACCTGGTGGACAGAACAGCTGCCCAACCTTGGATTCAGCAGTCCAACTGAGTTTCGAATTGTTGTTTCTGGCCTGCGAGTGAAAGGTGCAAGCATTCGATAGCAAACTGCTTGTGTCTTTGGCATATGTGTGGCTCCGAATCCCAAAAGTGTGAACATGGCACAGACCTGGTGGACGGAACAGCTGCCCAACCTTGGATTCAGCAGTCCAACTGAGTTTCGAATTGTTGTTTCTGGCCTGCGAGTGAAAGGTGCAAGCATTCGATAGCAAACTGCTTGTGTCTTTGGCATATGTGTGGCTCCGAATCCCAAAAGTGTGCACATGGCACAGACCTGGTGGACAGAACAGCTGCCCAACCTTGGATTCAGCAGTCCAACTGAGTTTCGAATTGTTGTTTTTGGCCTGCGAGTGAAAGGTGCAAGCATTCGATAGCAAAGTGCTTGTGTCTTTGGCATATGTGTGGCTCCGAATCCCAAAAGTGTGAACATGGCACAGACCTGGTGGACGGAACAGCTGCCCAACCTTGGATTCAGCAATCCAACTGAGTTTAGAATTGTTGTTTCTGGCCTGCGAGTGAAAGGTGCAAGCATTCGATAGCAAACTGCTTGTGTCTTTGGCATATGTGTGGCTCCGAATCCCAAAAGTGTGAACATGGCACACACCTGGTGGACAGAACAGCTGCCCAACCTTGGATTCGACAGTCCAACTGAGTTTCGACTTCTTGTTTTTGGCCTGCGAGTGAAAGGTGGAAGCATTCGATAGCAAAGTGCTTGTGTCTTTGGCATATGTGTCGCTCCGAATCCCAAAAGTGTGAAAATGGCAGAGACCTGGTGGACAGAACAACTGCAACCTTGGATTCAGCAGTCCAATTGAGTTTCGAATTGTTGTTTCTGGCCTGCGAGTGAAAGGTGCAAGCATTCGATAGCAAACTGCTTGTGTCTTTGGCATATGTGTGGCTCCGAATCCCAAAAGTGTCAACATGGCACAGACCTGGTGGACGGAACAGCTGCCCAACCTTGGATTCAGCAGTCCAATTGAGTTTCGAATTGTTGTTTCTGGCCTGCGAGTGAAAGGTGCAAGCATTCGATAGCAAACTGCTTGTGTCTTTGGCATATGTGTGTTTCCGAATCCCAAAAGTGTGAACATGGCACAGACCTGGTGGACAGAATAGCTGCCCAACCTTGGATTCAGCAATCCAACTGAGTTTCGAATTGTTGTTTCTGGCCTGCGAGTGAAAGGTGCAAGCATTCGATAGCAAACTGCTTGTGTCTTTGGCATATGTGTGGCTCCGAATCCCAAAAGTGTGAACATGGCACAGACCTGGTGGACAGAATAGCTTCCCAACCTTGGATTCAGCAGTCCAACTGAGTTTCGAATTGTTGTTTCTGGCCTGCGAGTGAAAGGTGGAAGCATTCGACAGCACACTGCTTGTGTCTTTGGCCCATGTGTGTCTGGGAATCCCAAAAGTGTGAACATGGCACAGACCTGGTGGACGGAACAGCTGCCCAACCTTGGATTCAGCAGTCCAACTGAGTTTCGAATTGTTGTTTCTGGCCTATGAGTCAGAGGTGGAACCATTGGAAACCCAACTTGTGGTGCCTCTGTCGCCCTAACTTCCACTAAAGTGAACTACGCACAAATCTTGTGGTCACTGATGGTCCCGCAGCGGCGATGCCACAAACCTCCCACAGATGCCACGAACCTCCCACAGAGGTTGGGTTGTCACTACAAAGTCATTACGGAATCTAAAGAGCAAAGGTGATTTCCTGCAATGAAATGCGACACCAAATGCGGAAATAGGCCTAGGGGAACTGTAATCCACATGCGTTAATGCAGCAAGGGCATGAGGTCGAGGTCGAGGATGGTGGTTTGCTTGGGTTTGCTGCTTTCAAGGACTTGCAAGTTTCCTTGGAAAAGGGTGCAGAGGTAGGGGTTCCTTTGAACATGGAAGATTTGTGGGTTGTCCTCAAGAGGGCAACCCGTGACACCGATATTGGACATGTGTATGATGTTGGGTTGGAGGATAACGACGAGGATAGTGTGGATGTGGATTTGGACCAGGCGGGTGAAGTTGGCAGTAGCTCCTCCTCTAACCTTCGGACACCAATGGCCCCATCTCCTGGACTGTTGTTGAATTTAGGGCCATTTGAACGAAGCATGACTTGTCCACGAGAGAGGGGGGAAGAGTGGGACGATGGAACGTTTCAGGGTTCACTTTCACGGGTTGCCCCAGAACTAGTCAATATATCACGAGCCCGCCACCAGCGATTGAACATTCGGGTGGTCGAACGCTGTGTCACTTCATTTGACAAAAAGAGTTGCTTCTGTTCATCTTGAATTGTGCATAGTGTCAGGTAGGGCTGGGCTGCAATCATGGAACACATGTGGGGGCAGCAACAAATGGTTGAATAATTGAACATCTCTGGGGCTAGGAACCAATGGTTGAACAGTTGGGAACCCACGTGTGAAGGCATGAAGGGCTAGAAACCAATGATCAAACACATGGAATACCCGCGGGCTTTTGGGGGAAAACTGTGTAGTGGAACACTTTTTTTACCACCACCCTACCTGTGATTCCCTTGGAACTAAAATAGAAATATCATATGCTTGCAAACTAGAGGCTTTGAGAGTCTACGTGCATGCGGTCGGGTGACCCCCACATTAAACAATTGTTTGCAGATATTCTTCAGACCCCCACGGATTTTGGCTTTGGTGCTGGAGGCTTTCAGCACTTTCGCAATTTTCAGGTTGTTCAGTGGCACTTGAAAATTCCTGAAATTCGAAAGCCTTCCAAGGATACCTTTAGGTCATTGTTTGGTGACAACATGCGTACTGTTTGTGTTGGTCCATCATGTCATTTTCTGCCCTCGAGAGAATGGGCGCAGGTGTATATTCAATCCACCAGAGCACAACAGGTGCAGGTGCATTCAGTCGTGATGGGAAACTGAAATTTCCAGATTGACGCACCATTTTTCCACAACAACGTGAATCAGTCCTCGCTTCCGTTTTTTGCTTGTTTTGTTGAAGTGCCCGGGCTGTATACAGCAAGCCTGCATAATTTGGTGGCCCAGCTTTTGTTGTCTGTGACAGTCACAAGTCCAATCATTCCTTGCGCGCTGCAGACAGTGACAGAGCAGGGTGGCCATGGTTTTGAGGATGAAGAATCCCCCACAAAAAGAAAAAGATGGTTGTGCGTCCCATCTCACCCATAGTTGTAGTTCGTTGTGCGCCCCTCGCCGGTCGTTGCGGAATGGCATTTAGACCCGGGTATTGGTCTGGTATTCTGGGTACATCTCGGCAGCGTATTTCACAGTTTCTAAATTGCAAGGTTAACTTTTCCCAGAAGTGTCTGCGCCTGCGATCACGACCCTCACCACCCTCAGTGCGGTTAACTAATTCGCCATTTGTTGAAAGTCAGGGCCTGCAGTGTGACGGCTCCGAGGAAGGTCAGATGCTGTTGATTTTCCGTTCCCTTTTTTCAGAGTGTCTGTTTTTTCTCATTTGGGGTCCTGTGTCATGCCCCAGAATGTCATAGACGAGCACTCTTGATGCCCCCTTGCAGTCACAGGCCCTGGCCGCAGTGATGTTGCCCCAGGGCCTGACCGTGTACACCACAAGCATCGGCGCAGTCCGCCAGGAGCGGAATGCCTGCATCGCACTGCGGCAGCTGTTCTCCACCCTCGGTATCCTGCATACGGAGGTGGACCTCGCGGATCAAAAGCTGGTCACCCGCAATTGGATCACAACCAGGAGCCAGAAGCCGCACATGCCTCAGGTGTTTGTTGGGGAGCAATTTATAGCGGATTATGAGCTGATTGACCAGTGGAACGAGGATGGCATTCTGCAGACCAACCTCGCACACGCCCTGGAGATCCATGCAGAGTCTCCAGGTGCAAGGTCGTTGGGTAAGAGACCAGCGAAGACCACCTGGAATGGCGAATTGGAGGAATGTACTCCCATGCCCACTCCCAGCCCACAACCATACCACGCAAACAAGGCATCAGGAAGTGACAAGTGGAACCCGGCGTTGGAGGGAATTCGAAGGAGCTCTGTAGATGCTATGCAACTCGCACAACTCGATTTCGAAGCGTGGAGACGGGAGGCGTCGTCAATGGGGAGCGAGGCAAAGAGGTTGGAGGTTGAGGAGGAGGCAAAGAGGGTGGAGGTTGAGGAGGAGGCAAAGAGGGTGGAGGTTGAGGAGGAGGCAAAGAGGGTGGAGGTTGAGGAGGAGGCAAAGAGGGTGGAGGTTGAGGAGGAGGCAAAGAGGGTGGAGGTTGAGGCGGAGGAGGAGGGAAGAAGGTTGGGGGCGATGAAGGCAAAGCGACGAGAGGCGGAGGAAATGGAAGCGGAACAGAGGAAGGCAGGGAGATACGCAGTAGAGGCACAGGAAGAGGCGAAAAGAAGAGAAACTGACGCACACGAGGAGATGCAGCGAAGAGCAGTGCATGGGGAGGAGGAGATACAGCGATGCGAAGCAGAAGCGCAGACCAAAAGGCGGCAGGTAGAAGAGGAGGCCAAACGAAAGGCAGACGTCGCAGCCGTGGCGGCGGCACAAACAGGGGCTGAGATCAACAATCTTTGGATTGCGTCCAGTAGAGAGGAGCCCCTGCCGCCCATATTTGAGCACCCGATTGGGCCCATGATTGGGCCACCATTCCAAGCCGTTGTCGAGATGAAAGGCCTCTTGCTGGATGAGCAACACAAAGAGGCTCTCCAAACACTGGACCGCTTGCAACATGTGGAAAAGGATCTGAAGACCAGTACACTGGCGACAATGGAGCAGCTGGCCGCGCGTGCACAACAGGAGCCTCAGCCTTTGCTACCAAGACGACCAGTGCAAAGCCGTGGACCCCGAACGGGGCAGCGCCGCCAAAACATCGCATACACGCCGTCACCCCTGCCTCCAATACGCACCAGCTACTCTCGAAGGGCCTCTCAGGATCTTCAGGGCCCATCAAAACTCCCGTTGTCGCATGATCACTCACTTTTGACGCCAACAGATCTCACAATCGACATGGCAGTGAAGGACCCTGTGCTGATGGAGAGGGCCGCGGAGAACATGTTGCTGGATGGCTGGATTTCTCAGATCCAAGCCGATGCTCTGGCGATATTGGAGGACCTGAAGGTGGGCGCGAAGGACCTTGGTCTGCGGAGCCCCAAGATCCCTGTACCTCCTCAGCAAAGACGTCCTTGCTCAACCCGGTCTAAGGTGCAGTCCACAAGGCGCCGGCGGGACTCGTGATGAACTCAAGCTGGGGCCATGTGCTGATGTGGGGGCAGAGGCAGCAGCCAGAACATGGTCTCCCTCCTCCCTCCCCCTCTCTCCCGGAGCACCGAGGACGGCGAGCAGACCAGCAGGCCAGTGACAGCCAAAGCCCTTGACCTCAAAGAATCCCAACAACACTCAAAAGAAAACCCTCAGTAAACAATGAAACCTCGCATTCCTCAACAACTGTTCACAGCCCTTCAATTCTCGCCACCGCCCCTCAATAACCACCTTAACCCATTTCCATCACCCGTGTGGTTTAGGACTGCTTCTTTTCTGACACGGCAAACTGCTCTATCACATTTACTCTTGTTCACCACGTCTCTGGTGAGACTTTGTCAAGGCACTGTTGTGGTGGGGCCATATGTCGGCGATGAAGACTTGTTCCCGGACTAGCGACCCACAATCAATTCTGAAAACAAGACCGAACAACGTGTACTAAACACAGGCGTGTGCCTGTCTGTCCGCTGCCACGACAGACAGCTGTCGATGGTGCTGCAGAATGTTTCTGCTGAAGAGAGAGGAAAAGTGAAACATGGAGACTCTCCGGGGCTCCATACCGAGCCTACGGCGCACAGGGGGGGCATGGGGGATACTACTGCGACCCCTACATGTAGCTACCTCAAAGATATTGCCATTGTCTCTTGGTACCATGACAGTTGATTGATGGCTTGTTAGCTGACCCCCTTCCCACCTTGCAAGCAAAGCACTGCGGGCCGATGCTTCCCTCTGCCCCTTTTCAGTTTTTCAGTGCCACCATTTGCGTCAACCCAAATTGCATGTCATGGCAATAGGCCGGTGGATTGATCTGGGTGGCCCCGCTTGCGTGCCTCCCGGATCCCAACCAACCAGGCTCTTTGGCACGAATGTCTCACTGTGCTTCACAACGTACCTGATATTACAGCTCCAATCATTTGCAGGTATTGTTCTGAGACAGGCGATGTTTAATAAGTCTTGCAGGTTCCGAATTAAGGCCAGGGGGGATGGATCGGAGAGGGGCCGCAGCAGACAGTGAGCCACCAGGCCATCGATGACACGGGGAACTGTGTGGTGTCTGTATTGAGCACGGATGCCACGGAACCTTCACCGTGTGGAGGTTGCAACACAGCAAGAGCAATTCCGGACCCTGATCCGCCCGATGTGAATTGACCCATGGAACTCCTCTCCATGTTGGAGACCCTGAGAAGGCAGTGGTTATGCAAATCCCCCTCCCCAAACCTCCCTCACGCCCCCGCCCCCCGCCGCCGAAGGGGGCCGAAGGGGTCAACATGTAGTCGGGGGGGACATTGCGTCATAACCAAGGATTCGGCCCCAATGCCTGACGCACTCTTGCAGCCACCGGGCTACGCGCATGCGCAGGTCCATCCACTGCCTGTCCATCCCACAACAGTTTGGTTTGTCAGTTCCTGTTCGCGACTCCGCCCCCCCCCCCTTCATGGCGTCCAGCCAAACTTAGTTGCCACAAGAAGAGGGTGCTACGAGTTCCAGCGCGGTTTGGCTATCATTTTGAGGTATGTTTGTTGTGACCCACCCACCTTCCCCCATCCCTCCAAGCCCGCCACACCCAACCCCACCCCACAAGTGTGGGGGTTGGCAATCATAATACGCAACAATTGGGGGGTAATATTGAAGGAGAGTGAGGGAGGAACCATGTAACCTCCATGTCGGGAAGTTGAGAAGGCGGCATGCCTGTGCACATTAGTGAATATATGGCATGACGCAGTGCACACTTAGCACAATTGATACGGCATCAGGGGTCAGGCACACATGCTCCTCATGTCTATCCTTTTTGATGCCTGTGTGTGTGTGTGTGTGTGTATGTGGCAGGACGGGTACATCCTGGGCCAACTCCTTCCCCTCACTCCTCCCTCCGTGAAAATCGAGATTGAAGTATTTGTCTGGTGGGAATAACCGAAGATTCCCCCCCTCCCTTTGTGCTGGGTAAGGTCAGGGGACTGCATGACCTTGTTTGCCTTCAGGGGTGGACAGAAGCCGCTGCGCTCTGGACCGCCCCATTGCTGCTTCGTCTCCCTCCAACCCTTCGACTTTACCTCCAGAAAGGCGCCTAGCCTCCATGACTTGCTACATGTCTTCCATGTTCTTGTTTCTAGCCTGAAGAGGAGTCTTCACGTGCAGTGCCCGTTTGTGCAGAGCCATCCACAGGGGTTTTGCGTGTGGGCGTTGGACGTATTCGCATAGTGTGTGTGTGTGTGTGTGTGTGTGTGTGTGTGTGTGTGTGTGTGTGTGTGTGTGTGTGTGTGTGCGGGGGGGGGGGGGCTACTTGCATAACCAGGTTCACCTTTTGCGTGCAAGTCCTCTCCCGATGTCTCCCTCTGATAGGGTGTGGAGCTACACTCCTAATCATATACCCCATTGACACCGGGTTGACCCTGAAGTCTGCCCGGGGGGTGCGGTGCGCCAGAAGAGAAACGTACGAATATTAGGAGTGTAGATCCTTTTGGCATTTTGATCCTGAATTTTGTGGTGTATGTGGGTCTCTACAGGACCCATGGAAGTCGCTGTTGAATCTTGCAACGGGAACTGCTTTAGCAAGAACGTTTGCAAATGAAACTCATCATTGTGGGGCCATAGGGGGGGGCACATGGTTTGATTGTGCTTTTGTGCCACGTGGAATGTGTGCAAGGCAATTCACAATGGACAGAGCTGTAGGGACGAGACACGACATGTCGCTCTCCCCTCGTCCTTCCTTATTCCTATGATAATTGGTCCTATGCAATGGTTCCATATTTGTGCTTTGCCACATTTCTGTTGGAAACTCTTTTAAACTATCTCCGACGATGTGCCTGCAAGCGTCATCGGACTCTGACATGGAGCCAACACCTGCATTGTTTTGTCAGACCAACATGCATCATCTCTAGGAGAAAAGTCGAAAGGAATGTCTGATTGGTTTTGATCGGTGATAGTGCATTTAGAAAGGTTGGAGGAAATTGGATAACATTTCCCTCACGGCAGTTGCGGCATCGGGAAGCAACCCCTTGGAGATAAACAAATGAGACTTGGCTTGGCACCATCTTCCTCATGCTGCTTCATATCCCACATGCCTGGCACACTGCACAAAGTGCACTTTGGACACTATGCATAGTGTTAACCCTGCATGTAGCACAACGGCCCACTTTCAGGACAAAGCCACGGCAGAATTTGGAGCAAAACACATGTTTTGCGTCGAGTATGCCACTAGAGAAAGGAAGGAAGAGTTGTAGTATTCCAAGGGAAGCATTTGGGAAAAGCTTTGTCATGCTAAAGAAGCGAAGATGTGCCGAATAACTGCACACCGACCACCCCAATGTGTTCATTTTGCCCAAGAACACACAACATGCAGTTTCAAGCCTAAACAATGACATTGAATGTGCAGTGTGCCTGCATAGTGTGCAATACGCAGAGTGGTGTCGAACGGTTTTTTTTTTCATCTGTGCTTCCCTTGGAACCAAAATAGAAACATCATATACTTGCAAACTGGAGAGTATTACCTTTCCAAATCAGGTCTACTGAACCTTCAACTCCTCTTGGACTAGGAGGGGTCAGTTTGACCATTAGTGTCACAAACCCCGAAATGTCAAAAGTGCTCTCATGTGTCCAATTGACCAACCTAGCAAGTGGCCATCCTCCCGGGCCAAAAATTCAAACTGAACATGGGTGGGGCAGAGCGTCGTCCAGTGTTCACCAAGCAGCTTCCTCCTCATTTTTGACAATTCTAATGGGCTATGCAAGTGAAAGAGCTTCATCTCGTGTTAGATCACCTGAGTTCGGATTTCAACGCATAAGAGCAATTCAAAGGATCAGAAAAGCCATTTTTGGGTGATTTTCAGCATGTGCTCCGTGTAATACTTGTTGGATGTGGTGCAAATGGGAGACAAGTCGTTTTCAAGAAAGTAAAGTGTGGTTTGAAGCAGCTTGGTCTCTATTTTTCAATCTGCATGGCCCATATTTTTTGGAACTTTTGTTGCAAGGATTTTTTTCAAACACCAAACCCATTTTTGGTGAAATTTAATGATTTTTAGATGTCAATTTGGGACGAAAAAGTGTAAGCAAACCCACTTGTAAACCTGAATAGAGGGCCAACCAAAGCAGAGGAAGGGGCTATTCAGCTGGGGCCAACTTCCAGGTAGTTCCCAGGGGGAGTTTGAAAAAATGCAGCACCACCTTTTTTATTTGGAAAACCAATGTTCATGCAACGAAACATTAGTTTAATACCACGAGTGCACCCATGTCTTGGTTTGGATTGCTGGGAAGGGCTGGGATTTTCGCCGACCCCGAAATTTGTGAGATGAGCCTACGTGCATGCGGCCCGGGCAGGTAGGGTGACTCCACACTAAACATGAATTTTTTGCAGATGTTCTTCAGACCCCTGCTGTGCCGGCGGCTTTCAGGACTTATGCAATTTTCAAGCTGTTCAGTGGCACTTGAAAATTCTGAAATTTGAATTTTTCGAAAACCCTCCGAGGGCTTTAGACATTCTTTTTTTTTTTTTTTATTCAGATCTTTAGGCCACGTCTATGGGGAGGGGGTTAACCCTTCAAAACACAAGAATGGTCTGGTATGCACAACCAGCCAAAGAGGAGTCAGTCTTGGGCTTAGGTCACCGGATGCAGAGCGACAATGCGGTAGAGACAGAGCCTACAACATGCATTCCCTATGCAACGTTTGCCGCACGGGGATTTGTGGTGAGCAGTCAATGCAACAGACCGAGGCTTCACTTCAGCTTGACAAAGGGTAGCAATCACAGCAATCCACATTGTCTATCGATTCCATCTCTGCCTCATTGGCACAATCCTTAGTTCACACTGCAACGGTTGTAAAGTCTGAGGCAGCTAGGCACACTCGGGTAATCCCACTGGGGTACATGTTGTTCCAGACGGTCGTGCAAATGAGGGGCTTTCTGTTGAAATACTGGACCATGGTGGTTGATGGGGTCCAGAGGGGCCACAAAGTGGGCAGGTCTGGCACCTCTCACCGTGTATGATAGATCCTGGTTGTATGGCACCGGTTCAGCAGATTGCGAGTCTTGACCCTGACGGGAAAGAGCAGCTGCATTCCGAGAACGCTTGTCCCCTGTTGCAGTGCCGCTCTAACGTCGAAATTGCTTTGTGTGGGACTTGTTGCACGGCACCTGCACCGCTTCCGCACCGTGGCAACTATTGGTAGCCAAACACCAGTGAAGCATCCCAAGATGTACCCACCCTAACAGCCCATAGAACCCCAGAAAACATTGTATGCAAGCACACCACCTGTCTTCCTCGGGCCTTTTTGTCTTTTAATTGCCAATAAGTCCCAAAGGCTTCTGGGTAGTTTTGGTTCTTTTCTGGAGCCTCTTGATGGTTGCAATTATCAACGGGGTCCCTGGATATACCCAAAATTTGCATCGCGCCCGCACCGCGCCCGCACCGTGGCAAAAGTGCCCTCTGTAGCTCCGGACGCTGCAGATTGCACACTCAGTTGGTTGCATGTCAGCTGAACCTCAGTATTTGGATTGATGTATAGCCCCCTCTGGGCCCTAGCAGAGGACGGACGGAACACCAACAGCATCTGGCCTTGCTTGGAGCCGTCAAACTGCAAGCCCTGACTTTCAACAAATGGCCAAATGATTAACCGTGCTGAGGGCGGTGAGGGTCCTACCGGCAGGCACAGACATTATTGGGGTTGATTAACGTTATAATGTAGAAACTGTGTGAAATGCGCCGCCGAGATGTACCCAGAATACCAGACCAATACCCGGGTCTAAATGGCATTCTGCAAGGACTGGTGAGGGACACACAGCGGGCTACAAATACGGGTGAGATGGGAAGCACAACCATCTTTTTCTTTGTGAGCGATTCTTCTTCGTCGAAACCATGGCTACAAGTCGCTGTCGCTGTCTACAACGCACAAGGAATGATTGGACTTGACTGTCACAGACAAGAAAAGCTGGCCTGCTATATACATCCTGGACACTTTAGGCCCGCTTCCCGTTGCAGCGGAAAAATGGTGCTTCAATCTGGAAATTCAAGTTTGCCATCACGAATGAATGCACCTGCGCCGGTTGTGCTCTGGTGGATCGGCGGAGAATACACCTGCGCCTCCCTCAAGAGCAGACAACGGCAGGATCGACCAACGCACACAGTACCCACATTGTCACCAAATGTTTGTTGGTTTGCACGATCGCCGGGCCACCTGAGGCTCTGGACGCCGGCGGTGTCGAGATGAAGTTGGTGGAGCCGCGCAAGGTAGCGACCGACCACTTGGGCCATGTGCTGGTGCTTGACAAGCAAGGCCTATGGCGACTAGGAAGCACTGGACCGCCCTCGAAGCTGCTCGACGGGGAGTTGTGCGATTTCGCCATTGATCTGAGTGGCATTGTGTATGCTGTTGGCTTTGAGTATTCCATGCGCAAAGTTGACCTAGATGGTGTGGTCACAGGTTTGTTTCCAAGGGCCTGCAGAAACGGTTCTCCGGAAGATTGTTGCATTGTAGACCGCGTTGCACCGTACCCGGACGGTACTGTAGTGGCGAGGTGCCGCAGCCACCGCAACCACTTCATCTCGGTCACTTCCGCGGGGAACATCGGTGTCCGCCCAAAGGACCAACACTTTCCAGAGTGCAAGACCTTCCCCATATCAGGCGCATCGGGCATGGACACCGATCTAGATGGGACGGTGTTCATAGCCGACTCCAACGCCAGTTGCATCCGCAAGATCACATTGGAAGCAGCGGAAGTGCTCGCAGGGGCGCTGACTTCGACTCCACACAGGGATGGGCTGGGGCAGGGGGCCTCCTTCAACAAACCCCGGGGGCCGGCTGTCGACGGAGACGGGAACGTCCTCGCGGCGGACACCTCCAACCAGTGCATCCGCCTGGTCTCGCGTCTGGGCATGACCTCCACCCTGTGCGGCCGGCCCGGGAAGCGGGGGGCGGCCATGGCCCGGGCCTGGGACGCCCTCTTCGCGGAGCCCAGTGCTGTGGCCGTCGACACGCATGGCCACGTGCTGGTGGCCGACACGGGCAATGGGTGTATCCGCACGCAGGGTGCACGCCCACCTCCAACCGCCCGCGCGGCTGCTCGCGCCCGCGCCGCCGCCCACCGTCGGGGAGGACGTCGGGGCTCTCCTGCAGTCCGGCCTCTTTGCGGACGTCACGTTTGTGGTGGGCGGGGACGAGGTGCGGGGGCACCGCTGCATCCTCGCGGCCCGCAGCCCGTACTTCGCGACCCTCTTGGGCTCGCATTTGCAAGAGGCCACCGCCCCGGCCATTCCGGTCACGGACAATACCGCCGCGGCCTTCCGTGCGCTGCTGTGCTTTCTGTAGACGGGGCACATGGACGCGGAGGAGGAGACGCTGATGGACCTCATGTGCCTGGCATACCGCTATCAGGCCGAGCCCCTGTACCACGCGTGCGTGCGTCGGTGCCGCGGGGTCCTGACGCTGAGAAATGCGGTGGTGTGGTACGTTGCGGCGGAAGCCGGCTGCCTGCAGGAGGCGAGGAAGTGCATTCTCCGGTACGATGCCGGTACATCGCCAACAACTTGTCTCGGATTGTTGTGGCAGCCCCAGAGACGATGGAGGAGCTGAAGGCGCACCCGGAATTGCTCTATGAGGTGACCATGGCCCACAGCATGAAATACGGCTAAGGCTGTGGCTGTGGCTGGGGCTGGCACTGGCCCCAGCCAGAGCCCTGTCCACAGCCACAGCCTCAGCCAGAGCCACAGGGCTAGACACAGCTAGAGCAATATCCAGACCCAGCCACAACTACAGGATCAACTCGCCCCCCTTACGCTCTAGCAATAGGCCATTTGGCTGCCCTGGCTGTGGGGACATGGTGGGTGGTGGGGACATAGGAGCATCCCGGGAGTGTATACTGACATTGTGCAGCTTGTGTAACTCACGATATGGGGGGTCATAGCAGTGCCGCATACCACACAGCAGGCGGGAGCGGGGCCCTGCAGGAGGGGGGGCGTAGTGGGATGGGGGCCCGGTGGGAGTGGGGGGGGGGGGGGTGAGAGGCATGCTGCGCCGATGCGGATCTGCCGAGGCCCCGAGGATGTTGGTGGTGAAGTTGCGGTCGGTGCAGCCGCAGTGAGGGGGCTGGGGGGGCATAGTGGCGCTCCGTGTGACGGCGGTGGTGGCTGACCGGCCGGTCTTACCCTTCCACTTTGCAAGACAATGGGGGGGGGGCGGGGGGCGACAGCGGGAGGGCTGCCCCCCCCGCCCCCCTGCGGGGGCCACGGTAGCACCCCCCGTGTGGGGGGCAGAGAGTAGGCGAACGCCGGTGGTGGCGTTGGAGGACAAGTTCTCAGGGTGCAGCATCCTTTGCAAGTGGCTTTTGGATGTTTTGGTTGGTCACAAGATGATGACAAGAGCTTTTGCAAATTTTGAGCCTTCGCCCTCAGGGGCTGAAAAGGGTCGGGCACCCAGAGACCAGTGTGGCGGTGAAAATTGAGCTGCAGTGCACCGATAAGGTCAATCTTTCCCCTTGTTTTTAACTTCCTGTTCGCCCCTCCACCTGTGCGTGTGGCCCTGGGCCAGCCACGTCACCTTGCCCCGCACCCTGTCCCCCTGCGCTTCATGCTGGCTCACTGGCTCTGACAACGCTGGCTGAAGGCCGAGTCAAATGCATCACTGAGTGTGTCATACGATCCAATTCAGCTGTGGCTGTAGGTTATCTATCACAGTGACTATCAAAACAACTTGGCTGGAGGCGGGTCTGCTCAGAAGGTGAAATAAATTGTGGTGGACTAATGGCTGGGAGTGTCTAATGCCGGATCACCCAGTTGATAACAACTGATCGTTTAGTCCAGATTAAGATTTTGTCCCCGCATGCCTTCGTCCCAATAGGCCTGTCTAACCATGCTCTTGGCAGCCTCAACCCTAACTTCAGAGACCATTCTGTGGGACTGGGGCGCTGGCGGCGCCATTGGGACAACTTGCTTGTATTCACGTGGGTGCGCCTCGCCTCGGACAGAGTCTGCACATTGGAGAGGGTACCTTGGGCGCCTTGTCTGAACGATGCCAAGAGAGTTAGTGATGTGCCCGGCGAGGTGCCAGGGGGTGGCGGCCATCACCGGGATACAGCCCAGCGTGCTCTTGTCCTTGTCCATACGCACCATTGTCGACATATGCCTCTGGTCCAACACACCCATGTCCAAGCACATGCTTGTCCAACCACGCCCTTGTCTAGACATGACCTTATCTACGCATGCACTGGCCTAAGTACACCTTTGTCCAAGCACACCCTTGTCCAAGTGCCCAAGCACAGTGTGTCCAAATACGCCCTCCCCTGGACCCCCCGGCTGAGTGCCCCCCCCACTGGCAGGCACGGCTGGAGCTAAGTGGCGGGTCCACACCTGACCTTTTGAGCCCCCGCCCCCCCCTCCCCCCCTGGCCTGGGGGAATCACTGGCGGTTGGTGGTCAGCGGTTCGGCAACTGAAATTCTCCGCTGAATGCACTCGACGGTTGAAGAGAAGCGGCGAATGGATGGCGGTTGTGGGGCCAGCGACGGCGATTGGTCGTCTTTGGGTTGTTGGGCATCAATCACCGGGGGTTTTCTCAAGGGTGATGCTGGCGGTACGTTGCATTCTTTGAGCCCCCCGTGCTCTGGATAGATCTGCTGGACCTCTTTTCCAGAGGCCCAAACAGGGGGCTACGTGGTCATCTCATCAACGCATGCTCGCCTGGCTTTGGTCTCACATCCTTTGTGAGGTGATATTATATTTTTCAGCCCCAAAAGGATTAAAGAGGGCGAAATCCCTACCGCAGGGGGCCCATAGGGTGACAAGAATGCTCGCACTCCTTCAGCATCAAGTCTTAGAACTCATTTGACGTCCCCATTTCAGCTTTCCTTGCTTCGTTCCCTCTGCTCGTTTGCCATGCATTGCGGTGCGTGGTGTAGCAGGTCTGGACCTTGACAAATGCATGCACTCTGTCCCGTTGGTCCAGTGCATCGCGGCATGCGAAGGGGTAGGGACGGGGAGGGGCCTATCCAGAATGAGGCGTGCAGTGGGGAACGGAAGGGCAGAGGTGGGGCCTTGCTGCTTTGCGCTGCCGTCGTCACCAGAGACTTCTTGTTGTCCGAAATGGAGACCGAGGGGGTGCCCCAGCCCTTCCACATGCCTCTACCAAATCCCCCTGCAGGGCCGCCCCCCGTCCCTCCTGGGCCCTTGCCACTGCCTCTCCCGGCAGACACTGGCCCTCCCCCAGCCATGCCCCTGCCGAACCCTGCTGCCCCGCCGGACACCCCTGCCCCCCTTCTTGAGGACGTGGTCACGCAGCTCCAAATGAAGTTGGCCGGGCTGTCCACCGTCTTCTTTGACTCTCTGGGCTGCCTCCAGCGCGACGCCCCTCCTTTGGACCCTGACAACCCAAACCCACAGGTGTGTCGCTGTGTGGGGGGTTTGCCTCCCGGGGCAGGCACAACTGTGGCTTGTCTCCGTCCGCGTCCGCTTTCATTTGGGGTGCGCCCGTCCGTCCGGGTTTCGGAGCCGTCCATGAGTGGCGTCTGTTTTAAGTTTCGGACCCCCCTCTGTACCCGTCCGTTTGTGGGCACCAGCATTAGGGATGGGTACAATCTGATGCACGGTCGGACTGGAAGGGCATGTGCCAGTGTGACACCGCATGCCACTGCGGAACGGATATGTGCACTGTCCGATCTGATGCAAAAGGCGCCGACACGATAGCCGAAGAGTTTCACCGAGCAGCTCAGCTGGATAGAGCCGCTGTCCTGTACACAAACCCTCCCCCTGTCGTATCCCAGGCCCCTACCACCCACCCACCCCCCTTGTCAATGCTACGCTACAGTGATTAGAATGCAGGCCACGGGCTCGCTGTGTTCGTACCTGATGTACTCTGAGAGTGGGGTGATTCCGGGGGCTTGACGGCCATCGCTATGGTATGGCCGTGCTGCACTTCCGGCAGCCGCTGTAATGCATGACTGGTTTTGCGACCACTTTTTAGTGTCATCATCAGAAACCCCCTTTTTTCGTGGAATAATTGGGTCAGTCGGGTGCCGGACGGTCCAGCAGGTCAAGGCTTCACTGAATTACCGACTTACCGAAACCATTGGACTGTGGGCACCCAGCATGTCCACGGGTTATGGAGGGAGTACCATATGCAGGGCGCACATTGGGGTGATTTCGTAGACCTACCCACGTATTCGACAGTGAAGTGCACGTGTTTCCAAGCTGTACAAGGTATCACCATTCCACTAATGCCACTCTGTCCCCCGACAGTTTCACTCATGTCTCTTGCATGGCCAGCCTGCTGGCATCACTGTCACCTACATCCGATCAAGTGGTAATAGGGTGCTTGCCACCGTCATCTCTGCCTCCAAGTGTGGGCAGTTTATGGGCATCGAGTAACCAAGGAACCAAGGAATGACTTTTTCCCCACAATGTGTTCCAACACGTTCCGCGGTGCGCGCGCGGTATTGCCCTGGCCATGTGTGTGCGCTGCATGCCGTGCCCTAGGCTGGGCAAGGGTACACAGGCCGTTTTGGGTACTGGCATTCGTTACACCGACGTTCGTCAGTTGAAGGTCGACCCGGTCTGCAAACAAACACTTTCGGTCCGGGTTGTGGGCTGCATTTGGTGTGGTCTTTCGCAATGGCATCCCACCACTTCAGCAGCGAGGGTGATAGGGGCAGGAACATCACATGCATATTTGCTTGTTTGTATGGTATTTGATGATATCAAACATGCCTTTGGATCAGTACAACATGATACTGTGGAAGCTATACTTCGCTTACTTCACTTCCCCTCCCACCTTATAAGTATTCTCATGAATGCGGCCACAGGTGCAACTTTACACATGGGCGGGAAAAATGGAATTGCCGAGGCCCTTGCAAAATTCAGAGCAGGTATTGCACAGGGATGCCCCATGTCAGCACTCTTATTTTGCAGACATTCAACAGCTTTTGGTAAATTTGTATCAGACAGGTATAATGACCCATCTTCACACATCCACAGTGAAACTTTTGGTAGCCGTAACACGCCGTTAGGGTTTGCAAGTCATCTTTGACAGACCAGACATTATAGGAGGAGGAGGTACAGCTCTGATGGCAGACGGAAAAATGTACATTCGGCTATTGGGCAGACATGCCATGCCACACATTTTTCACACCAATGACTTCATAAAAATGATGAATGCATCCCGCAGAGCCAGTACAGTATTGAGATGCATCAAGTTACCAGCAAACTACCCCATTTTGATGCACAATGCATCAGCTGGTGGGGCGCACAGATGGCTAGGGGGGATCAGACCCCCGTCACCAGGATCAATGTGTCTGTCGGATCACCCAGCAGCATCCACACTCCGTGCCACAGCCAATTGGGATCTTGTCCCATCAGCATTATTTTTGCAACCCTTGGAGGCCGGATGGACAGGCATACAACCTACCACAATAGTCATGTTACAACAAGTTTTACTCAACTATATCAAGCAAGTCAGTCATACAAACCCAGTGGTCAGATATTCGGTCTTACGGAGTCTGTGGTGAGCTCTACAGAACTTTAGTGAACACATGTCCTGTGCTCAGCAGTCTCTTTCCAGCATTTGTCCTGTGCATTACTTAGACCTCTCACGTTTTCTCAACTTAATGCACCACATGGATATAGAGACACACTTCCCTTCGTCCATCATGGAAATGGATGATGATATACCCATGTATAAAGCAAGTCATCCCATGGAAGCTAGCCAAATACATGCATGGATGTCAGAGGGATACCAGACACAACACAAAGCTAAGCAAAAGGGGTGGCCCATTCCTATATGGCAGTATGATCTCCTCCCGAAACCCATCCCAATTGCACACCCTCTCACAGCTCAGTTACCAGTCATCACACATATACCACAGGACCCCCTCTTCATGACAGATGGGTCATGGTACCGAGATGGACGTTGTGGAGGGTGCATAGCTGTTGTATGCACCCACACATATCAGTACACACTGTACCCAGTTGTAGTCCCCCTCTCTCTTGATCATTCATATGCAGTGGAGTTATATGTTGCCCGGATTTTATTGCGCATCAGAAAGAACTTGCAGTCTGCTGACCATGGACAATGGTGTTTCAGAGGACAAACATAGACAGATTCGATGTCCTACATTCAAGCACTACAAGCGAAAAATAATGCCACCACCCCCATCATCAGAAAACTTTTGCAAGCATGTCGTCGGTTAGTTAAATCTTTTGTTCCACCCAAACATATTCACTCTCACAAGACGGGCACCGTTTTGGACATGATATTGGATGCAGTGGATCAAGAAGCCAAAAACACGGCACAAAAACAGCAATGACAAGTGGGATGGATCACAGATCTAGACACAGAGCAAGCTGTTTTCACAGTGACGGGTACACAGAAACATGATCTGTCAATGTACATTGAACGTAAGTTGCGAGAGATGTAGTGCACACGGCATGGAGAGACATATGCACGCAGCCACACTCAATATGCCTTGTATGCAAACACAGTGATGCGCGGTGAACTGTTATGGTCGGTACACTTGCATACTGTCACACAGAGACATCACATACAACACTTGTCAGACACCAAGTGTACCTTGTGCAAGTTGCCCATCACCCACACACATGCTCAGGCAGACTGCCCACTCCTCTTTCTACGAACATGGTTCCTATACATCAAACTTAGTCCATGCATCAGGCGGCTGCACATGGAGCCACCAACACAATGGTGACACGAATTCTGGGATCCCTTCTCACTACATGGTACAAGGTCCAGCACATTGAGAGTCCACCACTGTTAGCGTACCAGGAATACGCAGTGCCACGCAATCAGTACGGCATGACATCACACATCCTCACCAACTCGGAGAGTCTGCATAGACAATGGAACCCATGGACAAGAGACACAGTTTTATGGCCGTCCCCACCACTTTTGTATCAGGTGGCTCATCAGTCATCAGTGAACGCATGTTTACCTCATTTTTTTTTGCTGTCTCCAAACCTCTCCCCATTCCTATACTGGTATGTGACAGAGTTTATAGGACATTGGCCAGCGACCCCAATGGGTATACCTTCAGTGGCGTTTGTGGAGACTCCAAAGCCATTGCAACTGAAAGGGTGTTTGTAGGTATCACATATTGGTCTATGATGTATGGATATCCAGAACATCGCAGGTACTTGACATGTATCAATCAAGATGAGCACAGGAAGTTTACATCACAAGCAGCAGTCATGCAGCAAGTATTCAGAGCAATCTTCGCCTCATTGGCAATATCAGTTGTCCAAGATTATCAAGACTATCGCATTCCGATGCAGCAATTAACAACATCAACTTGGAATGTCAATTGGTTTGCATGAATTTGATCAGTGCCTGTCTGGCTTTGTCACATCAAGGGGGCTGTACCGCAATGCATGCAGTGCGATGACTTCAACCCAGGAGACACGCTTAATCTAGTTGAGATACCGGGGGAATCACTGTAGCCGGAGTCTGGACACGTGTGTGTGAAAGGACGCCCTACGGTACTCCACTAGGCTCTCAATCGGGGCGCCTGGGGAACAGTCACATGGGGCACTTGGTTAGGGTTAGGGTTAGGGCACAGTACACCGGAGCGTCTCCCGGGTAGTGTGTCTTACACCCATGGAACTATAGAGTATGCGTGAGGTGGAGCGCAGAGGGCGAGTCGAAGGTCCGTCCCGTGACCAGCCTTCGGCGTGGTGGACGGCCAATTACCGTACACTAGTCCTCCTCCTCCTCCTCGTGTTTCGGGGACCCCGTTTCCCCGAATCAGCCAAAACGTTAGCCCGAATCAATGGATTTCTGATAGTGGTGGTAAAAAAGACCATTTGCCCATGTTCCCATGTTTCCGTGGAATTTGTGTGTGCATTTGTGTGCCTTTGCCCTCATGATACCTGGTGTGAAGAGCGTGGAGATCACAAGTTTGAAGACCAGCAATGTTTCCATGCATTTTGTGTGTGCATTTGACAGTCCCATCAGGTTGAAAAGTGCAGGCAAAGTGGAAAATTTTCCGGTCCGTGGGAAGGTGAGACTGAACTTGGTACCTCGCAAAGTGCCTCATACTGCCTCATACTGTGACGCACCGCAGCCCCTGCCCTATTCGCCTTGAACATTCTGTCATGCAGGTGGTGGAGCTGATACGACGCACTGCTGATGTCCACGCCCGCAAAGTCGTGGATGTGGTCCGGGAGATGGACGCCCTGATCGATGGCCTCCCCGACGAGGATGAGGCAGAGCAGTGCCGAGAGTTGGCACGCCTGCAGGCGGAGAGTGAGGCCAAGGCCGTGAAACTGGACGAGGAGCGGCGGGGGGCTCAAAGAACACTGGAAAGCATCCGGGAGGCGATCCAGCAAGTGGCGGCGGACCGCATCATGATGTAGGACCGGGAGGGCCTCGGCGCGCTTGCGTCAGGCCTGGCCCTGTGTGCGGTACAGCAGCGGCGCCCCATTTCTGTTCGATCCAGGCCTCCGGTAAGGATTCAGTGTCTGGTTTCGAGTCACTGAATCCGGTTGCCGCAGCAGACTTGCATCGCACCCTCGTGAGAATCAGAGTCAGCGCTTGTGTTTGGACATTTGAAACGCGACCAAATTTTCACATCCGATTCCCAGCAAATGGGGGTTGGGCTGGACTGCACTGCGTGCTCATTGCGATCGAGCGGAGCGGTATCCGATGTTGCATGGCACTGGCGTGTGTCCTCCTGAATAACGTTTTGGGCTGGTGCCGAAGAATAGCCCAGAGTGTGTGCAACAGTGCGTTGTACGGGCCGCAGGTGTTCATCAAGTTGGCGCTGCCGCAGATGCGCCAGTGTGTGGCCTGGTGGCATGGTCGTGAGGACGTTTGGAGGATGGAGGCTGCCTGGTACGTGGGGCTGTGCTGGAACGGCACTGGGCAGGCTTTGGTCCACGGATTTCTTGCTGGGGCAAACGATGGGAGGAAATGTCAGTAATTGTGAGGCGTGGAGCCAGAGGACAGTGAGGGTGAAGCATTGTGAGGCATGTTCGGAACGGTGGGGCAATGCAAGTGATGAACAGGCGCCAACAGGATCGAGCTACCCAAGCTACCCAAGCTACTCCGTTTTCCTCGGAGCGTAGGTCCTTTGGTACTGGTTGTGCTGTGGCTGGATTGGCAGTGCAGCGCGTTTGTCATCCGTCGGGAATATGACGAACACCAACGGGAAGCGGTGTGCAGTTGGCCCGAGGGACGTTCGCCGCCCAAATGTTCGCCCCTATGACCAGCGTACCTGCCGCTTGCCTGTCTGTGCTGTGCAGGGAGCTCCGATGGGCCATGCCCATTAGAGCAGGGCCCCGCTCTGCTGTGGGGGGATTTGGGGCCCATGGGTTTTGGGGCGAGGGTTCCCCTCTGCACGGATGGCTCTCACCACCTCTTCTCGGTTGTCTGACCCCCAACTTGTGGGTGTGCTTAGCCCCGGGTGACCAAGAGAGCCCAGAAGAAAAGGGTACGGGACTGCAACCTCTTGAGGGGGATCAATGGTCGGTTCCGATAGACTGAATGTCCCCGCCATAGACAATTCCAGCCATGCAACCCTAACCTTCAACCTCTTGACCGTAGTAAACCCAACTGTCACTAACCAAGGTTTCGACGGAGGGTTTTGGGGGTAGTAGCAAAACGACGTCTGAACACGGGCCAACCACTGCCGTGTGGCTGTGTTGCAGTGTAGAGCTCATTTCAGAAACACTGTCTGAAAAGCCGATCGCTGCGCTGACCGTTACATTCACCACTGTCCTCGCTAACCCCCGTCCCGACCTTGGTGTGGGCCTGCACATTCCCTGTGCTCACCGGCCACCCCCTTCAGTGTCTGTATGCTTCGGCTGCTGTGTATCTCCGTCAGCCACCCCTTTGGCACACTTGACATATCAGTCAAAAAGGGAAGGGCACGGTGGGCGGTGGTTGTACACATTCAAAGGGGCTGGTGGTAGCAAAAGCTGGCGGGATACCAAAGTTTTGCAGCAGCCACTGGCCTCGTGAACATATGGTGCACTTAGTGTGCACTGTGCTAGAGCTGCATGTGGAGAAAAGGACACGTTAATGCACGAACCCAAATGACCATAAACAGGCATTTACACGGTTTGCGTGTGTCTCGTCTTGTCCTTCTCAGCATTTGTGTGTGTGTCATGGGAATGAAAAGCGCAGCCCGGTTTTGTGGCCATCTGATATGCTCTTGTGATGTGTGCCGGCAGCTGTTGGGGGTATCAGCCAACGTGTGCCTTTTAGGTGGCCGCTTTTGGGGGTTGTCGAAAATGGCCACTGGGGCTTCTTTTCCACACGACGGTCAGGCACAAAAATGAAGGGCCCATGTATGAGGCCTTTTGTGCCTTATCATTTGCATCATAGTCAGAATTCTGACACACGACAGCACTGTCAACTGACATCACACAGGTGCGCTCCCTACAGGACACATTGTCAGAGTCTGTGCTTGTGGTGCACAGGCCCGAGCCATGTCAGGTGCGAGTTTGAAAATGTAGTCAGGCTCGGTTCCCTGGGCAACAGGAGGTATACGATCCATAGTGTCACAAGTGTCACATAGCAACCGCTTTCAGAATTCTGACAGAGGGCACCTGTCTGGCGTGTGGTTGAAAACACACAACAAGGGTCACAGAGGGCATCCCTGCGGTACCAGTTTTCTGATACCCGTGCGACATTTGTGTCTTGCAGGGCGGCGTGCACTGCACTCCTGTCATGCCATCTGTAAGTACATTTTACACAGTCAGAACTCCAACAACATACTGCACCAGGGCTCACTCAGGCGGCCCGACAGGAGTCCCAGAAAAACGCACTTACCATTCGGAGAGCCAACAAAACAGAGCAAAACAAAAGTGAGCTGTTCGTGTTTTGGTTTATATTTGACCCCTCCTGCCTTGGGGGCGTTCTAACCAGCGCGACGAAGAGCGGAAATAGCTGTAGCAGACGTATGATGCCAGTGATACTAGCATACCCTATGGGTGGGGAAATGCATCTCCCTCCCCCCCGGTCGGGTCATCAGGAGAGGATCAAATCCCCTGGGGTACAGCAGGGAGGGCACAGGCACTGGAGGGAATGGGCATGCCAAGGAAGGCACAACGTACACTATTTCTGCCAGAAGCAGCCATTCAATTGACTTGCACGGTGAATTTCATTTGCAGTGTTTCCCCGTGAAAGGTGGTTTGCTGTAGGGGTGCTGCTGGGGCCTGGCGCATTTGAGGACCTGCAGAGCAACCCAAAGGGGGTGCCGCCTGCACGGTGCACAGGGTGCGGCGCGCGGTGCGACGTCAGCCCGGTGCGCACCCAAATGATGGTAACACTAAGCGTTGCTCAAAAGTGGGCAGTGGGCACTGAATGCAATGGTTGAGTGAATCGGGGATGAATGTTGCATGCATATGAACACGAGTTTCACATTGCATTCTGTTGTCTCCCTTCGTCTCAAGAGCTCACATGTCAATGAATTTGGAACTGTTGGAGCCAGGCAGTGGTGTGTTTCATCTGCGAGGCACTATGAACAAGAGTGTGCTCGCCACCATTGTGGGCCCTGCACCCGCCCCTTCCCCCCGGATTGTGTGGCAATCCATTATGAACGGTCTGGTCATCCCCAGCTGTATCCAGATTGCCCACTCCACCGCTTCACATTCCCCATGTTGTGTGTTGAACCTTGCTTGGGCCATGAGAGCCGCCGGCCCTTTTCTTTCACAAGGATACGGCCTCTCTCGCACGGGGATGTGGGCAGCTGCAACCATCAACACCCAAGGGATGAAGTCTTTGGACTGCAGGAGGCTGTTGTTGCATGCAAACTCCTTCGACCACTGCGTCCCTGCCTACATTCAACAAGGGTGCCCGTTACACTAAAATGTTCTTTCCTCTGACATGCGCAGTGCATGCGGTGCGATTTCAGCACCCTCAAAGCCAAGAGGGCGCGTAGGCCACGGATTGCTGGGGGCCAGGAAGCTGTGTGCTGACAGTCAGGGAGCCATGCAGTGCGCTGAGTGTGCCTGTCAATGGGGCAATCCAACTCCGAAGTCATGGCTTGGGTGATCTGTGGGACTCAAAAGGCGAGGACTCAAAAGGGTGCGGCCAGGTGGTAGATTGAGCAGGGAGGAGTTCCCAAACATTTTGTTGTGGGACTCATTCCCTTTTCGTGACAAGGCGGAATCTAGGTCGCAGATAGTGCCCTGCAAGCTGCGGGGGTTCGTGAATAGAGTGCTGTTGCGAAAGCGACCTGCAGCCCATGTCCCATTGGATTTCGGGGTGCGCAAGTCACAGGGCTGACCTCTTTGTTCAGCGAGGGCAGACCGGGACCACATACCGAAAGGGGGTACTGCTTGGCACTAGTCAAACGGCTCGGGTGGTTCGTACGACATATGTTACAAGCCATCTTGCGTGGCCATTGCCCACACCCTTGTTTAGTGACCACAGTACACGGTTGGTTCGTACAGTCGGCCCTTTTGGCGGTTTGCCCGTGCGAAAGTACCAACGCACCGGTACTGGACCCTCTCACAGCAGGGGCACTTCCACAATTCCACTCAGTCCCACAGTCCTACTAACCTTACCCCCCCCCCCCTTTGTAATCCCCCCCCCTGGGGGGAACGCTCATTTGGCCCAAAAAGTATTGAAAATACTCGGCGCCAAAGGCGCCAAAGAAAAATTTTACAAGGCGCTGAACGCGCCGAAGCTGATTTACACTGTGATACTATGTTGCACTTTGGTGGTGCTCCCCCCCAGGGGGAGAACCATCACGACACTGGTGGGGCGATTGCAAGGGGGGGGGTAAGGTACATTCCAAACCCATTCTGTGGGTGACGGTTGGTGAAGTCCGTGTTGGGGGGGGGCGAGGGGGCACAGCTGATCCCGTTCACCCTCCCGAAGAGAAAGGACAGACGGCCTCGACCTTTGCGTAGGGGGGGGGGGGGGCAAAGTGAGTACACAGGTGTGGTTTGTGCACGAGAACTGCAGCCGTCTGGACGTGTAGTCAGAGCTTGTTTTGGGGGCTGGCACCCTCAAACCTTGTGCGACCACGCAGGGCATGGCCCACAGTGAGGGAGGACGCAGCAATCCTAATGGTGCCGCAATGCGTACTTGGGCATGTGCCCCTGTATTTCACATGCACCAGTGCCCATGGGATATGATTCTGATCTTTGACTCCACTGCTGCAGAGGAAGGCCTCCAACCACAAAACCTCTGTCGCTGCTGAGTTGGTCTGCAGGGAGCCCCAAGGGACGCTCGCATGCATGTCCTGCAGAGCTTGATAAATGTGCCGCAGCGGGCGGCTCCCTGCTACCACAGCTCCGCCATAGTACACTGCTGTCCCCGCTCCCTGCCGTTCCCGCCTCTGGCTGCCCTCGTCCACCCTTGCCCTCCTCCTGCCTCCGCACTTCCGGGAGGATGGACTTCATGGCAGCCGCCGGCACATTGGGCGCCGACGGCTGCCCTGGGCCTCCCTCCACCGCCATCCTCCTCGCCCCCTCCCCCTCATCCTCCGACACCTCGAGGATGTCGGCGACTACCGACTCCTCCTTCCCCATATCCACGCCATGTCTGCTCCACGCCATGAAACGAAGCCATATGAAGAATGGCAGCGCTTGCCCCTGAGGACGGAGGCACATCCACATCTTTCCCCCCTTGTGAGGTCATCAACCCCGCCTCTCTCTTCTCTCTCCTCTCCATCCCCGGAGCAAGAGCTGAGCGGCCCCCCTCCAGTGTACTCGCCTGTCCGAGTTGGCTTAACTCCCCCTCGCCCCCTGTACCCACCAATTACACCCCCCCCCCCCCCCGCCCCCGCGCCTCTCACTACTGTATTTACCTATTACCAATTTGCTGGCATGTCCCTCTCCTCAGTTTTTGCCGATAGCAAAATCTGTGACCGCAGACCTGCATAGTGTCGCACAATGCTTTTTAGAGAGGAAAGTTGAGGTCCAACGAATCCGGTTGAGGCGTGTGGCGTCCAGCGGGCTTGTATACGTGTGCCCTGTCGTGGGCTCGCCCCTCAGGTGGGCGCCCACACAGGGGTGTGAGCATGGGTGTGGGCATGGGGCATTGGCAGGGATCTGAGCATGGGTGCATGTCTTTGTGTCATGCTGGGCAAGAGGATGGGCAAAGCTGGGTGTCAGCGCCGACCACACGCCGACTGCGGTGCGAACAGAGCCTGCGCCCGGGCATCCCAAGGCGTGACACAGATGCGCTTGGGCGGAGGCTACGTACGCCTGGACCCAGGGATAGTCTCACTAGGCTGAGGGTCTGGATCTAGGGATCTGGGTCTTCTGGGGAGCATTGCTCCTGGACTCAGCATGGCCGGCGAGCCTGCATGAGTACTGACGCCGCTCCCGCCGACCATCCTCTGTTGCGCCACATTTCTACCGGGGCTCGCCAAGAGGGGTGGGGCATGGGGTTGAACCTGTCTTTTGCCCTGCAATGAATGCCCGGCGCACCAACATCCTGAACCCCAATAGCCCAATGCGCTCCTTAACATGGTGTCACCACCATCGCACGCATGTCCACACACGCCAACACACACACACACGCACACACACACCTGCACCCTGTACATATGGAGATCTTGAGCCTATATTGGTTGCCCCCCTGCAGGGCCGAACACAGAACTCATGGTTTGCAGTAGTGGTAGATGTAGGAATGTTGAACCTCGCAGTTTGAGCATGATTGGAATTGATGCCTTGGCACACACACGTGCACCCACACGCACGCATGCACACACCCCGCACCCACGCACCCACACCCACACATAGACATGCTTCATGCTTCATCCTTGGGGAACGGCTGCTTACAGGCTTATCGGCTTTATGACCCCCGCGCCGTAGGTCATTGTTAGTTGGAGATCTCACGGGACCCAACACTACTGTCTCCTGCCCCCGGTAAGCACAACACTCCCGCTAGCTGCTAAGATAATCCCACCGTTTGTGGCAAACACCGGCTCTTCCTTCGCCCCGACTACTCCCCATTTGACAGGGGATCCCCCCCCCCCCCCCATGTTATTAACGTTGATGCCTAATGCTCCGCACCGCGGCACAAGCTGACAAGGTTAAGTTCTTAGCCCCCACCCTCCTTGTCACTGGCGCAATGCCCAGCTCCATGGGCGCAATAGCCCGCTCCACGGGCACAATGCCTAGCTCCACGGGCGGGCGCAATGCCCAACCCCGTGGGTGCAATGCCCTGTTCCACGGGCGCAATGCCCAATTACATGGGCGCAATGCTTTGCTCTAGGTGCGCAATGCCCAGCCCCGTGGACGCAATGCCCTGTTCCACGGGCGCAATGCCCAATTACATGGGCGCAATGCCTTGCTCTAGGTGCGCAATGCCCAACCCGTGGGCGCAGGGCCCTGTTGCACGGGCGCACTACCCAGCTCCATGGGCAATGCCGTGTTTCATGGACGCAATTTGCTGCCGGCCCAAAACTAGTCAAGGCTTAACGCCTCCATTCCGTTGCTGCTGGTCTACAAACCGGCCATGGCTGAATGCCTCCATCATCAGAACTCTTGAACACATGGTTTGCACAAGCAGAGCACAAGAAAACTGCACAGGACTTGGGATAGAAGTACTGAAGTATCACCAAGGCCGGAATACCGGCGGTTGTATGGACGGGTGCGCTGCGGACCACTCCGCTGGATGCGGGACCCCACTCTGAAACGGACCCTGACCCTATACCCTGGTCCACACCCTGCAGCACGGTTAGATCCCCCACTCTACCCGAGGGAATCGGTTTCAAAAGGGAAAGGAAAGGGCAGGTGCTCTCAGGGGGTCAGCCGGTCAGTGGGTGGGTGGGCGGGCAAAGACAGGAAAACTGCCTAAACATTGGAGACGCAAACAAAAGTTGAGACGAGGCACAACTAGTGTTTGCACAAGCAGAGCACAAGAAAACTGCACAGGACTTGGGTATTCATTCTCCGCCGTACCCAGTTCCCACACCACAGGTCCCACATCCGGATCCCAGCTCCAGAGGAATGTGTACTGAGGTAGTAATCAAGCAAAAGGCAAAGCAACAGAAGCAACCCCCCCCCCCCCACGACAACCAGGGGACCCGCCACCGTGCACTGCTGACCCGCATCTTCCCGAGACACGGCGCCGCGCTCAATGGCAGAGGCCATAGGCTGAAGTGGAGGGAGGGCAGGAATCGTGTCGGGCACCGGGCCCATATCAGCAGCGCCACCCCCAGCGGACTCCTCCAGCGGCCACGACGGTCACCACAGTGGACAGACACAGGTGGTCACGACGGTCGCCGTGCTCCACGTACAAATAAGGCGGGTAAATCGCACCAACCGGCCGTCAGCCCCAGCCGGACGCGGAGTGAAGCAGGCCCAAAAAGGTCTCCGCCGTATCCAGGTATCCACCACAGGGTCCACTACCTAACCCCAGCCCCAGAGGGATGTGCACCGAGGTAGCAATCCAGCAAAAGGGCAGAACAAACAGCAGCACCCCCCCGCCCCCCCCCCCCCCACGACAACCAGAGGACCCGCCACCGTGCAATGCTGACCCGCATCTTCCCGAGACACAGCGCCGCGCTCAATGGCAGTCCCCAGGCCGAGGCGGAGGGAAGGCAGGAGCCGTGTTGGGCACCAAGCTTACATCAGCAGCGCCACGTCCGGCGGAAAACCCCAAAACCCCAAAACCCCAAAAACGCCTCCCTGTCGTCAGGGAGGGGGCACTGGGGGCACAGGCGCACCCCGTTGCCGAGCAGCACCCGGCGGATGGGCAGGCGCGCCAACCTGCCGCGAAGGCGGGCGCGGAGCACGCTGCTCCACTTCGCCGCCCGGCGCTGCTGTGCGTCTGCGGAACGCTGGTGCCGCTGTCCGCCATGGCGACCCTTTTGGCGGGCTCCACGGGAACCCCGTCGCTTGTGGGCCCCACGCGAGCCCCGGCGCTTGGTCATAGGTGCGGATAGCAAAAAAAGTTGCTATATGGAGGGCGCATACACTGCCGCCGCTGGTCTGCTGGGGCGGGGGAGGGGGCTAGCATCTCCGGAGACACACCACCCCCCTCACCCGAGCCTCGCCCAGATTTTCCAGCAATGCATCCCACGTGCACCAAGCCTCGACTTCCGCTCTGGCCTGTGAGCCTCCGAACACTGACGTCACCCTGGACATAGGGTCTCCCGGCTGAAGCGCCGAGGGCACCCACACGAGGCGGAGCACGATCCCTGATACCCACAGGACCCTAGCCAACGACCGAAGGACCGTTTGGTGGTGGGTCAGGTGGCTAGTCGTGCGCAGTCTGAGGACCTGAGCAATGGCCGCCTCACTGTCGCTACAGACCGTAACAGATCGGTGTCCTGTCCTGACTGCAAACCTGACAGCCCACGCCACTCCCCTCAGTTCCGTGGTTTGCTGGCTGGCGAAGCGGGCAGGAGGTGTCACATGCGTACGCACACCCACTCCCGGCACGAGCGCCCCCACCCTCCAGCACCCCGCATCGCGCGCTCCATCGACACAGATGACGACGCCCCCGCACCACAGAGAGGATCGCGAAAGCCTATCCTCAGTCCCAAACTGGAGGGCCCTCAATTGCCGCCAGGCCTCCCCGCCCGGTGCCTGCCAGGGCTCGGCCGCCACCGCCACCAATGTTGCGAGGCTGCCCAGCATTTTCAGGGGGAAGCCCTGGGCCGGCTGTTTGACCCCCCCCCCACCGTCCTACCCCAGCGCAACCAGCAGTAGGCGCCCGCCGCGAAAGGGCAACCCAATCCCCTCGGACGCACATGCCAATTCAGCAAACCCAGGAAGCTTTGGAGGTGCCGGTCGTTGCCTGCGCCAACCGCCAGCCTCAGCCATCCCGCCCACAACTGGAGCAGTGCCTGTTCATGGCTCCTGATCTGCCTAGCCTGCAAGTCGAGCTTCTTCCCCAGGAATGACGCCACAGGCACCGGGTCCAGGACACTCTTAGGACTTATGAGGAACCCAGCCTTGATCAGGGCACGCACTGCCACTCGCCCCGCCTCCCTGAGCACCTCCCTATCAGTGAAGACGAGCAAAAAGTCATCGAGGTAGTGCACAAGGAGTATCTCGGGGGGCAGCACCCCCTGGACAATGCGAGCCAAACTGGTTTGGCACAGATAGGGGCTTTTTTTCCAGCCAAATGGTAGGCGCGACAGCGCCACAGGCGGAGCCCCGGGGGCGGGCCGGAAGCGAAAAACCTGGCGCGCACCCTGGGGCAAGCAAAAGCTCCAGAACGCATTTTTGAGGTCAATGTGGAGGCCGTAGAGGTCCACATCAGGCGGGAATGCCGACAAGGACCTAGCCAAATCCTCCCAGGAATCCAATCTAAAAGTGGGGGGCTTGCCCCCGTCACTCTTGTTGATCTTGACGCAGCTCAAGATCAAGGATACCTTCTCGGAGGATTTGGGGATGACGAAGGGGTAACACGTGGGGGGGGGGGGGGGGTCAGCCGTCTCCTCGTAGACCCCCGCCCCCCTCAACGCCTGCACTATCCTCTGGACCTGCTGCGACACCCATCTGGTTGCCCCTCGGACCACCCTATCCCCGTCCTGCCACTCCCGCTCGACGTCAAAATCCTGGAGCCCTCCGCGGTAGAAGGGCGGTACGACAGCGTCCCACAGATCGTCAGGGAGCTGTTGGGAGCCTATCGGCCCCAATCCCCGGTCCAAAATGGCATCCTCGACCCCCCCCATGAACCGCGGAATGGGGGAGGTGTTGATATGGAGGCATGCCTCCCAGGCGTCCGGGTGGAGCTTGCGCAAGGCGCCCAGGAGAGCGGGTAAAGCCCCTTGCAAGCGGAAATCCTCGGCTGTATCGAATACTCTATTCAACCACAAATCCACCCTCTTCGCAACCATCCACAAGCCACAACGCTCCCGCTCGGCTATCCAGTGAAAATGGGGGGTGAGTGCCTGCATGAACTCCAGGAAGAGGGGGGGCTGTTCCTGCACCCTCCCACCCCTGTCGGGACCCTTATAGAGGGGGGGGGGGGACGCCACTGGGCCCGCCCGCCCCCAAGCCTTGGCCTTGAGACGCTAAGCTGCAGCCACGAAGGCACCCTCCACCGGGCCTTGCGCCTCCGGCGTCCGGACATGCCCGCCCTGCCCGAGCTTGATGCGCTTGGGCTGCGGCGTTCCGATCTGCTGGGCCAAACGAGGTCTCCCGGCTTGACGGCGTGCGGGGGCTCGGGATCGCACGGCCTGCGTACCACCCAGGACCACCTTAGCGCGACGCGGCCCCGTGTATGTGCGGTGGACACGGCCCACCACTCCAGCTTTCGAGCCCGCTGCGGGTCCTCCTCTGACAGGGCCAACGGCCGCCCTGGAGGACCACGGCTTACGCTCCCGCCCAACGAACCTGGCAACTCCGGCCTGTCGACGCCCGGGGGAGCCCCTGGCGCTGCCGACTGCGAATTCGCCAGAGGGCTCGCTTCCGGAATCCTCGCTGTCGTCGTCGGTGTCCACGTCGGAATCGACATTGATGGGCCCGGCTGCCGTCCCCGGCCCGCACGCCCCCCCCCCCACGGCAACCAAAGGCCCCGCCACCGTGCACAGCTGACCCGCATCTTCCCGAGACACGGCGCCGCGCTCAATGGCAGAGGCCAAAGGAGGAAGTGGAGGGAGGGTAGGAGCCGTGTCAGGCCCCGGGCCCATCTCAGCAGAGCCGTCCCCTGGGGATTGCTCCAGCTCGGTCGCGGTTTGGTCTCCGTCGCCTCCTCCCCCAAGCGTGCCGCTCGCAGTGGATTCCAGCTCCTGACCTCGCGGAAGTCTCGGCTTGCGCTTGGTCGGGGTGTTGAGGGCGCTCGCGATACTGGGGAACATCGGGGATCCCCACAGGGCCAGGACGCCCACGCGTTCCGGAGTCGGCAAAGGCCCCTGGTCACGGGACCGTGCGGGCAGCACCGTAGGGGCAACGACTCCCGGGTCTGACCATTTGGTGCCGTATTGCATCGCCACGGCCGTGCTCTGCCATCTGCCCCACCACTTGTAGTAGGCGAGGTCTGGTTTACGGGCCCAAGTCGCCGCGGCGCCTCCCCTGCGCAGGGCGTGCCACCTGGCTCGGGAGTGGGCGGTGCTCGCCAGGGTTTCGGCCATGCCTGCCTCCAACCCCGCTTCCCCTGACTGCCAGACGAGCATGTCTGAGGATCGGCCCAGCGAAACCATGTGGCCATGAAGCCACGCCCGGACGCCGTCCGCATACCTGTACAGGGGGCGGGTGGTATACCCCTCCTCCCCTGTCTTGGAGTTCCAAAACTGGACAAAGCCTGGCATAGCCAGGTCAGAAACCCTGATGCCAGCTGCTTCGCCCACCCGCAGGTAGCATACCCAGCTGATGATGGACCGCTCCGTGTCTGGAGCCTCTGGCCTTTTCGACCAGCCGAACCAAGCCTGCTGGGGACAGATAGGGCTGAGAGCCCGAGGATGCGGCTCCCGCCGCAATCCTTTGGTGCAAGGTGGTGACTGTTGGGGGCAGCCACTGGAGGTCCTCCACGGCCCGGACCGCGGAGGTAATACCCCGCAGGGCCGACGCTGTAGCGCCGGCTTGGGCCCGCTCTGCCAGGAGGCCTGCCAGTGCCGCGGCTGTATCAGGCGGGCCCGTGCGGCCCGCGTAAGCCGCCAAGGCCCGGAGTCGGGACGCGTACTGCGAGCGGGTTCTCGGTCTCCAGGACTGCATGGCGCTTTCCTCCGGTGAGCAGGGGTCGTCTGACCGGGCTGCTGTCTCCCACCGGCGGGCGAGCGCCCGCAGCTCTGCCGCCGTGTCCGCAATGCCGGAGCCCGGGGCGGCCGGTCCGGGCTCCAGCCGGTCCTGTCAGGACCAGTGCGGGCATCTAAAGTGCCAGTGGCGTTCGTCGGGGGAGCCCCGCTGCGCGCACCTCTGGCACCCTCCGCTCGGCGGCGAGTCCACAGGGATCCACTCGCCCTGCCTCGTCTGCCATTGCAGTACTCCTCCCACCTCCCTGAATTTCACGCTCCGCCACGTGAACGCCGACCCTCGCTCCTTCCATGCCTCCTCCAGCGTGGTGTACTGGTTGGACTCGGAGCTGGATTTCCCGTGCGTCCCTGCATACCTGCGGGCATACGCCGCCTGGGACTGGGACACGCAGTCCCAGACCCTCCACGCCAGCTGCTCTCCTGGGTCGACTGCGGCCTCCGTCGCCTGGCCGCCAAACTCACTTGGTCGGGGGATCTCCCCCACCTCACCAGCTCTAAGGCGTACATACGCCTTGATGTTGGACAGCATGAGTCTCATCCACTGTGCCAACTGGGGCTTCTCGAGGCTTCGGTTTACTTCTGGCACGCTCAGTGGGGGCAGGCGGGGCCCCTCCTTCACTGCCACTCGGGCGAGTTGCTCTCTGAGATCTTGAATTTCTTTGGCTTGTGCCGCCAGCCGCTCCTCGGCTGACTCTTGTTGGTTCTGATTAGGCTGCTCAACCCCGTCCATGGGTTAACAAAAACAAAGACAGGAAAACTGGTTTCGCTGGGAGCTCGTGCTGGGGGTAGTGAATGTTGAACCTCGCAGTTTGAGCATGGATTGAAAGATTTGGGCGTCACACACACACGCCCAGGGAGGGCAAAAGAAATTTTCTTTTCCTTGCTATGCAAAGGCCACCGGATTTCCCCAACCATGGTGGTCAAGTACTCACGCCTGCTCTGGCTGTCGCATCTTTGCCGGAACAGGGGCCCAAACCAGATCACTGCCCAGGCCATCTGGGAAACAGGACTATACACCAGAAACAGCGGCCCCTTTGGGCGCGCGGTGCAAACAGCACAAGAATGCGGCTGGGCGCCTATGCAGGGTTGGTGGGGCTGGAAAGTCCCAGGGCAGCGTGAACCCCTTATGTTAAATGGGGACAAACAGACTGTAAAACACGAAGTCCGCGAACAGCGTAGGAAGCAATTGTTAGACTCGCTAGTCCAACGGCGACCTCGCCTATTTGCGGGTCTGCACTATGCCACAAACAGGCAACTTCTACAGCCGAGCATTGCCAGCTTTGGGCCCGAACGGGAGCGGACCATATTGAGAGGGGTTCTTTCTGGAGCGACCTGGACCGCGCTGCGCGCGTATCAACGTGGCCTTCGCACCTCCTCCGCATGTCCTTTTTGTAATGCGTCCCCAGAAGATGAGGAACATATCCTCTGGCATTGTGTCGCGTGGGACCACGTCCGTGACCCGCTGTTGGCGCTTGTGCACACGGCCCTTTCCCAGGTGCCGGAGCTTCCACCACCCGGCCAGTGGCCGGCATGCTTACGGCAATGTGGTTTAGCCCCAGAAATTTCCACGGAGGCAATAATATCTGGTGCAGCTTTCACCTTCCTGCGCGCGGTACACTCCATGTATGTGTGCATTATAGCAGCACGCAAAAAGCGAGATGCGCACAGCCCTTCCATCTTTGCAGGGTACAGACTGTCTCAACAAGTCAGGCAATACCCCTATCAACAACTGGTCGGGCCACTGCCCCAAACGGTGGCACACGGTGCCTTGACACTCCGCACCCCCAAGGGGCATGAATGGAAGTGGGAAAAGAGTTTTCTCGCGGACCTACTCGGTTGGCTACGAGCCCTGACGTGGCCGGAGGAACCGGGGACAGTCACCTTTTTGGAACTGGCAATTGATTTCGAAGAGTTCGCGCAAAGGACCCTCCCCCATGCGCCTCAGGCGAAGTATGCAGGACATACCCTGTCCCTCCAAGAACGAGGCAGGGTACTGCGTTTGGCAATGTCCAGCGCTCAGCGACTGGTCACCTCAGGCCAGCTGCACCCAGCCGGCATGGTGACCCGCTGTGGCTCGCTTGTGCCGCTGGGGGGACCGGCGATCTGCGGTTTAAATAAACGCCCGTATTTTGCACGCCGAGAGGCCATGATTTCACACATCCGCAAACTCGTTCAGTATTGCGAAGAGCAGTGGGTGGCCAAGGCGGGAACACACCGCACACATGCGCTGCGCCCATACACATACCGCCCGCGTAAGACAGCGGCAGAGATTGAAGCACATAGACTGCACAGAGCCCTGTGCGGGAACTTGCAGACAGGCCTGGCGCCAGCATCTGGTGCACAGCTCACAGCTAAGGGTGGAGCCACAGGCACCAATTTTGGAGCAGATTTTTTCCCCATCATCGGCGACGGTCGCTTGCCACAGCGCCCATACACAGGAACACGCAGGCACGTACCAACAACAGCACAGGCACACGTAAACAGGGCGCCAACAAATGCCACTGTATGTGACACACACTCTCTACCGGCGTGCATCACGTGCAAGAGGCTGCGCAAAACAGCCCAGGAGTGTTGCTCTTTGGGGCATCACAAAGCGGGGCACGTCCCTCGCCGCCCGCAACTACAGCTCTGTGAGGCCCACAGACTGCCGCCGTGCCCCATTTGCGCACGCACACAACGGGGGGTAAGGCACTGTTGTGCAAGGGGGCATCACAAAGTGTGCACCCCAGTCCAGCCATCCAGGAAGCGTTGCTCCTCTCAACAGCCGAAGCGTTCATATAAACGCCCACGAGTTGGGCCTTCACAGACAAGTCAAGCCTCTTTGAGGTCTCCACACCAACCCCCAACGCCTCCCGCCCCCAAGCGGCGGAGGCCCAAAACGCCATCCCCGCCCTCCCCACCAACCCCTGTTCCACAGGGCCCTGGTAGAGACGCCGGATACGGAAGCAATCTGCCGCCAGCTCTTTCTGGGGGCACACGGAAGGGCCAGCTCCGAGGTTACCTAACCGTACACACACAGAGGTTCTGATTCCGCAGAAGGGATGGATCAAAGGCGCAAAGAGGCAACAGCAGACTGAGCCGAATACACCTGCCATCTCATGGCTGCATAAGGATCTACCTCGTAAAAAGTACAGATCACACACGCGCGCGCACACACACACATAGGGTCCCCGGCTCACTCAACCGGGCTAAGCGTAGGTCTCGCAACCGTAAGGTTGTGGGTTCGATCCCCGGAGCGGGCATGTCTGGAGGCGGGCGGCGGCAGCCGTGCGTCAAGGGCATCCTTTCTGGGGAAATCGCCAAATGAGTAGGCCGTGGAGGCCGCCTCGCTGCCGCGAGCACCACCAGCTGTGGAAGCCCCAATACACATACAACACACGGGGCAACATGGCGATGACGGGCTCGTCAAACTCATGCCGTGGAGCTGGCCCGGCGGAAGCCACGGAGCCACCACCCCACTTCCAGGGTGGTCCTGGGGCAGCGAGCCAGGTTCTGGCCCAAGTGCATATCGCACTGGTCGAGGGGTACCACAGGGACGCTCTCACACCCCTGGCCTGCACCGTGGGCCTGCTATGATGGGGTAAGCGACCCGACCCGAGGACGCCAGTGTGGCCTATACGGGCTCAACCGGGAGACCTGGTAAAAATGGTACAACTGCGCGCACACACACACACACGCACGCACGCACGCACGCACGCACGCACACGCACACGCCTCCATTCCGTTGCTGCTGGCCTACAAACCGGCCATGGCTGAATGCCTCCATCATCAGAACTCTTGAGCACATGGTTTCGCTGGGAGCTCGTGCTGGGGGTAGTGAATGTTGAACCTCGCAGTTTGAGCATGGATTGAAAGATTTGGGCGTCACACACACGCGCGCGCACACACACACACACACGCACGCACGCACGCACGCACACACCTGCATTTTGTGCCAGTGCTCCCCATCAGCCATGAGGTATCGGCGATGTGTATCACAGGTATTTTTGTCCCCCAACGAGAGGTCTGCCCATGGCCATGCAGTGGCATTTCCTCTCCTATCTTCCCGTCATAACAACCGTCTTCGGGCTGCTGACGGTGTATGTCCCGACGGTGATCTTCTACGTCTCCCACGACACCGCCACATACCACCGCGACGAGGGCATGGGGATGATCCGGTCCCTCTCGGACGCAAGCTCCCGTGCCCCTGAGTACAACTTCTTCGCCCCCTTGGCGGCCCTGACGGCGTATCTGGGCTTCACCTGCAGCGTCCTGGGCGGCATGTTCATCTGGGACTGCTGCCCGGCCGCGGTCCCCTGCTGCAACCTGCTCCTGCTGCGCCTCGTGGTGCTGGCGTACTGGGTGCTGGGCACGCTCTACGCCATCGGCATCTACGGGGTCGGCTTTGTGTCCTCTGCCGCGCACTCGGAGCAGCACCCGGAGAACGAGGCGCACTTCATCTTCTTCGGGCTGTTCTTCATCTGCTTCATTTCGCAGAGCTGGCTGTACTTGGGAGTGCTGCGCCGTGCGAGCACGAAGGGCCTGGTGCGCTTCCGGCTCGTCCGGCAGGTCTTCTCGCTGTTCTGCCTGGTGGCTGCGTGCGCCTGCCTGATTGGCTTCCTCACGTCCCCCAACCAAAGCTCCCTTCAGGTGTACGCCCGAAGGGATGGGGTGCGTGTATTGTGCAGGAGGGGGAGGGGGCGTCCGCCCAGTTCTGTGCGTCTTGGAGTTGTTGTGGGTGTTCCGTACGTTGTTGTATGATGATTGCTGTGCTCTTGGCTTTGTGCGCTTGTTTTTTGGTTTGCAATTCTCATGTGAGTCCTTCGTATGTCCGCCCTTTTGGGTCTTGTTTGTCTACGTGTGCGCGTGTGTGTTCCGCCTCTCCTGCGTGCCCATAGTGTGCGTGTCTTGTGGGCATAGGGTGCGCGTTGCGTTTGTGTTGCATGTGCAGTGTCTTTTGATTCGGTGTGCCTTGTGTGGACCTACATGTGAGCACTGCGTAGATTTGACGTACGCTGAGTTGCGAATGTTCACCGCCGGATTTGACTGCCTCTTCACGCGTACTGCTACAATTGTGCGCTTTTTGTTCTCCCTCTGCGAGGTTTCTTGCATGCCAGACTTATGGCTATGTTCACCGTCATCTTTGGTGTGCCTCAACAGACGTGTGCCAGTGTTTCGTGAGCCGTGTCTGTCGGTGTGCAGGGCCTCATGGAGTACCTCATGCTCACCGCGATGCTGTTCTGTTTCTGGGGGCTCTCCGGTCCCTTTGCCAACACGCCGTCGTCGATCTGCTTCAGCCGAGACCAGTCCCCCGCCCAGCACCCGGAGAACTACCAGCTCCACGACCTGCTCCACCAACCCAAGGCCCAGGACGAGCCCCTGTCTCCGTTCTCTGCCGGGCTACCGTCCCCTGTCACCAACGGGGAGGGGGCTGCGGAGGCGGTGCACACCGGACTGACGGCCAGCTAGAAGACGTACGTCCTGCAGCAGTGTTCCGAGGGCTTGGTGCGTCGCCGGTCCGTGGATTTCTTGACCCGACAATTCTCGGCAGATTTCACACGCTGCCGCTCTGTAGACCTCTCGGTAGCGGTTAGCGATGACCCATCGACCTGGTAGTCCGGAGTTGGGTACCCACCATAAACAACAACAACAAAAGCCACAACAACAACAACAACAACAACAACAACACCAACAACAACAACAACAACAACACCAACACCAACAGCAACAGCAACACCAACACCAACACCAACACCAACACCAACAACAACAACAACAACAACAACAACAACAACAACAACAACAACAAAACAACAAGTTGAGAAGGGTATTAGTGAACATGACGCAGTGCACACTTAGCACAATTCATACCGCATCAGGGGTCAGGCACACATGCTCCTCATGTCTATCCTTTTTGATGCCTGTGTGTGTGTGTGTGTGTATGTGGCAGGACGGGTACATCCTGGGCCAACTCCTTCCCCTAACTCCCCCCTCCATGAAAATCGAGATTGAAGTGTTTGTCTGGTGGGGAATACCTGAAGATTCCCCCCCTCCCTTTGTGCTGGGTAAGGTCAGGGGACTGCATGACCTTGTTTGCCTTCAGGGGTGGACAGAAGCCGCTGCGCTCTGGACCGCCCCATTGCTGCTTCGTCTCCCTCCAACCCTTCGACTTTACCTCCAGAAAGGCGCCTAGCCTCCATGACTTGTTACATGTCTTCCATGTTCTTGTTTCTAGCCTGAAGAGGAGTCTTCGCATGCAGTGTCCGTTTGTGCAGAGCCATCCACAGGCACCCCCCCCCCCCAAATCGGCGGCCGAATTCGGCCGACTTTGCCGATTTGTTCTGCCGATTTGTTGGGTTGCTGGATTTCGCTCATTTGTTCTCCTGATTTGTGGGGTTTCTGTGAATTCGCCGATTCATTTTGCCGACACAGAGTCAGTGGAAGCCTGTGTGCATTCATCTTTTTCCGGCAAGCTTTGTTTGTGCCGTGAAAACCATTTTTCTCCTCAGGATAAGTGACAAAAGTGCAAAAAACAATTTGTCCTGGAATTGAACCGATTTGTGGGGTTTCTGTGATTTGGCCGTTTCGTTCTGCCGACTTGTTGGGGCCTCTGGGATTCTAGGTCACCTGACTGGAGGGGTCACTCCAAGATGTGTACATTTACTTTGGGACACTGGATAATACCTTTTCTTTCTATATTGGTTGTTCAGATTGGCACTATGAAGTGTTTTTATTGCCCACAAAAAGACTGTCTGTGGTCCGCTGGGATTCATTGTCCCACGATGGTCAAATTTTTCTGCGGGATAAAAACCCTGATGCTGGTCAGGGGGCAGTTTGTGACTTGTGTGTTCGCTCTGCACGCCCCAGTGTGTTCTTCAGCCGCCATTCTTCCAGCACCTCATCATCAGCCCCCCAATCAGTGGATTCTGGGCTGCAGGTGCCTTCGGGTCTTCTAGTTGTGTCTGGTGCAGCCACGTCTTTGGCCACAGAGTCAGTGGAATCTGGGGTTGTGGAGCCTTTAGCGTCTGTTGCAGAGTCTTCTACTGCTGCCACAGGGCCTGCCACAGGGTCCCTTCAGATTGACTACTGCAGGCCAGCTCTGGTTGCAGAGCAGAGCCACAGGGTCTGCTGCACACCCACCCAGCACACAGTCAGATGGGAATGGGAAGCCTGTGTGCAGTCATCTTTTCCGGCAAGCTTTGTTTGTGCAGTGAAAACCATTTTTCTGCTCAGGACAAGTGACAAAAAGTGCAAAAAACAATGTGTCCTGGAATTGAACCGATTTGTGGGGTTTCTGTTTGGCCATTTTGTTCTGCTGACTTGTTGGGGCTTCTGGCTTCTGCATCACCGCCGATTATTTTTTTTAGACCAGGGCACATACCACTGGACCACTGGCTGACACTGACATACCTTGTCCTCAGGGACCATGTACAGTCTGAGAGAAGAAATTTTTTTTTTGAAAATTGAGAGATATTTTGGGTTTCCACATGACACCAGGTGCAGAGCAATCGAAAGGAAGGTGTGTTTGGAGCCTCGGACTAAGATCCAGGGCACTGGGAAGCTGTTTTGCCGAAAAATTGGTCCGCTGATTTGTTCCGCCGATTTGTTGGGATTTCTTCGCGAATTTGGGGGGGGGATTGCACAGGGGTTTTGCGTGTGGGCGTTGGACATATTCGCATGGTGTGTGTGTGTGTGTGTGTGTGTGTGTGTGTGTGTGTGTGTGTGTGTGTGTGTGTGTGTGTGTGTGTGTGTGGTGCGCCGTCTGTACTCAGCATCCCCGTGGGCGGCAGAGAACACTATGCACGCGGTGTACGCGATCGGCCACCACCAGCCCTGTGCGCAAGCGGTCACAGTCGACAGACTGATGCACTGGCTTTTTCAAAACGCGAAGTGGGACAACAGTAATTATACAGACCAGGTGATGCCGGTGCAGGTGATGAGTTACAGCCCGAGGGGTACACCCCAAGTTGGTGCACGGACATACACCTGCCTCGGGCACGGAGTGCCACACTATAAGCCGCCCTCTCCCTCTCCCTGTCCCTTTGTATGTGTGCGGTTAGGTGGACACACCTAGCACAGGTTGCAAATTGCAGAGGATCATAACAGGACCTCCTCCGTAAGTGAAATTTGTGGTCCGTGGTTAACACTGCACGAATCTCAGGGCAGGTCAGGGAGGATCTGAACTGATGTCCGCTGCAGCACATTGCTGCGTTTTACGACAGACCGGAAGACGTCTAGGGCTGCTCTGCAACCCTTGAGGAGTTTTCTTTCACCGCTTTTCTTGCTCTGTTCTTGTTTTCGCGGTTCTCATTGTGTGTGTGGTGGGAGGGGGGGGGGCTACTCGCATAACCAGGTTCACCTTTTGCGTGCAAGTCCTCTCATCACTGTGGGGCCATAGGGGGGGGCACATGGTTTTGTTGTGCTTTTGTGCCACGTGGAATTTGTGCAAGGCAATTCACAATGGACAGAGCTGTAGGGACGAGACACGACATGTCGCTCTCCCCTCGTCCTTCCTTACTCCTACGATAATTGGTCCTATGCAATGGTTCCATATTTGTGCTTTGCCACATTTCTGTTGGAAACTCTTTTAAATTATCTCGGAAGATGTGCCTGCAAGCGTCATCGGACTCTGACATGGAGCCAACACCTGCATTGTTTTGTCAGACCAACATGTATCATCTCTAGGAGAAAAGTCGAAAGGAATGTCTAATTGGTTTTGATCGGTGATAGTGCATTTAGAAAGGTTGGAGGAAATTGGATAACATTTCCCTTATGGCAGTTGCGGCATCAGGAAGCAACCCCTTGGAGATAAACAAATGAGACTTGGCTTGGCACCATCTTCCTCATGTTGCTTCATATCCCACATGCCTGGCACACTGCACAAAGTGCACTTTGGACACTATGCATAGTGTTATCCCTGCATGTAGCACAACGGCCCGCTTTCAGGACAAAGCCACGGCAGAATTTGGAGCAAAACACATGTTTTGCGTTGAGTATGCCACTAGAGAAAGGAAGGAAGAGTTGTAGTATTCCAAGGGAAGCATTTGGGAAAAGCTTTGTCATGCTAAAGAAGCGAAGATGTGCCGAATAACGGCACACTGACCACTCCAATGTGTTCATTTTGCCCAAGAACACACAACATGCAGTGTCAAGCCTAAACAATGACATTGAATGTGCAGTGTGCCTGCATAGTGTGCAATACGCAGAGTGGTAGAGTGGTGTTGAACGGTTTTTTTTTTCATCTGTGCTTCCCTTGGAACCAAAATAGAAACATCATATACTTGCAAACTGGAGAGTATTACCTTTCCAAATCAGGTGTACTGAACCTTCAACTCCTCTTGGACTAGGAGGGGTCAGTTTGACCATTAGTGTCACAAACCCCGAAATGTCAAAAGTGCTCTCATGTGTCCAATTGACCAACCTAGCAAGTGGCCATCCTCCCGGGCCAAAAATTCAAACTGAAGATGGGTGGGGCAGAGCGTCGTCCAGTGTTCACCAAGCAGCTTTCTCCTCATTTTTGACAATTTTAATGGGCTATGCAAGTGAAAGAGCTTCATCTCGTGTTAGATCACCTGAGTTCCGATTTCAACGCATAAGAGCAATTCAAAGGATCAGGAAAGCCATTTTTGGGTGATTTTCAGCATGTGCTCCGTGTAATACTTGTTGGATGTGGTGCAAATGGGAGACAAGTCATTTTCAAGAAAGTAAAGTGTGGTTTGAAGCAGCTTGGTCTCTATTTTTCAATCTGCATGGCCCATATTTTTTGGAACTTTTGTTGCAAGGATTTTTTTCAAACACCAAACCCATTTTTGGTGAAATTTAATGATTTTTAGATGTCAATTTGGGACGAAAAAGTGTAAGCAAACTCACTTGTAAACCTGAATAGAGGGCCAACCAAAGCAGAGGAAGGGGCTATTCAGCTGGGGCCAACTTCCAGGTAGTTCCCAGGGGGAGGTTGACAAAATGCAGCACCACTTTTTTTATTTGGAAAACCAATGTTCATGCAACGAAACATTAGTTTAATACCACGAGTGCACCCATCTCTTGGTTTGGATTGCTGGGAAGTGCTGGGATTTTCGCCGACCCCGAAATTTGTGAGATGAGCCTACGTGCATGCGGCCCGGGCAGGTAGGGTGATTCCACAGTGAAAGAAAAGGTTTCTGGTTTGCTCACACTTGTGCTTGTTCCTTGTATTTGTTTTAGAAAACCCTTGCAATTTTCCACAACTCAAAATGAAGTCCACACAAAGGTAATGTAGAGCAAGTCGAGGCACCGGATCAATCAAATCAAGATAAGTCCTTCCACAATCAAAACATGTGTAACAAAGAGGGGCTGCAGATAGACAAAAGTAGATCTAAATACACAGCTCCAATGGTTTATAAACAAATAGATGATTTTATGTGAAAACTGGCATGACTCAGGCCTCCAAGATAGCACCAAGCACTTCATGTGCACTCTTTTGGATAAAATGGAGTTGGTTAGGAATCTGGGGCAAAGGAGTTGGGCCAAACACACGATATGGCTTGGCCAGCATGACAAAGCAACTGAATTCAGAAACAGTTAAAAAGTAGAACCACAATGAGTGGTATAATCAGTTGAGTATAGGGGTCTTGAGGTGGGGGACCACTAGGCTGAACCTACAATGCCTCAGGCAAGAAGTGCCTACTTTATTTCCGTATTACCTCCACGAAGGAAGATACCTCCGCTCAGTTGAGTGGTAGGGGTGAACTTCATGGGGGGCTAGCGTTATAACCCTAGTTACTTTGAGAAAGTGTACTTTAAACTTCAAAAGAGTGATAAAAATGATTAACTTAGTCTCAACATCAACAAAAGGCTTTTAGGGGGGGCTTGGCCTGGATCAAGTCCCCCAAGGAAGACATGGTAGTGACTTTTTCTTACTCCCCACTGGAGTACTAGTTGATCAGGCTAGTAGGACCAAGGAAAAAGGCTCAAATATTCTCAAAATTACCTCAGAAAGTGCATTAAACCAGCTAATGACATCCCCATCAGCTCATAGAAGCCTATCACACTGTAGGTACCCTTGAAGAACAGTGTAATGTACCGTGAATGATGTCCCTTCGATGGGGCATTCCTCAAAAGTCCCCAGCGTGAGGCGAAAACTTTTGGTAAAATTTTTTGGGGTAATGGGGTTTGAACCCAGGACTCCCTCCCTAGAGCACACATGCTTGCCCACTAGGGTACAGTCGAACGCTCTAATGCGGACGGCGATCGCTGTATAAACATCGTTTTAGTGAATGTCCTGACCAAGGGCCAGGGCGGAGCAATACTCCCAATGGAGGGCACAAAACTCCAAGAGCTGAAAAAAATGGAAAATGGAACCAACAGGGAGTGAATCTTGTGGTTTAGCGAAAGGGGTAGCGATTTAAGAAGTCAAATCGCTAAAAATTGACGAAACGACTAAGGTTCGGAATCGGTTTTACCAATTAATCGGATAATCGGATTAATTGGATTAATTGGGTCTAATGTGACAAATAATCGGTAAAACTGATTTTTTTGAAAACTGGTATAAACCAATTCATCGGACAGTTTATGTATGAAAAAGAAATATTTTGTTGCTACACCATGAAATGTTTCTTATCAAAGACCAGAGGATTTTGCAAAATCACAGGCAATTTGGGATAAAAGTCAAAGGTTTAGCATGTCTTTCACCTCTATCCTCCTGTTTACTATCCCTTAGGTAAAATTTCACGGCTTTTCGGCAATAATTGCATTTTGCAGAGACAACAATCGAAAATGACCGATTATTTTTATGTCATATAATCGGAATAATTGGTTATTTTTATAGAAATAATTGAAAACAATTGGTTATTTTTGCATGAAACCAATTCCGAACCTTAGAAACGACGGTAGAAATCATCATTTTTAGGCCAAAACCTAAAGTCGCAGACAAGCGCAACAGGAGCACACTCCCAAAAAGAGTTGCGCAAGCGTAAACGGCTCCTGAAAAAGAAGGTATGAGCCGTGGATTCTAAAGCTTTTGAAAAAAGTTTTGCACAGTTGCATCAAAATTTTTGTAAACTGTAGGAAAAAGTATTGAACAGAAACCCACACAACACAGCAGGTGGACAACCCACCTCTCAGGTATGTTAGTGTCATCTCACACGCATGCATTGCATTCGTGGTGGTAGTTTCGTTAAAACGCTAGGGTTGTCACCGTTGTGTTCGTTGGGGGTTCGGGCGTTCACTTCCTTTGCTCTGCACAGGTCAAAACTGTAATGAAAGGTATGTGATAGGAATGGAGCACGCAGCGCGCACGTAGGGTTAGTGTATGCGCTGTGCTCGCAATGCATGTGCCTAATCTAGGCATTCACACGTTGTGGCGGTTTCCCTGAGCACCCATCCACCCTTCTTTTCTCTTCAAGGGTCAGAAAAGAAAGTGCTTGCTCGTGCTCGTGTTGCCGTAGCGCTAAAATAGGGCTGCTTAAAAAGCTTAGGCTTGTTTTGCGCTGTGCAGTTGCTCGCCATTCCCTCTCCTTATTCTGCAAGAAACAAGGTAAGAGGGGAATGCATGACACACGATGCATTAATCGTTTAGGGTTGTTTATAACTCGCCGTAGGGCTGTTCAAACGCTTAGGGTTGTCTTTGCGTTCGTGTTCCCTTCGGCATTCACATGGTGCGTGGTGCGTAAGGTAGGTAAGCCCAGGAGGAGCTCACCTCCTGGTTGAGTCTCGTGATGATTTGATGAAGTGGGTTAATGATAGGGAAAAAAAATTGTTGTCAATTGCATCCCTTCCCTGCATACGAACGATGCATTAAAGGGATGTAGGCCACGCGCTGTGCACACGGTATAACCCTTGTTTAGGCTACCCAGGGCTCCGCCCTACGTTCTATAAGAGAACGGGCGGAGTCCTTAAGTTTGCTTGCTTGCAGCTCGGTTAGAGGACAGTGTATTATTTTCTACCCAAAGACCTGTATAATACAGCGAGGGTAGTTAGGTTCCTCAGCCGCTAACCGACCCTCATCTGCCTTTGCTCTCAGGTGGGAAAGGTCAGGGTGATTGGTGCAGCAGCAGTTGCCTTCGGCGACTTTCCATTTTTCTGCCCAAGCCAAAAAGGGCGCAGATCACACAAACAAATTGCGTCAGAGAACGACTTCTTCATGGACAACCCATACTACACGCTGTGCACACGGCACTCCTTCCCTCCAAGCCCTGTTAGGGAAACGCGCGAGGGCGTCTCTGGTAGGCCACAGTTGCATAGCGGCGCTGTGTTCTCTTGTAAGTTCACAGGAGGGCCAATAGGGCTCAAGACCTCTTTGTCATGGCCACCCAGTAGCGTGTGTAGGGGTTAGGGTCAGCAACTGTGGCAGGGACTGAGTGCGGTGGTGCTCACCCTGCCTTTGAAGGCTGGTGCTGGCATTAGTGAGTGTAGTGTAGTGGTGTCTCCTGCTCCGCGTGCTTTTCCTTGCGGGTAGGGGAGTGTGTTAGCTTTTGGCCATTAGAAAAATGCGGTTTTTGTATGCCGTTAGCACACTTGGCCACCCCTCCCCTCTAGTAGGTAGGGCTTTTGCCGTCTTCCCCAAAGGATAGGCGCCAGCACAGAAATTGGGCGCCATAGGAGTGGTAATAGTACCTGATTAGGACCTTCGGTCCGAGGTCAGCGAAGCCCGTCCGCGGGAGCCACGCCCGGGAGTAAAGTGAGACACATGCAGACATACGTAGCACACTTAGGGGTATGGTAACCCCGTCAGGAAGGGTAGAACCCCATGGGTCTGGACCAGTCAGGGGTCCTAACTGTGGGCACGCTTGTCCCCAAGGAGGGTGGACACACCTTGCTTCACAGCACCTTGCTTGTCATTCCCCCCTGGAGTAGTAAGCCACCGCTCTTCTTTGGCTCTCCAAGGTCATAACATCAGGGCAGTTCCCATGCAACACATGGTCAACAAGGCACACACTCGCTGGGTGGCTGCAAACCTGATAAGCGGCCATCTGGTTCACACTGGTAACCATAAGCATGGGATTGCAGGGCTCAGCTAGGGCAGGAGCAGTGCTCCGCAAGCAGCGGGTGTGTAGGTGTCTAGAGTGCCGAACCTGATTGAGGGTGGGAGTTAGTACATTTGCCGTGATTGGAGCTCTACAGGAGTCCTGAACCTGTCCTGGCACACACTGAGTAGGCCTAGCTATCAGCACAAGAGTGCTCACCGCCCCTAGGAGGTTGAAAAACAGAGGGGGTTGCGAGTAAAGGGCCTCAACTGTGAGTCTAAATCTGAGGGGAATCTGTTCACGTAGGCCAGCGTGTTCAGGTGATCCGGAGTTGAGGTGGTTGTATGGAGGTGGGCAGCCCGGACTGAACCGACCCCACGGGTACCTAGTCCAGGGTGTGGGTGCGTTCTTGGTACTACACTGTGCGGAGAATGTGTGGTGGCAGGCTGGGGCAATAGGACGCACCGACGATTGGGCCGCAAACAAGACAAGCAGCCTGGTGGTGTTTCGATGATCCTCAGTGTTGCTTCTCCCTTGGTGCGGGGGAAGTGTACCTCCGGGGGGAGCCAATACTCCTGCAGGAGTGGCCCGAAGGAGACTGCCAACAGGAGGAGGGGATGTCTGGGGTATACCACCGCCTCCTGAAGCTTGCAACATCCTCAGTTCGGTTAGGCACAGTAAATAGATAGGCACAAGGAGATTATTGTTTCTTCTTCTGCTGGGACAGAGTCTCAGCACGGGTTAGTACCTGTCCCTCGTTGTTCTCAACGAGGTGGGAGCGAACGATGGGGTTGATACTCCCATCTTGCTGTATAAAGGCGGACATGGGTTCCCAGGTCGCCTCAGATAGCCCATATCCGTCCCACAGGGTAAGGAATTTCCAGCCCTGTTCATACTCGTGGCGTGCAATACCTGCAACCACGTAGTAGCCATCGACTGCCATCTCATCGGCAGTCATCTCTTCGAGTTCGTCTGCCTCCTCAGGGTTTGCAGCGTTCTCTAGGTCGATGCGCTCGACCTCTCTGTCAGACAGATGCCACTCGTCCCATGACAGTTCGTCAGGCAAGTGGTAATGCCTCAGCTGTTTCGGTGCACACAGCAACTCCCGACCAAGGCGGGGACTGCACCTGACATGGATCCTGAATTCATCTATCTTTATAATACGGTAAGGCCCAAAGTAGGGGTCCTGCAGACAGTTGCGGGGCCACGTGGGCAATCGCGAATGGTGTACCAGCACAAGGTCCCCTACCTTGAAGGTGGCAGGACGTCTCGTGCGGTTACGGCTAGTCAACTCACGTTCTCGAGCGTGTTTCAGGCTGGCTCTAGCCAGGTTAGCCAGGTCCTGCCTATGCTCCAGCCAATCCCCTATGGGGCTCTTGTAGTCCTCTGGAAAAGGGGTTTTGAAGAACCACGCAGGATGCCCTCCATGGAACAGTTCATGGGGGGTATAGCCAGTTGAAGAACTCTCCTGAGAGTTCATGGTTAGGACAGCCCAGGGTAACAGACGTACCCAATCTTTGGTACGCTCCTGTTTAATCAGAATCCTTAGGTTCTGCTCCAACACACGGTTCTGTCTCTCGCACAGAGGGTTAAAAGTGTGAGTGTAGGGCACACCTGTGGTCACATGGACGTTCAGGGCGTCCAATACTTGCTTGTACGATCCAGTATCATTCTGGATACGTACGTCCGCTTCTGACTGCACCTCCTTAGGTGCCCCATAGTGTTCGAACCATTGTTCAACCAAAATTTTCACAGTCTGTTCCCCTGTGACCTTTTTGTTGCAGGGGAACGCACGGGTGAAACGAGTCAGACCACAGGTGACAACCAAACAACTCTCATAACCACCAAACTTAGGCAGACCGTGGATGAAAACCACGTACAACAGAGAAGTAGCACAGTAGGGGATAGGCAGACTGGAGACCGGTTCCCGGTCACGTGAGTCGCTCTGTTTGCTGGCGTGACAGCCAAAGGAGTCCACTATGGACTGCATACGAGCACGTAGCTCAGCACAGGTTAGTTGGGAGTAGAAACGCTCACTGAAAAAGTCAACAGACCGGTTGCACCCTGTGTGCCCAGAGCTGAGATGGGCCCATTGTAGGCAACCATCAAGTCGTGCCTCAGGCACGACTATACGGTCCTCATAATACAGATATTGGTTATCTTTATACCAACGCTCGCCGTCTATGTGGCGTGCCTCTAGGCCATCACTGAGGGAGTTGAATACGCATTTGTATTCAGCATGGTACTCCAATACACCTGCAGTGCGCATGGATAGGTCCAGCTGGACGTCCATGCGGTGGAATGCCTCTTTGGCCAACGCCTCCAAGCTCTCACCTAGGAACCTGTTACGGGATACATAGTCAGCCATCTCGTTCTTTATACCCTGGATATGGTGGACAGACAACCTGAACTGACTGAGGTAGGTCCACCATCGCTTTAGTTTCGCTTTTTCAGGAAGCGGACCCTTCTGAAACGTTTTAACTGGCTCTTTGTCACAGAGCCAGACGATAGGGTTAGTGCCAAGTAGACGGGACTGGGAAGAAAGCACGAGCATCCCAGCCAGGAGTTCCTGGTCGTAGGTACTGTAGTTGGATCGTGTTTGATTCCACTTCCAGTTCCAGTGACCAAGAGGTACCAGACACCATTCATTGGCAGGATAGTCATGCTTCATGGTTCCATCGCGGTTCAGACCTGAAGTTTGAAACTGGCAGTGAGACAACTCAGCGGGGTTGAGCTCCTGCCACTGGTATAGGGTACCACCCCCGCCTACATAACAGGCATCTGTGACCAGTATTATCTCGCCCTTAGGGCGGGGTACCCCCAGGCAGCTTGTAGAGGAAAATTTCTTCTTCAACTCCTGGAAACAGGCCTCTTCCTTGTCGGTCCATCACCAAGGATTGGTCTTTTTTTTAAGGTCAGTCAGGAGGGCTGATGAATACGTAAAATTATGGATATGGCGCCGGTAAAAATTGCAGGCGCCAATGAAACTCCGAACGTCGTGCAGACCCTTCTTAGGCTCGTCACGTATCTGCATGTCCTGCAGGGGTGACATCTTAGATGCGGCTGGCTTCCACCAGCCATACCCAACATCAAAACCTAGATACTCCATCTCCTCACGCATGAACTCACATTTCTCGAGTTTGATGCGGAGAGGGCTTTCCTAACAGACAATGAAAAACTCTTGTAGGAGGAGGATATGATCCTCCTGGGTATTAGTACCCAGGCTCACATTATCGATGTGTGCCTCCATCTCAGCCCCGCAGGAAACCAGTTCCTGTACAAGGGGTCTGCGTCTCAGGATATATAGGATTTTATTTATCACCTCCTAAAGGGGCATTCGTGACACCGAAGGGCATGACCTTCCAGCGGAAGACACGGCCCTTGGGGGTTAAAAGGGCGAGCTGTTCCTGGGCTGCTCGGGTTAGGTCTACCTGCCAGAAGCCACTGCGCTTGTCCATCTTATTTTTGAATCGGCACTTAGCGAGTCTCTCCAGGGTATTCCCCATCTTGGGAATACTCCCTGAGTGGTTCTGGGTCTTTTTGTTGACCTCACCGTAGTAAACGACCAAGCTCATGGCGGTGGAGCCGGGTTTAGCCACAAGAAAAAAAGGGCTACAATGGCGCGGATAGTCCCCGTGTTTAAATTCCTCGATGAGGCCAGCATCTATGCATTCCTGGATTTGGCGTTCGATCTCGTCAATCTGGTCTTGTTGGGCGGGGTATGGACGCCGTTTTACCACAGACCCTTCGAACTTGGACCGCCTGAAGAAGGGGGTCGTGCCCGGCGTCGACGGTTTGCCGGCCGAAGCGTACCAACGTCTCACCCTGCCCATCAAACGCCGCCTGGCAGCCCGCCTGTGGGACATCGTCACGGGCGCCGCGCCCATCCCCCCTGAGTGGGCCAACCTGGTCCACCCCCTCTACAAAAAGGGGGACTGGGCGCAGCCGGGGAACTGGCGGCCCATAGTATGCGCCACCACCGAAGTCAAGCTGGTGTGGACGCTCATCCTAGGCCGCATCGCGCCAGCGGTCTTCGCCCACGTGCCCGCCAGCATGTGGGGGGCCATGGCCGGCAGGTCCCCCCACGAGGCCATCTTCCTCCAGGACACCGCACTGGACATGAACCCCTACGAGATGATCATCGCCTCCCTCGATGTCCAAGGCGCGTTCCCCCACGCCCCACACCGGCTCCTCACGGAGGTATGGGATGCCATGGGCCTCCCATTCCTATCCTTCATGACCGGGTACATCCAAACCCGACTCTACGCCGTCATCACGGCCGCGGGCCTCACCCCCTGGACCGGCACAGACAGCGGGGTCCCCCAAGGAGGCGCCGAAGGCCCCTTCCTCTACCTCCTCGTCACCCTGCCACTGGCATTCGAGCTAGCACGGGTATACCCGGGGTACGCCCCATACCCGCTACGGTCCCCCCTCATCAACTTCGCAGATGACAACCTCCTCACTACGGCCACCCGCCACCGCGACCCTGAGAACGCAGGGCTACCAACGACCACCGAACAAGCGTCCGCCATTCTCCAACTCACCACAACCTACCTGGACGCCCACCAGCTCCTAGTGCACCCCCGCAAATCGGTCGGGCTGGCCGACGCCAAGACCCCCACCCCCCACATCCGGAAAGGCGAACCCCTGCACCTGGAAGACACCACAGTCCACCTGGGAGTCACACAGGCCACGCAGCACCACCACATCACACTCCCAAGCAAGCTAGAAGAGCGCCTCGCCCGGCTAACCCAAATTGCCAGGGGGGACCTCCTGTCTACGCAGGGCCTGGCGTACTTCATGGAAGCAGTGCTCAACGCGGCCATCGGGTACCAAGCCCTGCACCTCCCGCGCCCCCAAGACGCACTACGCCACGCTCGACAACAAGTGACGAAGGCATGGGCGCAACACGGAGGCTGGCCCACGTCTTTCCCCAAGGAGGCCATGATGGCCCACTGGCGCTACTACGGAGACAATACGGGCGCCCTGGTCGACATGGCCTATGCCAAACACGCAGCACACCTCCTACACAGGGTAACACACAACCACCAACCAGAAGTTCGCGAGGCGGCGGCCATACGCATAAAAGAAGCGCAAATGGCCCGCAACACCTGCCCCCGGTGGATACTGGCACAACACGGCGTCTCCACCCCCGTGGGCACTGGCATCTGGGCCCAGCTACAACTCCTCCTACCGCACCACACGCACGCCATCCTGACAAACCACCACTGCGATCAACAGGGGCCACTCGTGGCCACACACACCGACATCCACCGACGCCCGGCAGGCGAGGTGGACACCCTGCGCCTCGTAGGGGCCACCATCACCATAGTGTATATCACCCCAACACAGATGCAGATCATGGCCCAATGCGACGCCCACCACGCCCCGTTCCTTTCCGACCCACAATGGCCGGCACGCCACGTCTTCCAAGCGTACCTCCGCGCATGTGCTACGAAGGCAGGGCGCGACATGCCGGGGCCCAAGGACATCGACACGGCGTACACAGCCTTCCAGCGCCAGCACCCCCGGCCCCGCCTGAGCGAACACGAGACCCCCAACGACGGCGGCACGACGCAGGGGGAGCCCACCCCGTCAGCCGAAGGCTGGACACCACCCACCATCCTGCTACTAGCACCAAACGGCCACAAACATGTAACCCGCACCGTCCAGCGACACCATGCCCCCTGGTCCATCCCCAAACACAATGCACCGGAGACCGATGTACCACCAGTCAGACACAGTGACCAGGGCATACCACGCACGTGCTGGCACTGCGGCCCGGCAGCCCTCGACACGCCGTGGCCCCTGCTGCACCTCATCTCCACCCACTACCACACCCCCACCGCCGCCGCCACCGCCGACCAGCAGGCATGGCTCTCCCCCTGGTTTCACACGGTACCCCCAGACCACCCGGCGCACGTAGCCTGGACCCGAACACCCACGGCGACATGGACGTTCACCAACGAGCAGGCAGACCCGGACAGCGTAGCCATGGAGTACGACCGCTGCGACCCACACCGCGCAGGACCTCAGGAGGCACCCATGCGCCCCCTACAGCACAAATGCCCCACCCTCCGCGGCGACAAAGACGACACGGAGCGGCGACAGACCATCACGTGCCAGAAATTCCACCCCAATACGGGATACCTCTTCCACCTGATGTACGCGTATATCACCCAGGGACGCCCAGACAGGGGCCTCCTCCGCCTCACCCCACGAGCCCAGGCCATCATCACCCAGGGAATAGGCGTCTATGCAGCGCCACTACTGCAACCCACGCAAATCACCGCCAGAACCACCCAGGGGAACCCCATCTACGTCTATCACCCCACAGCAATCGCCCGCCTACCCATACCCAGCGACACCGACATCATCTACTTCACTGACGCATCCGGCACCCAGCAACGCACCCCCACGGTCGGTTGCGCCTCCGTGCGCATCACCCGGCGCGCGGACGGCCTCCACGTGGAACACCACACCGGGACCACCATCTTTGGGGCGTCCTCCCACGGCGAACTGCGCACCATGGCAGACGCCGTCACCGCCACACCGCCACCCACGACGGTCCGGCCCCGCAACATCTGGGTAGTCGTGGACGCCACGGTCGACATCCACCTCACCAGGCGCCTTGCGGACCTGCCCCTCCACAAAGCACTCGATTCCGGCCTCACCACACAAGCGTTGGGACTATGGATGGCCTTCAAGGGCATGCACCCCCAGGACGCCCTACACATCGTCAAGCAGGAGTCGCACCGCTACGCATACGGCAATGGACGCGCAGACACGCAGGCCAAACACCAGAACACCAACCACACCCCAGGGCTCGAACGCGTGCGACTGGACACCCCACACCACAGCCACCTGCAGCACCTGCCCCCGATACCCCTGGCCGCACAGCCCCCCCAATGGATGCCCGAGGACACGCCGTACACGGATCGAGACAAGCAGTACCACTACCCCACACCCATCCAGCAACTCGCCGCCACACTGGGCCACCCAGCAAACACCGAACTCCTCCGACGCCTCGAAAACTCCGTCCACACCCCCCTCTACTACTCCGCCCTGCGCCCGGATAGCCTCCCAGCACACCTACAAAAGCCCCGACTCCAGCTCGCCCTCGAACAACTTCCCCTCCTCACCCGATACCACCGATGGTATACGCGCCGCTCGATCCACGTCCCTGCAGGACACACCAAATGCATCTGCAACCACGCGGAAGAAGAAACGTGGGACCACTTCAAGGCGTGCCCCCTGTACAGGGGACTGGACACCCTCACAGACTGGAACCCAACCCACACCATCGCACAGCACGCCGGATGGCTGGCGCAGTCCCCGGCGACCCAGCAACTCACCACCGTCCTCAAGCAGACGGAGGTGCTCGAGGCAGTCCGCAGGGGACTCGTCCCCACTGCCGTCTACACCTTACTACGCACCCACGCGGAGGACCCCCAGGCCACGGCGGCACACATGCAGCGAACGGCCGTTGCCAAGACGGCGGAGCAGCTCACATACCGCACCCACAAATACCTGCAGCATGCGGCAACCCTGCCACCAACAGACCAAGCCCACCTCCTCAAACTCCTGTTCTACCAACCATGAGAACCTACCCCGTGACATACCAACACCGAACCCCCACCACGTCTACACACCGTCCACCGGGCACAGCACTGGCACAGCACACACGGGCGCCACAGGCACCGCACACGCTCCCACCAGCATGCGCGCGCCACCAGCCCCCATCCCCCCACGCCGCCGTCCGTCCACAGGTACCACCAACCACCAGCCACCGCATGTCCCCTCTGCGTTCGCCAGCGGCTACCACAGACAGCCCTGCCCTGCAACCCAGACCACTGGGTCTGCCTGGGAGCCGCGCACCGCCTCACCCACTGCCCCCACTGCGGGGACCTCAACCCCCGCCACCGCGAACGGCCCGCGGCCCCAGCCGCACCCCCCCCCGCCAGCCACCCCAGCTTCTTCGGGTACCTCACCGACACTCTCCGGGACCAACTGGGAGGGTACTACGTGGCGGACGCGGCGGACCACGCATGGGCCATAGCCGTGGCCGCGGGCAACACACCCCTGCCCCCCCACAGCCCACCCCTACGCCACAGCGGAGGCGGCTTGAACGTGGCGGCCCGCCACATCCTCCTCGCCCTATACCTCCACCACCGAGACCTACACCTCCCAGACCCACAACTCCCGGCCCCCCAAGCAGCAGCCCTGACGCCGGAAGCGTGGGCCGACACGGCACCAGAGGAGATAGCAGCCTACCTCCGAGCCACGTGCCGCCGGTTCGCAAACGCCCTCGGCCGACGGAAGGGAACACCTTACCCCCTCAGCGCACTCCTCTACCCGGCACACCACCCCCACCCCACACAACGGACGCCCCCGGAGGGCTGGGCGTCTTTCCGGGACACCCACCTGGCCGCCCCCGACGAGGCCACCGCCACGCGGATGAGCCTCACGGACCAGGAGGCCTACGTCAGAGGACTCAAGACGAGCCTCCAAGAGGCACACCGCTGGCGCGCCCGCTCCCCGTCGCCCCCACGGGGACAGGGGGGTTCACCCGCCCCCGACACCCACCAGGCCAAGAAGACCAAGGGGCACCGGCACCAGGGGGCCCGCCAACGCGCCCGCCAGCAGGGCGCGACGCCCCGACCAAGGTCCGGGTCCAGCCACACCGCACCGCCCCACGCCCAGACCCCCGGGGCACACCAACAACACCACCACCACCAACGCCCACCACCACCACCGTACCGCAGCACCCAAACCCTGCAGCCCAGGCAGCCACCACCGCCCACACACGTCCACACCATGCCAGGACCACCGTACGCGCAGAGCCAGGGGACATGGCACCACCAACACCACCGCCACGCCCCCGTCCCTCCCAACCCCTACCCCCTAATGCCCCCAAGCTACAGCGGCCCCCACCAGCTACATCCCCACCACGCCCCAGCACAACCAGGCCCCGCGAACCACCCACCCCACATAGCGCACATCACCGCACCACACCATCACGTGTACCACCACCACCAGCCCCTGCCACCACACCCACCAACGCCGGGGTACCACACACAACCGACACACCCTCCACACCACCACCACGCGGTCCAGCACCACCCGCCGCCCCCGCTACACGGGCCCACGGCATACGAGCCACGGTACACCCCCATGGACCCGCGAGGAGCCGCGCACGCACACCGGCAACACCAGGACCGAGTAGGGGCGCCCCACCACCACCAACAGCCCCCCCACCCACACCCCATACCAGCGAGCACCATCCACCAGCAGCCACCCATCACATACGGACCACAGCCCCACCCGGACGCTCATGCGGCCGCCTCCCACCCACACCCCGGCACCACAACCAGTCAGGAACCGCAAGGGCCACACGGCGCACACACGCAACACCCACACGACCCACAGGGACGCCCAGACCCCCAGCCAGCACAACACCCACCCCCGCCCCCCCCACCACCAACAGCGCCACCCCCACACCACCCCCCCCCGCCCCCCCCCCCGAGACCAGGCCACGGACACAACACGCGGCAGCCAGCACCAGCCAATCGATGTCGATGCCCCCGCCGACACATGCCACCGCGAATCCCCCCTCCCGCGACCGCCGCAAGAGACCCCATCACCGGACCCCACGCGCGACAACGATGACCACCCCCCCCAACCCACACCACCCCCCCCATCACACCCCGCACCACCAGTCGCCGCACCGGCCGAACCCTACGCCCTGCACAACCCCGCAGCGGTACGGCAGCACCTCCGGGGGGTCGGGGAACAGGACGTCGTGCTGTACCTCCGCACCTCCGGCACCAGCACCCCCATCCGGGCGGCCACCCTGGTCCAGGCGGCCACCCTGGGGGAAGGCGTCAGAGACTTCCTCTTCGACGCCTTCCTCCACGTCGCCCGACACGAGCGCCCCCCACGCGCCACCCCGGACGGCGAGAGCCCGCCCCCCACGGGGAGCCGGATCTGGGTACCCCCCATCGACTGGGGGCGACACCTGGTCGGACACCCCGTGCCAGAGCGGGACAGCACCCAGGGCCGCACCCGCTACCGCGAGCCCAACATGGCCCACCCCCCACCCGACGCCACCCCCAACAGCACCAAAGAGTGGGAGCGGGAAACATGGGTGGCCCGGATGGCCTCCCTAAGCAACTTCCGGCACCACGTCCCGGGGGACATCCCCACCCCCGACGAGCAGCAGCCAGCCCCCTCCACGTACATGACCCTCATGTACAATCTGCACTACACCCTCTCCACCACCACCTACCACGCACCCACAGACCACTGGGTGGTACACGGCACCGACTCCCTCCTCCCCGCCGACTACACCCCCCCCACACACAACCCGGGCCCCGACACGTACGCCAGGGGGGAAGACCCGGACGACCCCCACATCTGGGGCACGTGGGAACCCGAATCCCTGGACGCGCTGCTCTCCATCCGCAGCAGCTACCAGGGCCTTGGTAGGGCGATGTATTGCCTCGCCAAGTGGACCCAACGGACCTGGGGGATCCCCGCGGACCGATGGGTGTGGGTGGTCACGCTGCGCCCCCAGCAGATGGAAGCCCCCCCAAACCGCGGGGGACCCACCCCCCCACGCCCCACCACCCCACAACTATGCCCGTACATGGTGGCAGCCCGCCTCATGGCGCTGCTATGGCCGGGCCCCCACACCCCCACCCAAAACTACCCCCACCTCACAGAGGGGGACATGCCCGGCATCCAGCGATGCTTCTTCGAGACCCTCGACTACCTCCAGCAGACACACCCCCGCGTCCTGGAGCAGATATGGCCACCCCCCGGGTAACCCACGTGCCCGCACAGCCGAGACAACACCGCCACGCCAGCACCAGCACGCACGGATCACCAGGGAAAACGCGCGCACACGCCCGATGCCCGAACCTGCACCCGCGTTCTCGCTACTTACAGGACCCAGCATCATACGCCCGCCCCCGAGGCCCGGGACCCTCCGCCGTCTCCCGCGGCCCTCTCCTCCGCCTCCGACTCCACAACCTCCACCACCACGACCACCTCATCCACCACCACCACCACCACGTCCTCATCCAGCACTCCACCCCCCAGGCCGCGGGGGACACCTCCCAAACGGGCCTCCAAACCCGCCCCCACCGCGAGCAGCCCCACCGCCGCCAAAGCCCACGCCCCGGCGAAGCCCATGCCCACGACCCAGCCGAAGCCCAAGGCCGCCGCCAAAGGGCGGCCCGCAGCCAAGCCCAAGCCGAGGCCCAAACCCGGCGCCACGATGGCAGCTCGGGCCCGGCCCCCCCAGGATGTCCTCTACGACATCCAGCCCCAGCCGTCCCAGCCCCGAAGGCAGCAGCGCCCAGCGCGGCGCCCCCCCACCGTCACCGACACCACCGTCACCACCTTCATGGCGGAGCGCGCCGCGGCCGAAGCGCGGCGCGCCTCGTCCCACCACCTCCCAAAGCCCGCACCCCGGGCCCACGGACCGCTCCAGGGTCCACCAGCAGCGCCCACGCCCCCCTACCGGCCCCCGATGACAGCCCACATGCAACGCATGCCCCACTACCGCCGCCGCCACGAATCCCCGCCCAACCCCGAGGCGGAGACCGTACGCGCACACCCGCGGGTCCACATCCGCGTGCACCCCCACTCCCCGCGCACCCCCACGGAACAGGACTACGAGGAATCCCCCAGGCCCGCCACCGCCGCCGGCCCCCACGACCCCATCACACCCACCCACGCCCACTCCTCCGCCCAAGACCGCAGGCCCGCCCAGGAACAGTGGTGGCAGCGCTGGACCCACACGCAGCTCTGGGAGCTGCGGAAGTGGGCCCGGGGAGAGCCCTCCCTCGAGGGCCTGGTCCATCGGCCCCGCAAGGGGTCGGTGGAGAACTGCCGCCTCCGGCCGGCGGGGGGGTGGATGCCGCAGGCCGCATGGGAAGCCATGCTGGCCGATGCGCTCCACCCCCTGGGAGTCCACCCCCGCAACCTCCCCGCGCCCCAGGACCACCCGTACGTCCTCAGGCGCCTGCGGGAGACCCTCCAGGAAGCACGGCGAGACGGCATCCGCCTGTGGGACATCACCCAAAGCCCAGCCCCGCACGCACACACCCCCTCACCACCCCACAAGCGTCGGCGCACCGACACCGGCGACACCCACAACACCCCAGAAGCCCTGCGCGCCACACAACACGACGCGCCTGACCCCCCGGCCAGCGGCGCCGCCATCTAACCCCGTTATCCAGCACAGCACCACCACGGGGCGCCACGCCAGGCCCCGCCCATAAGTCACCAAACAAACCGGGCGCCGAAGGAAGCCAACGCACACGACAACGAGCACCACTACGCCCAAAGGCGCCGAACCCGGGCCCGATACCGTGGGCTCCTCTCCACCCTCAGCACGACACACACGTCACTGACGTCACTCCTCCGCCGTGCCCCCTCCCACGCCACCGCCCCGCCCCCCCCCCCCCCTCCCGCCGCACGTCCCCACGCCGCCCAGCACCCAGCCCCACACACTGCGCCACAGCATCGCCCTAGTCCGGCTCCTCCACCATCGCGGCACTTGGCACCTCACAGTAGACCGCCGTCCTGTGGTCCCGCTCCCCCCAGCACCACTCCCAGGGCCGCACCCGACCCACGCCGTGTTCGCCCCCACGTCGCGGGCCGCGGACATCCTCCCGCTCCCCACCACCACCCCTCCCGGGCATCGCATACTACCTACCGCCAACCCCTCGGTCCTCAGTGAGGTCCCCATCGGGCACGCCGACGCCCTGCACGTGCGCCCGCAGCTGCCCAACCTGCACGCTGCGTACGCCCCCGGCACGCCCGCCGACCCCTCCGTGTGGGACTCCCAGTGAGGCCACCGGCCAACGGCCGGCCCACACGCACCACCCCACACCCGCCTCGGGCGCACGACTCCGTGGACGCCGCTACCCACACGCCCGGCCCCGCGCAACCGCCTAACCGAGCCAGAACACAAGCACAAATCAAACCCGAGCCACACCCCGAAACCGCTAACCCTTGACTCCTAACCAAACCCGCCAAGGGAACAACGCAACCACAGCCCACACCCACAGCCCACACAGCCGCCTAACCAGCCAGCACCAGAAGCAAAGAAACACCTCACCAAACCCACCCTGACCCAAGCCAAACCGGGCCGAAGCCCCAACACAAATCAAACCCGAGCCACAACCCGAAACCGTCAACCCTTGACTCCAAACCAGGCCCGCTGAGGGAAATGCGTAGACACAGCCCACAGCCACAGCCCACACAGCCGCCTAACCAGCCAGCACCAGAAGCAAAGAGACACCTAACCAAACCCACCCCTGACCCATACCCATGTACATCAGGACACGCGAGCCGCACCCCTGGGGCGCGACCGCCGCCACAGCACCGGCGACACACGCCAGAGGACACAACGCTATAGCACCGCCGCACCAGCTGCCCATGCCTGTGCCTGCAGTGTACGCGCGCCTCTGTTTTCCTCTTTTTTGTTTTTCCTTTTTCTTTTTTCAAAAAAAAAAAAAAAAACAAAAAAAAAAAAAAAGAAAAAAAAAAAAAAAACGAACATTAGGGGGGGAGGAAGAGGGACACATCCACCCATGGCACACGCGCACCGCACACAGCACGCACACCGGTAAACAGGAGCCCAGGGGCCCAGGACACCGCACATGCAACACAACACACCGAGCGGGCACACCGGTGAACAGGAGCCAGCTGGCCCAGGACACCGCAGACGCACCACAGCAAACCGCGCGGGCACACCGGTGAACAGGAGCCCAACGGCCCAGGACGCTACACACACATAGGGCAGCCGAGGGACAGGAAAGAACCAATACCCCATGGGTCGGACGCACTGGGGCGACCCAGCCGACCCACCGGGCCAGTGGCAGGAGCGGTACTCCAAAGCCACTGGTCCGATCCCGGCCAGGCTGCATCGAGGACCATGGCAAACGTCACCCGGAGCCATGGAAGCAACCGGTGACAGGCGAGCCGGTACACAGTCCAGGAGGGGGTCACCTGCCAAGCAGAGTGGCCCCGCAACTCAAGCCACAAGGGTGAGGCGGTCGTACCGTAGACAAGCGGGAGCAATACCCCTCGTGGTGAGAGATACTCCACACGGCTGGGCAGCCCCCCAGAGCTGCCGCCCAAAGGAGGGGGCATGTGGCCCTACCCATGGACACATGTGGGGACACCCTCCCACCTGGGACACATGGACCGGGTGGCCGCGACAATGCCTTCCCAAGCACATGCGGGAGCGGCTCAAGAGGCACCTGACATAGGGCAGTGGGAGGGACAGGACGTCCCCTTGGTAAGACCTTCTTCCTGCAATGTCAAAGGAGGCATCCCGAGCTCCCGAAGATACCTACCTACCTACCTACCTCACATTTCTCGAGTTTGATGCGGAGAGGGCTTTCCTAACAGACAATGAAAAACTCTTGTAGGAGGAGGATATGATCCTCCTGGGTATTAGTACCCAGGCTCACATTATCGATGTGTGCCTCCATCTCAGCCCCGCAGGAAACCAGTTCCTGTACAAGGGGTCTGCGTCTCAGGATATATAGGATTTTATTTATCACCTCCTAAAGGGGCATTCGTGACACCGAAGGGCATGACCTTCCAGCGGAAGACACGGCCCTTGGGGGTTAAAAGGGCGAGCTGTTCCTGGGCTGCTCGGGTTAGGTCTACCTGCCAGAAGCCACTGCGCTTGTCCATCTTAGTTTTGAATCGGCACTTAGCGAGTCTCTCCAGGGTATTCCCCATCTTGGGAATACTCCCTGAGTGGTTCTGGGTCTTTTTGTTGACCTCACCGTAGTAAACGACCAAGCTCATGGCGGTGGAGCCGGGTTTAGCCACAAGAAAAAAAGGGCTACAATGGCGCGGATAGTCCCCGTGTTTAAATTCCTCGATGAGGCCAGCATCTATGCATTCCTGGATTTGGCGTTCGATCTCGTCAATCTGGTCTTGTTGGGCGGGGTATGGACGCCGTTTTACCACAGACCCTTCGAACTCTGGTTTGAGTTTGAGGTCCATCTGGACCAGTTTTTTGCAAGACAGGGGTGGGGGCAACGCTCCAAAAACCTCCTGGTATTTCTGGATGAGCTTACTGAGACGGGGGTGTAGGTTCATACTCTCCAGTTTCTCAACGAAATCCTCCTCAGCACGGAGGTTGCTCTTCCCTTCTTTCTGTTTCTTCATTCGCCCCATGGTTTCAGGGGGTAGTTCATCCTCCCAGCCCTGGCAACCCTGCTGCGCATAGTGAAGGGAGTATACCAGAGGTACCTCAGGATCGGGAAGAGTCATCTCTTCATCATCCTCCTCGGACCATATAGATGTTTTCCAGGTCCTCTTGAGGAGGTCCAGGCGGGTCCGTCGCTCGATACCCTAAGCCTTAGCCCATAGAACCTGTTGGAGATCCTGTACATCGTACCAAGAGACAGGCATAATGTTGGGTGAGGGTTTAGCGCCAGGTACCTGACCTGTAGGGCCATCTGTGGCCTGCATGAAGAAATCGCCATGAGGGGACTCACCAAGGTTCACCTCATCCACAAGCAGTTGCGCTAGGAAAGCGGTGTGCTTCAGTGTCACCATCTCCGGGTCAACCGGGGGTATAGCACTGGCGATATCGCTTGGGCGGTCGTCAGCATCAGCCAAGGGTGTGGAGACTGCTGGAGTGTCCTGCTCATCAGAGCACTCAGGACTCGTAGTAGTGACTGAAGACTACTCGGATCTTTTCTTGAGATCCAGGAGGGTAAGGCCTCTGTTTTCGGCCATCAACTCCTTGAATACCGGCTGGTCGAGGTCACTCCCTGGTACGGCGTTTAGAGAGCCATCTACGATTGACAGGAAACTGCCCCATTCAGGGGCGGGCATGGTCTCCTGGGAGTCCTCAGGGACGTAGATTGGACCATTAGGGAGTTCAGTTCTTCCCACTGTCATACCGTCCAACAATCGTCCCCAATAGGCGTGTTCTCCTGTGGTACCCCAGTTTGGGGTACACAGGACCACTCTTGCTCCTTCAAGGGCAATTTTTGTAAGCACCTTAGCGAGTTGAGAGAATGGGGGATTAGCAGAGCACAACCCCATCGATCTCTAATAGAAGCGGTAGGCGTTATTGAGATACCGTGAGCAATAGAGCTGCATCATATGCTGCTCTTTACTCGCGAACAATTCCACCTGAACTTCATTCAGGTCTTCCTGCAGGGTGGCCAGTCCATTTTCCAAGACGGGCCGCACCAACTGATAGTTTTCAGTTCAATAAGACCGGTTCACGTAGCGCAGACCGGATTCTTTTCGTCCTGACAGCTCCAGAGGGACAGAGAAAAGGCCACTGCCTAAGTCGCAGTGAAGGGCATACGGACGTTGCAAAGACAACAGTTTTACCTGGGGGTTACGGCGCAGAAAGTCTGTGCCGATGACAATGTCAAAGGCGTCGGTGTCGAGCACTTTGCAGTGCTGAGTCACCTGCTCATCGCTCAGACACATGGTGACATTGACCCCCCCCCAGGGAATGGATGGTCCAACCATCTCCAACCCTTATGGCCACGGTTTTGGTTTTCCGGATCTTGGCATGTTTTAGTAGTCTGCGGTGTGCACGCGGGCCACAATTGAAAGCCTAGCGCCCGTGTCTAAGACAGCCTTGTAGACCTGATCACCAGTTTTCACGGTGATCCAGAAAATGAAATCCACATCCTCGTAGCCGCCCCCCTATCCCTCTTCGGGGAACCTGACTTCCACCCCAGCGGCCTGCAGGCACTTAGAGTGCCAATTTAGGCTGAGCTTCTTGACGTTCTTGCTGCTCTTGTCGGCGCCACCAGCGCTGCATGGGGTTGGAGGGGGCTGGCCGTTTTTCACCCGATGGCTCATTCTTTCGCGTGGGGTTGGGTGCTCCTCTTCCACCAGCAGGGGGGGCTGAGAACGTTCGTCCTCCACCAGGGTGACCCTTACCTCCAGGGTTAGGGCCCCTCCCTTCACGTCTTCCACCCTTACCGGCGTTCTTACGCCGCTTCTGTGCCGCTTTCTTTAGTTTTTCGGATTCGCGGCGCTTTATGTGGCAGTCATCTTCATAATGCCTCCTCTTGCCGCAATATCCGTACGTTATCGTGCAGCAGAAATGGTCTTGCTGCTTTACCTCCTGACCATCTTCCGTTTTCTGCGTGCGCTTCAGTTGGAGCATGCACGCGCTTCGCCCATTGAAGCGGTACCCAGAACCCCATGGCCAGGTTACGGCATACAACCGGTCTCCGGTCCACTAACCCCATGCACGGCGTGTGCCGTGCCGTGAAGCCCCGCATCGGCAACCGATGCACCGCCAGCGGAGATTTGTGTATCAGAATATCAGGAATCAACAGGGTTTTATTTTCATATTGTTTCCGTCAATTTTTATGCTTCCGTTCCGATACTCACTGTTTTGACTGCTGGCGGTTGGTTCGCGACTTTACCGTAACCGCCAGTTTAACTGTTTATAATGGAAATTTTAACGCTATCCGTCACGAAGGCTCCAAAGTCGCCAGGAACTGCATGGATGCTTCCGCAATTTTCATAATTAATACTCGCAACCTGATCGAAGGTCATTGGTGTCAAGTCATTGTGTTTAGAAGGATTAGTTGATTGCACGATCCAAGCCAAAGATATTATAATATAATTGTGCGCCTTTCAAGGCACTTTGGTTTGTCTTTGTGCCAATTTTGCCGTTTTTGGCCCGTCATGATGTCAAGTGGCGACCGTGTATCTCAACGTTGCGCTCAATTGACATCATGACCCAAGTATGATATGAGGGTACATACTTCGGTGCCCAACATATCTTGGACCCGGCGAATAACTCCTCTTAGGCTTGGCATACCGTGGCCGCCATGTTGGCGATTTGGGACTATCCCAAATCATGGGCTCACTTGGCGACCCTGCCATTCCCAATACCGGAGGAGTTGGGCGACGCCCCAAAGATATGTTGGACATATATGAGTTGATACCAATCCTATGGCACACTCCGGTCCGAGTCGGGCATGTGCCTCATCTGCCCTAACCATGAGTGTGCGCAATTTTGGCCATTTTGAGCATTTTTCTACTTTTGCTGCCCGCCGTGCACTATGTTCTAACCCTCGTGCACGCCGGACGCATGGACCAATGGACCATATATGACATGGGTGTTATGGGTAATGGTCCCCATGGTCCACACACCACGTGGGCGAAGCGGAGCCGCCTTCGTTAAGGCGCTAGGCCAAATTGAGTATGGGCAATTTTGCCATTTTTGCATTTGTGGACCCAGTTGGGATCGTCACCACGCCAAGCAGCATGGAGATCTTTGAGAGCCAAGGGCATGGGAGTCTCCGTTGGACTCCCGGTGGATCACGTATGGAATGCCGGATCCGATCTCCAAGCCGGCGTGGAGATATACTATTGGGAGCACACTGAATTTTGGCTCATTTCAAGCAGCCAAAATGACCCAATTTTGGGACCCCAATTTCCCCCTTCCGTGTGGTCAATTGGCGGCCCCATTTCTCTAAGCCCATAGGGAGCCCGGACCCAAATCCAAGTTGTACACTCAGATATAAGTCCTAGGTCCTGCCTCCTACCCTGTGAGCCATTGGCCTTACCTTGGCCGGGCGAGCCACGCGTGGGAATGACGCCAATTTTTGTGATTTTGGCATCATGGCCCCACTTGACTCATCCGTGTTGCCCTGATGCCGGGACCTCAGAGGGAACCAGGTTGGGTGAGGGCTCCAGGGAGTTCGTACTCGAAGGGCATAGGGTCAGTTGCCTCGTCCCTACCTCTGACGGGTCCGGACGAGGGGTCAATTTTGGAGTTTTTCAAGCTAATTTCAGTTTGGGCTGAAACAGCCCATTTTCAGCTACCAACTCCTGGGTGATAATGGCGGGGCCATATCTCTGGCTCAGAGTAGAGTTGGGACCTGCCGTTAAGGGAGCATGGGGAGCCACTGTCGGTTGGCCTTGGAGCGCATTGGTTCCCAGGAACTCGCCTGTGGCTGTGCGGGACACCTCTCCCATTGGCAGGGTTTCAGGGTCCGGACTGAGCAGGGCATGGGTTGTGTTTGAGCCCCCGCCCCCATCAGCCACTGAGAGGGTCGGACCTGGGATTGGGATAGGAGTCGGGACTGAGTGTCTATTGTCCCTTGATGCCCTTACCCCAGTCCAGTCTTAACCCCATGTGTACATATCCTGATGTGTTGCTGTACATACTTTCGTTCCCTCTTTGCAGAGTGGCAAGGATTCTGAAACGCTTTGTCACATGACACAGGCGTATTGATGCCCTTGTGAGCGTAGTGCATTGCCTGCCTGCTCACCTGTGCGTGTCTCCGCAGCGTCCCGTGGCCGGCCCCCCACGGGAACGCGTCAAAAGCGTTTCACCGCCGCGGGGTTACCCAGCCCTCGCGTGCCACTCGGGGCCAACAACCCCGAGCAGCGCGTCGCAGCAGCGCGGCGCAGCTTGCAGCTCGCAGCGCAGCGCAGCGTCTCGCAGCGCAGCGCAGCAGCTCGCAGCGCCACTCAGCGACAGCGCCGAGTTCGTCACGGAGCCAGCAGCGCCGTCCAGAGCTTCGCCCTGACCGCGCAGCAGCCGTGAAACAGGTGCACAGACCAGGACTCCTGCATCAGCCCCATCGGCCGACCCGGAGTCCCATCGGCCGACCAGCAAGGCCGCGTCAACCACCTCCACAACCACCGGCTGACCAGCACCAGCCGCACGCCCAGTCCAGTGCTACAGCACCCTCCTCAACAACCACAACCAGTTCGTTGAGTTGAACGAGTGCACGTCAAGGACCTCAAGACCATCTACGCCCCCGCTGCCATGGTGAATTGGCAGGAGGCGGGCAGGACGTGGCCGCGGCCCCACCCCCATGCAGCACACCTGCTGCGTGGGTTGGTTTGGGACCAGCATTACCGCCACAGCAACCCCCAGTGCGAAGGGGGCATGCCCAGGAGCTTCGAGCTCCGCACGGACATCGCCCCCGACCGCCTGCAGGCCGTGGAGGACTGGCTGCGGGCGGAGGGGTACGAGTACCGCCACCAGCAGAGGCGCTGGAGGGCGTGGACCCGGCCGGACAGGCCCGGGGAAGGGCTGCGCCCCGACGGGATTGAGGAGGACGAGGACCCCAACGCCTGCCCGTCGGGCGCCTCGATCAACGTCTCCTTGTGGGACGTGATCGAGAGGAAGTTCCCCGAACCGGGGAGCGAGCGCAGGCTGCAGGGCAGCAGCAGCGCGTCTCCGGCGACGGAGAAGAGGTCCGCCGGGGACAGGAAGCGGGAGCGGAGGTGGCGGGAGTACCAGGAGTCCCTGGCTGCCGAAGCCGCCCAAGGCGCCAAGGGCGGAACCCCAGCCCCCAGTCCCCAACGGCCCAATGGTGGACACCACCCCGGCTCCACTACCCTTGGCGACTACATCCAAGTCGCCAAGCAGACCCAGGCCAAGCCCCGTCCGCTGCTCCTGAGGGCCCGGCAGGCCCCAGCAGGCCCCAGCAGCGACGTGGAGTCGGCCCACCGCGGGAGGATGCCGGCCGACCAGGCCAGCTCCAGCAGCAGCGTCGCTCCCGAAAGGGACGTGGCGCGCGCCTGTGAGCGCGCCTGTGGGGTGCCCTGCAACCGTCGGGTTGCCCGGCAACGGGCCCGGCAGTACAGCGCTGCCGTGGAGGGCGCCACCGGCATCGCCCAGGAGGAGGCTGCGCAGTGGGCGCATGGCATGGCCATCCACGCCCAGACCGTGGCGGCCATTGCGGCCGGACTCACGGCCGCAGCCGCCCATGGGGCAGCGACCACCTGGGTCAACGGTGAATTGGCGGCAGCCGACGAGGAAGCCCGCCTGACGCAGGAGGCCATTGCCTGCAAGGAGGCGGAGGTGAAGGCGCTGGAAGAGGCGCTTGCCCAAGGGAGGGCAAAGAAGGAGGCGGAGGAAAGGGCCCACGCCGAAGCGACGGCTAAGGCCCAGGAGGACGCCGCCAAGAAGGAAGCCATCGAGGCCGCGCGACGGAAGGTCGCTGAGGAGAAGGCCAAGACGGAGGCGGAGCTGGCGGCGTTGGAGGCGCAGAAGGCGCAGCTGCTGCAGGCCCGGGAAGCCGAGGCGGCTCGTGCTCGGGAAGAAGCCGAAGCGCGAGCTGCCGCAGCCACCGCTGCCGCAATGGAGGAGGCAGAGGCCAAACTCCGCCACGAGACTCCCCCGGGAGGATCGCGAGTGGAGACCCTTCGAAGGCTTTTCGAAGGGGACGCCTCCTCCAGGATGAAGCTGGATGAGGCGGACACGGGCAGCAGTGGGAGCGGTGGCACCACCGCCCGTCGACGGAGGAAGGGCAAAGGGAAGACCCCCGAGAGGCCGCGGAGGCCAGCGGGTGGGCACCCCCACGACAGTGACCCCTTCTTCACCGCCAGTGACGGGGATGAACGAGGCCGTCGACATCGCCAAGTGGTGTCTTGGACGGGCGAAGGTGGCGGAGACGTCCCCATGGAAGGTGAGGATGAGGATCCCCCTCCTCCCTACCGGAGCTCCGAGTCCTCCGTGACCGAGACGCCCAGGTGGGGCGACATGGACGAGGATGACGACATGGAGTTCGGCATCACGAGGAAGCGCCCATCCTCGGACCCACCGAGGCGACCCGGCGGAGACCCACCGGGACCCCCTGGCGGAGGACCATCAGGACCCCCTGGAGGACGCCCACCGAGTGGACCCCCTGGAGGCGGACCACCGGGCGGGGGAGGACCCCCTGGACCGGGCGGACCCGGCGGAGGCCCTCCTGGAGGACACCCTGGGGACCCCGACGACCCACCAGGGAACGGCGACCCGGACACCACCTGGCGGTGGATTGTCTACCTCCGCAGGAGGGTCTTTGCCCTCGAGTGCGAGGTAGACACGGGCAAGGTCGAGATGGCTCGCATCTCCGGGGTCGCCGCGCGCGCGCAGAAGGACCTGGACATCGCCAGGGCCGAGACCAAGTCGCTGACCAACGTCGTCAGCGGCCTGCAGGAGAGGCTGGATGCGCTGGAAGCCCGTGGGAGAGTCGGCAACGACCACCCACCCCTGGAGTCTGGCTCGTCGGACGACGGCTGGGGACCCGGACCAGGTCCAGGCAGACCCCACGCCCCCGGCGGAGCCCCCAGGAGTCGCCCCAGCGCCAGTGCCCCCTCTCTCACCGCCCCCTCTCACCACAGCGCGGGCCGCCGCAACGAGCGCGTGCCGCCCGGCAGTGGCAATGAGGAATGGCGCGATGAGTGGCTCAGCGCGGACTACCACAACCGTCGTGCCCCACCGCGGACGCCGGTACGCCCCCGACGCCCGGCACCAGCCCCGGCACCAATCCCCAGGGCTGGAGGACGTTATGGTGGACTCAGGGATGAGGTCCCCAGAGGAGACGTGGAGTGGGATGTCGGCGAAGGTGAGGACCTGGACCTGGACCTGGACCTGGAGGAGTTCGACATCAGCCCGCCGCGTGGTGTACGACGGGAGGCCGCTGAACGCAGCCGCCAGCGCCGTGATGAGGATGCGTACATGGATGCAGTACGGCGTGAACATTTCGGTTCAGCGTACGTGGAGGAACCGCGGCGTGGCCACAGGGATTCCATGGAGGAGATGGACGTGGCGGCCGTGGGAGTCCGTGGGCGAGGCCGATGGGAACCTCGGTCGACCTCGCGGCCGGCGTTCATGGTCTCTAAGGCCGCGGACGCCGCCGTGTGGGAGGACTTGAAGGACATCAAGCCCCCCATGTACGATGGCAACCCCCTCAACCTCGACCGCTTCTTGGAGAAGCTGGACGATTGGGGGCTGACCGTCACTGAAGACCTGCCTCCCGCTGATGCGGAGAAGTATGTCTTCAAACGGTTCAGGTACCGCCTGCCGGAAGTGCTCGGCGAGCTATACTTCGTGGCGACCAAGGAGGGGAAAATCAAGACCCTCAAGGACGCCAAGAAGTGGCTCAACGAGCAGGAGCGGGTGGACGCTCCGCAGGTGGCTGCCAAGCGCTGGAAGTCCATCAAGCTTGAGCATGATGGACGGGAGATCCGCCTACGGGACTGGCGTGACTTCCGAGGGAAATACACCCTCTTCCGCCGCAATGTGGAGGATTGGAACGAGGGTGACGAGCAGGCTCGCCTGCTCTCCATGCTGCCGGAAGCATGGATCAAGAGGGTCACCAAGGAGGAATCCAAGAGGGCCAAGTCCAACCACACGGTCAAGATGATGCTCCCCAAGGAGTATCATACGAACGTTGTGTCTTGGGCGAAGAAGAACGTGGCCCGGGATGTCAAACGGCACTCCCTGCGGAACGCTCTTCTCATCACCGTCTCGGGCGATCGCGAGAAGACCGCGATCTGGCGCCTTGACGATTGTGAGTTGAGCGGCCAGACCATCCGTCTGCAGCCCATCCCGGCGCGGATGAGCTGCGACGAGATCCTGGAGTGGGTTGGCGAGGAAGTACTCAAAGAGTACCGAAACCTCCACCACACCCGCGGGTTGAGGCCCGGCGACCGCGACGTCAACTACGTTGGCGAGGGACCTGGCGGGGAAGACGCCATGGACCCAGCGGGAGCCGGCGGCGATGAGACTCTCGTCGACGATGACGACGACGATGAGCCCGCCGAGGTGGCCGTCTGTGCCTTCGTGGCCAGGAACCTGAGCGCGGGGAGCAAGCCGGGAAACTGGAAGCCCCTGCAGCAGGGTTGGAGGAAGCAGGAGAAGAGGGACCCTCGCCGCATTGGCGACCCTCCGCTGTCCTTTGGGGAGTTCATACGAGCTCACCCGCAGGGCTGTTTCGTGTGTTATGGGAGGAAGAAAGGCTTCAACCATGACCACCGAACATGCCTCGTCCACAAGGCCGACACGGAGGCTTACAAAAAGGCGCACGGGTCGAAGAAGCGTGCGCCCGCGGGTATCCGGGAAGCCAAGATGGAGGTGGACAAGGACGAGCTGGCCAAGCTGATGTCGTCGGTGGGAACCGAGTTGGCCAAGGAGATCCAGGAGATCAAGCGGAACTGGGTCCCCAGGTCGGACAACAAGAACAAGGAGAACAACCAGAATGACCAGAACAAGGACAAGGACAAGAAGGGTAAAGGAGGAGGTAAAGGGGGAAGAAAGAAGGGCGTCAACGACGTTGAGGCCGAGGAGAACACCCCCTCTTCCACAACCGACGCCCCCTAGCGGAGCCCCTGCAGCCAAGGGCCCCAGCTAGGGCGGTCGCAGGATGGTGACGTGGGAAGCGCCGATCCATCCCAGTCGGGAGTCGATAAGCACAAGGGGACTGCCGCGGGCGGAAGGCCCGGTCCGGCGCCCAGTCGCGGAGGCGGGGTGAGGGCAAGTGAAGGCACGAACCCTTGCACCCGTCCGTCCTTCGCGACCAAGAACGTGTTTGATGTACTACAGGATCTATCCGAGAGTATCGGAGGATCACCCGGACCGCAGCTGGATGCTGCAGATGGGCAGCCTGAGCCCATTGTCCACGACCTGCACCAGTCGCTTGTGGAGCTTCTGGAACGGCCGGAGATCCTGAGTTTGCACGCCGTGCGCCGTGTCGGTCGCGAGCGGCAGTTGCATCTTAAGGTCCGTGCCTTATGCGGGGAAGTGGAAAAGGTTTTCGACGTGTTGGTCGACACGGGAGCTCAAGTCAGCTTGGTCAAGGCTGGCCTGCTTCCGCCAGAGTGTCTTACGGACAGTCGGAAACCTGTCAGGCTGAAGGTGGCGAACGGCCAGTACATGGTGGGAGGCACGAAGGAAGCGGCCATTGGGCTGCAGTTCGTGAACCATCGTGAGCTGAGCCGCCCAGACCTCGGCAAGGAAATCCTCCTGCACGGTAGCTTCTACGAGGCCGAGATGGACTGGGACATGATCGTCGGGTACGACTTCATGATGGAGACGGACTCCGGCGTCCCCCCGGCCCAGGCTTCCATGACCCTGTACCAGGACGACCAACTCTCGTGGCTTTCGTCACCTGAGCACCATGTGGAATGCCAATGGATCCACCCCGAACGCAATCAGCTCGAAGTGGCCGCGCTGGACACTGAGCCCACTGGGCCAGCAAACCAGGAGTACGGCGTAAGGCCGGAAGTGGCGAACCGAGTGGTCGCGGACCTGGGAGCGTCGGATCTGGCCCTGGATGCGTTCTCTTCAGGAACCTCCGCCCATCTTCGGGTGTGTGAGAAGTACTGGAGCGCACAGGACTCCGCGTGGAAGAAGCACTGGGGTCCGCATCAGGGATTGATGTGGATCCATTGCCCCCGTTGGGACATTCCAAGAGCGATAGCGAAGATTCGCAAGGACCGCTCCAAGGCAGTGCTGGTTGTTCCTATGGGATGCACCGAGGAGGAAAGTACCCGACATTGGGTAGCCTCATTGACCAACATGACCTTGAACAAGGTCGTCCTACCGGCTGGAGAGAGTGTCTATCAGGACGCTAAGGGACAGCCCATGCCACCCCAGAGATGGCCAACGGAATTCCACTATGTGGATGGGGGCCTTGATCAGGCCGATACCACGGACTTCGTGTGTGTCAACCGCATCATAGCAGAGCCCTGGCGGCAATGCTTTGCGGTTCCCCCTGTTGACATCGAAGAATCGGACTCCGAAGACCCCCTCACTGAAGAGGAGTGGGATCTGGTTCAGGGGTATATGGATCAGCCCTTTCACGACTGGGGGAACCAGCGTGAGGGCAAAGGCCAGGACAAAGCCTGGTGGGAAGTGGACTCAATCGTCTCCGGTTCCTATGACGGGAATACCTTCGTACAGAGGGTGCTGGATCACATGTCCAGCCAAGACGAGCCGCCTGGCGGTAACCCACCCACCTACGGCGATCTGTTCCGAGGCAAGACCAGGGATGGCCCTTTGGGCCACCTGGGAAGACCACCTGAGCCGAAAGCGAGCGGGGTCGCTACCCCTCAAGTAAGCTCCGTGGTTCAAGTGCCCGGAAAAGCCAAGGCGGAGTCCGATGACTGCCCCAAGATCCAGGCGTTGAGGGCCAGGCTGAAGCAGAAGTATGGCGAGACCTTCTTCAGCGGCAAGCCTGTGTTCCCCCCACCGGTGCGTGGACCGTATGGCGAGGCCAAGATACGACTGAAGCAGGACCCCCGTGTGTATCGTCAGCGGGAGTTTGCCCTGAGGGGCGAGAGGAAAGAGGCCATGGAGAAGATCCTCCGTGACTTCATCCAGAGAGGCTGGCTTGAGCCGTGCCACTCCGAGTGGGCCTCTCCTTGCTTCGTCGTCCCCAAGAAGGTTGCCGGTGAGTGGCGGCTCGTGGTCGACTACCGCGGCCTGAACGCCCAAACGCAGCACGACAGCTATACGCTGCCCCTCATTGAGGACATGCTGCAAAAGCAACACCGGCGGAGGATCTTCACGGTGATTGACCTGAAACATGGTTATCATCAGATGCCTCTCGCCGAAGAGTCCCGTGCCTGCACAGCCATGAGCACCCCACTTGGACCTCTCCAGTGGAAGGTGATGCCTATGGGCGTTACCAACGGCAATGCGGCTTTTCAGCGGATGCTGGAGAACCTGCTTGAGCCGGTGCGCGACTGTGCGGACCCCTTCGTGGACGACGTGATCATCGCGTCCGGGGACCCCAGCATGAGCTACGAGGAGCTCCTGGAGGCACACGAGAGGGACGTCACTCGAGTGCTGGACCTTCTGGTTCGGCACAAACTCACGGGCAGCAGTGACAAGGCCACCATTGCGGTAAGCGAGGTGGTCTTCGCTGGCCACGTAGTTGGGAACGGGCAGCGAAAGCCCATACCTGGCAAGGTGGCTGCGATTGAGCACTGGGAAAAGCCCAAGACGGTCTCTGAGCTACGGGCGTATCTGGGGTTCTGCAACTACTACTCGGGGTATATCAAGATGTATGCCGAGTATGCAGCCCCCATGACGACCATGCTCAAGGGCAACCGAGAGGAGACCAAGAAGGGGTCCAAGAAGGCTCTGGTCTGGACTGAAGAGTCCGACCGTGCCTTTGAGGGGATGAAGCAGGCGCTGCTATCCGCAGTGGGTCTGCACCTCGTGGATCCCGACCGAGGGTTCGTCCTGCGCACCGACGCTTCCGACTACGCCATTGGCGCTGTGTTGGAGCAAGTGCTTGACGATGGGAGGCACGTGCCCGTGGCCTTCTGGAGCCGAGTCCTGGCAGAAGGTCAGAGACGGACGTGGACGCCCCGTGAAAAGGAGGCGTATGCCATCGTCATGGCTCTCAGGAAATGGGCTGGGTACATAGCCCTCCATCCCGTCACCGTCTGCACCGACCATCAGAGTCTGCAGTCGTGGCACAAGGAGCACGTGGACACCCCCTCGGGTCCCGCCTCCCGACGGGCAAGATGGCACGAGACCTTGGCCAAGTTCGACCTTACGGTTGTTTATATTCCTGGAAAGGATAACACCGTGGCGGACTGTCTCAGTAGGTGGGCCTATCCCGCCAGCAAGGGCATGCAAGATATCTCTGCCCATGGCGATGAGGCTGAGACCGCTGAAGCCAAGAGGATCATTGAAATGGAGCGCCTGATGGAGGAGGAGGGTGCCAAATGCTTCGTCGTCATGGCCGCAGATGCCCCCCTCGCTTCGAGGGTGAGCAGAACGGTCAGTGTACTCGCCCCTGTGGGTGCCGCGGGCGGAAGGCCCGGTCCGGCACCCCCTGTGGGAACTGAGTCCGACAAGCACCTCTTCCCGGAGTCTTGCCTCCAGGACGACTGGACCGACAATTACGCCAAGTCTGAGGCCTTTGCGGCCGAGTATAGGGCTGTGACCGACCCTGACGACGGGCAGAAGTGGCCAAAGGGGCTGACCGAGGAAGATGGCAAGCTCTACCGGAATGGTAAGCTGCTAGTCCCGGAGTCCCGGGTGCTCGAGCTGTGTGAAGCTTGGCACCACCACATGCTGCACCCAGGGGTCAAGAAGCAAGCTCTTGACATGCAGCGTCGGTTCGAGATCGACCATATCGTTCTCTACACCGCCATCAAGCAGGTCAGGAAGGGTTGTTCGGTCTGTCAGGCCTGCAATCCCGATAACCGGAACGTCAAGGGGGAACCCCAATAGACCCCGGTTCCTGACCAGCCCATGGAGAGCGTGGCCATGGACGTCTTCTCCATGCCCGAAGTGCACATTGGCAAGGAGACCTTTGACTGTGTGGTTCTCTGTGTGGACCGCCACAGCGGCTACGTTGTAGCCGTTCCGGCACGCAAAAAGGGGTTGCTTGCCAAGGAGGTGGCAGTCATGATGATTCGTCATTGGCTGACCGTCTTTGACATCCCCCGCACCATTTGCAGTGACCGAGGGCCCCAGTTTACTGGTGGCTGGTTCAAGGCTATGTGTTCCCTCATGGGGATACGTCATGCCAAGAGCGTCGCCTATCTCAGCCGGTCTAACGGCCGTGCTGAAGTGGCTGGACGGCAGCTGTTCGAGAAGCTGCGCAAGATCCACATCACCAATCCACGGCGGAACTGGTTCGAGGAGATGTGGCCTGCTCTCAAGGCCCATCATGACACCCCCACTCCGGGCGGTTTGTCCCCTCACCAGATTCTGTTTGGCAGGGACCCCCTGGGTAGGGGACTTCCCTTGTCTGGTGATGGCATGGCTATGGATGCCAAGGAGTTCTTCGCGCGGCAAGAGCAAACGGCGCGGGACATCCGCCAGCAGCTTGAAAAGGAGCATGCTGAGCGTCAGAAGTCCGCCCCGAGCTCGACAGCGCAGAAGTTCAGGGTGGGAGACCCGGTGTGGGTGATCAGACCCCGCCCCATGGGCACCCACCGCACCAAGACCTGGTTCACACCCGGCGAGGTGGTCCGCAGAATTGGTGAGGACACCTACCGCATCAAGGTGGGTCACGGACAGTTCCGGGAGCGCCACGAGAGTCAACTCCGTGTGCGGGAACCCGACCTCCGTGGCCGACATGTGTCCCTGGACTACGCCAAACATGAGGCCGATTCGGACGACGACTATGCTGAGCAGGACGACTATACTGTCGAGAAGATCCTGGCTCAGCGTCCGAAGGCCTCGGCACCCGGAGGTCTGGAGTTCAAGGTTCGTTGGCGAGGCTATGGGCCGTCCCACGACACCTGGGAACCCGTCTCCTCATTCGTGCCGCGGGTCAATACTCCCTTCATGGAGTACATCCGCAAGCACAAGTCCAAGATCCATGTCTCGGACTTGGCAGCACTCACCCGGGCGATTGCAGCCAGGGGTGCCTGATCAGCGCCCTGGGCTCTCCCCTGATGTGTTGTGAGCGCTTGTGAGGCCGACGAATCGTCCCTTACTTGCTTGCTCTCTTCCATCTTTCGGTGAAAGAGTGGCCATATACCCCCCCTGCTGAATCCAGAGGAGGATGGCCCCTCTCTTCTTCTACTCGTCACTCCCCCCCCTGCTGAATCCTTGGGAAACCAGGTAGGGCGACTGACCTTCATAATTCTGAGCTCTTGGGGCCTTGAAGCCCATACGACGTTGCGCAACGGATGCCGCTGTCATCGGCATTGCGAATTTTTGGTGTGTGGTCTGGTTCCATGGCATTTGCGGAATCCAGACCAGTCGACGTGTGTCTCGAGACTATATATGCCTGAACTCAGGCGTTATCCTGTCCATCCTCCTGCATTTGCCTTATCCTGACCGTGGCGTGGTTTGGCACTCTGTTCGGAGTGTGTTTACACGCCTATTTACCCAGATTGTTGCTTGTTTTTCTGCCCTCCAGGATATGTGCATCTGTATGTTAAGTGGCATCAGCCCATCGCTGAGGGATGGACTGTTTTTCACCACGAATCGGGATACAGAGGCGCCTTCAGTCGCCGTGTACATATCCTTACAACCTGGTCCAGCCTAGACCAGTACTTGATTACAGATTCTACTGTTTGAGTGCCCGTGATACCGTGTTGCCCTATTCGCTGTGATGTGTGGAGATCCCGATGGCGCCAGGCGGGAAGCCCAGTTGCCTGACTACACTCCCAGCGGTCCGCCACTGTCAGTCCCAGTGTGAGCCTACCGATTTGCAAACGCACTTGCATTCGGATGGCGGCCTCCGGTGCTCCTGACCTCGGTCAGTCTGCCTGGGAAACTGGTGGTTTGAGGAGTCGACGCCTCCGCCCACACTGCATGAGGACTCCCTCATGTATGGCCTTCGTGGCAGTAGGGCGAGGGAAAAGACGGCCTTGATGCCCGATCCCTTCAGGAGGAGTTCCCTTACGATTTGGGGTTCGTAAGGAGTTCGACTATGGCACTCTGGACTCGCGTCGTATGGATATGGACATGGTGCGCCCGAGGAAGGACCCGTGGGGACTCTCCCCAGTCGGCGGGCCTTGGGAAGCTGGGGGTAGCCTGATGGATCTTTGTGGTCGCTCTCGACTTGTGGGGCCACCTCGGCCGTCGTGTGACGCCTATGTTGGCCGTGTATGCCACTGCCACTGTGGTGGTGACCGTAGCAGCCGGCACCCGGTGCGCCTGGTATGGGTTAACGGGTCCTTTGGATGCCGAACAATCGCCGCCAGGACCCGGGACTTGATACTTGATACTATACATGTGTTACGAGCTGTTACAGCAGCATACCTATCCCACTGTGGGATACCTATCTTACTGTGACTTACTGAAGTGAGGATGTGACACCCCCCCCCCCCCTTCAGGAAGTGGTCCTGGGTACCCGCTGCCATGCGTGGGTGTTGTCGAGCCCCCCCCAGGGTTTGCTCTAAGGAGGGGGGTGAAGCGGTACCCAGAACCCCATGGCCAGGTTACGGCATACAACCGGTCTCCGGTCCACTAACCCCATGCACGGCGTGTTCCGTGCCGTGAAGCCCCGCATCGGCAACCGATGCACCGCCAGCGGAGATTTGTGTATCAGAATATCAGGAATCAACAGGGTTTTATTTTCATATTGTTTCCGTCAATTTTTATGCTTCCGTTCCGATACTCACTGTTTTGACTGCTGGCGGTTGGTTCGCGACTTTACCGTAACCGCCAGTTTAACTGTTTATAATGGAAATTTTAACGCTATCCGTCACGAAGGCTCCAAAGTCGCCAGGAACTGCATGGATGCTTCCGCAATTTTCATAATTAATACTCGCAACCTGATCGAAGGTCATTGGTGTCAAGTCATTGTGTTTAGAAGGATTAGTTGATTGCACGATCCAAGCCAAAGATATTATAATATAATTGTGCGCCTTTCAAGGCACTTTGGTTTGTCTTTGTGCCAATTTTGCCGTTTTTGGCCCGTCATGATGTCAAGTGGCGACCGTGTATCTCAACGTTGCGCTCAATTGACATCATGACCCAAGTATGATATGAGGGTACATACTTCGGTGCCCAACATATCTTGGACCCGGCGAATAACTCCTCTTAGGCTTGGCATACCGTGGCCGCCATGTTGGCGATTTGGGACTATCCCAAATCATGGGCTCACTTGGCGACCCTGCCATTCCCAATACCGGAGGAGTTGGGCGACGCCCCAAAGATATGTTGGACATATATGACTTGATACCAATCCTATGGCACACTCCGGTCCGAGTCGGGCATGTGCCCCATCTGCCCTAACCATGAGTGTGCGCAATTTTGGCCATTTTGAGCATTTTTCTACTTTTGCTGCCCGCCGTGCACTATGTTCTAACCCTCGTGCACGCCGGACGCATGGACCAATGGACCATATATGACATGGGTGTTATGGGTAATGGTCCCCATGGTCCACACACCACGTGGGCGAAGCGGAGCCGCCTTCGTTAAGGCGCTAGGCCAAATTGAGTATGGGCAATTTTGCCATTTTTGCATTTGTGGACCCAATTGGGATCGTCACCACGCCAAGCAGCATGGAGATCTTTGAGAGCCAAGGGCATGGGAGTCTCCGTTGGACTCCCAGTGGATCACGTATGGAATGCCGGATCCGATCTCCAAGCCGGCGTGGAGATATACTATTGGGAGCACACTGAATTTTGGCTCATTTCAAGCAGCCAAAATGACCCAATTTTGGGACCCCAATTTCCCCCTTCCGTGTGGTCAATTGGCGGCCCCATTTCTCTAAGCCCATAGGGAGCCCGGACCTAAATCCAAGTTGTACACTCAGATATAAGTCCTAGGTCCTGCCTCCTACCCTGTGAGCCATTGGCCTTACCTTGGCCGGGCGAGCCACGCGTGGGAATGACGCCAATTTTGGTGATTTTGGCATCATGGCCCCACTTGACTCATCCGTGTTGCCCTGATGCCGGGACCTCAGAGGGAACCAGGTTGGGTGAGGGCTCCAGGGAGTTCGTACTCGAAGGGCATAGGGTCAGTTGCCTCGTCCCTACCTCTGACGGGTCCGGACGAGGGGTCAATTTTGGAGTTTTTCAAGCTAATTTCAGTTTGGGCTGAAACAGCCCATTTTCAGCTACCAACTCCTGGGTGATAATGGCGGGGCCATATCTCTGGCTCAGAGTAGAGTTGGGACCTGCCGTTAAGGGAGCATAGGGAGCCACTGTCGGTTGGCCTTGGAGCCCATTGGTTCCCAGGAACTCGCCTGTGGCTGTGCGGGACACCTCTCCCATTGGCAGGGTTTCAGGGTCCGGACTGAGCAGGGCATGGGTTGTGTTTGAGCCCCCGCCCCCATCAGCCACTGAGAGGGTCGGACCTGGGATTGGGATATGAGTCGGGACTGAGTGTCTATTGTCCCTTGATGCCCTTACCCCAGTCCAGTCTTAACCCCATGTGTACATATCCTGATGTGTTGCTGTACATACTTTCGTTCCCTCTTTGCAGAGTGGCAAGGATTCTGAAACGCTTTGTCACATGACACAGGCGTATTGATGCCCTTGTGAGCGTAGTGCATTGCCTGCCTGCTCACCTGTGCGTGTCTCCGCAGCGTCCCGTGGCCGGCCCCCCACGGGAACGCGTCACCATCACAATTCCGGCGCGTGGCAGGGTCCACCCTTATCGTCCGTAGGATGACAGTAGAAAAGATTGGGGGCCCCTTTACCTTTGGAGGAGGGGTCTCAGTCATGTGCTTCAGCTGCCCACCACGGCCCTTCCCAGAGTTGGATTGGGGTTGAGGCGACCTCCCTCCAGGAGACATCTCAGCAGGGGTCTCCCTTCGCAGATGTTTGCGCAGATACTTGTCCATGTGGCAGTCATTCTCGCTCTCCATGGTGACACTTTCTGAGTGTCTATTTTTTTTCGATTGACCCTCAGCATTTTGTTGATGGATCCACCAGTAGTCCAGGCTATTCGGTGATTGGAGAAAATCCTGGGCTGTTCAAGTTCTGGAGTACTTCCCGCAGTTTTCAAATCATCATCTCAATTCCCGAGTTCAAATCCACGCTCGCAATCTTTCAATTGACGCCAAGCCACCTTTTCGTTCATCCCGAAAACACCATGAATTTCACCCTATTTGGAAGCTCCAAAGCCGCCGATGATGGCCTTTCAACGCTATTCAACTATTCTCCGTCACACCTCTTTCAAAAACACCAAGCCTCAAATTCGCCGTTGCAAACACGCTTTCCGTCACGCCAACTTGAAGCCATTGAAGGCAAAATATTTGACACACGCCAGCGCATTTTCGTTCCCGAAGTCTACCGCCGACTACAAGACTACTCCGAGTTTTACCTGGATGTGGAAGGCACCGATATTCAATCCGCCTTCGTTGGGAGCAACTCCACGGAAATTCTAGATCGAGGTAGGGTCTCTTCCGTTGCGCACAATAACTACAACGAGCTCGAAAAGCTTTTGTTCAAGCACAAGCGTTTCTACCTAAAGCCGTATGAGTTGGACTATTCCCAAGCCGAAGCCAAGGAGTCTCCACCCACCGCCACCCCGTGGGCTAAACAATTAAGAACCGTGCTAGATAAAGCCAAAGAAGAGAACAAAGACCTCAAAGGATGGTTCGTTATTCCGGCGTGGGACGCTCAAGTGGTTGCCGCCACCTTTCGCATGCTAGGCTCAACTTCCGCCCTTTTTCCTCTTCTTCCGTACATTTCTAGCGTGATATGTATGCACGGGGCGCAGCTCCGGGACGCCTACAAGGTCAAAAGGGACGGCAAAGACTCCTACGAGTTCCGCACGAGCGGCCATCAAACGATGCCGTATGTTGCCTTGCTCCTAAACACCTCTTCCTTTGACGGGTGCCGATATGAAGACATCAATTTTAAGTTTGAACCTTTCCGCTTCGCCGCCAAGCACGCCCATCCAACGGTGCGAGACCTCCGGTTGCACAAAACACTACGTTTTGAGGTGAGCATAGAATTCCTTGATCACATTGAGCCTTCGCCGCCGGAAGAGAGAGATAAAACTAAACCAAGGCAACGCAAAATTGGAGACGCCCGTGCTTTCATGAAGTTAATGAACGAAATGTTTGTCCCCGCGCTAGCGAACGTATCGGTGAACACCAAAAATGCCTACTACCCGTTTGGCCACATAGTCCCTTCCGAGAGCCCGCATTGGGCCTACTACCGGTTTGATTGGGAACTCCCATCTCGCTTTGCCGACGAGCTCATGTTTAAGGTCCGAGAGTGCGCCCAATTCCTCACCGGAGAACTCCTTGCAATGGACATGCACGCTTTGCCGACTACCGAAGTGTATCGAGCCGTGATCGCTAGGGACCGAAAGGAAAGAAACAAAGACCTACAAGCTCCGGAAATGCTCACCATGATGATCGCCAACCTGCCCGGTGGACGGGGCGCCTCACCGCCCCTAGGAGCGATGTTCCGGTCTAAAGATTCCTTGGTCGTGGCGATTGACACCACTCACGCACCGTGCGACGTCATGAAGACCGGTGTCCAAACGTTAGCTATCCGCTTCTTCCACTCATGCGGCATTGTTCTCTTTCATGGCATAGATGGGCAATTAGTGCGGTTCTCGTCACGATCCGACGGCAACGCGAGGTCCGCGCCTTCGGGCGCCCCCGAGCGAGCCCACGCGACGCCGGCCCCGCCCTCATACGACTCATCTAAGGCCCCGAAGACCGCCGTGCTCCTAGTGGCCCCAAGATCGGCGCACGCTCTCGACTTGCGCGTCCAAGCGGGGTTCCTTGGCCCGTACGTGTCGTTCGAGCCCACGAGGCCTCCCTACGAACACCAACAAGCCTACCTCGTGGTCTACGAAAAGGGGGAGTCCGCGCTGCTAGCGCATGATTTCAAATATGGAGACGCTGCCTTTGCCCCACTACACCGCAACCTCATCGCCCTCGAGAAGATCCTCCCCGCTCAAGACCCGGATGTGGCCGAGCACGAGCGACCCATAGTGCAGCGCCTCCAAGCGGGAGCCGCCTTGGGGTCCACGGCCTTCGTGTCCCAACTTGTCACCGCCCTTCGTGAAAGGCCCGCTACGGGGCTGACTGAGCGCATCAGCGAGTGGAACGCGGCACCGGAGGACGCCGGCGCCGCTACGCCAACGCCGGGACCAAGCCGCATCGAAGAGATGTCCGAGACCAGCGTCCCGCTGCTTGCTCCACTAGGAGGCGAGGCGACCACCCTCCTACCCCCCGACCACGGTGCCCCCACCCCCGCCTCGGATATTCAAATCGACCCCCGCCTCCCCGCTGGTTTTTATTACGTCCGCGACGTATTCTCCGAAAGCCAAGAGGAAACGGTAAAAAAGATTCTCCACGGCAACACGTGGGAGAAGTACCACGGGCGCTCAGTCCAACACTTCGGCCACGCATACCTCGGCCCGAGCAAAGTCGCCGCCACGTCCCCCATCCCGGAAGAGTTTTCCTCCATCCTCCAAACCTACAATGCCGCGCTGGAGCGGCTAGGCCTCTCACACCCTCCTCCCAACCAAATCACGGGCACAATGTATCTCCCGGGAGAGGGCATCGGCTACCACGGGGACGACCCCTTGCTAGGCGACCCAGTGTCCATTTTTGGTTCCCAATCGGACACCACAATGTTCTTTAAGAACCCCTCCAACGGGGACTCCTTTCGCATCCGCCTGTTTGCCCGCTCTCTCCTGGTCCTCACGGGGGCCGCACGCCATGAGTGGCACCACGGTATACCTCGACGGAGAGAAGACGAAGTGTTTGGGCTAACCGTCCCTCGTACCGTCCCTCGCCTCGCTCTAATCCTCCGACACATACCACAGGCAAGCTAACCCACGAAAGCCAGAGGGCCGGGTACCCGCCTCCTGCACTGTCCAGCCCCCTCTACCTGAACACAAAAGGGCCAAGATTCAGTGAACCACTGGCCCAGTCACGGCTTCCACCATCACAGGCAAGGGGCTAGACAACGAGCTCACCTCGGCCGGGATACCGGCCGACCAAATTCAGCACTTTCTTTGCCTTAGCCAGCCCAGCCAGCCCGGCTCCCCAGTGCCCCCCCAGCCCCCCCCTATCCCGCCCCCCCCGAGATCCAAAACGCGCCTACGGAAGGGTTACCAACGGCCTCACCGCCCCCCCATACCCCTCCCTTCAGAACTGCGTTTTCTATCCCACAACTTGCAGAAGAAACCCATAGTGAGCAGCCAAATTCTCCGACACCTCAAGAACGACTTCGACATCCTCTTCCTCCAAGAAATCAATCACGCCCCCATCCTCCCCCACGTATACGCCTACGGTTCGGGCACTAAAGCCACCATCGTTTCGAATATCAGCCAAGACAAACACTCCAGAGGCGAGCATGGTTCCGTCTTGGTCTGTTCCCCCCGGCTCTCCCGCTTCGTTACCCCCCTTCCCCGACTAGATACAGAAGGGATGCTGGCGGCAGCCGTTCTCACTCTCCCGGGGGCCCCGCCCACCTTGCTGGTCTCGGTATACGCCCCAAGCACGGACGTCCACCGCTCAAAAATTGAAAACATCCTACGGCCACTCATGCATCAGTATCCTAACCACGTCCTCGGTGGGGACACCAATTGCATAATGTGCCCTGAACTAGACGGATCGAACCTCCAAACGGACAACGAATGGCCGTGGCTTCGCAGACAGATCACGAGCGACCCGCCGCGTCTCATCGATACCTTTCGGCACTTTCACCCGACCGAGCGGTCCTTCTCCCGATACCCCACCCCGTACAGGGCAAGCAGTAGCCGCCTTGACCATATTTTGCTCTCCCCGGCGGCCTCGGAATTTTTTGCCCCCACCTCTGCAACCATCCAAACCGACGACAAAACGTCAGACCACCACCCAGTCACGTACACCTCTCAGGTCCCCCCTCACCCTTTCACCGAAGCTCCCACCACTAAGAGGAAAGTTTTCCGAAAACTGACGGAGCGGGAACGCTCCAAGCACCACGACTCCCTTGCCCCCCTGGCGCGGTGGTGCGAGTCTACCCTCCCCCGCTTTGAGTCCTTGTCCTCGGCGGACATCGAGCTTTTCACAGACGTGGTGCTGGAGGAAGTGGCGACCAGTTACCACAGTATCACCACGCCGTCACGCCCTACCTCCTCGGCTCTGGTAAAGAAAATCAAAGAGTCCCTGCAAACCCTGCCCCCCCCCAACCATCCCAACTACCCCGCTTCCATGGACACGCTCAACAAACTCGTCAAGGAGTGGGAAACCAAAGTGAACAAGGCCGCAACCACCAAAATCCATCGGTGCCTAGTGAGGAAAACTAGGATCAAACGCACCATCAACGAGGCGCTCAACCCCGTGGAACGAGGTGAAATAACGCTGAAGCGCCCGGGCACCACACAGCTCGTCTCCACCCCCAAAGAAGTGGGCTCTATTTTCTCTTCTACACTCCTCACCCTGGGGGGCAGCCTCGAATATGCACCGCCGAACACTCTAGTGGATCGCCTACTCGCACACTCCCCCGCCTGCCCCGAACCCACAAAACACGGCCTCCTCCCTGACATTACCTGGGAATCGTTACGCAACACGCTTAAGAGGTCCAAGCCCAACAAGGCGGGAGGGCGGGACTTCACAAACAACTACACTTTGCACGTCTCTCCCCCCCCTATCCAACAATTCATTTGGAAGGTATGCAACTACTACCTCCACCGGCCGTTGCCCGAGAAATGGCTCGAAGCCAACATTATCTTGCTTTTTAAGAAAGGGGACGTGATGAACCCGGTAAATTACAGGCCTATAGCCTTGCTGAACAGCGTTTACAAAATAATTGCAACACACGCCAACCGAGAACTACTGGCAGCGGCCATTGAACATTCCATCATACACCCCACCCAGTTCGGCGGGCTTCCGAACCGCAGATGCCAGGACCACATTTTCAACCTCTTATCCACGTTTCGGGAATCGGTCGGTAGCTACAGCCTCTACATTGATTTCAATAAGGCTTTTAACTCCGTCCCCCACACCACCCTCTTCACAGTTCTATCCCGCCTGAACTTTCCTACGCCCCTTGTAAACCTCATTCAATCCTTGTACCGTGCCCCTCGCGACTTCCCAGTGGTGTCAGGTCAAACCCACTCCTCACACCTGCAAACCAGAGGCGTTCGGCAAGGATGCCCCATGTCACCAATCCTTTTCTGCCTCTACCTGAATGTGCTCCTCTTCGCCTTGCCGTCCCACGTCACTGCACCCCCCTCCTCACACGAATCGGGCCACGCCTTTGTTGACGACCTCCTCTATCGATCAGAGAATGGGGACCGCATACAGCAAGTTTTAAACTTCTTCGACACGGTCGCCAGGGAGTGGGGTCTAGACCTTAACCTCAGCAAAACCGAGATCCACGCTATGGGAACAGCTCCCCCCAGAACCTTCACCTCCCCCTCGGGCACCCCCCTGTCGACAACAAACCAAAAGACGGGGCAACCACACAATTGCTACAAGTACCTAGGGGTATACATCTTCACCGCCAACCATGAGGCACAAACACTGGCATTGGCCAAGTCGGAAATACGCTCATTTTTCACAACCCTCCAACCCCTCCAGCTCACCCTTTCGGAATACATTCTCTTGGTGAACGTCCAACTCATCCCTATTCTTTCCTACCGCCTCATGGCACACCCCCTGGCCCTGAACGAGTTGGGGGCCCTTCAGGCCATGATCTGGCAAAATGTTGCGCATGACCCCTCCCCGGACAGAGCCAACAGGATCTCCCGCCTCGTCTCCCCTAAGGCCCGCTACACCCCTCGCCACCAGGGAGGCTTAGGACTCCGCCACTTCACTTTTTCAATTTGCATGGCCCTGGTAAACACCGCAATAAGGTACCTCAACGGAGACGGCCCGGCCTCGACAAACGAATCTTTTTCCGAAGCAATGCTCTCCACCACACGCAACCCAATCCAAGACACCATCATGGACGCATGCCACACCATAGGCTTCCGATACCACAGCACCGGCCTCTGGGCCTCCTGCCCCCCCTCCCTTTTCCTCCCAAAAGAAAAAGTCCAGGTCCGGTTCCTAGCCACCAAGCCGGCACCACAATACAGCAAGTTCGGCAACAGATTAAAACGGACGCCCCAGGACCTGGGGTTCCACCTAGGTACAGTCACGGAAGTGCACTCAGAATCGGCCACACTCCAGTTTTCGGACGGCACCACCCACACCATCAAAAACCCCGGTCTCCGCCGCAACGAGAAAGAATACACCTTTCAAAACCCAGCCATTTCTGTCCTCCCTCAACTGGCGGGGCGCCACGAACTGCTCACCCCCCCCCTTCTTCACCCTCAAGAATACATCCTCAACCCCCCCCCCGGGCCATACGGCGGGGTCCTACTCGACTCGTCACTGCATGGCGAGCTGTACCGGCTCCCAGATGAACCTCACTCCCTTGACCCCGACGACCTCGAAGAATGGGGTTGTGAAGCAGCCCTTGCCCTCCTCCTCGCATCGTCCCCCGGCACGACATGGGTGTACTTGGATGGCTCAGCGGGCGCCTTGGGCTACGGATCGGCGGCCACCCTGTTTTTTCCAAATGGCTCCAGATGGGTACTGTGCCAAACGTCCCCGTACCAGTCATCAGAGGGATCGGAGTTCTGGGCCGCTATTATGTTCCTACGGTGGACCCTTGCATCTCACCCGCACCTCACCTTCGCCGTGCTAGGGGACAACCTCCACGTTATCACTGTTCTCTCTCCGAACACCCCCCCAGGCCTCCCATCACGCTCGCCAGCCGGCACGTGGGAATCCTCTCTCCAGTCCATCCAGGCCTCCCTACGCCCAGGGATGATCCAGGGTTGGGGGTGGATCAAGGGGCACGCCGGGTTCGTGGGGAATGAAATCTCAGATGCTTACTCAAAGTGGGCCGCCCACGTGATGGTCTGGGACCCCTCCCTCCTTCCCCCCCCCCCGATAGGGTGCATATCCAGGGGCCCCCTCCCAGTCATACACAAATTGACTACAACCTCAATCAAGCATCTCCTCCCTCGCCACAAACACGAAAACATCCACGCACCGTCCAGCTTCCATTTTTACAATCACACTTCGTGGTTCAAAGGCCTCCCTTTCAAATGGTCCTCCGGAAATTTCAACATGGCGCCATTTGCTTTCCACGACGACTTGCGCCCTGGCCATTGCCACGCTTGCCCCGACCCGCACCCGATGGATGTTATCTCTTTCGTCTCACACTGCCCAACGTGCGAACACCTGGTCCAAACCTACATTCAATGCTGGCGCCCCCCCTTCACCACGGTGGTGTCCCAATGGTGGTCCGCGACCACACACGTGGGGGAGAGACGCAATTTCGTCCGGGGGCTTGTTCCCATGACGCTGTACACCAAACTCACAACCCCCCCCTCCGGCCGAAGAAAACCAGCACACTGTCACGACTTAAAACTCGCCCTGAAGGATCGTGTTCCCCTGCTCCTCAGCGCCCTATACCGCACGCTGGAATGGCTAAAAGACCACCCCCCTCCAGCCCCGCTCACCCCCCCTACGGGCCCCAACTCATGGGGACGCCCCTGGTCGCCCTACAGCACGTCGCACACCGCCCAACAACGCCCCTCCCCCGCCTACCACCCTCCCCCCCCCCTCCCGGACAAAGTCGCACACAAGCCCCCAAAGCGCCCCCGCCCCCCATCTCCTGCGGCACACACCAAAACTCGAAAACACGGCCGCCAGCCCCCAAGGCCCGTCCGGCCTCTATCACTGAAACGCGGTACCGCAAGTCAACCCCAGCCAGAGCCTCCGCCCCCCAAACGGCCGCTCACAATCAGGGACATGTTCAACCTCCCCCCCCCCCCTAGACCAGCACCCCCCCTCGCCGCCTCCGCCCCCATTTCCGCCCCTTCTCCTCGCATAACAAAGTACTTCGCACCAGCCCCCCCCTCCCCCGCGAGCACAAACTCACAATCGTCCTCACACTCGTCCAACGTGTCATCTCTTTGAAAAAGCCACACTTACACATTTTCTCACGCCGACCCTCGACAGCCCTAGCGGCGCAATCCATCAGTACTACCACACTGGCACTCACCAGTCACTTCTGCAAATGAATCCCTCCCCCAAGCCACCCCCCGTGCTCAAGCCGTCATGCTCTAACCCCCAATCCGCAACCACACCGCCTTCGGGTATCAAGCAGAGACCCCGGCCTGCGGTTGTCTATAACGGGGCTGCCAAGTCTCTTTGAGATGAAGCAGACGAGGACAGCAACGTGCAGCGGTACTCAGCCCGCGATTGAACTTGATTTCGGGCTCCCGCCCCTCCCCAAAAAAAGCTTGGCGCGCAAGAGCCTTTCTCCCCGGCCTGGCCAGCCACAAAAGGCGCCGTTCAGTGCAAAAAATTCTCGCTCTCCATGGCCAATTCGATCAACAGATCGACCAGGTCATCGTAAGAGTGCGTCCGATATTTCCTCTCGGACGTCTCTCTGCAGTTCTCCCATGTCCTGGTAGGAATCTGCCCCACAAGCCACAGATGTGGCTCAGTCGGCCCATAGGACGAGGGGTTCATGCGCCCCATGAGCTCTTCCAACTGCGCCAGGAACTCCGAGATGCGTGCAGCTGTGGGGATTTCGGGGAGAGGGGGCAGCTCCTCAATCTCCGTTCGGACACTCAGGTCCGTTTCGTAGACTGGATGCATTTGCTCCAGTCCTTTCAGGAAGTCGCCCCAGTTGGAGCTCTTCCTGATAGCATTCTTCACCTGCCGCTGAAGGATTTTCTTTTTACACGACTTTTTGATGAGCGTGCATTTGGTCCGGACATCAGCGTGGTGCTGCCCCGTGAGGAGCAAAAACTCAGAAAAATCCTCAGCCCATTCAGGCAAGTTTTTGGGATCGAACTCGGGGAGTTCTATCTGAAGGTTCGCCGTAGCGATGGCCTTCGTTCCCCTACCTGGGACACCTGTGTCACCTGTACCACCTGAAGGGGGTGAAGGGTACACTGTGGCCAATGGGGCCAGTGCTGCCAGACCATAGCCTTTCATCTCAGCCTCTGTGGTGTCACCTACACTGCAGACACGCACGGTTCTCACACGAGGGTAGAAAGGGCGAGGACAGGTGTCCATTGGGGAGCTGTGGATGCCTCTGCAGCTCTTCACATCCCTGGTTAGCAGTTCAACACCTGGGGACATAGTAGGTGGGGGCTTCTTCAAATTGCAGAGCCCCAATTTCGTCTTGAGTGCTGCTGACAATGCACTCAGATCTGGATCTTCATCGCCTGCGCCCAGAACCCGGGAAAGCAACTCCATGGTCTCATCCACACCCAGCTTAGGGGCTGCCATGCGTGGGGGCAAACCTCGATCCACGCACGTAGGTTCGGGTGCCACTGCCCTGGGACTGAGGCCAGGCTTCAGGCATTCATGCTCCTTCGGTTCCTCCGGAGGCGTAGGTTCTCCGGACACCCAGTCGGGTTCTTACTCTGATGATTGGGCCGCCGACGACCAGTCCATCTCGCCATGAGGTATGTCGAACGTCTCCTCGCCCCAAGTAGCTCCGAACATCATTCCCAAAGGCGCATCCTTCCCCTTTCCTTTCCTTGCCGCTCTTCTCCAGGCCTTGACCTTGGCATTAGCGACTTAGATCCCTGGGGTAGGCGTAGTTTCGGACGGGGGCATCGAGGACACGACGGACGCTAAGGCGGCTGCCACAGGGTCCTTGCCTTCGAGGCGCCTGAGGTTTGCCCGCGTTAAGCCGGGCGCCTCTGCGCTTGCGCTCGGGCGGATTCATTCTGTATCTATCTCTGTGATTTCTTCCGCCCCTCTTGTTACTGCAAGTCGTCCTAGAGGACCAGTATCAACGGGTACACCACTTGTAGATGTAGGTCGTGCTCTCACATCATCAGTCTTGGACCTGGTGATCGGCACTGTTTTGGCACTGAGCGTGACAGACATCTTCACAGTTCAGGAAACATGTGTTTCTTGGTGTTCTTCGTGTTCTACTTTAGTCTTCTAGGGCCTTCCTCTGCTACCAGAAAAGGTTTCTGGTTTGCTCACACTTGTGCTTGTTCCTTGTATCTGTTTTAGAAAACCCTTGCTGATTTTTCAGAACTCAAAATGAAGTCCACACAAAGGTAATGTAGAGCAAGTCCAGGCACCGGATCAATCAAATCAGGATACGTCCTTCCACAATCAAAACATGTGTAACAAAGAGGGGCTGCAGATAGACATAAGTAGATCTAAATACAAAGCTCCAATGGTTTATAAACAGATAGATGATTTTATATGAAAACTGGCATGACTCAGGCCTCCAAGATACCACCAAGCACTTCATGTGCACTCTTTTGGATAAAATGGAGTTGGTTAGGAATCTGGGGCAAAGGAGTTGGGCCAAACACACGATATGGCTTGGCCAGCATGGCAAAGCAACTGAATTCAGAAACAGTGAAAACGTAGAACCACAATCAATGGTAGAATCAGTTGAGTATAGGGGTCTGGAGATGGGGGACCACTAGGCTGAACCTACAATGCCTTAGGCAAGAAGTGTCTACTTTATTTCTGTATTACCTCCATGAAGGAAGATACCTCCGCTCAGTTGAGTGGTAGGGGTGAACTTCATGGGGGGCTAGGGTTATAACCCTAGTTACTTTGAGAATGTGTACTTTAAACTTCAAAAGAGAGATAGAAATGATTAACTTAGTCTCAAAATCAAGAAAAGGCTTTTAGGGGGGGCTTGGCCTGGATCAAGCCCCCCAAGGAAGACATGGCAGTGACTTTTTCTTACTCTAAACATGAATTGTTTGCAGATATTCTTCAGACCCTTGCTGTGCCGGCGGCGTTTAGAACTTATGCAATTTTCAAGCTGTTCAGTGGCACTTGAAAAATTCTGAAATTTCAATTTTTTGAAATCCTCCGAGGGCTTTGGGATCGTTGTGGGTCAGCATTTGGTGACCATGTGTGTACTGTGTCTCTGCTCTTGAGGAAGGCGCAGGTATATATTCTCCGCCGATCCACCAGAGCACAACCGGCGCATGTGCATTCATTTGTGATGGCAAACTTGAATTTTCAGATTGAGGCACCTTTTTTCCGCTGCAACGGGAAGCAGGCCTAAAGTGTCCAGGCTGTATATGGCAGGCCACCTTTTCTTGTTTGTTACAGTCAAGTCCAATCATTCCTTGTGCGTTGTAGACAGCAACAGCGACTTGTAGCCATGGTTTCGACGAAGAGGAATCGCTCACAAAGAAAAAGATGGTTGTGCTTCCCATCTCACCCGTATGTGTAGCCTGCTGTGTGTCCCTCGCCAGTCCTTGCAGAATGCCATTTAGACTCGGGTATTGGTCTGGTATTCTGGGTACATCTTGGCGGCGCATTTCACACAAATTCTACATTATAATGTCTGTCAACCCCAATAATGTCTGTGCCTGCTGGTAGGACTCTCGGCGCCCTCAGCACGGTTAATCATTTGGCCCTTTGTTGAAAGTCAGGGCTTGCAGTTTGACGGCTCCAAGCTAGGCCAGATGCTGTTGGTGTTCCGTCCGTCCTCTGCTAGGGCCTAGAGGGGGCTATACATCAATGCAAATACCGAGGTTGGGCACAGAGGGCACGGGTGCCACGGTGCAGGCGCGATCCATATTTTGGGCTTATCCAGGGACCCTCCTGTTGATAATTGCAACCATCAAGAGGATCCAGGAAAGAACCAAAACTACCGAGAAGCCTTTGGGACTTATTGGCAATTAAAAGACCAAAAGGCCCGAGGAAGACAGGTGGTGTGCTTGCATACAATGTTTTCTGGGGTTCTATGGACTGCTAGGGTGGGTACATCTTGGGATGCTTCACTGCTGTTTGGCTACCAATAGTTGCCACGGTGCGGAAGCGGTGCAGGTGCCGTGCAACAAGTCCCAAACAAAGCAATTTCCACGTCCGAGCGGCACTGCAACAGGGGACAAGCGTTCTTGGAATGCAGCTGCTCTTTCCCGTCAGGGTCAAGAGTCGCAATCTGCTGAACCGGTGCCACACAACCAGGATCTATCATACACGGTGAGAGGTGCCAGACCTGCCCACTTTGTGGCCCCTCTGGACCCCATCAACCACCATGGTCCAGTATTTCAACAGAAAGCCCCTCAGTTGCACGACCGTCTGGCACAACATGTACCCCAGTGGGATTACCTGAGTGTGCCTAGCTGCCTCAGACTTTACAACTGTTGCAGTGCGAACTAAGGATTGTGCCAATGAGGCAGAGATGGAATAGATAGATCATGTGGATTGTTGTGATTGCTACCCTTTGTCAAGCTGAAGTGAAGCCTCGGTCTGTTGCATTGACTGCTCACCACAACTCCGCGTGCGGCCAACGTTGCATAGGGAATGCATGTTGCAGGCCCTGTCTCTACCCCATTGTCGCTCTGCATCCGGTGACCTAAGCCCAAGACTGACTCCTATTTGTCTGGTTGTGCATGCCAGACCATTCTGGTGTCTTGAAGGGTTAACCCCCTCCCCAAAGACGTGGCCTGAAGATCTGAACCAAACAAAGAAGAATGTATGTGTGCTGTCGTGTCTTCAAATGTTGGTTTGCACGATCTCTGGGCCAACTGAGGCTCCGGACGCCGGCGGTGTCGGGATGAAGTTGGTGGAGCCGCGCAAGGTAGCGACGGACCACTTGGGCCATGTGCTGGTGCTTGACAAGCAAGGCCTGGAACAACTAGGCAGCACTGGACCGCCCTCGACGCTGCTCGGCGGAGAGTTGTGCGATTTCACCATCCGGTCAGATCAGGGCCCGTACAATGCAGTGTTGCACACACTCTGGGCTACTCTGCGGCACCAGCCAAAAACATTATTCAGGAGGAGGCACGCCAGTGCCATGCCAAATCGGATACCGCTCCGCTGGATTGCAATGAGCACGCAGTGCAGTCCAGCCCAACCCCCATTTGCTGGGACTCGGATGTGAAAATTTGGTCGCGTTTCAAATGTCCAAACACAAGCGCTGACTCTGATTCCAATGAGGGTGCGCGGCAGAATGCTGCGGCAACCGGATTCAATTACTCAAAACCGGACACTGAATCCTTACCGGAGATCCGGATCGAACAGATCGCTCCGCTGGTGTACCGCTCACAGGGCCAGGACTGACGCAAGCACACCGAGGCCCTCCCTGTCCTACATCATGATGCGGTCCGCCGCCACCTGCCAGATCGCCTCCCGGATGCTTTCTTGCGTTCTTTGAGCCCCCCGCTGCTGTTCGTCCATTTCCACGGCCTTGGCCTCTCTCTCCACCTGCAGGCGTGCCAACTCTCCGCACTGCTCTACCTCATCCTCATCGGGGAGGCCGTCGATGAGGGGGCCGATGTCCCGGACCACATCCACGACTTTGGGGGCGTGGACATCAGCAGTGCGCCGTATCAGCTCCACCACCTGCATGACAGAATGTTCAAGGCAAATGGGGCAGGGGCTGCGGTGCGTCACAGTATGAGGCAGTATGAGGCACTTTGGGAGGTACCAAGTTCAGTCTCACCTTTCGATGGACCAGAAAATCACCTCGAAGAGAGGTTGTTGGATCAGGCGCAGGCGCGGGTGTCGTATACCCCCCTTTTCGGGGGTCATTCGCGTAGCATCCGCCAAGGCATGATATTGGATGTCCAACCCCTTGTCAAATCATGTCTTTGCCCAATAAGACCATCCCCAGATGGATTTTTTGATTCTAAGGCCTCTACCCCCTAAAACTGGATATCACTTTTTTTTAGGGGGGGGGTCAAAAGTTTTCGCTCAAAAAGGTGCAAGCAGTGGGGAAGCCTAGCGGTATCACACAACCGCCGGTCCAATGGTAACGCAGCCGACACAAAGTTTTTGGTCGGTGGTTCGAATGCTGGTTTGCTGACTTTCGGCGGCGGTGGCGGCGGCGTGAAATTCAGCCAACCAGGGTTCGAACCGCCGACCAAGGAGATTCCGGTCGGCCGCTTTACCATTCGGCCACTGCGTGGTCTGAAGTGAAGTGTCGCCCCACTGCTTGGGGACACATCTGCCACTGACAAAAAACCCAAACTGTTTGTTTCTGTCTGACTGACTGCTGGCCTGGCGGAGGGACTGAATGGCTGACTAACCTTTATAAACGCTTGTGGCGATTAACCGATTAATCGTTTAATCGGCGATTATCGTCGATAATTTTTAGAAAATTGCATCGAATAGAACATTTTTTAAAAAAAATTGCTATCGCATCGATTATTTAATCAGAGATGCCGCTGCGAAGCGCGCCCTCAAACGCCGCAAGCCGCATCCCAGAGTGTCATGCGGTTCGCAGAAAAAGGAAGTAACATCAGAAGTCAAGTGCATCTTTGGTGAAAAATGTAACCATTTGGAAGAATGCAAATAATTGTCGTTTCGCTGCATTTTTTGTTATCCTCAAAAAACCAAGAAGAACAAGAAGGGCGATGTAGGAGACAAGTCAATGCTACTGCAGAAGAGGGCCAGCGCCTGAGATTACTCAACAAGTAAGGCCAGCAAGCTGGAGACTTTGCCAGAGAATAGCAGCGAGCAGGAGACTCCGCCGTAAAAGGCCATCAAGCAGGAGACTTCATCCGAGAAGGCCAGCGCGTGAGATACTTTGCCTGAGAAGCCCAGCGAGCAGGAGACTTCGCTGAAAAATGGCCAGCGGGTGCGATGCTTCACCGGAAAAGGCAAGCGAGCAGGAGACCTTGCCAGAGAAGGCCAGCGAGCAGAAGACTTCGTCCCAGAAGGCCAGCGCGTGAGATGCTTCTCCGACAAAGGCAAGGGAGCAGGAGACTTCGCCCAGAGAAAGCCAGCGCGTGAGAGGGACTATCGTGCTGGAGACAAGCAGAGCACGCCTTCTATGGGTGTTTCTGCTTGGTGATTTTTTCTTTGTGTTCGGTAGCTTTTGTTTGTCTTTGTTCCTTTTCGTTTCTGCCGTCATTCTCCCGGATCTGATTCTGTCATCTGATGGTTCGAGTTTGTACCTGTGCTGTGAAGAGCTCTGAGACGTTCGCACTTCATGCTGTAGCATTGCACTGACATACGTGCTTGCTTTCGTTTTCACGCTTCGTTGGTTTTTTGCATCTTGTGGACTGCTTGGTCTAGGTCTCTGTCGTGGCAGATTGTGTTGTTTCCTATCTAGTCGCAAATTCAGATTGTTTTATTCGCCATGATTGCGTGGCTTGGGTTACTTGCTCTTGTTCTCGTTTGCTCTTGTCGTCGTGCTGTCATGCGTGTGTTGTTCTCTCTTGTTTTGTCTCTGCAGGCAAGGTAACGCAAGCTTTAGAAGTGTGGAGAATTGATTAATATTTCCAGCTTTGTACCGTCAGTGTGTTTGAAGTCTGAGAAGTCTTGAAACAAGATAACTTGCATGCTGCATGTGGGAGTCCTGTGTGGTCTTTGCAGTGATGGCTGCTGTTTTTGGATGATATTTTCTTTTATTTTGTTTTCGGCCTTTGGGCTTGTTTGAGGCAAGGTGGGTAGACTCCAATTGCCATGTGGTTTGCAGGTGCCACTGGACAGTGTTTTAGGTGGGGAGCGCTGACGGCCCACCCTGAGTGGGCAGTGTGGTCGCACAGGAAACCAACTCTTAAAGCTTCTCAGTTGGAAAAACCTTTTTGATTGGAAACAATTATTGATCGGAAAAGGTTTACATTGGAAAAATATTTTTCATTTGAAAGCATGTCACTGGGTCACAGAAATTGGTTAAAAAAAAGAAGAAATTTCTAATTTGGTACTTCTGTGAAAAATAGTTCAGACTGTGTTGGGGTGACTAGTTGAAGGAACGTCAATTCACCATAAATAACCTTCCAATCGGAAATAACCGATTAACGGGACAAAACCGGTTGATCGGATGAATTAAATACAATAATTGCTCACTTTCTGAGTGTCTATTTTTTTTCGATTGACCCACAGAATTTATTAGATGGATCCACCAGTAGTCCAGGCTACTCGGTGATTTGCGAAAGTCCTGGGCTGTCCAAGTTCTGGGACGAATCCGTGGACTATTGACAATAATCCCAAGGCCGCAAGTTGGAGCCGAGGCAAGCGAAACAACCTTGCCGTCATTTACTAGTTGCCTAGCGCAACAACGCACTCGTGAACACCGTCCTAGTCACCTTGTTTGGCAATGTCGCAACTTGGGCCCAAGAGGCGTTCCGCAACGTCCAAAACAGAAAGCAAGCAGCTAAAGTCCGTAAAAAATTTTGTCGCCCGAACTCAAGCTACAGTGGACGCCAAGTTGACTCAAAGTCGTCTTCTTCCTACGCTTTCACCTTCAAAATACCAGAATGACCCACTACACCCGCCACTCGATCCATCCCCGTCACGCGAAGGACAATCATCTAATGTAACTTCAGACCATGAACAACCCGAAGCTGTCACAAAAGAACTCTTCCCACCCACTGACGACACCGGTAACGCCGCCAAAGAAAAGGAAGCCCAAGAACAACAACATTTTAAACCGCTCACACCGCCAACCGGCACGGAGAACATTCTAGACACCGAGCCCGAAGACACCAACAAGAACACCGAGGGCAACCACTCATGTGATGCCCATGAGTTGGAACAACAAGAAGAATGTCACGAAGATCCGAATGGAGATGCCGCAATGGACAACGGCGCCACTTCCGACGACAACACGAGGAAAGTCAACAAGGATGAGCCCGACAACTCACTCTTAGCTCCACGTGAAGGGCAGTCTACGCCAAGCATTATTCTGTCTCCCGATGGAACACACGAAAAGACTGATGAAGGAGAAGACTGTACTCCCGATGAAGAGAATGGTAATGCCGAAAGGCCCTTCTTCAACCCTTCCCTTAACCGGGATGGTGTCTTTGCAAAATTCTTGGTGAAGCATAAAGTAGACATCAATGCCCATGATCAACAAGCTCTTTGGGGAGAAACTTGTGCCCATGACACTCTAGGAATTGATACCAATCGACGTGTGTTAGAAAAACTTCACTGGCAAATCATCTACAACCAAGTTCGCCCAACAATAGACCTTTGTGCCAGCAATCAATGCTCTTTTTTCCACGACATCAATTGCTCCGGCAACAATGCCTACTCAACAAGCCGACATGACAATTTTCGGTACCTCAAGGACATTCTACATCACCACCCAAAATTCTACATTTTTCCACACCCACAAGATTACTACAACACCAAATACACATACGGCAACACATGGACCGAATGGGCCCATGCCATCAACGAAGCCTTGCAAGAAGCCTTTGATTCCGGTATTGTGTACGAAGGTTTCTTCATTCTCCCGGGAATGGAAGACAAACTTTCGGCGGAGACACTTTTCATGAACCCATTGAACCCCGGCATGATCTCCCTTGCCCCTCGGGTGTGTGGAGTAGACCGGCTCTCGGATGCCAACACATACAACCCCTCGCCCAATCCCGACGGCTCCGTGCAACTCAATTTGCTTGACTCTCCTAAATATCCATATTTTCACCTTCACCTCTCCACTCGCCACAAGCATCATGCACACATCCGCTACGGCGAAATCATGCACCCTCACGCTTCCTTACAATGGGCTATCAACAAGGTGGACGGCTCCGTCCAAGTAGCCGCCGTGCGCACTACGCTACGATTTGAAATTGCACGGCATTTGCGCCCGAACTTCACCATCCCTTCTGGAAAAGAGCTATCAAAAACATCGAAGCGAGAACGAGGAGAGTATAGACGGCGCCGTGGTAACGCCCGGGACTTCTTTGTCCTCATCAACTGCCTTTTCCATTTCTAAAATGATCACATTTTGGTCAATTCCAAAAACGCTTTCTTTCCCGAGGAACGCATTCAACCTCTACAATCATCCTCTGAAAAAATGTTCCATTTCGGTTACACTATTGCAACCCCTCTCGCCGAAAAGCTTCTCTCAATAATCTCGCAACACCCCTTGTGGACACTTGGCAAGGTCTTTTGCATTCGCGGCTCCGATTTAGGAAAGGACAAGACTTTCAAAATTGTCCCTTCCAAAGCATACAAAAAGGCAACACCGGACTTCAAACAAATTGATGTGTGGAAGTCCCTTCTGACTAGCGAAGCCGCCTGACGGTGCGGTATCCCAGGGGCCATCCCTAGACCTTATCCAGAGTTTTCCGTGTGCATGAACTACCACAACATACCCTTGCTCCTTCAGCGAGACTCTCTCACTTTCATGAGCCACATGCTCTTTCAAGAGAATGACCTGGTCACGTATCGGGGCACAACGGGAGCCATGATTTCTTGGGGTGGCTTCTCCTCATGGCGCTCCAAACACCCGGGACAAAAAATGGATTTGTCTGTTTCCCCTCAGAATGTGCACATGGATGTCCCTCCCCCAGCCTCCCCGGTGAAATCTTACTTTAACCCCCTCCCCGAGCCCCCGGATCCTGAGCTCGTTGAAGTTCACGCTCCATCATCTACGCCAGACGTTGACGTAATGTTCCGAGTCTCCCTGCTTGGGAAAATCCGGCACATTTCTTTGTTCAGCGCCGCCATGGCTAAGGTACGGGTCTACCAAGTGAAATACGTTCATAAAGAATCAGCGCTCCTAGCGGAAGGCTTCACGGTATCACAACTCGTGTTCCACCCCGAATGCCCCGACACCGCGGCGCGCGACAGACTACTGGGACCCACCAACCCCTTAGTTTCGGAAGCCCAAGATTTCCTCTGACGTGTCATCGAGGCGGCGACTCCCTACGGCAGCGCAGAGCAGCTAGGTCTCGCAAGGGACCACTATTTGTCCACAAGCAAGCCCCTCTCACTCACGGAAAAGGTTGCAAAACTCCACCTCCAAACGGTAAAAATCTTTGACCCCATTCCTCAAATAGCAGGAGCCTTCATAGCTAACGAATTTTTCTCAGAGAACAAGGAGTCCCTGGTGATGTCTTTCAGCAAAAATGAAGATCACTTCTGGTTGTCAGAAGGGCACCGCACCATGCTTCATTTCGGATTCAGGTACAATCCAGAATCAAAGGAAGTTGAACCTTTTGAACCGCCCCCTCCTGAGTTTATCCAAGCGCTTGGGCTACGGGCATTCTCTGCTTGCGCCCAGGTTCTGCCCTCTCCCTCCTCATGCCCTAACATGTGGTCCGTCGCAAGGTACGAGCGCAGCAGCGGCCTGAGGAGCCACGTAGACATCCCACAATTTGGCCCCTATGTCCTGGACGGTTCCTTTGGATCAGGTACGGAAATGGTTTTCGAACCACGTCCCCTCCCCGGATCCAACCTTTTTCAGAAAAGACAAAAAGTCTTCCTACAGCGCCGCAGCCTGCTCCTCATTTTTGGGGAAGCTCGTGACAAGTGGAAGCACCAAATCCGAACCCGCGACTACGACACAGTAGAGAAGCGGCGCATTCCTCGAGACTCCAGGGTGTCTCTTATTTTCCGTTACACTGATACAGGAAGAGACCCCCCTGCGACATCCTCACAGCCCCCTGACCCCGGACAACGTGAATCGAATTAATGACCCCGCACTCGGCGCCACCCCTCCATGCACACGAGACGTGATCCGCATTCCGAGGTCACGAGTACTCCACGTCAAAATTTTCATATGTTCTCAGGCATGGCATCGCCATCGCTCTGCCACTCTCCCTGTGCGTAGCATGAATTCCTTAACCCCTGTGAACGACAGGTATGCCCTGATTGGGCCGGTCTGCTTTCATTGTGTGTCCAACCATTCTATTCTACCCTGGCGGGGAATCCTGATGAGCCTACGGAATGCTGTCCGTCCCCATATTCTTCCTGCCACCCTCCCACCCATGAGTGCCACCACAGTGGAAGTAACATGAGACGGTGTCAAGAGGTCCTCGCCCGTTTGGGCGTACACGGCGCCTCCCTCACCGCCACCGTCTCTTGCATCGCGAAGGTTCTCCCTGTGGAGCATACACACGTCAACCCTAGTACATTGGTCCCAGACACAAGTGTCTCCACAGACCTGGCAATACATCCTTCTCTTTGCAGTGCCTGTGACACGGCTCTGCACAACTCTTCGAGGGCTACCTTACAAGCACTTCAGTCACGAATTTCCACACTTGAACAGTGCGACTCCAACCCCGTTCTAAGTCACGAGGACCCTTCCTACATAACAACGCTTCCGACACCGGATTCTCCCTTGGCTGCCCGCTACTCTTCCATTCGGCCACCCTCCTTCCCACCCCCCCCCCCCAAGTGCACAAGCCCCTCAAGCCAAGACACTTACGCCACCCCCCCCCCCTTCTCTACCTTCGTTCCCGACTATCCGTGTTGTGTCCTTCAACACGGCGAAAAGCCAGAACACGCCCGTGCCGAGTTTGCATTTCCTGAATGAAGGGTAAGACGTCATACTCCTCCAAGAACTAAACTATCCCCCTCTCCTCTCACAGCGGTACGCTTTCGGAAATGACCGCGCCGAAGTCTTCTCTAATGTTTGTGGCCACAAACACGGCGTATCCGTCATTGCAGGTCCACGGATCGCGAGATATACCAGCTGTATCTCACCCGAGGACAGCGACGGCCTGATCTGTGGGGCTCAAATATTTCTGGCGGAAGCAGCCCCCCCGCATGTCTTCTCCGTTTGCTTCCCCCCAGTGCGTACAGGAGCCCCGGCTCCGTATCGAGACACCATAGAGCGAGTCCTTGCTTCCTATCCCATGAGACCCACTGCGGGGGTATTTTCTTCGAACGAACTTCAGTCCTCGAACGAAGATTGGAATCTTCGAACGAAGATTCGAATTCGAAGCTTGTATTTGCTTTAATCGAAATCCAATTAAATCCATGCTGCTGGGGAGCATTGCCGCAGAAGCGCAGCAACAGCAGCGCGCGCACCAGATTGACAGGTGATTGTTGCAGATTTGTGCCAGATAGACGGGTTTTTGGTTTTTTTAATTGATTTGTTGTATTTTTGAAGGGTGTCACTGTTTGACCAATGGTGCAACTTGGAATTACGCTGAAAAACGCGGTGGGCACAACGAATGCTTATAGCCAGGACGTTGAGGACGGGCTTGTGCAATTTTTCTCCTCCTCCGGCCCGGCACGCCAGCTTTTACATTCGATCTACACACGAGTCAACCCAGGCGCTGACAAGCAGAGATTGAATCAACTTCTACGGTGGCACAGCGATGCTCAATGCTCGCCCGAAGAAGCAGTCGCTTTGCTTCTCGATTTGGGAATCCCTAGATGCCGCCTTCCGGTTCTAGCGCGCTTTATTTCTAAGCGTGCGGAGGTATGGTACAAACAGACAGGCCTAAGGTTTGGGAAACCAATGCCAGGCCGCCGGAGAGTCAACTTGGCTTGGAAAAGGATGAAGGAGCCCTTGCACCTTGTTGGCCACATCGACAAGAAAACTGGCAACCGAAATGTCTCCCGGCCGTTTGATCACTGGATCAACTACGTTTTCACGCAGCCTTGCCTCTATGAAACTCTACAGCCCAGCAAAGATGGGTTGGTTTTCATTGTGAGTGGCGATGGTTATCCTGTAGCGGGTGTAAGCTGCACTCAGCCTACCATTCGCGTCCGAAATCATGAGCATCTAGCCCGCACCGCAGCACACATTTGGGTTTTAGAGGTGGCATACTGTGGTGACTCCAATCTGAAGGATTTGCGCCAGGTCTGGAAAAAGAATCTGAGGGTGTGTTATTTCTTCGAAAATTGCCTTCGTTCGAACCTTCGAACGTTGGAACGAAGCTTTTTCTTCGAACGAACATGTTTTTCGAACAAAAATTTGATTGTGCTTTGCACGCTACTAGGTCTTGCAGCGGATCATAAATACGCGATCCGTCGTCGTGAAGTGCGCACGCTGTGCGGCAAGTGGTATGCTGGGCGGAGATTTACCGTTTTTGAGGAAGTTTTTCGGACTTACTGAGCATTGGTATATACCGTCAGTTCACAACTTCCCTACGTGCTCATTTGGATCAGGTACTTCACACAGTGGTTTTACCCGGCTTAACCCGGTTGAACTCAGAAGGGGCGCGGTTGAACCGCTGAACCGCGGTTGAACCGCGGTGGAACCACCGCCAGCGCTGGCGGCGGCGGCTGCGCCAGCGGCGCGCGCTTTTCTGAACAAATTATTTGCATAACCACCTGAAACTGACGCGTGACAAACCTTTTTTAAAAAATGTCCCACCACTGGCTGCAAGTGGTGAACGACCACTACAGCGGGTGGAGGGACCAACAGCTGGTGGACGACTTGTTCACACTTTTTGCACAAACGGCACTACAAAAGCCTATGGAAACAACTTGCTGACCGAATTGGTAACACACAGAGGGCTTCCAAACAGACAAAAGAGGCTACAAAAAAAGCTTTCACAGGATCCGACGCTGTGCGCCTCATTTTGGACCTTGGGATGCCGAAGCGAAGGTATGTGGCATAATGCACACATGCCTACAAGTGGTTCAACATGGTTCAACGGTGCGGTTGAACCCTTATCACAAATGAACAATTGTGATTGTGCTTCATGACAACGTTTGCACGGCAAAATAATCGCTTAATGTTGCTCAAAGCAGGAACATATGAGTTGCAACGTGTTCCCCGCGTCACAAATGTGAATACTTTGTGGTTTGTACCATTGGACGCTTTTTGGTGCCATGACGGCAACCCATTCAACCGCAGGTTCAACCGCGCACTTTATCCCAATTTCTCGGTTCAACCGTCCCTAGGTACAAGAAGCTTATTTCGTGGGCCGATGCCAAAGAGAACAAAACCCGTGCAAGCACCGTCCCATGGACACATTGCTTTCCGTCGTATGCAACGATGGATAAAGCTTGGTCCACCTTAAGTGAGAGACAAGTACTAAAAACGACCATAAAGGATGGAAGAGTTGGGGTTCGTTGGGATGTGGATGATTGGATACAATATATAGGTGATCAAAGGGATGTGCTAGAAGAAATGCACTTCCCAAGATTTAGGGATGATCACCCCTATGTCGATGAGGAGGGCAAGAAGACAATGGAGGACTCCCCCTCGTACAGTCCACTCGAGGAGAAGAAGGTCACTCCCGCGCCGGAAGCTGAAGCGGAAAAGGACAGTGACAATGGGGTTCCTGTGCCGACGCCGCCCGTGATTCCAGAGCCAAAGGACACTGAGAAGCACATTCCTGTGCCTAGTCCGCCGGAGGTGCCAGAGCCAAAGGAGAGTGAAGAACAGGTGGTCAAAGAGGAAAAGGTGGAGTCTGCTGGTCGAGGGGTGAAGGAGCACCAGGAAAGTGGGGAGGACTCGCCTGCTGCCCCGGTTGGTCAAGAGGAGATTGAGGAGGTTGGTGGAGCGCCGAAGGACGAGGAAATGCCTGCATGTAAGCAGGAAGATAACGAAGAGGCAGCCCCAGAGGTTGGTGCACCAGTGCCTCACGTGAAGGAAGAGCCACTCCCAAACGACTGACTTTTCACGTGCCTCAAGGGAATGAGGGGGTGGCAGTGGCGGGAGCGACATGGAGCACGGTACCGTAGGCAGTTGTGGGGGGCCGTAATGGTGCAGGGGTATCACCGTGTGCAAGTTGCAGTGCAAACGAGGAGAGATCCGGACCTGGTCCCGCGCGTGAACGCACACATCCGAAGTGTACTCCCCCAACTAACCTACACTGCGCTCGCAGTGGTCGATTGGGTGGGCGATCATCCCATGCTTGTACATACGCATCCAAAGGATGACAGTCCCCTTACGGGGGAAATAGCCCTGGGTGATTTTGTGGGGGGGGGGCTGTTTACCAGTGCCCTACTTTGTGCAAATGGGCCTTCTCGTCCTGCATGGATACGTTGGGGGCGTGATTTATTATGGGGACACATTGTGGATCCTCGATATGGGGTCATGTTTAACGCTCTTAGGCCCGACATGCCTCTGGCGTGGTCTAGACAGCGCATTGTGCTCGTACCGTACACAGGCATTGCATGGGGACGTCTGCCTGTGGCGATGCAGAATGAACTGGTCACGTTTGGCTTCCCAAGGTGAAGATGTGTTTTTTGTGTAGCGCTTCATGCAACAGCGGTTGAACCGGTGAAGCCGGTGCAACCGCGCGCCTGTCCAGCGGTTGAACCACCTCGAAAGCTGGTTACATTTTAGTGCAATCCATGAGGAAACAAGCTTCTGACAATCAAGTGTAGGCTTGCATGTAATTGTTGTTCAGTAAAAAGGGTCCAAAGTCCTCCAGGGAATCCAAACAAGGCGCAGGGGTGTATGTCACCACGCCTAACGAAAAGTTGATGGTGAAGACGTGCGGTCTCACCAATACAGCCGCCGCCACTGGCACCTACACCACCACCGCCGTGAAATACGATCCAAGAGAAATAGGTCTCCAGTCTTTTGCACCAATGAGGTAAGAAGGTTTTCAAAAACATTCTTTTTAGAGGGTGTGGCATGTCTTGCAGGGCTGAAAAATAGCGGTTTTCTGGTTGCTACTTTGCAATTTGTTGCTGTACCACGATAGGGGTTCAACCGTGGGGAGGCCGTAATGAAAATGCGCGTTTGAACTCGGTTGAACCACGGTTTGACTTGGGTAATTCAAGGGTACCTGATCCAAATGAGCACGTAGGGTTGGGCCTTTGGAACCCTCTCAAGAGGCGGTACGTAGGCTGTCACCGGTGCAGAACGCGCACCGGTGATGCGTCCCGACTTGGCAAGACCCCTGTCTGCAAGGGAGCTCGTGGCTGCGCTTCGAAACCTTTGCTTCAAGTACCACGACACCATGCCATTATTTGTGTTCTTCATATGCTTATGCGAATTGGTGCTTTGCTTGGGGAATACTTGGGAAGGCTATGCTTGTCCGCCAGCAGGGAAGCACGCAACGCTATCAATAACATGCTGAAGATTGCTCTGTGTGGTTGGCAGCTAGGTGGAACTTGTAGACCTGATGGACAAGAAACGAAGCGGTTTTTTTTATGGGATGGTATTGCTCATGTTTTGGGGTTGGCCAACGGGTACTCGGATAACCAGGCTGTCATGAGGTTGCGGGACGTGATGCAACGGCTCAATCGCACCTATCAGCGCATCGACATTGACCTTCCAGCGGACTGTCGGCAGGCTGCCTGAGAATTTCGCGACCACTGTTTGCCCGATATGCGTTCTCATTATCTGATAATCTTGGAGTTTGATGTGCCCAGAATCCTAGAGGCGATAGCATCTTGCAGGCTTGGGATGTACTGCCAGGGCTTGGCTGAAACCACGAATGCCAAGCTAAAGGATTTCTACTTGCGGTTCACAAACAGAGGGGGCAGCACCACAGATGACTACCAGCTCTCTGCTCTGCTACAAACCATGGAGCATGCCTTCTTGTACACGCACTCCCACATTGTAGCTCACGGTACAACGCGCCCGATCTTTTGCCCAAACACTGCATTGATTGAATCTCTAATAGACAATGCCGCTCAACAAAGGAGGTGCTGACAAAGGAGGACAAAGCCAATGTCGCAAGACTGGTGGCGGTATGTGTTATTCTCCAAGCCCTGCAGGCATACGTTGTAGTCCTTCGAATTTAGTCTTCGTTCGAATCTTCGAATCCTAGAACGAACTCCCGTTCGAAGATTTTTCCTCGTTCGAATATTCGAATCGTTGTTCGAAGATATTTTTCGACTCTTTCGCGCTGTGCTCAGGAGTTGCTTCAGGCGCACCCAACTTCTGTTCCAGCGTCAAGATCATCGCCAGGAACACCCTCCCAGAGTACCGCACAACTGGCCCAGCACCCGACGCCGCAGCGTGCAGCGGATTTGGAGCCGTCACCATCCCCTTCTCGCTGTTTGGATGGTCCGCTAGATTTTGGATCCAAGGATGAAGAAGAATATGATCCGTATTATGTGGTGGTGAACGAAGTGTTCGATGTGAGCGCCAAGTTCGACAATGCCGCCAGGTTTTCGCAGAATCCGGAGTCACCCGCCCCTACCTTGACCTCATTCTAGGGAGATCCGTGCCCAATCCCCACACGCCATTTTCGAGGACCCGAAGTACGCTTGACTTACGCCCCTATCAACATATGGCCGCTGTTTTGGAAAGTGTTTGTCAGCTGATTGCAAGGATGTCGCTGTGGACAGGGACATGCCTTGTGCACTGGTTGCCCGGGCCTTCCCTTTCGCTGTTCCCAACAAAAAAGCAACCCCGACCCCAATTATACGTCTCTTGGCATTGGTTTGGCATGCCTACAGCGCCGTGGAGAGCTGGCGTGAAGACCGTACCGGAATGGTCAGGTTCCCGAAGGAGTAGCCCCGAGGGTGGGGGTAATGTACATCAACGGGCCGCTCGAAAGGCGTCAAGGTCACCACTCAGGCGCTGGGTGGTGGTGAGGCAGCCCAGTAGGACGAAGGAGTGCAGCAAGCCGAGGGAGTACAACAAGTGCAAAGCACAACACCGTCAAAGTGGCAGACAGTGCTGCAGGCAGCAGTGGCAGCAGGAGTGCAACATGGCTACATGGGAGGGGACATTCCTGAATGGGAGGTACCGCATTTACCTTGTAGCTGAGCGCTTTTGACCGTGCATGCGTCCTGTAAGTTGTTCTTCGAAAACCATTCTTCGTTCAAAGAAAACTCCGTTCGTTCGAACATTCGAATCTTCGAACGAAGATTGTATTCGAAGTCTTTTACCGCTCTACTGCCCACAGGTTGCAGCAACGCAGACCAGCGCCGTTGGCGTGAGGCGGAAGCTTCAGCTACCAAGTCGGGGCATTGAGACGACTGTGACTGCTCGAAGCCTGCTGAACTATCTGCTAACCAAGCCTGCGCGAGCACTGACTGTCCTTGGAGCCCTCCAAAACCATGAAGAAGGTCTAAGAAAGGTTCAGTCGTTACCAACATGGGTGAATCTCAGCCAGCGTGGTTCCACGTTGCATTCCCCTGAGGCAACCGAAAACAAAGCGTCGGCGACCAGTGCTGGCGTGCGGGGCAAAGATCCACAACCCGTTGTGTCCGGACGACGGGTGAAGAACCTTGCTGAGATTCTCTCGTCTTTCAGGAAGACAACGATGCCGAAGAAGAGACCACGAGCGAGGCCAGCGGCTAAGCAACCTCTGAAGAAGAGGCCGCCGGGTGAGAGTTCGGACAGCTCGGAGTTCCAAGAGACTGAAGAAGACGAGGAGGAGGAGCCGCCTTCTGGAGATGATGACGATGAAGACGAAACTCAGGAGACACAGGTTCCAGACCGAGGGGCACTGCCGTGGGCATGGCTTCCCCTCCAACAAGAGGACCAGTGGGGAGCGTGGAGAGGAGTGCCGATTGGGAGGTGGCGCCCCTGGCAAATGGAGATACCCAGAGACATCCTGCAGCAGAAGACCAAACTGGGCCGTGCCGGTACAATCTATTGGGTCCCTGCAGACTACAAGTCTGCCGTGTGGCATTCCGTGGCGGAGTATTGTGCTGCGGCGCGAAGCTACGCAACGGAGGAGGAGTACAAAAACGCGGCGGCAGTGGCGTCGGCAACCGGTGGCGTGCCACCTCCAAGTGCCAGGAAGAAGCAAGTGAAGGCAAAGAGGCGAAAGAAGAAGAGGAAGATGCCAACGAAGAGTGGTGGCAAGCAGGAAGAAGAAGATGCCGGAGAGGGAGACAAAGAGGATACGGAAAAGAAACACGAGGCTGTAGTACAAGTGTCAGGCAGTGAGTCGTGAGCCAGGACTGAGAAAGCTACATTGGACGGAAACACTGGTGGTTGTGCGGTTCTGCTGTTGCCTGCACGCCTGTATGTGCATTTATAAACGTCCCGTCGTTTTCTTCGAAACATATCTTCGTTCGAACATTCCAAGGTTCGTTCGAAGAAAAATCCTCCACATTTCGAAAACACATTTTCAGGGCATTTAGGTGGTTGCAGGCTGAATCGAGTAAGAAAAAGTGCTTTTCCAATGCCTTGAAGCATACTCTAGTTGTATTAGAGATGCATTAAGCACTCCAGCACTTTTATCTTAGTATTGGCCCAACCAAAAGTGGTGATAACACATTTTGACCTATGGAACCAAACACTAAATCAGGATATGGAGTGGACCCCTTAATCCCCTATCCATGTGAGGCTATTCATCTTTTCCAGAGTTGAGTGAGAACTGACATATCCAGGGCAGACCCTATGAATTTATCTATGTTTTCTCATGAATTCTTAGCTATCATAGTGGTATGCACCCTAGGGGGCTGGGGCACCTCTTTTTGAGAGGTCCTGGGTTCCATTCCCGGTCAGCCTAGCTAAGTAGGAAGATCCCATGTGACATGGCAGTGACCTCATCGCCACATGCCATGCCACCTCAGCATATATGGGACCAAAAACAAAGAGTGTACATCTCCTGAGATGGCACTATGGAGATTGAGTGACTATGGGGCAGTTCTCCAACTCTTTTCCCAAAACATTTCAACTATCTTTGTGAATATGCAATCCGATTTGCCTTGAGTTGCAGTTTCTCTGAATATTCGTACATCTTTCACTGTTTACACTGCAGCCCTTCATGCTTTGATCCTGAATTTCTTCTACTTGCTTATCTCTGGCTTGGGTTATCCCGGATTGGTTGTATTTCAGCAAAAAAAACATTTTCCTCATCAAAAACAAGCAGCAGGAAACCGTACACCAGCAGCAAGCAGCAGGAGAGGCACAACAAACACACAGTGTTGAAATCATTATAAAACGTTCAGGTAGCAAGAGGCAGACTGTCTCTGCGTACTGGCAGCAACCCCGTGCCGTACATCCAGTGCGCCGAGATCAGTCATATATAAGAGCAAGAAGGGCGAACGAAGATGGACACCAAGAAAGACGATCCCGACGTGAAGACGGCGCCTGAGGCACCAGCAATGCCAGCACCTGGTGAACCTGGACCTGGACCTAGCGCTGTACCTTCGGAGCCCTTACATGGGCCAGTGGACGTGGCGGAGGATTCGATGGAAGGACCCCAGTCGGCCTTCCGGGCCCTCTCAGTCGAAGAGGTGGACACCCATCCTGTGAAGAGAAAGAGAGAGAGAGGGAAGGATGCTGGAGAAAGCATAGCAGACCAAGGAGCAGATCAAGGGCACGACCCAACGAATGATCCTACCTTCGAAGGCGCACCAAGCGCTTCTGGCCTGCATGCATCACCCTCTCCTATAACCACCACACTCCCAACTCCAGACCAAGCCGCTGCAACATCCACACCCATAACCAACCCGCCTATGGCTGAGGGCACAGGCTTTACTGCTATGCCTACCTACCCTGCCTATGGTGTGAACCCACCTACCACTGCGTTTCCTGAGGCAACTACTACCAGTGAGCCGGTGACCTCCAGTTCTGCGCCGCGATGGTATGCGGCTGACTATCACCATCCTCTACCCGCTACGGGAGCCTATGTGGATGTTCCTGGGTATGCAACCTTGAGTGGGTTGAGGAGAGGACCTGAGTCATGCGGGAGCAGGAGTAGAGGATCGGGGAGATCCTCCAACAGGTCCCTGACGCGGTCGGAGATCAACGAGGTGCTCCGAGGAGCCACCTCTAAACTTGTTGGCGACCTCACTCAAGAGATTCGAGATAAACTGGAGCCCCTGATGATACCGCCCCAAGTGTCACCTACCACGGTGGGAATGTCACCCCATCGAGTACAGGCCAACCACCCTGTGGCAGGGCTGACAAACACCCTGGCAAGCCTGAAAAGCCGACCGATGCCGACCCCTGCTGTGATACCTAGAAGCCCTTTCGTGCCGAGGACGGCCCAGCCACCCTACAGTAACGTGGCGAGTTCTACGAGAGCCAAGCTGGACCGGCTGGGGCTGACAGCCCTGAGGGCAATGGTTGACGTGGAGCCCTATGGCTCTAGTGATCTAGGCGGAGACCCCTCCGATGATGAGCCGCCGTCGATGACTTCTGCTTCGCCCTCGGAGGACGACGACCCGGAGGACCCCGAGAACCCAAGTGGGAAGAAGAAGAAGAAGAAGAGGAAGACCCGATGCCCTGAGGGACGCAGGTCTCAGGAGGCTAAGGCTATTGCCACCTCCAAGATCGTGGTGAACCTGCCTGAGCTCACAGGCAAGGACCTTAGCGAGTTCGCTGAGAATTTTGGCCGGTTTCTCCGATTGACCGGCCAAACCCACGCTAGTGGACGGGTCAAGTGCGATCTACTCCTGCAGTGTTGCAAGACCAAGTACCTGGAGAAGCAGGTCAGACAGATCGTGACTAAGTCCGCCACCTTTGCCTATGCGTTGGTTGCCTTGGAGAGGCAGTACCCGACCTATGAAACCGACCTCTCCATCAGGGCCGAGATCCAGAACCTGGCCGTGCTGCCCAACAACCCCAAACCTGGCAGGGTCTCTGAGCTATTGGCTCACTGGGCTGGACGATTGACGCCCGGTTCCTACAGCAGCGACGACCTGCTTTTCTGGTTGGTGGCTAAGCTCCCTCAAGAGCTGTGGGACGAGTGCCGTTCAACGGCAGAGCGCAAGGCTAGAGCCCTCCACTACGAGGATCTATGTGTACTACTCCTGGAGCTGGCGCTGGAGAAAGAAAGCGACCAGCACCTGAACAACTACCGTCCTGGAGGTGGAGGCTCTGGAAGCCATGGCAAAGGGTACCAAGGATCCAGACCTGTGCAGGGGACTACCCCCAAACACTCCCGTAACATGGGAAACGTCAAGGAGCTCTTCTGGTGTGATGCCAGAGACGAGCAGGGCCACCTGCAGCACGCCCCTGACTGCGAGCAGCGAGACTGCTTCGTAGTCCAAGGGAAGAAGCAGGAGACCAACACCGGCGCCAAGAAGCAGCTGCCGGATCACTACAGGTGTACAATCACCTGTGCCTTCTGTGGGAAGAGGAAGCACTACGAGGATGAGTGCTACCACAAGCAGCGCCTGTCGGCGAAGCTGAAGGGTGAAGATCCTGGCAAAGGCTCTGGCAAAGGCAGAGGCAAGACAAGGGTCAAGGTGAACGAGGAGGAGGCGCTAACCGCCAGCCAGACAAGGACAACAAGAACACGGACAAGAACGGAGGAAACCCCAACCCTAATCCAGGGGGGAGCTCCGAGTCCTCTGGAGGGCAGTCTGGTCCAACCACACGCTCACAGAGGCACGCCCAGCGAGAACAAGGGGCCAAGCGGGAGCACGAAGGTGGTGATGACGGCAACGCTAAGAAGCGAAGCCGTCTCAGGAGGATGGCCCGCAAATTGCGGAACAAGGGGTTCGAGGTGACCTGTCCCGCAGAGTTCTGACGGGGACGCTCCGGTGGCGCCAAGGACCTGGTATTTTGGGTACGTATCCGACTAGGGGGACGTGAATACCTGGGGGTATTGGATACTGGCGCCACCATATCTATAGTGGCCAAGAAAACTTTACCTTGTGGGAGCCTGAAGAACACCACGACCACCGCGGCTATACGAATGGGGGATGGACATGTGGTGCACAGCTGCGGGGACTGTGAAGTGGAGGTACCTATGGGCTCCCGGACTATCGCCCATCGGATCTATGTGATGGACACTGAGGCCTTCGACTTTGTTTTGGGGACTGACTTCTTCGTGCAGCACTCCCAGATACAATCCCTGACGCTGCAAGCGCCCTACCTCCTCTACGTGGACCACGGCAGTGGCAGAGAGTCTGTGCCACTGGAGCAGTCGGAACATACCTCAAGCTACCTGAGGCTATCGAAGGAGGAGCCCTCGAACATGATGGCGGCCTCCAAAACTGAGGACTATCAACTATTGGGGGAAGTCCTAGACCAAGGTCTGGAGGAATTGGGTTACTCTAGAGAAGACCTGAGTGTGGAGTTGTTCGCCAGCGACAAGCAGCATGTCCTGGACCTTTACTGCAGCAAGGGGAAGAACTGCAGCTACAAATTTTACTGGCCCTCTTTCGGGATGGCCTAAGGGAACCCCAGGTTCAGTGAACTGGGGAAGGTCCTGACCAAGGTGGCCTTGGAACCTTCCCGTATGGTCCTGTGTTCCCCCGATTGGGGAGCCCATGGGGGCAACGAGTACTGGCGAAACCTCCTGGACAGACTGACTATCAGCTCTGTTCGGTTACGTGATGAGGCCATCTACGTGCCTCTTGTAACCGCTGCATAGTGGTTGATCTTTGTTGTGACTGCGAAGCCTGTAGCCTTGATGCCCCAGGGGTCGTAACGCCCGACACTGCCCCTGATATCTCCGAACCCACATAACCCTCTTCGGACCCATATCCAGCCTCTGGGAGCGACATATGCAAAGCACTTGAAGGTCCAGTGAACTCCATGGTGGAATATGAAAGGTACGAAAACCCGGTCTACAAAAATGGAGCAGACATAGAATCTCAATGCGCATTCATCGCACATAATGACACAACGTGAAATCATTCGAAAACATTTAAATAAATCCGATTGGGAAATCACGAAAGACAAATGCGACTCGACGCGCGCTCACAGGCGACATCTGGCGGCGAACGGAAAACATGAAACTGAGCGGAAAATTTACTGCACTAATGTACATCTGAGAATCATTGGAATTCTGATCACATCAGTGTATAATTCAGTGCTGTCACTGCCGCCGTTACACTCCCCCTCTGAAAACATACGCCAGTATGTCAGGCTGGGTCAAGTGAAGTGAACGAAACGGCGAAAGTGACCAAAAACTGACAAATCTATGCCAAAATGTGTGAAATTGAGCTGAATTGAGCAAAATTGTGCTGAGATCTGTGCTTCGCGATGGCCATCGACTTGAATGAAACACATAGGTACCTTAGGGCACACAGAAAAAGCTTCGTTCAAGCTCGAAAATTCGAAAATTGAAAGTCTGAGTGAAGAATGTACATGATGATCCATGATCCATGATGCATGATGCAATCAGGATCTGACATCACACTGCCAGAAAACAGAAAACGAGCGTCGCCATGTCGTCGAGCGTCAAAAAAATAGGGTATCCCTTCATGGAGTCCAATATGTGTGAAACTGGCTGGTGTCATTTGCAGTCATGAGACCAGATGCCAGATTATGGTACAAAATGTGCCTGAATTGGGACCAAAATCAGTGAATCGCGCATGGATTCAGGGTGGCGAAACTCACCGCAAGCCGAAATAGGTTCAATTCAATGTCGATAGACACTGTGTGTAGTGTTGAACGGAAATCCAGTTCTCATTCATAGCCAATCCAGGTCAAATCCTCATGATGATGATGAATCCCCATGATGGAAATCCAATCATTTGAAGTAATGATAACCAAGAAAACCCAGTGGGGTATCCCCACACTGTCAGTATTGTTCCCAGGGCTTCATGTTTAATCCAGTATGAGCCAGAATGGGTAATTGACTCGTTATAGTCCCAGAATGTATAAGTATCCAATGCTTGGTACTGGGAATTTGCCAAAATTGCTGATTCTGAGGGGGATTCCAACACAACCCACAGATGAACAGCGAGTCGACACAAGTAAGAACACCATCGTCGTCACTTGGTCTATATAAGCCCTTTGACAGTGGTCTAGTGGAATACGAACCAACCGTCTCAATGTAAGAGCTGATGGAAATCACATTCTGAGCAGATCCGTCAAACACATGAAATGGATCAGACTCAGTCATGCGCCAGAATGTCTGAAATGAGCACGAACTCGAACGAGTCCTTCCCAAGGCGAGTAGAGGGGCCCAGCCGACAGCAAAGGCGATAGTGTCGTCGTGGTCGAGGATAAAGGCCTCTCGGAACTTCCGATTGGAATCATCTGAGATGAAGCACATGATTCACATGATGGCCATGATGAGAATGATGGATGGAATGACCAGGATGACCCCAGAATGTCCCATCATCTGTCCATCGAACCACACAGACGATGCGTCAGGACTGTTTTGTCCCCATGCCAAGGGTATATGTCGACCGTAAACCTCTTTGAAAGTTTCGGCGACCCAAATTCTGATCAGATCTTGTCAGGGATGGATGATGCCACAATTGGAGCTTCTTCTTGTGCTTGTAAGTCCTCCTTGGTGACACAATCCTTGATCAGCGAGAGCTCTTTGTCAATCTCAGGGTGTTTCTTCAGGAACTTGATGAAAGTATCCGTATACCCATGGATGAAACTTGAAGCCGGCTCCCATTTGTCTTCTTCTGGACCGAATCCTTTCCATCTGCACAGAAAGTACCACTTGCCTCGAGCATTCTTCTTGTACTCAAGAATTTTCTCCAACTCGAAACTGCTTGTGACCATCTTCCTGTCGCTCAGGTACTTCGAAGTCCAATAGAGAGGCTTGAACCTTCCTTTGGGGCAGGGTACTTCGGCCTTCAAACGATCTCGATGTACTTCTTGATGCCTGCCTGGCTCAATCTCAATGTTGAATGTAGTCTCACTTAGTTGATTTTTGACTTGGAATGGGCCATCCCACAAAGGTAACAATTTGTTGTCGTCCTTCAGGGTCTCGTCTGACTTACGAAGCCAAACTTGCTGGCCTTTCTCGAAGGGTTTTCCTTGCGTTCTTGACTTATTTTTGAAATTCAACCAATCTGCTTGACTTTCCACTTTGGCTTTGATCCACTTGGACTCTAGATCCTTGATCTTCTCAAACCATTGTGATGCGTCGTAGCACTGCCTTGGGTGATGCATCACTGGTCCTGGACCCATCTTCTCACGACCAAAAACCAGCTCATTCGGACTTAATCCAGTGTAATTCTTGGTACGATGGTATCTTCTCAAGACACAGTAAATTGTCTCCAACCAATTGTAGTCTTTTTCAGTCGCCAGGAATTTTCTCAGAATGGAGATAAGAATTCTTCCAGCGCGTTCAGCAGGGAGAGCTCGATGGTCGTAGACTCGGGCACGAAGGTGATGAACTCCCAATAGGGCACACATGTTCTCCCACCAAGTCCCAATGAACTCTTTCCCACTGTCCGTCAGAATTTCACTGGGCACATCCCAGTTACTCATCCACTGACTTGCAGTCCACTTGGCAGCCATTTCAGAGGTGAGATGCTTCGTGTTGCAAGGGAGGACTTGGATGTAGCCACTGTGGCGGTCTTGAATTAACAAAACCCAATCGATAGGCTTCCTCGTGTAGAGGCATTCCTCTTGGATTTGCCCCAACTCGAAGACATCCGCCGTCACCTTGTCGAACAGCCTCTCAGGAATTGGTAATCCCTTCAGTAGTCCTTCTGCCTTTTGATTCTTGGGGATGGTCGCCTGACATTGCTTGCATCCTTTGGCAACTCGTTCACAGGCACCCTTGAGGTCCCTTGTGTACACTCTGTGGCGTAGCTCCTGTTCCAGCACACGAGAATGTGTGTGGGCTGTCTCATTCCGATGCCAATGTTTGACATATTGGTCAATCAGACAATCAGGAACACAAATCCGTCCTTGCCAAAATAACTTGTCGCCTTGGATTTTGAAATCCGACGTCTCTTCAGAGTCGTAAGGCTTGTCCCCTTTCAACTTGTGGTAAACAGACCCAAAGAACCTGTCCTCCTTGTACATCTTCGTCCAATCCACATAGAGGAAGGAAGTTTCCTTGTCCTTTTGCTGTGGGGGGAGCGTGGATTTCGACTTGGATCTCGTCAGAGGAAACACATTCAGGAGTGGCAGCGACGACTCAGAGTCAGAGTTAACTCCTGCAGTCTGATCTGCCTTGGTAATCTCCTTGCATCTGACCAAATCCACCTTCATCCGATTTTTAATCGAACATTGGAGACAATGTTTCTTGATCAGTGTTTGTTCCTCCTTGTCGAACTCGATCACTTCAGCTTTATCCGTCGCTGTCCCATGAAAACTCACTTCAGAGTAAGCCTCTGAGGCTGGGTAGGCCCAGCGACTCAGGGCGTCCGCCACTGTGTTGTAGCGACCCGGAATGTAAGTCACATGGAGGTCAAATCTGCTGAGAGTTTCATGCCAACGGCCTCTTCTCCCAGCTGGTCCACCAGGGGTATCCACATGTTCTGTCCTCCAGCTCTCCAGTGACTTGTGATCAGTCAGTACCTCAACGCGATGGCCCAAGATCCAACCTTCATAGCGCCGTAAGGCACAAAGGATTGCGTAGGCTTCTTGTTCCCTTGGACTCCAATTTCGCTGTCTTGTAGTAAGCTTGCGAGACCAGAAAGCCAGGGGATGATGGTGACCTTCGTCGTCGACTTGTTCGATCGTAGCACCAATGGCGTAACGACTGGCGTCTGTACGAATATAAAAAGGTCTTCCATCCAAGCACGGAGTCTTTAATGTAACCACATTAGCCAGTGCTTCCTTGAGACCAGTAAATGCCTCTTCACATTCTGGCGTCCACTTGAGCTTGACTTGAGATCCCTTCTTTCCTTCTATTTTGCCAACCTTGAGTAACTCTGTCAGGGGACCAGAGAACTTGGCGTAGAGAGGAAGGAACTCGTGGTAGTAATTGCAGCAGCCTAAAAAGGCACGAAGCTGCGTGATGGTTTTAGGCCTTTCCCAGAGCTGCAGGGCAGCCATTTTTCCTGGGGCTGGTCTTCTTGTCCCATCTTCCAAGACAGAGCCACAAAATTCCACCGATTGGAGGAACATCTTGCCCTTCTTGGGTCCACACACGAGCTTCTCTTGTCGAAGGACTTCGAGAACTTTTCGAACTTGTTCTTCGTGCAACTTCAGGCACTCATCAAAGTTGTTTCCCAACGGCGTGGCAATCAGAAGGTCGTCAATGTAGATGCTGCAGAATTCTTGTAAATCCAGAGACTTGTGCTTCTGAAATAAAATAGTCTCCATCATCTTCTGGAACATCGACGGCGCATTCTTCAGACCCATCGGCAGTACAGTCCACTGGACAGTGCCACAGGGCGTGCACATTGCCGTCAAATGCCTGTCCTCCTTTCGAAGGGGCATCTGATGAAAGCCATGGCGCAAATCCAACACAGTAAAGAGCTTCCCTTTGGCTCTCGCTGCTATCTCCTTCTCGATTAGAGGAAGAGGATGCGCGTCTGGTACTGTGGCGGCATTCAGGGCTCTGTAATCCACCACTAGACGCCAAGCATCTATGCTGGATTGGTCTGCAGGTGGGGGTTTTGGCACAGTAAATGGTGCTGAACACCACTCAGAACTCATGCAGCCCTCCAACCAACCGAACTCATAGAGATTGCGCTCAATAATCTTTCGTAGGGCATCTGCTTTGGTGCCGTGGAGATAGAATGGACGTTGTTTGTGAACCTTGGCGCCTTCGATTATCTCAATCCTGGCTTCCCCATTTTCACATCGATTTGGGGGGTTTTTCCACAACTTACCACTCAGCACGTCATCTTGATAATCTTCGAACACTGCGTCCCTTCTTGCAGATATCTTGTCTCCGTCGACCTGATTCCCACATTTAATCACCGACATTATGTCCACCAATTTGCGAATTGTTGGTCGTGGTCTCATATTCTTGGCCACTTCATTCCAAACTTCTTCGTCGCATTGTTGGCGGATGAAGCTCACCTGAGCTCGCTCCTCCATGGGATCCCACCAATCAAAGGGGTCCACGAATGTCTTGAAGGGATGGTCGGACGAATTCAGCTTCATTCCTGTCAATTCAGGCGAGATTCTTTGAGATTTGTCTTCATTCTTGCTTGAAATCCTGACTTTTTTGGCTTGATTCTTGTCTGATGGGGACGAATTGTAATGGATGGAGGCATTCTCTTGAGGGACGCCGATTGTCCTTCCCTCCTTCCGCGACGATACGTCGGGATTCTGCTCTCGATCGTCTTCATCCACTCCAATTCCGTCGATTCTTGAGGAATTTGAGATAACCTCTTCTGTTCCCATTTCACTGCCATCTTGCCAATAATCTCCCAGATTCCCGTCAACTAAGCACGCCAACGTGCTCCACGAACGCTGTGGCAAAGGCTTGCCATTGTCTTCGCAATACAGCTTCACGCCCTTGTGCGGAAGCTCGACAACGTCGATTGAAATGTCCATAATGTCCTTGAACCACTCTTGTCTTGGCCAATTGGGGACAATTAAAATCGCCTTCGCGCCGGATTGCTTCAGCTTCTGCACTACACGAGGGAAAACGTCGAAGGGCGGATTGATCCAAAGAGGTTCAGACCAGTCTTCACTCCAGGCATCGTCGTAGAACTTCGGAAATCTCTTATTCTTTTTATTTGCAAAAGCATCAACTTCAGGACGAAAATTGTGGTTCTTTTCGAAATAATCCACCAGAATGTCCCGCCATTTGTCGACTACTCGATAGCAAACTGACTTCCACTTCTTGCTGTTCAACGAATCCACCTTTCCTTCGTCGTAATCTTCTTGATTCCGTGTCCATTCCTGCCCATCTTGCTGAAAATGCAGCTTATTTCTCTCCTTGAATTGGTGGATACTCTTGGTATATGGGTGCAGATAATACAGTTCGGACGGGTCGGTGGTCGACGGATCTTGGAGGAAGCATGTCCTGTGTCCCATGGGCGACACACGGTGAGCGTGAAGCCAGGGTTGACCCAAGAATAAATCATACTTTATGCTGGCTTCATAAAATTTTCCAGCAAACCACTCCTCAGTGACCGTCTCTTCAACACTCCAGACTGATTGTTTCACCAATCTGACCGCCAATTCTGCTTCTCTGTCGCCACCGTCAAGGCGATGTCCGCTGACTCCCTCCAGCTGGACAGGGGTGGAGGACATCTTCGTTCCATCCTCCTGCAGAAAGCCTTTCCTCACCAGGTTCACCTCTGAACCATTGTCGATCAGACATCTGGCAAGTTTAACCTTACCATCCGTCGATCTGACCTGGATCCAGCAGACAAACTGGCGCTGTTTGCCTCGCCGGACAGCGCTGAGGACCCAGGCAGGGTACAGGAGGCCGGAGGACCGCGCCAGTCGATCCCAGCAGCGTCCATCCACCGCCCCAACTACCCTGATGGGTTTTTCCTCCTGCCACTCAACCCCAGTGTTGGGATTTGGGTCAAGTTGGCTTCCCTATTGCCATTCTTCTTCTCCGTTCGTCTGTACGTCCTGTACTTGTCCTTCGTCAACCCATTCTTCTCCTGCTTCGACAGCATTCACTCCTTTTCCACGTCCACGACCTCCAAATGATTTCCCCTTACCACCTTTCTTACCTCCTTGTCCTTTGTTGTTGGAGGTGTTGGAATTGGGGTTGGATTCGTTGGATTGGCCCTTGCCTCGACCTCCAGTATCCTTGTTGTTGCCGAAGGTCTTGTTCGCTGGCGTCTCCGCGTACAGGGGGTTGCCATTCACCTTGGAATCATCTTGATTCCCGGACTTTCCCTTGCCATTTCCACCTTTTTGGCCATTTTTTCCACCTGATTTTCCACCAGCATCGGTCCATCTTGAGTCGCTTGGATCTCCGCCTTGCTGCGAGTAATCTTTTGGTGTCCAGTCTCTGTTCTTTCCTTTGGACTGCCCTTTACCCTTTCCCCTTCCATGCTGGTCAGCATCTCGTGCTCCATCCTGCTGGGGATTTTTGGGAGAATTTCCCTTTCCATCCATTTTGGACTGAATTGTCTTGAGATCTGAGGGCGTCCATCTGTGATCTGCGGTCGTGTGAGTCGCCGCTCGACCTTCTTTTCCAAGGGCAATGCACACAGAGCATCCCTTCTCGCCAACGGCGTTGACCTTGCCTCCGAAGCCATGTGCATCCTGGGACTTCTGGCGTTCCAAGTTTGCATACTTTTCAAGTTGGTCCCAGATCTGCTCAACTCCATAACTGAAGATCCACGGTCGTACCCTCAAAACTGTTCCCTTATACTTCACTTTTCCATCCACCATGCTGCAGAAAAACTCCGACTGTTCAGAATCGTGGAAACCAACTCTCCATCTGCCCTCACGAATAGTGATGTCCTTCAATCCAGTAGCACTGATAGAGTGTAGCAACTCACGAACAGCCATTTTTCCCATAGTTTCTGGTAATCCTCGGACTTCAACCCAGTTGCCCAGGACTTTTTGGTCCGCCTGAGAGTCCCTGATCTTCTGCTTGGTCTCCGGCGTGAGTTTGCTCAGGAGGATCTTCTTCATTTCGCCTTCAGAAAGTCCTTCTCCAGAGTTCTCCGCCTCTTGCACCAAAAACTCCCAATCTTGCCTTGCAATTTGAATCTCTTCCAGAAATAATTTCTTGATCGCCCTGAAGTTCTCCAAACGGTTCCTGTAATGATCTTCAGGTAGTCGAGACCCTTTCTTCTTCAGGCTGCGGTACAGCTCCTCATACGTCAGGGGATTCCCCTGATTTTGCCGCTCCACATACAAATTGTATGTGCTCTCTCGGAGCTTGCCCGTCAAGCAATCCATCAACCCAAGGATCCAGAGCTCCTTGTCCAGCTTCTCGGTCTACCGCCACACCACGAACTGCCTCTCGAAGGACGCCCAGTAATTGGGATGTCCTGAGAACTTCGGCTGCTTCATCACTGACCCTCTCAGCCTCATATGCAAAGGGTTCAGCAAGTGGTCCAGGTTGAAGTTGGTGGCTGTGCCGACCGGATTGACGAAAACTGGATTGACTGCGGCGCCTCCCATGGCCTGTGCCTGCGCGATTGCGGCCGCCAGCAACGCCTGGTCTACAGTAGGCTGCACGAACGGCGTTGGTTGAGCTTGATGCATCCTCATCTCCTGCAATTTCTTCTGTTTTTCTTTGATTTTTGCCTCGTTTTCTTTCTGCTGCCGGTCCTTCTTCTTCAAGGCCATGGATCGCTCCTTCACAGTGGTCCTTGCTTCTCCATCAATATCTCCGACAGTACCCACGGACAGTACAGACTTCCCTGACGAAGATTCTCCTCCTTCAGTACCCAGATTGAACCCAATTGGATTTGTAAATCCAGTAGGGGGGATACCAGAAATTCCAGTAAAAGCTGGATGGTGGCCAGTAAAAGCTGGGGGTGCTGGAGAATGTGGAGCGCCGTAAGGCGTGGATGTGGGTGCAGCTGAGGAGGTAGGTGCTGGGTGGCTTGCCATTGTAGGCGCTGGTCCAGAGAGCCCAGTAGTGCTCAGATTTTGTACCAGATTTGTAAGCTTCTCCAACTTCTGTTCCATGTCCTTCCACTTGCTGTCATCATCCCTCTTTTTCTCCTTGGCGGCGTTCTTCAGCTCCTTCACCTTGTTCTCCAGCGACGAAATCTGCCTTCGACAGGAGCAGTCCTTGGCGCATTCGCCACAGGAAGGGCATCTCGTCCCTTTCCCCTTGCTTCTGACTTCATCAACCCAGCTGTCAACACTGGAGTTGGAGTCAGGAAGCTTGGACAGTTGCTCCCTGGAGAGGTGAGAATGTGTCGAATCACACCTCATCTCGTCGACCTCGTCGTCGTTCCGACTCCAGGCGCCTGACGGACCAGGCTGCTGACGCAGATTCTGCCGTCGTTCCTCGGCGATGATGGCCATCTGCACCATCACGGCTGCCTGGTGGTCGAACTGGTCCATCAACTCCTCCCAGTCCTCTTGCTCCTGCAATTGGGCATCAAATCTTGACCGGCCGCTGTCCCTGAGGAACTGGCACGACGCCCGGAACCAGTCCCTCAGGCGGCCACGATAGCCCGCCTCCGCCAGCAGCCAATTCTGCCTGTGCAGGAATTCCTCATTCCAGATCTGCTGAAAGTGGTTTTCCCAGTAATCACCACTAATTTCAGCTTCAGACTGCTCTCCTTCGCTGCTGCTGTCTTCCAGATCAGGCAAAGCGTGAGAGGAGGAACCAGATTCACTCGAGGAGGGAGATTCTCGACCGGGTTTAAGGTTGGGTGGGGCGTTCATGCAACACTCAGCACAAGTATGAACACCAGGCCAATGTTTATGGCCACAGTAAGGGCACTCTGATGGTTGAACCTCGGCTTGTTGGGGAGATGCTACGAATGTAACCTCGGGGGGAACACGCAGCGACCCAGAAGGAGTAGTAGCCCCGCTAAATTCCGACGATCTCAGAGTATCAGTGGAGATTCCAGAAGCAGAGTCATGATTTCCTCTGCTACCATGTAACCGCTGCATAGTGGTTGATCTTTGTTGTGACTGCGAAGCCTGTAGCCTTGATGCCCCAGGGGTCGTAACGCCCGACACTGCCCCTGATATCTCCGAACCCACATAACCCTCTTCGGACCCATATCCAGCCTCTGGGAGCGACATATGCAAAGCACTTGAAGGTCCAGTGAACTCCATGGTGGAATATGAAAGGTACGAAAACCCGGTCTACAAAAATGGAGCAGACATAGAATCTCAATGCGCATTCATCGCACATAATGACACAACGTGAAATCATTCGAAAACATTTAAATAAATCCGATTGGGAAATCACGAAAGACAAATGCGACTCGACGCGCGCTCACAGGCGACATCTGGCGGCGAACGGAAAACATGAAACTGAGCGGAAAATTTACTGCACTAATGTACATCTGAGAATCATTGGAATTCTGATCACATCAGTGTATAATTCAGTGCTGTCACTGCCGCCGTTACACCTCTGGGGCGTAAGACGCCTATTGGGAAACCCGGATGGGGGAGTATGCTCAGCGTGGTGGACGGAGGTCTTACCTCCATCCCCTGGGAGGATCTGGACCCGACTCTGGTCCAGGCTATACAACGAGAAAGCGATGGACTCGCTTTGGGTGACTTGAAGGATCGACTACGACCTCAAGATGCTATTGAGACTATACCCGGAGGAAATGAATACGTCGTGACTAACACCAACGCCCCCAACTCTCCCTGCCATGTACCTGTTCCTGATGGAGTCTCGGAGTGTGGACTATCCGAGCTACCTAGCTCTATCCACTCAGATGACGAAACTGGGCACGACGCCTTCTTCGTGCAGACCTGTGTGGAGGAATTGGAGAACGCCGAGTACGTCGCCCCACTGAAACCCCTACTCTCCATGAGGGTGGAAAACCCCGTGGACGAAGAGCTGGACCCTCGACCCAGGCTCAGGGAGTATGTGGACTCCAAGAGGAAGTTGGTGGCGAAAAAGCTATGCTACGCTAAGCCTACCCGCAGCTCATGGCCATTGAAGCAAGGACGTATGGGAGTTTATCCCAATTGAAGGAGGACCTCGAACAGAAGATCACCACCTGGCAAAGGGAGGTAGATCTTAAGCTCATGAAGAGCGTGTGGGGTGCCCATGTGAGGACCCCAGAGGAGGATGACCTCTCGGAGGAATGTGTATGTGAACCCCCTCGAGCGTGCCTATGTTGCCATCGTCCATCAGAGATGGTGGAACGAGACCTACTATATGCCTACCAAGGGTTGAAGGATACTACCAAGGGCGAAGAGTCGGTGGAGGATCACCTCCCGACGTCTATTACTCAGGGGGCAAGCAACTTACACTCTGCCGAGGACATGGAAGACAAGATCAAGCTATTGGATCCGCGGGTGCAGAAGCTTATAAGGACCTATCTGGAGGTGTTCGGAGAACTACCCCCTCCAGCTTCATGTGACAAGCTGGTACAGATGGACCTCAAGCTGAAACCAGAGTTCGTGGGTCACAAGATCCGGAGGAGACCCTATCCAGCTCCTAAAGAGCAGGCCGACGAGATTGAGCGACAGATACAAGAATGTATCGACGCTGGCCTAGTCCTGGAGTACAAGGACGGGGACTGCCCCCTACACTGCAGCCCCTGTTTCCTGGTGGCTAAACCTGGGTCTACAGCCAAACGGCTGGTAGTGGACTACGGAGAGCTGAACAAGAAAACGTTGAACCACTCAGGGTCCATTCCTAACATGGAGTCTACCCTTGAGAAGATAGCCTCCTGTGGCTACAAGACCAAGATGGACAAGAGGAGCGGATTCTGGCAAGTGGACCTGACACCCAACGCTCGGGAGCTACTGGCCTTCATCACCCCTCAGGGAAGGGTGTTCAAGTGGAAGGTCATGCCATTTGGCGTGGCCAACGCACCCGCTCTATTCCAAGAGCTGATGAACAAGATCTTGTCCATCCTACGAAGGAGACCTAAGGTGCAGGAACTTATATCCCGTGGGGCGCAGATGGAAGCACACATCGACGATGTATGCCTCGGGACCAATACCCAGGAGGACCACCTAATCCTCTTGGGTGAGTTCTTTGCGGTCTGCCAGGAGAACCACACACGACTCAAGCTGGAGAAGTGTGAGTTCATACAGGAGACCATGCAGTACCTGGGGTTCGACGTTGGCTATGGGTGGTGGACCCCAGCGGCCTCTAAGGGCAAACCCCTGATGGACGCTAAGGTACGACACGAAGACCCCAAGAAAGGACTTCATGATGTACGCAGTTTCATTGGGGCGTGCAACTTCTATCGCCGCCATATCAAAAACTTCACCTACACCAGCGCCATTCTGACGGACTTGATCAAGAAGAGTACTACTTGGCGCTGGGGCCCACAAGAGCAACAAGCGTTTGACGAGCTCAAAGACAAGGTGGCCAACGCTAAGTGCTTGGGCGTGCCTAGGGCACAAAGGGAGATTATCCTGGTGACCGACGCCAGCAATGTGGGCGGTGCTGGAACGTTGTTCCAATGGCAAGCACTAGAGAAGGAAGAGTTCCACTCGGCCATTTCCCAATGGGGGACGGAAGGTCTCAACCGAGATGGAACCCTCAAGCACAGCTACCCTGACGACAAGTGGGTCCTAGTACCTCTGGGCCACTGGAACTGGAAGTGGAACCAGGCCAGGGGGAACAACTCCACATATGAGCAGGAATTGCTCGCGGGTATGCTAGTGCTATCCTCACAAGCACGACTGTTGGGGAGTAACCCTGTGATCTGGCTGTGCGACCAAGAGCCGGTCCGCACTTTCCAGAAGGGCCCCCCACCTGAAAAGGCCAAGCTACGGCGCTGGTGGACCTACCTCAGTTAACTACGGCTGATGGTACACCATATCCAGGGAGTGAAGAACGAGTGTGCAGACTACATCAGCCGCAACAACTTCGACGCCCTGATTGCTGCCCGGTCTGAAGCGCTGGCGAAGGAGGCGTTCAGCCGTATGGACGTCCACTTGGACCTCAACATGACTATGATACGCCCCCTGGATGGACTCCAACAATCGGAGTACCTGAAAGAGTTTGGGGATATCTACAAGCGCCTGGAGAAACGCCTTGAACCCCTCCTGGTCAACCAAGATCAGTGGAAGAGGGACAAGAGCTACCTCTGGCACGAGGACTGCATCGTGGTGCCTAGTGACAGAGTCCCAGCGCTGCTGAAGTGGACCCATGAGTCCAGCGGTCATGTGGGTGCTGACCGTACCCTGAGGCTGTTCAAGCAGTGGTTCCACACTACGTTCACTGACGACCAACTGCGGAAAACCCTCCAGCCTATCGTGGACAAGTGCCCGTGCAGGTCCTGCAAACCAGGGGATATCAGGGACAGAGGTCTCTACTCGACCCTGCCCATCCCTCACTGTGCTAACAGTGTTCTATACGTGGACTACACGGAGATGCCGAAGTTCGGGGGCTATGACTTCGCCCTCGTGGTAACCTGTGGGTTGACCAGGTTTACCAGGGTGTTCCCATGTACCAAGCACATTACCGGGGAGGAGACTATCAACATACTCCTGGAGGAGTGGTTTTGTGTCTATGGGGCGCCCAAGGAGATCAACTCCGATGAGGACGTACGAGTACGCTCAGATACCCGCCGGTACAAGAGGGTCCTGAGATCCCTCAATGTCCAGGTGTCTACGGGGATCCCCTACTCGCACACGAGCAACCCCCTATGTGAGCGACAGATCCGTGTCCTCGAGGAGAATGTAAGGATATGGTGCACAACTGAACGCACCAGAGACTGGGTGAGACTACTCCCCGTCATATCCTTGATGATGAACTCCCAAGAGAGTTCAGCTACTGGCTACTCGCCCCATGAGCTATTCCTAGGGCGCCCGGCGTGGTTTCTACATGCCCCCTATCCAGAGGACACCCATTCTTCTGTGGGTGGATGGGTCCAAGAGCAACAAGCGAAGGTGGACAAGGCCAAGGCTATGCTCCAGAGAGTGAGGGGGCGTCAGTGGAACAAGAAGGACAAGCACCGAGTACCGGCCACCTACCAAGAGGGGGACTGGGTTCTGGTGCACCACAGCCGACTACCCGCCTGGCCACGCTCTACCAGCGACGACCCATACTTCCGGCCCTACAAGATTCTATCTGTGGATGGACACCGTATAACCGTGCGGTGTTGTCCCCGTCTAGGGGGGACCCTGGTGTGCGCTGCTCAACACCTGAAGCGCTACTATGATCCTGAAGACCTCTGTGGGGAGGAGTGGGAGCTGAACGACGAGGAAATCGCCGCCCTAGACCTACAAGGGGCTGCCAGCCCTATGGAAGTTGAAGGGGAACTCCCCGACATGAACGCCGAGGAGATGGCTAAGGAGGGCCTCTACCTGGTGAAGTCTGTCCTACGCCACCGCTATTGCCAGGGTTGGCGCTTCCTTACCCTCTGGGAAGGGTTTGGAGTCGAAGAGGCCACCTGGGAGCCCTTCTCTGCGTTTGTTCTACCTGAGGGACGCCTAAATTCAGTTCTGGTTGACTACCCGTCCCAGAACAACCTTGGTGAGTTGCTGAGGCTCGCTGAGACGCTTGCCTCGAAGACTAAAGCTAGGGACTGAACCTTACCTCTAACTGTGCTACGTATGTCTGTGTGTGTCTCACTTCTCTCCCGGGCTTGGCTCCCGAATCAACGGGCTTCGCTGATGTCGGACCGAAGGTCCTAGTCAGTTACTGGTACCACTCCTATGACGCCCAATTTCTGTGCTGGCGCCTATCCATGGGGGAAGACGGCAAAAGCCCTACCTACTAGAGGGGAGGGGTGGCCAACTGTGCTAAGGGCATACAAAACGCCCTTTTTTGCTAAAGGCCAAAAGCTAACGCACTCCCCTGCCCACGTGGAAAAGCACGCGGGACAGGAGACACCACTACTCTGCACACCCTACCTACAGTGGCACCATCCTGGTGGGCGAGCGCTACTGCAACTGGCTCAAGCCCCCACTCAGGATTACCACTCCTACACTCACGCTCTACTGGGTGGTGTTGAAGAACAAAGTTGTGGGTCCTAATGACCCTCCTGTAAAGAAGACAAGAGAACACAGCGCTGCTAAGCAACTGTGGCCTAACAGGGACGTCACAACACGTTTCCCTGCTAGGGCTTGGAGGGGAGAGGCGCACAGGTGGCGTGCACAACGTGGATGTCGATGGAGTCGAACTGCCCTCGCCACTCCTGGCTGAGGCGCAGTTAATTGTTTGTGTGATCAGCGCCGTATGTTTTAGCACGGCTCAAGGGACTGCACCAATCACCCTACCTGCCCACCTGTAAAGCAAAGGCCAATGAAGAGGTGTTTGTGGCTGAGGAACCAAGCCACACTCCACGTATTATACGCTTCTCAGTATGACCTATAATACGCTGTCCTCAAACACCCCTGTCAAGCAAGCAAGCGTTAAGAGACTCCTCAGGTTCTCTTAAAGAACGTACCGAGGAGCCCCTGGGTGGCCTAAACAAGGTTTACCGCGCGCATTTGGCGTGGCCTATCCTTTAATGCGTGTGTGAATGCACGAGCATGCACGAGGGTACTGTCAATCTTACTCTTTCCCACAATCCATACCACGATCACGAACTCCACCAGGGGGCGGCCCCTCCTGGGCTTACTCACCTTACCTACCGCTGGAGAGCAAAGCAAGGGAGAGCAGAAACGAGATGCAAGCGAAGCAAGCATTTATGCACGTGTGTGTATGTTCTAATCAGTGCTACAAAAAAGGGAGGTTGGTGTGTACGAGCAGTTGTCATGGTTGCCCCGCATTGCATCGCAGGACAGGACCGTTAGCCCCCCATGACAACCACTCGCTGGCCGAAGGCCATCGTTGTTGCCCTGATCTTACCTCTCATTATCTGCAATCTTTCTAATCTAGCCCTCTATCGTTTGTTAGCGCTGCTACAAGACTCGTTCACGGAGACACGAGACGAGCAATGTGTATGCTGCATACGAGACGAGCACACCTGAGGTTTATACCTGATTCATTGAAGTCTTTTCGTTGATTTTGGAATTCTTGGCTGTTTGATTCTTTCTGTCAGTGTGGGTGGAATCTGTATGTTTATTTATTTATGTGTGTCTCGTCATTTTCCTGTCTACGTGAGACATACGTTTAGAATCTCATTATTTCTGTATTTTCCGGCGCTTCGCTAGGAGCCGCTCCTGCGCGCCGCCTTTTTCTGCGTAGGAATTTCTTGATTTAAAAAATCAAGACAAGACTACAAATGTTATAAAAATGTGCATCTGATGCACAATTGGATTCTGCTCAGGTGTGTTGTCTTAGAAAAGTTCTAGACCGTCATTTGACGGATTTAGGTGTTATCGCTTCGCGCTTGCGTGGATTCGTCCATAATTCTCCCATTCCTGTCTGTACAGATACCCACGCGCAGCCTCGCTGAGTAGGCCGTGTTCTGGCCGAAACGCAGCAGCCTGGAGAGACTGAGCAGAACCCAAGACCCCACCAAGGGGCAATTTAATTTTTTGTAATGACTCCCTTCGCCCTAAGACAGGTCACAGGTCGCCTGCAGGTTTACGAGAACCCATGCGAGTGTGTATATTGCGTCTTGCGTTGGGTTTATGTTGCGCTGCGTCTTGGAGGGAGGGATGCACATGCACATGTTTTGTGGCATGCTCCCAAACTAACCCAACCAAGCCACAGGAACCCCGGCAGCGCCATGAGCGCTGAGCTTTCTGTAGGAAATGTCACGAACAAAGCAGCAAAAAGGCGCCAGCCATGGTGAGCGCCCATTTTTCCAGTGTGAGGGAGGCCATAGGTATTTTGAAGTAGATGTGGAAGCCAAGGAAAGGCCAAAAAAAATACCCTTTTTCCTAAAATGCGACAGTGGTGGCCACCACAGCACAAGGGGGGAGTAAGAAAAAGTGCTTTTCCAGCGCCTTGAGGCATACTCTAGTTGTATTAGAGATGCATTAAGCACTCTAGCATTTTTATCTTAGTATTGGCCCAACCAAAAGTGGTGATAACACATTTTGACCTATGGAACCAATAACTAAATCAGGATATGGAGTGGACCCCTTAATCCCCTATCAATGTGAGGCTATTCATCTTTTCCAGAGTTGAGTGAGAACTGACATATTCAGGGCAGACCCTATGAATTTATCTATGTTTTCTCATGAATTCTTAGCTATCATAGTGGTATGCACCCTAGGGGGCTGGGGCACCTCTTTTTGAGAGGTCCTGGGTTCCATTCCTGGTCAGCCTAGCTAAGTAGGAAGATCCCATGTGACATGGCAGTGACCTCATCGCCACATGCCATGCCACCTCAGCATAAATGGGACCCAAAACAAAGAGTGCACATCTCCTGAGATGGCACTATGGAGATTGAGTGACTATGGGGCAGTTTTCCAACTCTTTTCCCAAAACATTTCAACTATCTTTGTGAATATGCGATCCGATTTGCCTTGAGTTGCAGTTTCTGTGAATATTCTTACATCTTTCACTGTTTACACTGCAGCCCTTCATGCTTTGATCCTGAATTTCTTCTACTTGCTTATCTCTGGCTTGGGTTATCCTGGATTGGTTTTCTTTCAGCAAATAAAACATTTTCCTCATCAAAAACAAGCAGCAGGAAACCCTACACCAGCAGCAAGCAGCAGGAGAGGCACAACAAACACACAGTGTTGAAATCACTCTAAAACCTTCTAATCAAAAAAACCAAACCCTCAACAACAACTGTGTTGAGCATTTTATCACAATGGTTGCAGCAATACAGCCACCCCAAAGGCGTTCGAACAGTTCAAAAATTTGCTTCGTTCGAAGAAACAATCTTCCTTCGAAGGTTTCGTTCGAAGAAAATACCCCCAGCGGTGGGTCTCATGGGATTGCAACGAGCATCCAAATCACATCCTGGGAGGTGATTTCAACTGCGTTCCGGACCCTGAGCTCAACCATCACAGCTTAGTCGATCTGCATGAATGGCACTGGCTTACCGGGGAAGTGGAATACCTCCCGTCCAGACTAGTGGACACCTTTAGGTCAGAACACTCCTCCCTACGACCACTGGGATAGCAAAGCAAGGCTAGACTACATCTTTGCGTCCCCCCGCCTGATGTCGCACTTTCCCCTCCTGGATGCATCGGTCCTCACGGACTACACCATTTCTGACCATCACCCAGTGGTTGCTGTTTTCCAGTGCTCCTCTCCACTTCTTCTGTTCCAGCCCCGACTCCCCCCTTGCATTTTCCAGAAACGTTCTAATGACGAAAAACAACGGTTCACCAAAAGTATACAGCGAATCTCCGACTGGTGCCAGGACCTCCAAGACGTCCCTGCCAGAGCCCCATTAGAGGAGATCGTCACTGCCACTGATTCTCTCCTTATGCAGGTTGCGTCGGCGTTCCAGAAAATCACATGTCTGAAACCACAGCGCAAAGACCAAGAGGGCTATGGCAAGCTCAGAAAGGTATTGCGCTAACCCCCGCCTCCTTTGTCCCCAGCATTTCCCGAGCAAATTGCTGAAGTCCAATGGTGGTAAACACTTTACGATCCTCAGATGAAACCAAAGCGAAGAGGAAGCTTCACAGTAGTCTGGTCCGAGGAGTCCAGATGAAAAGCACTGTTGCCTGCACTTTGTGCCCCAAAGACCTGGAACCTCTTGTCGTCAAAGATCCAAATACCAACGAGCTCCTAAGTGACCAAGCTGATGTAGCAAAGGTTTTTGGGGACACCCTGCTTCATGTTGGTGGGCAACCGGATTATACCCCCCCCCAGGACTTCGTCGACGAAGTCCTGTCCCACTCCCCCACATGCCCTGTTTCGGCCAAAAACGACCACATACCATCTGTGTCCTGGCAGGAGTTTCTGAGCCACTTAAAGCACAGTAAGCCATCAAAAGCCAGGGGTCCCGACAAAACGAAACAATTACATCCTGGCCCTGTGTCCGGAACCCATCCAACGTTTTTTCATTCCATTTTAAACCGCTTCCTCCATTCGCCGCTGCCACCGCATTGGCTATGCGCAAAAATCTGTTTACTTCATAAGAAAGGCGACCCCCTTTCCCCCTCAAATTACCTCCCTATTACCCTCTTGAACTGCATCTATAAAATCCTGGCCACTTTTGCCTGCAAACGCCTGCGCTCGCAAGTGTTTGCGCACGACATCCTTTCAGAAATTCAGCACGGCGGCCTTCCCGGCCTACAATGCGCTGATCATCTGTATCACCTCAAGGCCCTCTATGCAAAATCCAAGAAGAGGTACTCGCTCTTCATCGATTTCAAGAAGGCCTTTAATTCGGTGCCCCATGGCCTACTCTGGACCGTTCTCGAACGGGCCAATTTTTCTACTTCCACTATTTCTGTCATATAACAATTATACTCCTTCCCTCAAGACAGCCCCATAATCAACGGTCGCACCCCCCACGCCTACCTTCAAACCAGGGGCCTCCGACAGGGATGTCCCCTCTCTCCCCTACTTTTCATCCTCTACCTCAACTCCCTCTTCCACCCTTTTTTTGCCACAGTGCCCCCCCCTCGCACAAACGCTCGCACAAGCCACCACCCTTACATCGACGACATCCTCCTCAAAAGTGAGGATGTCGTCTACATCCAAAACAGTCTCAACTACTTCGATGGTCCTGCCAGGGCTTGGGGTTTGGACATGAACGTGTCCAAAACCAAAGGCCACGCTACTGGCACAGCCCCCAAAAAAGATTTCCTGACACCCGGAGGCTCTGAATTCCTCACTTACAACAAAAAAACAAGGCGCCCTCACACGTGCTTTAAATACTTGGGGGTATATCTTTTTACACACCACCAAGCCAAGGGCCTGTTTCACATGCTCAAAGCGGAGATCCAGAGTTATTTTGCCCGACTGTCTGCCTTGCCTCTTACGTTAAGTGAAAAGGTCCGCCTGACGAATTCACAGTTGGTCCCAGCGCTCCCCTACCGCCTAATCACCCACTCCCTTTCCCCCGACCAGCTCCAAAAACTGCAGTGACTCATCTGGGCAGGCGTAGCATCTCAGAGCATCACACGGCTGGTCTCTCCCAAAGATCGTTTCGCAGCTCGCCCAAAGGGAGGTTTAGGCATGAAATTCCTGCCGCACAGCGTCCGGGTTGCAACTGTGAACTACGGACTTCGAGCCCTTTCCGGCCTCACCCCAAAATCAGTTGGTCCTTTGTATGTCCAGTCCATTCTTAGCCCAAATCAAAGGGCATCAGATCCCGTTCAAAACTCTTTCATGGACTCCCTTCAAGCCTTGGGCATTTCATTTCACAGCATAGCCCCGTGGAGACCCACTGCCATTCAGGATCTAAAACCTGGTACCCAGCAAACCGTCAAGTTCACGTCAGTGCACACGACAGGTAGCGTGACCGAGGCCACTTCCAAATGGGCCAATGTTTCGTTCCACGACGGGATCTACTCTGTGGACTCCCACACATCCTATACCATGCACATGCCATGCCAAGCCTTCATGGATTACTCCCACCCTTCCCACTTCCAGCTTGTCCCTGAGTTTTTGCGCCCTCAAGCGACCATCCCCGAACCCCCAACACCACCGCACAACGCACACGGGTTAGGGGTCAGTCGACACGGCCCTCTCTTTGCTCTGCAGGTACAGCACTACCTAGAAGAGAAATCCCTCATCGAATGGGGCTGCGACGATGCTGCACAAGCACTAACCAGACCGCCGGCACCCGGCTTGCAACAAGTGTGGCTTTTTGCTGCTGGATCATCCGGTGAATCCGGCCATGCGGCCGCCATCACGGCCTCCCTACCGGATGGCACAACCAGAGTTCTATGCCTGTCCTCACCATATCCTTCTTCCCTGGGTTCGGAGTTCTGGGGGGTGATAGCAGCCATACGCTGGATTCACAGGGAGTTCTCCCAGTATGAAGTGTGTCTCCTGATCGACAATGATCAGGTGGTGTCCACCCTCCAGAAATGCCAGGCCTCTGAGCCCAGCCCGCTCAAAGACAACACCTGGACCGTCGCGGTGCACAGCGCCCTACGTCTCATCGTCAGCCCACTTCAAGTTCTGTGGATTAAAGGGCGTGCCAATTTTATTGGCAACGAAATCAGCGATCATTTCTCAAAATGGGCAGCTCACAGCCTGATTTTCACTCCCGACCTCCTCCCACCCCCCCCCCCCCCCCTGGGTTCAGTGGCGGTACACCACTTGCCTGTCCTTCATAAATTTGAAACGCAGCAATTTCGCCACCTACTGCCGCAGCATTCCCATAACAACATAGCAGTTGGCCCTAGCTTCAGCCTTTACAATAAGGCTTCCTGGTTTTCGTCCCTGTTTTTCAAACTGGTGGCCGGGTGCTACAATGTGCACGGCTATCAATGGAGCAACATGCTTCACGACTACCATTGCTCCAGGTGCAGACAGCATCATCCTTTTGACCCTGTGTCCTGCGTGGCTTTCTGCAAAGCACTAGACCAGCACGTCCAGGCATACATCTCTTCACCGGGCCCGCTCTTCAGCCCCATGGTCCTGCACTGGTGGCTCTCTGGGCCCTCAAAGGCTGACCGCAGGAACGTCATGACAACCCTGGTACCAAAGTCCTTCTGGTCCTGCGTATCTCAGCCCATTCCTGGCTCCACTCATGCTGAGCACAGGGCCACGCTTGGCCAAGCCCTCGCGGAGCGAGTGAAGCGCATGGAAGGGGCTGTCCAAGAAGCACATGACTGGCTTTGTTCCAATCCTCTTCCGTGGGATCCTATACTGTGGGCGCACCCTCCCGAAGCTCTCAATCCTTTGTCGGTTTCACACGGTGCATTCAGTACCTCAGTCCAGATGCCCCCTCGGACCCGCCCCACATACCAACACCCCCCACCCCTCCCCAATAACGCCTTGAAGAAGCCGTCCAAGCCAGGACCGGTCGAACCACAGCCAGCCATCTGTCGCACGCCTAGAAACTCCAAACGTCCATCCAGCCACACATCGGCACCTCCTCGGGCCCCTCCTTCCTCAGCAATTCCGCGTCCTACTCAACACTCACGCCCACGGCAACCACAAAAACGCCTGCGGTCGCCACAGCGCAATCAGACCACGATCACTTGGGCGCCTTCCAAACGCACAAAGGCCACCTGCCCTCTCTCACCCCCACACTCCAGGGCACGCTACCGTCAAACACGCTTACCCCTCAACTCTAAGCCCACCACTACTAGGTGCAACGCACCGTCTACCCCACCCCGTTACAGCGCCTCCCGGGACATCCGAAATTTTTTCCGTCCATTCAGTGCCTTTCTGTCCCCTCCACTTGCCCCTTCAGCCCTCTGCCCCTTCCCGAGCCCCCCCCACCCCCCCCTCCAGGGTAACTCAGCATTCGTCTAACCTCAACATCAGAGCCAACACTTTCCCTTTCCTAGGCGAGCCGCCTCCGTGATGTATTCTATGCTCCATGTAGTGTACATACTCTCATGAGGTCTTCCTTTGGGGGACGTCAGCCCCAGAACAAGTTGATGCGGTTAAGAACATTGAAAAAAAATACAAGAATCGCCTCGAACCAGTTATTTTAGAAACAATGGTCGCATTGAATCGGTTATTTTAATATAATAATCGAAAAAAAATTGTTATTTTTTGTCGGGGAGGTTACAAACCTTATGGCCGACTGTCAACCTCTCTCCGAGGTGCACTGCCGAAGTGCAATAGAATTTTCCACTTTGCCTGCAGTTTTCAACCTGCTGGGACTGTCAAATGCACACACAAAAAGCATGGAAACATTACTGGCCTTCGAAATTGTGATCTCCACTCTCTTCACACCAGGTACCATGAGGGCAAAGGCACACAAATGCACACACAAATTCCACGGAAACATGGGAACATGGTTTGAGATTTGAGGTTTGAGTTTTCCGGTACTAGGCGCTCCTCGGCCCCGGGGGGCCACCTGGTCGGGCCAGGTGATATCTTCCCCATCGGGACCTAGTGGGGGGGCCTTCATGACTCACCTCCTGCCTGGTGGTGGAGTCCCCCGTGGAGCCCTGTCCCTCCCCGGCTTCCCCATTTTGCCACTCCCCGGTCAGTGTGTCACTTGACAACCATGGTTGCAGGCGCTTATCCACCACGCCGCCCCCCAAATGCTTGGTCGCCCAGGGTGCCGGTGCCGCCGGGCCCGTGCTACTGGTTTGTCGCCAGTGGGATCCCCTTGGGCTGGCGCGGAGGCTGCCTAGCCGTGGGGCTGGTGCGTGGCACTGTGTGCCACTACTGCCTTGGCGGGTGCAGTGCTCTGGTCGTGTGTGCGCGGCGCTCGTGGCAGGTCCGGGGGGTTGGGGCCGATGCCGGTTCCCGCGTCCCTCCCGCGCCCCCTCCCCTTCCCCCGCGCTCCCCGCGGTGAGTGTGGCGGGTCGTCCCATCGGGTGTCCCTTCTCCGCGCCCGCCGGTACGCCATTCCATGCGGTCTGTGCGTTCCGCAGGCTTGGTCCGGTCGCCCCTCAAGTCCGCCCCGCGTGTCCTTTGTGTGTGTGTGTGTGCGCTCCCGCTCCCGCGGCCTCCGCGCCATCCCCCCCTCCCCGGGTCGGTGTGGCGCGCGCACCACGCGTGGTTCTGGGGTAGGGCGCCGGTAGGGCCGTACCATGCGGTTCATGCCCCTCCGCGTTTCCTGCCCCGGTCCCGTGCGCCGTCTAGTTAGCCTGGGGGGGGCTGGGGGGTTGCCCGGTCCCTTCCCCCCTGTGCCTGGCTCTGGGTCATGCGCCCCCCCGTGGGCGGGCCTGTGCGTCCGGGGCGGTCCGGCGCCGGGGGGCGGGGGGGGGGGGGCGGTCCGTGTGCCGCGCCCCCTCCTGGACGTGGTTGGGGGGCCCCGGGGGGCGGGGTGCGGGGGGTCCCTCTGCCTCGGTCCGTGCCCCTGCCTCCCTTGAGCGGGCACCAAAGCGGGCTTCACCGGCGTCGCTCAGTCCATGGAGGGTGTGGTCTCCATACTGCTCTGGCTTGTGTCCGTGCGCTGCCGTCCGGGCGCGGTCCGCGGGGTGCCCTTGCGTGCCGGCGGGCGGCTGGCGGGCAGGTTGGCAGGCCGGCTGGCGCCGCCGCCTGCCGGGGTCACTGTGGGAGCGGGCGGGTGACGGTCTGGGGGCGCGCGGCGCTTGGGTCCAGTGACGCTCCGCCCCGGGCGGGGAACATGGGCAAATGGCCTTTTTTACCACGACTACCGCCACTCGGCTGATTCGGGTAAACCAGATCCCCGAAACAGGGGGGGGGGGCTTGCGATGTTCCTGCCCCTATCACCCTCCCTGCTGAAGTAGTGGGATGCCACTGCAAAGGACCACACCAAATGCAGCCCACAACCCGGACCAAAAGCGTTTGCAGTTTGCAGACCGGGTCGACCTTCAACTGACGAACGTCGGTGTAACAAATGCCAGTACCCAAAACGGCCTGCGTACCCTTGCCCGGCCTGGGGCACGGCATGCAACGCACACACACGGCCAGCACAATACTGCGCGCGCACCGCGTAACGTGCTGGAACACACTGTGGGGAAAAGGTCATTCCTTGGTTCCTTGGCTACTTGATGCCCATAAACTGCCCACACTCGGAGGCAGACATGACGGTGGCAAGCACCCTATTACCACTTGATCAGATGTAAGTGACAATGATGCCAGCAGGGCGGCCATGCAAGAGACATGAATGAAAGTGTCGGGGAACAGAGTGGCAGTAGTGAAATGGTGATACCTTGTACAGCTTGGAAACACGTGCACTTCATTGTTGAATATGTGGGTAGGTCAACGAAATCACCCCAATGCGCGCGCTGTATATGGTGCTCCCTCTATAGCCGATGGACATGCTGGGTGCCCACACTGCAATGGTTTTGGTAAGTCGGTAATTCAGTGAAGCCTTGACCTGCTGGCAGCCGACCCATTTATTCCATGAAAAAAAGGGGACTTCTGATGATGACACTAAAAAGTGGTCGCAAAACCAGTCATGCATTATGGCGACTGCGGGAAGTGCAGTACAGCCATACCATAGCAATTGCCGTCAAACCCCCAGAATCACCCCACGCTCATTCAGACTACATCAGGTACGAACACAGCGAGCCAGTGGCCTGCATTCTAATCACTGTAGCGTAGCGTTGACAAGGGGGGTTGGTGGGCGGTAGGGGCCTAGGTTACAACAGGGGGAGGGTCTGTGTACAGGACAGCGGCTCTATCCAGCGGAGCTGCTCGGTGAAAGTCTTCGGCTATCATGTCGGCGCCTTTTACATCAGATCGGACGGTGCACATATCCGTTCCGCAGTGCCGTGCGGTGTCACACTGGCACATGCCCTTCCAGTTCGACCGTGCATCAGATTGTACCCATTCCTAACGCTGGTGCCCACCAACGGAGGGGTACAGAGGGGAGTCCAAAACTTAAAACAGACGCCACTCATGGAGGGCTCTGAAACCCGGACGGACGGGCACACCCCATCTGAAAGCGGACGCGGATGGAGACAAGCCACAGTTGTGCCTGCCCCGGGAGGCAAACCCCCCACACAGCGACACACCTGTCGGTTTGGGTTGTCATGGTCCAAAGGAGGGGCGTCGCGAGCATTCTTGTCATCCTATGGCCCCCCCGCGGTAGGGATATCGCCCTTTTTAATCCTTTTGGGGCTGAAGAATATAATATCACCTCACAAAGGCTGTGAGACCAAAGCCAGGCGAGCATGCAGTGATGAGATGACCATGTACCCCCCTGTTTAGGCCTCTGAAAAAAAGGTCTAGTGGGTCTAGCGGTCACGGCGGGCTCAAAGAATGCAACGTATCGCAATCAGAAAAACAAGAACTCCCCTGCTCGGTTACGCCCGAGTTTCAACATAGTGCCGGGTCACCAGCAACTGCTGTCGACCGCCGATGGCCAACCATCAACCACCGTCAAATGACAGCCACCCACAGTCAGTCAACCATGAACTGCTGTTGATTACCGCCATTATGCCATCTGCGGTTGAAAACACGCAACAAGGGTCACACAGGGCATCCCTACGGTACTGCATGGGGTTGCACATGTCATGACAGTGTTACAACACCCCTAAGTGTGCTACGTATGGGTGTACGTATCTCACTTCTCCCCCGGGCGTGGCAGCGGTGAAACGCCTTCACTAATGTCGGACCGAAGGTCCTAGTCAGCTTTTTCTTTCCCACGGCGTTGGCCGCCACCCATAACGTCATCATCATTGTTCCATTGTGCATGTCACACAGTCATTACCGTATGTACATTTAAGTATGTACAGTAACCCCACTTGGAGGTGGTGCTGGTGGTGGCCTGAGCTGAAAAAAATCCCAGAGGAAAGGAGAGAAGAATGGTTGAGGTGGTGGCAATGATTGTGGGCGCATGGCAGGCTGAATTAGTGGCCTGTGTGGTGGTTTTTTGCCCCTCTTTGGTGTCCTGGTAGCTGCTTTATGTGTGACCTTCGAGGGCAGGGGTTCAGGTTCATGGTACTGTGGCTTTCGCTTTGGGGCGGAAGAAAGGGATGTGCCCATTGGTGAACCTTTCATACTCCATAAATTCAGGCTGACTGCAGGAGAGAGTGGGAAGCATAATGTGTTTTCAATCAGCCAATCCTTGGCTGCTTTGACTGCCTTTGTTGTCTTGTCTCTCCTTTCTTTCAAAGCTGCCCTCAACTGGCTGTTGAATGATTTTTTTGTTAGGCCCATGCGGGAAAATAGATGATTATATAGTGGGATTGGAAGAAGTGTTCTGATGAAATTGCGTTTGTGTCTGGCTGAGGGGGCCGTATGCCACCATTCTGACACCAAGGCCTGGTATGGTGCTGGCCATGCGTGAATAAATTCATGCTGGAGGTGAGCTGCCTTAGTGCACAGAGCTGTGACAGATATTGGTCCTAGTCAGCTACTATGACCACTCCTAGGGCGCCCAATTTCTGTGCTGGCGCCTATCCAATGGGAAAACAACAAAAGCCTTACCTGCTAAAGGGGAGGGCTGGCCAAGTGTGCTTTGGACATACAAAACACCCGTGTAGCTGAAGGCCAGAAACGAACACACGCCCTTGCGCGCCAGGAAACGCACGTACAGCAGGAGACACTGCTACACTACACTCAGTAATGACAGCACCAGCCTTCGAAGGCACGGTGAGGATATCTTTACTCAGTCACTGCCACACTTGCTGCCCGTAACGCCGACAAACTCCATTGGGTGTTGATGACAAAGGAGTCACGGGCCCTAGTGGCCCACTTGTCAAAAAGCAAGAGAACACAGCGCTACTAAGCGGCTGTGGCCTAGCAGGGACGCCTCCAAGTGTTTCCCTGCCAGGGCTTGGAGTGAGGAGTGCTCTGATTGGGTGCACAATGTGTTGTGCTTGTTCACCATGACAATGTCCCTCTTTCCTTCATACGATTGGATTGTTTGATCAGCGCCCTGCTTAGCTGGCCGACAAAATTCACCAATTGCACCACTCACCCTTGACCTATCCGACCTACAGAACAGAGGCTAAAGGCAAGGTTCCACTTACTGGCTAGTCAAAGTAAGGCCCCCCGTATTATACGGTTCTCAGCCTTACCCTCCCAAGAGGTCAGTGGAACCCAGCAACAAGCAAGCAAGCTTAAGGACTCCACCCATTCTCTTGCAGAATGTAGTATGGAGCCCTAGGTAACCTAAAGAAGGGTTATACCGTGTGCACAGCGCATGGCCTAAGTCTCCTTAATGCAGAGTGTGTCTGCATGCATCTACCTTAACAGAATTCTAGAGCGACAGGGTCAGGTTCAAACAACAAACTCAACCAGGAGGTGGGCTCCTGATGGGCTTACCTACCTTACTCAGCATGCCTATTGTGTGTATGCCGTTCCACACGAGCGCACGAACAAACCTAAGCGCTTAAACAACCCCACAGCGATTTAGAACAACCCTGAGCGATTAATGCATCGTGTGTATGGTCCCTCTTTCACCATGTCACCTACATGAGAGACAACAAGGTGGACGGCAAAAACACGACACAAAGCGAAGCCTAACGTTTTAAGCAACCCTAATTGAACGTGACGCCGAGTACAAGGATGCAAAAGCACTTTCTTGACTACGTTTGAAGAAAGAGGAGGATTGAATGCGGGCACAAAGAAAGCACAACAACGCGTGACTACGTGAATTAAGCACATGCATCGCGAGCACAACGCCTTCTTTAACCCTACGTGCACGCCGCGTGCTCCATTCGTGGTTCATACCTTTCGTTTGCTTGGTTAGCTGTGCAGGACACGAAAAGGGAAGGCCCAAATCTCCACGTGACGCAACATGAACATCCGTATCGCTTTAGCGAAACCAACCACAGCACCACAATGCATACGTGTGTAATGACAGGGACATAACTGAGAAGCGGGTTGTCCCCTTGCTCTATGTTTTTTTAGCCAACTTCCTTTGATTTCCTAAACTTTATAAAATTTTTGGGGCAACCGAAAAAATTTTATTTAAAAGCTTTTCAAAACATGGTTGACACCTTTGCTTTTGTGTGCCGTTATGTTTCCGGGGTCTCTTCGTTGAAGCGCGGCTCTGTTGCGCTTGCTTGCGACTGTTAGTTTTGGGATTTCTAACGTCTTTACGTTAAATTTTAACGATTTGATTTTCTAAATTGCTCCTTTGGTCAGGACATTTACTAATTAGACAGCATTAGAGTGAGCGACCATACTATCGGGGTTCACAATGTGTGGTCTAGCGAGGTGGTCCTCGGTTCCAACCCTTCTACCCCAAAATTTTTACCAAAAGTTTTCGCTCGACGCCGCTCATGTTTGAGGAATGCCCCTCCTTTGGGACATCATACACGGTACATTACGCTGTTTTGCATGATGCCAGCAATGTAATATGTTTACATGCATTGATGAGAGTGTCAATTGCTCGTTGGACGTATTTTCTGAGTTGATTTCAAGAGATTTGGAGCCTTTTTCCGTGGTCGTACTAGCTTTATCACCTAGTACACCAACGGGGAGTAAGAAAATGTCACTTCCACGTCTTTTGTGGAGGACTTGATCCAAGCCAAACCCCCCCTATTCTTTGAGAAGTATTGAAGACTAAGATTCAATCATTTTTATCACTCTTCTGAAGCACAAAGTACATTTTTCAAAGTAACTAGGCTTATAACCCTTGCCTCCCATGAAGTCCATCCCTACCATTCAAGTGAGCGGGGGTATCTTCCTTCATGGAGGTAATACCGAAATAAACTAGGCACTTCATGCCTTTTTCTTTAGAAGTTAAGCCTAGTGGTTATAAAACCAATTGCTTTGTTTATAAAAGATTGCAATTTTGTATTCAAGTCTGCATCGTTCATTGTGCAGCCTCTTTTTGCTACTCTTGCTTTGATTTGGGAAGACTACATCTTGAGTTGATTGCGATCTGGTGTTTAGTTGCCCTGCTCTACTTTCTTGTGATCATCTTTTTGCGCTTGAGAAAATCATTAAAGTGTTCGTCGTCAAAAACAAGGAATACACACAGCAAGGGTAAACCAGAAACCTTTTCTACTTTCGCACACTCTAACAAGTACGCAGAGTAAAGACCAAGTAAAATTGCAGGAGTGTTGACTGAAAAACCAAATGAAAGTGGAAGAGGAATGTTCACAAACGTGACAAATGGTTTTTCTCATTACACACCCAATGCTTTTTGCGAAAAAAAATAGGAACATGGATTCCAATCACTTCTAGTGCACCCAAAGCCCGTCTCCCGTCCAACATTTGGCGTTGGTTAGCTACAAACAACCTCAAATAGCCCAAGACACCCATTGGTTGGTCCATTGGCATTGAAGTTGAGTATTTCAACAAATGACAGTGGTATGTCGTTTTATTGAGCTTGCACTATAAGAACCCCAAAGTGCCATGTCGTGCAATGGAAAATGAAACCAGGCTTCAGGCCCCGCAATGAGTGGATGTACTAGGGGTTCAAGAGGGTCGCCTGTGGTACGAAAAGAGGTTGTTGCAAAAGATCCTGTGTTTCATGGCTTGCCGGAGCGCTGCTCAATCCTTGGGCTGTTCTCGCAAAAAAATTGGAACCCAGCTTGCCTTCATGGACAACACTGTCTGTTAACCGTTTTTATTTTTCCAAAAAAAGAAAGTTGCACTTTCCATTAAAAAAAAATCTTTGTTTGCAGATTGCAAACCGACTATCGAGGCATGCAATGAATTCACAGTATTGGCCCACACGTGAAATGTGTTTTGTGATACAATGAAAACACAAATGTAACTTGCTTTTGCAGTGCAAAATCGGCCCACATCCCTCTGGGAAACCCCGCCCAAAAAGAGTTTCTTGCCCTGTGTGCGCACTGCGTGCATACGGCGCACGCAGAGGATGAGATGGGGAGGGTCCGTTTTCGAAAATTACAATCCAATCCTTGGTGTGACCTCTTGACCGTCCACTGGCCAAAACAAACACCCTGTGGGTGATTTTGAGACAGGTAGTGTGGAGGCTCTAGTGCACAAGACCGGATGCATTTTGCACCATTCTCTGCTTAATAGAGCCCTCAGTAGATGGCGACATCCAAAACTTCGCACTGCGTGCACGGCATTCCCCAAATAGCTAGGAGACATAGAGAGAAAAAAATCCGAGTAGCAGGACCATGTTTTAAGAAAAAGCACTCTCGGCAATTCCTTATCTACCTCAAAGCACGGAGGTTTTTGCCAGGAGGGCCAGACTTTAGGTAGGAGGCTTGGCACTACGGAGAAATGAGGGGGGGAATTGGCAGAGGATAGGGCATGGTACAGGTTTCGGAGGTAGGAAATTGTAACATCTTACCTCTTTAGCAAAGAGGCAATCCTTTTGGGTTTCAAGCTGTTCCTATTACAAACTCTTAGAACAAACTTTTTAAACCGAGACCCCTCTTTGCAAAAAAGTAAGAAGCATCAACTTTTGAAAAAACTATCATGCCTTAGCATATGGTCTTTGCTTTTGTTTCGCACGGGGGTTTTCTGCACAGCGCACGCATAGCGAGTGCCACAGATAATAATTCAACTTTCCCATGACCACCCTGAATCCACCGACCTCTACGAAAGCACACATGCACATGGCAACAACAGCGCAAATCCTCATGGGACCCGAGCCAAATGTCATGCGAACCCCACCAACACTAAAGGCGGGCAAGCAAATGATCCACTCGTGCTCTACGGAGATGCTGTTCCACTGCGTGTACTGCCCACGCTGTGAAACCCAGCCAGGGAGGAAGGGTGGAAACCACCCTACATTTATGCCGGCGTCACAGCGGTCTTAATATCCTTGGTGGTTGGTAGCCGTGGCCAAGCACAATTTGTTGTGGTGTGAGTGTGTGGGAAGATGGTGGCAGCCTTCTGAGGACATAGGCATTCTGCCTTGACCCAATTGGGGCCCAGCTTGTAGCAATATGCAGCACTATGTGGGCCGTTATTAATAAGCCATGCTACTGATTCGCGATGATCTGAGAGTGCGGATGTGGGGTTCAAGTGAGAGAATCCACAAAGGACATTGTTTCCTAGAGATAGCAAGGCAATGGCCATGAAGGTTGTAATCCGCTTAGGAGTGTGTAACAACCCAACTACTGATTTGTTGCATTGTGAATGTGCAGGACGTCCGGTGATTCCCCATCATCATAATCCAGCATCCACCTAAAACAAAAGGCTTGCAGCAAAACCGGGTGAAAATGGGCTAAAATGGCTAAAAATAGGTGAAAATATGTGGCAACTCAAATGTGCCACATCCTCAATGCACAAGAAGCGTAAAAACCCCATTATGGAACAACAAACTTGTGAAAAAGGGCCAAAACTAGGGTTCAAGGAGTTGCCGACTTACAAAAGTTTGCACTGCAGGCGCACTACGTACATGGCATTCCCTATTATACCCAGGAATATCATTATCGATGGGTTCCCATTATTTGTGGAAACAAAAACACTTTCTTTGCAACAGCCAAAAGAAAACAAATGTAGAGGAAAATAGAGACTGTAAACTGATGAAAAACTGACACAAATTCACTCGGGAAGAAAACTGGGATTTTTTTCTGCAAACCCTCCACAGCTCTTTCGTTATGTTTGTCTGTGCCTTTTTCAAGTCTTGTACTCCGGTCTCTCACTGTGACCTGCATCCTGCAGCCTGGGATTCGCAGCTCTTGGAACCAAATGTATTCAACAGAACAATTTGCCAAACTATGGTCAGAAGAAGTTTGCTCAGGGCTCCAGAGGGGTCAGCATCAACTGGCAAGGGTTTGGTGATAAAAGCAATCAAATCTGATGCTTGCTGATATCCACCCTTCATGGCTTTCCCAAAATGCCCACCCAACCAGCCTATGGTGGCTGGGAACTGGCACAAAGGAAACACAGCAGCATCAGCAGCAACACTGCAGAAGAGTAAGCTGCACATGTGACAGACCGGTTAGCACATGCCGCCTAAGCTGCATCTGAACACTAGCAAATAGCAAATCTTGCAGGTGGCCCATCCCTGTATCACTGCATTCCATGCATCAAGTATAACAGTCTGTGCCCTGTGACCCAAATGGCGCCAGAAAAATTGAGACTGATTTTGCCTCGACACATTTTGTCTTCTATTAATTTTCTACCACCCACCATAGTTTCAATTCTTCAATCACTGAAGTCTGCTGTCCTGCTTGCCCTGTACTTGACTTCTGGCCCTTGCCCCGCCTCCCGGCCCTCAGGATTGCCAGCTGCGGCGGGCCAGCGCCCCCTCATGGAATATCTCAGTTGGGATGTCCTGTCTTCTGTGGGGTCAGACGTAGCAACACTCCCAGCTCACAAACTGCAATAAGACAAATAAAACACTGTCAACAGTGAAAGAAGAAATGACAATCCTCCCCGCCCATGTGCTTGGTGGTTTGTAGGATAGCTCCGATTTTTTTTTGTGTGAAGAGCAAAAGACATGATGGGAGGTCTGCAGCCTCTGGAAATGGCAAAGTGGTGCACCCCAATTCGTTCTTAGTATTCGTTGTCAGATCCGTGATACTCCTCCAATGGATGTTTCAAACCTGTCAAACCCACAACCCCAAGGGTGTTCAATTACCACAGTGAAAAAAATTGAGGATCTCACGGAACAGAGATGCTTAGGAGCGCAGAAAATGGCTGTGACCCCCACAAAAACTGGTGTGCAATTCTCAATTCTTCTCCACAAACTGCTGGCAAGAGCTGAAGGGGAATGTCTTAAGCATGTGCTGAGGTATCGCATTGCATTGGGTGGGGATGAGATGGGCAGGCATGCACCAGGGATCTTGTGCCCAATGCCTTTAGCTGCTGTAGACCGTGATTCCTTGATCCTATGCCACAAATCAGCATGTCATTAAAACCCGGACAAGGAAACCAAATATTAATGACAAGGGGTGTAATTTGCACCATTTTTGGTGAACGAACTTTGGGCCCCAAGGTGGAACAAGGTTAGGGCTCAGGTCACCGGAATACAGCGTCTACAACTCATACACGCTCGGTCCTTCATTTAGGACAGAAGAAACTACCGTAACACCCCTGTTGTCGCGCCGCGGCATCCAATCCTAAATAAAGCGTTGGCCAATCGGCATCTGCTGTCGTTTATCCGTTAGCTGCTGTCAGCAAGTGACACCCACCGTCCCTGGACCATGATTCGCGGCCGACTAATTTCCAAACCCCTGGGGTTAACTGCACTCTTGCGACCTGACTCCTACTAAACCTAAAGAAACATCTCATGCATGTCAAACAGTCCTGACACCCACTTCCCCCATCTCGCACTTCCCTTTCCGTTGTGTTCTAAGTTGGATCTGCTTCGGCATCAGCATTGGTGCATCGTCGACCATTCCGCTATTCCATTTGCCCTGCTTTGGTTTTCGGATCGGTATTCAGGCGTTCCTTTTCATTCCCTTCAACACCTGAGTCGCAGGAGCCAGACCAAAACTGTGGTCGCTCCTCTTCGGTAATTCCACCTGAGTGGGTTGACTACCATATGCCCGACAGGAGGAATATCTGCGCCGCCAAGGTGCCTCCCCTCCCCACTACTCCCACACCGCGGCAGAGCCACAAAACACCCACGGGGTCATTCTCAGGCAATGGGGGGTCATCCTGGATGTGCAGTCCCCTTGGTACGCACCGCTTGCGCCATGCCTTTACACGTCAGTCCGTGCTTTCTTCACTGCCTTGTCCTCATCCATCCCATCATCACCCCCTTCGCCCTTCCGGGCCCGCTTCCGCCACATCTCCAACTCCTCCACCCGCCGGGCCTCCTCTGCGGCTCTCTGCTCGGCAGTGACCCCTGCACCAAATTCCACAATCTCTTCCCCACCCTCCTCCTCGTCGTTGTCCTCCATCTCCTCCTCCTGCCCTGGCTGCTGCTGCTGCTGCTGTGCCTCTTCTTCCTGCCTGGCCTTCAGCTCTTGCTTAGTCTTTTCAATGTATCGCTGCCGCTCCTCATCCTCCGCGTCTTGCTGCGACACCTGCGGCCCCGCACTACCCCTGCCAGCCCCCATACCCTCCCCCTCCTCCTCATCATCATCAAACTCTTGGCCCTGCTTCCGCTGCCGAGCCTTCAGTTGCGCCGTGCGCCTTTCAATGTACTCCTTCCGCGCCAGCTCCTCCGCCTTCTTGGCCTCCTCCTCCGCCTTCTTCTGCGCGGCGGCCGTGTGCTGCTCCCACATCTTGTACTGTCTCTCATACTTGGCGGTTTCGATCTTGATGCGCATCTGAGACGATGGGTCAATCAGTGATTGTAGATGATATGGGTGAGGTGTGCAAGAAATGGCCCTACGGCAGCTGTGCGGTACACTGCGCACCACTTCGCCGTCAGTATGAGAATCGCGCGCCAACGTCTCCGCCGCCATTGGCCACGCCCGCACATACCGTGTGCTCTTTTCAACTCATCCGTGATTGTTACACCCAGACACTGAGAACACCGCACTCCACTGCACAACAGCACAACAAGTCAGCCAAATTCAACAGGCCCGTGGAATTGCAATGAACGCATCCCATCCATCGACACGAGGCTTAAAAATTGCAAACCATAGCTGCACCCCAGAAACCAAATGCCTCGGGCGGACCCTCTGAGAAAATATGATGCGATGGTTGTGGCACCCCATTTTGGCTCCAAAGATCACCATCCCTTAAGCATCCATTACGCAAAGTATTTTTGCCCAAAGTTGCTTTGCACCAATGTGTATTCGGGACCAAAACAACGGGGTTCCCACTTGCCCTGGGCCCCAAGTAAGACCCATTTTACCGGTGGAAGGGAGAGAGGGAGAAAGGGAGGGAGGACAAGCCGCAGTTGCTGACTGCACATATTTGCAACAAGACAAAAACTTCCGAAACAAACATCTCGAAATCAGTTTTTCCGACGTGGAACTTTCTGGAAGAAGAGCTTCCTGGAGGAAACTGCAACCACGAATCGCGGACCACGGGGCTGTAAAGGCAGATCGGCGTTTGCTGCCACTGCGGAACGTCTGCACTGCCCTGGGACTGTTGGTCAGGACGGGCTGCAAGGACCTGCGTCATCCTAAATTGGCAGCAGTTTTTGGTGCACACCACGGGCGCAAAGTTTGCTGGAACGCAGGGTGGACCCGGGGATGCCCAAGCGGCAGGACGAGGGCTCAACGGCGTGGCCACATTGGGAGCCCTGTCGGAGGGGGGGGGGGGAGGAACCGACAACGGCAAATTCTGTTGTTTAAAACCACGAAAGCGCCCAAAGAGTGTCCCCGCATTTGCGGAGACATCATTCAATCTGCACGCACGAACTGCATCCGGCAAAAGGGCCCTTTCATTGGGACAGTTGACCAACACCAAACGGACTCAGTTGCTGCTGGATCGCCGGCAGCGGCTGCCCGACCGCCTGTTGCTACTGTCTCATCGCAGGAGCTCCGCTTTCCCCTCGCTCACAACCCTCTCCGTTCCCTGCTCAAGCCCATCCACAATCCCTTCGCCCTTGCTCTGTCAACCTTCGTCATTTTGTCCACTAATTCGCCCAACTGCACGACCCCGTTCTCCATCAGGAAGGGCACTCCCAGATCCTTCAACAGGCGCTTCGTGGGGTGTCTCAATTCCTGAACAGCAGAAGCGCAGATCAGACAGGACTCACCAACGACTTTCAGGCGTGCCATGCACGCACGCGTGCCAAACCCCACAAATATACAGCAACAGCAAAACACCCTCATGCATTCGGACTGACCCTACCCACGATGTGCCGGATGGTTTCTCTTACGGCTGCCTGCTTTTGGCCATGGGCAGTGGTCCTGGCCTCCCGGTCTGAACAGCAGCGCCTCCGGCACAAATGAAAATTGCACACCCTCAGGCAGAGAGGCTGCACACAGCACACACACAAGGACACACACACACACACAGAAAGAGAGAGAGAGAGAGAGAGAGAGAGCGAGGGAGAGAGAGAAAGAGACAGACAGACACACACACGTATGACGCGACAAGCAGGCACTTACAAAGGCGCTGACTGCTCAATTCCCATCAGGCCGTCCGACAGTCAAAGAGAAGCCATGACCATGGGCGGCGAGGCGCCTTTCTGCAGGCAGCAGCGCTTGGGAGCAGCAATGTCCAGAAGGATAGGGTCAGTAGTTTGAATGCGTCGGGTGTCACACTGAACACATGCAGCCACGGCCAGGCAGTTGCGGCGCTGCTGCACCCCACATGTCAGCCGAAGACTGAATTATATTCAGAGCACCTGGTGACGGATTCGCTTTCATGCCCTTCAAAAATCGCGGTGAGTGTTCACCGATTTTGTCCGGGCGACTGTGCACCCAAATAGGCGACTGAGCACCTAAAAAGTGATGGATTTGTCCCCTATCTGGTGTATCCGTATTCGCTGCTTACCCTGCACCCTGCACTGACGATTCAAGTCTTTGGTACCTGCACTTGCCAGTTTCCTCCGGTTATCCGAGGACAAACACCCACACACACACACACACACACGCGCGCGCGCGCGCACAGACACACCAGCCTACCCTAAGGCCTACCCCAGACGCTCAAAGCATCGTCGCATCTACAACGCATCTCCACAGTCCCATAGCTGGACACTCTGCTGCCCAAACACTGCCATATGAACAGTAAGCAACCTCACTGTCACCCAGCTATGCCTCTCAAACTGCCTTCCATCACTCACCACTACTACACACATAATGCGCCCTTACTTGGACTGCACGCTTCACTTGGTGACGTGTTTCTTCCCCTTCCTGCTCCACACTGCCCCTCAACATGTGTTTATGAGCGTCTTGCTGGGGCCTGGGGTCACTGCATGTTCAGAACGTCAGGCCGGGCCAGGGCTAGGCAGCTGAGGTTGTGGGACCAGTCAGTCTATAATACGCAAACCCAACCCAACCCCAATCCCCTCAAATGACCTCCATCAGCAAGCAGGTCACACAAAAAATATGGCACGCACTGGAAACTAGTTGCACTACATGTCAACCAATCACCCTTAGTGCAACACCCCCATCCACCACGACCATGCACTAACCAACCAGCCACACAGCCCCTTTCCTCTTTGCTTTGCCCTGAACCACCCTGATCTCCTTGACTCCGCTTGTTCCAGCCTGGGTTTGCCCTAGACACCCCTACTCACCCTGGGCCATCGCGAATCACCCTGCCTAATCACTGTGGAACAACCAGACATCCTTCAGGATCACACTGTTTCACCATGCAGCACCCGCAACTTCTTCTTACCTTCCTTCGTCACAACTTGAGTCATTGCAAATCCATTAAATCCACCGGATACCCTGTTTCACTGCTCTCATCCTGCCCCTCTGCTGCACAATTCCTGTAAAACCCTGCACATATTCCACGCAAAATCGTTACTTTACCAGGAGGAAACCTGCAGCAGCCCCTCAACTCACCAGCACCTTCCTCTTCTCTGCTCAACCCTCCACAATGCTCCTCTTTGCAACACATTGCCTACTGCACTCCTATTCACGCCAGCTTAGGGGCCTTTTTGTTGCCAAGAAGCCACAAACCTTACCCAGCAAAGAATGGAACGCCCTGTGAGATCATGCCATGTGCTCATTTGCTGCAATTTCCAGTAAAACGTGCCCTCGCCCTCTGCAAAACCCTGCCATTTCAGCCCTATACATCCAGAGAATGACTATGGCAGATGGACCGCAGTCCTTTGACAGTGCAGTCATGGATGCACCCATTGTGCATGGTATGCAAACAGCACTATCAACGTCGCATTGAAAATCCAACCTATACCAATGAAAATGTTGCGGCGCATGGTATCTACAGCGTAGGCGCAGCAACCAACGGGGAACACAGGCACTGCAGCACCTTCATATTGAGGCTTAGGACTGTGGGTCTTTTCGTCAACAGATTAAACGCAGGCTTCAGTTCCCAGACGTCTTTGAAATGGTCAACTTTGCAGAACACGTAAAGTCCCAACCGGGCCCTATTGATGATGACACACCAGATATCACATAACAGATAACAATAAAGAATTGAAGCAATCCTCACATAAGTTGATTTTTGTTTTTTTTTAAATTCATTTTTCTTTTGAAGGTCCATGGTCCTGGCATTGAAACAAATAAAAGTACGAAACGCTGCACATTGCATTGGAGAAATCCCGAGCTGTGTCTTCTGACATTAGGCCGTGAAAGTGTAATGGAAAGTTTTTGATCTGCATTGATGAGCACCGAAGCGCTGGAGAAATTTGAGGCTCCGCTGCAAATGCATATGCAGCGAAGAAAAAGGGATTGACTGATGAGTGGGACTGGGTGGGGGGCGTTCCATCAGGGCATATGGGGTTCAATGAGGGATGGGTAACGGAAAGCTTGTGTGTGAGGCTGGAACCGACACCAAGTAAAGAGGCCAGTGACACAAAGATGGTCTGAGTGGCGTGGAGTGTTGGAGGTTGTGGGGGAGCAGATCAGGATCGGGGAATGGACACGTACCGCGACATGGCCACGACCAACCGCCGAACGTCCCGCAGATGTCCTACGTTTTTCGTGCGGACCAGCGAAAGCAACACGTAGTCATTCTGCCTGTGGAGGAGTAACAGGGGCTGGCACATGTACATAGGCAGAGGGATGTGGCGAAAATGAGGAGGTTAGAGCTGTCTGTGGGGTAAGCTGGCGTGATAGGAGAAGGGAGGGGGGTGGACCTGGAACAGGAGGGAGGGGAACAGGGTGTAGATGACAGGTCAGCGTCGGTGCGGCACACAGAGGAGCTGGAAGGGGTCATGCATGGACTGGGGTGGGGGCTGAAAGAAACCTGCGCACCTGACTTTGCCCGTCACGCCTCCAGAACATGCTGCGGTGGGGCACAGAGGCGTTGCCCAGGCCCCAGAAGGTCTTGGGGTCCTGGGGTCTTGGGGAGGGGGCTCAACCGCAGGCCCAAAGGAGGGAGAGCGTAATGGGTGAGAGCCACCGACGTGTTTGTGCGATCCCTGTTAGTTTCAATGCCAGCCCGTTTTCTTTTGCGCCAAAAATGCCATAAAGTGGTGCGGTGTGATCCACAAAGAAGATCAATGCTTTTCTGTACACCGTCCTGTAGGCGTTTGGCTGATTTGCCTGTGCCAGCAAACCTTGCGTATACCAGGGATGAACCTGGGTCACAGATTGCAGGGCAAGGGCCAAGGGGGGCGGCCTGCTCAAATTCTAGACTGTGCGAAGTCTTTTGGGGGTCTGGAGGGGGATGGTGCGGGTAGGTGGGTCAGCGGGTCAGCCGCCAGGGTCCCTAAAGGGGGTCAGTGGGTACCCCAACATACATACCTCAAAATGATCCCCATGACAGGCTGATCATTTTGAACATACACAAACTGGGGTAAAAAGTATTTTCTGAAAAAATTTGCCCATTAGCTCAGGCTCCTATCAGCCAAGGTCCGACCCGGAGGTTAGGTCAGGGGTGAAATTTTTTTGTGTGTTTTTCAACCATTTTTGAATTCTCCACAAAATTCTGAGTATTTTGAGTATAGACACATAGGGTGGGAAAAAAAACCTCAGGAGGGCCAAAAAAATTTTTGGTGCCTTCGGCGCCAACCCTTTCCCGCAAAATCTCAAATCAGAGAAGGACGGGTTCGAAAACTTTGAGGGGTCTGGAGGGGGCGGGAGGGGGGGGGGGGGTCCGGAATTCGAACAGGCCGCCCCCCTTGGCAAGGGCGATGACCAACTCAGCTATCTGAATGTCTGGGCCAGAATGGCTGAAATGTGATCTGTACATTTGCTGTCTCTCCACGTTGGGAACAATGCACAATGCCAGTGCCAATACAAAACACAGCACAAGTGCCATAACCCATAACAATAGCAACACCAAATGGCAATACCAGTGTCAGTACCAATATCAACATCAACGAGAATATTAATAAAGAGGGTCAGGTGGTTCTGATAACGTTCGGATGGTTCTGGAGGGCTGTTGAGGGTTGTTCAGGATTTTTGTTGGAGGGGGGAGGGGGATTCAGGGGCTTTCTGGTGGGTTGCGGGCGGTGAAGGATCGCAGTGCGGGTCGGAGGGGTTGTTCAGGGTGTTCAGGTGCTGAGAATTGTCAAAGGTAGTGGTAGACACACGCAACACAGAAAGACTACAACTCGCAACCATGGAGAAACATCACAATACCGGCCCTGAAACTTGTCAACGGTCGTAACTTTGGCTGGCATTCCAAAGATGGTATCGTCGCCGCAGCGGTGATTCAAAACGTCGCGGATCAAGAACTTCTGGCCATTGTACGTGGTCAAGATACTGATCTGCGGAGCAGTGGGGCACAGACGGAGGCAAGAATTGGTGATGGCATCTCTCTGCGCTCCTGCACGTCAGGGAAAACCCAGAAAAATCGTACAACGGAACTCAAATCACACATAGTGGGGAAACTCCACGCGTGGCTAAGAAGACCAAGATGCGGCTTGTGATATGCAATGTGACTTGTGAAGCGCGCTGTGGGATGCCCAGTGCACTGTGGTGTGGTTGTCGAGGTTCGATGGGGCATGGTGACGCCATGCGGGTTTGCTCTCGGTCCCAGCCGCTTTCCGTCAAGGAAACGGTGGCAAAGCACACGTAACGCAAAAATTACCAACAAGAAATGAGCCAACTAGCCCCATTGACTTTGTGGAGGCAGGAACAATGGACGCCTCCCCGTCCCCTGGCCAGCCTCAGCCCAACTCGAAGCCACATGAATCTCAACTGTTCCAATGTTATGCTGTCGCACTTAAAAGGCCGAGCAAAGAACTGTCCCCCAATGCTCCTGAAAAAATGAGTCTTGGGGGAGGGGGGGGCCTCGGAGCCCCTTTTCCAGAACACCCCCCCTTCGATATGGGGCCACATAGGCCAGTTGCCCTTCGGCGGGGATCTGGGGTGGGGATCTGAGGGGCTGCTGCATCTGGAAGCCCCTGAATAGGCCCTTGCCAGCCCCGTGCAGCAGTAACATTGGTCCCTGAACCCTGTACCAAGTGCTCACCAGTTGCAGCCAAGCCTGGGAAATGCGGAGGGAGCCCTTTTCTTGTGCCCTCTGGCTGAGAAACATGCCACTGGCCCTCAGAGCCCTAGAATGGCACCTGGACCAAGGAATTAGGCTTGTGGCCCTTGGTGCCCCCTTTTCCCATCCCCACCCTGCGAAATCTAGGGCGGCCCCAAGGCCCCCCTTCCCCCAAATTCAATTTCCACTAGCCCAACCACCACAAACACACGGGCAAAAGAGGCACTTGCATGCAATCAAAAAACCATACGCATACTGTGTGGTCCCCAAATTGTGCTTCTGCACTTTTCTGTGCCAAAGAACTGCATATTGCCGTCAGAGGGTTCCTTACAAGAGAAAAAAAAGTGTTCCTGAACGGCAGTTTTGCAAAAAGACTGCGTGTAGCTCATATGTTCAACCATGGTTGGTGGCGATTGGCGGTTGGTGGTTGGTGGTGATTGGCGGTTGGTGGTTGGCGACTGGGGGCTGGTGGCGGTTGGTGGTGGTTGGCGGCGGTTGGTGGTTGGTGATTGGTGGTTGGTGGCGGTTGGCAGTGGTTGGCCGTTGGCGGTTGGTCGCCGCTGGCGGTTGGCGGCGGTTGGCGGTTGGTGGCAGTTGGTGGTTGGCGGTTGGTGGTCCCCTGGGGCGGTCCTTAAGGGCGGTCCTTAACAAAAAAAAAATCTAGTTCCTAAAGGACCCCCCTGATTGCCGTGCAAACCACCACTTTGCCATAGTTATCAGGCCGGATGCTTCGAGATCTGATGATCCAATCTTGTCTGCATCGGTTGTAGTCTTTGGGACAGTATTGCATGAGGGGTCCTACAATCATGTTGTGCCCACCCGACGCAGCGGCATCCACAGAACAGGTCCGTCTGGAGGAGCGGGCACGCGAGAAAAATCCCCATTTTCGTCGCCCCACAGGTCTGCCAAATGCTGCAGCTGATGCCCTTCGGCTGCTGTGGAGAATTGCAAGCCAGGTTGGCTGGATCAACAAAGGAGGGGGGCGAGGAGAAATGGTAAAGCGTGGGGTTGGGGCTTCAAGGGTACCCAACCGCTGCCGTCAGCTGTTCTTCGATTGTGCCTCGGCGCCCTTGGTCACCCTTCAATTGCTCTCAGTACCGTCCAACTGCAAACGGTTGCCTGTAAATCGTCCAAGCGCCTTTGGTCATTTTTTCGACCACAGTCGGTTACAACGGCGGTCAGATAGTGTTGGAGCGTCTTTCAGAAACAAAAAAAAAGGTGCCAACCCGATGAAATTCTGACATGCTGAATAACAGACACACCTTTTCCGCGGGGTAGCCCAGGAGCCGCATGTACATGTACACAGCAACGACGTATTCAGCCTCTCCTAAAAACACACACGTACGCATCAACAGAGTACGCCTGCAGCAGATGGACTCCTCATGACAGCCAAGAAATACCAGACACTTCGCTTTCGCTCAGCGTAGGGCGTTTTCGCAATCAAATGCAAACAGGAATTCTAGATCAACAGACGGCAAGTGCACGTGAATCAGCAAGTGCACGTGAATCAGTGCTGTTTGTTTGTTGGTTGACGGTGGCTGCCATACAGACAAACGGATGGAGGCACCAGGCATGCACACCCAGATTCTGATAGAAATGGGGCTGGGGCTCTGTCTCACCCTGTCCGTTGTACTCTGGCACATTGATGCACTGGTAGTCATATGTGAAGCCCGCATTTGCAATCTTGAAAATCGGGTCCGTGTCAATGTGGGGAAGGTCCCCTGAGAGCAGTCACGAAATGATGCAGGGCCAAAAGGGGAAAGGTATCGAAGACCTAAGCAACTCTCTGTCAGCCACAACCCGTGGATCGATCGGAAAACCCGCAGCACCCTGATTCGGAACCTGGGAGCGAAAGAGTTTGCACCACACCCGAGGACGGAGTTCTTAGAAACTTAGCCCACAACTTCCCCATCACTGACCAACATACAGAGGGTGTGGGGGGATCCTAAAAGTTGTCTACTGTCATAAACCCTCCTTCTGCACCGGACTTGAAAAGGAGGTTCCCGAAGGCTGGTAGGCTACTTCATGTTCCGCCAGCTGGTCCACTTTTGCCCTCTAGGCAGAGCCTGGTTGAGGGCATACACATAGTGGCAGTGTGTGTCGCAGTACGGTAACAAACGCGTTGTGTGGCTGTTAAGGCACACGAATGTGGCATTGCTGTCATGGGCAAGTGCACTGATGTTCTCCAGCTGTCGTGGGACTTCCCACAAAACAGGGCTTTTGAAGTTGGTGGGGGGGGGTTTACGGGCCCTTTTCTTGACTGTTAGGGCGTGTCTTGGGTCTAGAGGGACAAGAAAACATCGTACAATCTGCTGTTTGGGATAGCGGGGGATGGGGTGTCGACGATGAGCCAACTCTTTCTGGATCGGCACACTTTCCGCCTTTCAAGCCCAGGGGTGTCAGAAATTGTCAGGTTGCCATTCGTGGGTTGTCGAGCAGTGACTATGCTGGCGACCTGTTGATTGACCTGCGTAGGGTGTGGCTGCTACAGAAGATGCTTATGGGAGACACTATCTGCATGCTGTAGACATGAAGAGGCAATATTAGGGAACAGGGGCCGAAGGCCTCCTTCCAAAACAAAAAAGATACAGTAACCCCATTGACGCCTGCAACTGTGGAAGGGGCGTGGGGGTGATGACGGGGGTGGGGGCTTCGTGCCAACTGTCGGTGCAACATAAATCCCCTTTAACCCCACCCCCTTGCCCAAATCTCCACGAGGACCACAGCACACACACCGCCCTGTCCCCCCCACCCCCCTTCCCCTTGGAACCACCTTCAGTGAGCTGTACTACTACAACCGACACACAGAACACAAGCGCCGAGGAGCCGGGCCACAGTGCACCCTGAACCCGTCACACATCATCAAACCGGAACCAGAGTTCACAGGCTACCAATTGGCGTGCCCAGGTGCATGTGCAAGCGGCGCCGCTGACCGCTTTTCGGAATGGGGCATTCAGCACCTCCCTCCCACCGCCCATAACGCCCCCCGACCCAAACCTCCGAGATATAGGGGGGGCAAAGGGCGACTTCATGCCGTATATGTTGCAATGGGCGGGGGATAGTGGGCTTTTGGGGCGAGCAACATGCCCGGAGACATGGATGCAATCATGCAACCACTGATGGAAACATTCGCATAACGGCGCTCAATGGAAGCTTGGGATTATGTACAACTCACTGTGAGCCGCTGGTTACCACACCGTTGAAAAAAATCCACCAGGGGGGCAAAATTTGATCAATTGGATTGAGTGAGTGAATCGAAATGACCAACATGAAACCAAGCAGAAAGTAACGCAATGCACTCCACAGCCTGAATTGAGTGCATCTTTATTCTCCAAATCAGACCTGGTTGAGCCTCAAAAAAGAACAACAGACAGTTACCATACCCAGACAACACTCAGCAGACAACAGCCAAAGAAGGTGCAAACATCAATCCAATAAGATCTGGGGGATAGTGAGGGCTGATGAAAAAAAAGGTAAGCGGATGGGGCTGCGGTCCGAAACATACTTAACCCCCTGTGTGACATTCCGTCTGGCTGTTGTTCCTTTACGGGGCCCTGGACAGTCACCCGTTCTTCCCTTCGGATGTTGCGTCGGCAGGGCTGTCCTTAACGCAAAAAAAAAAAAAAAATCCCGTCCAGAACCAGGTAATTTCAAAAGAGCCCGCGGGCACTCCATGTGCTCAACCATGGTTGTGGCAGTTGGCGGTTGGCGGTTGGCGGCAGTTGGCGGTTGGCAGTTGGCAACTGGCGGTTGGTGGCGGTTGGTGGTGGTTGGCGGCGGTTGGTGGCTGGCGGTTGGTGGTTGGAGGCAGTTGGCAGTGGTTGGCAGTTGGCGGTTGGTCGCCGCTGGCGGTTGGCGGCGGTTGGTGGCTGGCGGTTGGTGGCGGTTGGTGGTTGGCGGTTGGTGGCGGTTGGCAGTTGATGGGAGTTGGCGGTTGGCGGTTGGTGGTCCCTTGGGGCTGTCCTTAAGGGCTGTCCTTAGCAAAAAAAAAAAAATCTCGTTCCTTAAGGACACCCCTGTGCGTCGGGTTGCTGCTTTCTGTCGGCCGCTGCGGCCGGTGCTGGTGTCGTTTCCGCGTTCGCGGAGCCCAGTAGTTGGTGTGTTGGGGCTGTGCTGAATGTGGCATGGTGTGCCATTTGCGCGTCAGCGGCGCCCAATAATTGGCGTATTGAGGATGTGCTGGTTGTTGCCGGGGTCGTTTGACTGTTTTTGCTGTCCACGTGCCTCTGTCCACAGGCCGTCCATAGCCTGCCTCGCTGTGTTTCTGTGTGTGTGAGGCCCAGGTGCCCTGTTCCTCCACGCGGTGTCCCGGCCGTCCACCATATGTCCTTTTCCCCCTCATGGCTGGTCTGCCCCTGATGGGCTCCCGCTCCTGTTGCGCAAACAGCCCATCTGGGCTGCGGGAGACACCCCCCACCTGATGCCGGTTGAGCAGGGGTTGCCCTGGCACCCGGTAGCGACAGGGCTGGCTGGCCAGGCCATCCCCTTTATTATCGCTGCCTCCCATGCGCACGCTCTCCCATCCCTTCCATTCTGGTTCCCTGTTCCCGCTGTTCTGGTTGCCTCTCCTGCCTCGCTGTGCCTCTCCTCCTTGTATGCTGTGCTCGCCCTTGTCCCTCCTAGTGTGGCTCCCGCGTTCTGTGTGTCTGTGTTGCTCCTCCCCCTGTCTGTTGGCGCTCCTGGGTCCCCCCCCCCCCCCGCACAGACACTTTTTAGAAATAGCTCTGCCCACCTCCTCATGATACCCAACATTCGACCCCCTCCCATTCCAACACCACGCCACAGGGCGGAGGTGGGAGGAGGACAGCGAGGAGGAGACGCACAATGAGGAAGACGTGGAGGATGACGAGCAGAAGGAGCACGGGAAAATGGCCCGAACAAGGGGCTGCAAGAATTTGTTTTGCAAGGCTCAGTCAGGCCTGGGCAGAGAAGCCCCTTCTCCCGGCTTGGGGCGTCATGGCCCCAATCCTTCATGGTCGGTTTCATTCTACCCCCAACTCAGAATGAAGGAGCCCCTGTAGTTGTCAATCCCGCCATTCACCAAATGTGTCATACTCATATGTCGCCATGCCATGCTGCACGCACTTCACATCCCCTGTGACAGAGGCCTCGCCTATACCCTGTACGACGCCACAACTGAGCGACAAATACCCAGATCCTGGTATCGCCATCGGTACAAGTCTGCGAGGCTCGGGCGCATACGCCCTTGTGCATTCAGCTGAATCGTGGGCACTCCCAGGCGCACAAATCTGCAGCAGTACACGTGCAGCGGGCACACCCCACGCTTTTGGGGAAGCGGTCGAACAGAAGACGCAAGCGCGCGTTCTAAGCGGCTCTGGGGAAAGCTGTGATAGCAGTGCCACCGAGAGAGACTGGTCATCTACCCTCGACAAATGCCCACGTGAGTCCCTGAAGCAACCTTATAGCAGCACGACGAAATGAAGTGAAAGAACAAAGCTATCCGAGGGACCGCCCGAGCCGCTGCGAGACTTGTGGCTGTGGGATGTAAATCCTGAGACTTGGGCGCAGGGGTTTGGGGTGCTCTTCCAACACGACGGAAACGTGTCTTATGCGGGACACGACTCATGGGGGAGTGAGGGGGCACAAGGGGGGAGCAGTTCGGTGTTGCCTGCAAATGGGCATACCTCGAAAACAACGACTGGTCCATGTGGGAGTACTTCTGAAACGCCATGTTCTTGACCACCGGAGGTAATTGATTGTGATCCCCGATCAGAATAATCCGCTTCAACCGGCAACCCCCTTGAGGGTCTGGGTTCTAGACAATGGAGGGTGGTATATGTCACTTGTACACAGGAGGGTGGTGCACATCGTTTCCACATGGGCAGGTGGCTGTATACGGGGGGCTGGTTTGGTACATGGGTCGGTTGCATTGCAAAATTGCAAAGTTTGGCCGCTTTCAACACCCAATGCACTCCAACTTAGTAGTTGTCAGCTCCGATTAATCATTCCAACCCGTGTCTCACTGGTCTGTCCTCAATACTCACGCCTCTGCATTCCTCCACACAGGGCGTCCGTACCCTACACTCGCCGTACCTGCAAGAGCATGGGGATGAACGTCTCAATCTCCAGAATCTGCGCCGCTTCCTCCATCAAAATATTGTCGTACTCAAACTTCAGCCGCACGAGGTCTGTGCGCTTCAGCGCCGCAAACGTACAAGTCATGGCGATGATCTTTGAAACAGCGGAACACTTCAGTGGGTCATTCGGCCCCAACACACAACACACCGCAGGCGTATAAATGAATCGTCAAGAAACGGGGAAAATTTCTCCCTTTGTGAACCGTACTTTTGAATGGGGTGTGGTCATCGCCACATTTTTGTCCGTTTCGAGTGTTGTGCCTCGCCATTGCCCGTTTGACCGACTTCCCTCGCCCAAAATTGAGAAATATGGTGCTAATTACGCCACAGCTAATTACCCTTATCCTGCAGCGCACAGGAAGCGTTCCCTTAGGCGTCAGGTGCAGGACGGCTGAGCTACATGACCTCTTGTCACATATGTCAGGCTGCCAGAAAAAGAGTGTGGACGGGACCTCCGGAATGCTGACGTTGCGTAACAAAACCGTCCACCAAGAGCTTAAGGGGCCGGTTCACTCGGAGGCCCTTAAATGTGGCTGGTTATTGTTTTGCACCCTCCGGGGTGCCCTTACTACCGCCTGCTGTCAGCTGATCTTCAATTGCGTCTCGGCGCCCTCGCTCACGCTTCAATGGCTGTCCGGTACCGTTCAGCCTTTTAATCGCCGTCGGTCACCCTCCAAGCGCCTTAGGTCGCTTTTTGGACCGCGCTCGGTTTCCCTGTAAGGGGGGGGGGGGGGCGAGGCTAGGAATAACGAATACCCTGTGTCATTCACTATGTGAGCGGGGTACAGGATGTTGAGGCCCACACAGGGATACCCCTGAAAGGTACGGAGCACAGCTTTGATCGCCGGCCCGGATTTCTGCGTCGATTCATCAAACTGCGGCACAGACGCTGCACAGGATCGGCACAAGGGATGCACAGGACCCGTGCAGGACGTGCGTGACATGGTAGCGCAGCAGAACATGCCTTGGCCTGCCGGCACAGCAGATAATTGCCGCGGTCGTAGGAGCTTTTGAACAGTTCAAACGCACGGCAATCCTCCAACTCGTCGAATATCTTTTGAATGTGGCGCCAGCAGCCCTAAGGAAGTGGGATGCGGTCGGCGATGCCCAGCGGGAAGAGACCGCTCGTCCTTGTGTGACATTTGGCTGGCCAATGGGCCTTATCGCCGCCCAATGACCATTGCGCCAGGTGCTGCATACCTGCTCTGCGTCAACGGCTTTAAAAGGACAGTTTCGCACAAGTGCCTCACAAAAACCCATGATCTTGTGGAGGGCTGGGGGGGGGGGGGGTGGGGGGAGCCTGTGGTACAGGCTCGGCTGTGCTGCCGTGGTCGTGTTTGTTTTATGTGCAATGCGTATGTTTGTTGGGCACAGAGAAGCGTCATGTGTGTATGGCAGTGGCTTGCCCATGGAACACTCGGAATCCTATTGGCACGCCCTCGGGACAGAACTGCAAAGGGCCCCTGGCCTGAGCTAGGGGCAGGGGTGGGAGGGGGGCCGCAGGGTCGTCCAGAAGGGCTGAAGAGAAAGACGGTATGCACCGGTACAGATCATGCAGTTTTGAGGCCGGTTAGGCCGACGATGAAAATCCGCGGCAAACCCAACTGCACGCCAGTTCTACCGCGCGTACCATGACGGATGAGCCACACAACGAGGTCCTCAAAGGAGGGCAGGCCGAAGGGCAGTGCGGACGCAGCCTCTGGCGGGCCAGGCAGCGCGTCCACCGGGCCCTGACGGGGTCGATGTTCTCGGACGCATTTACCTGTCAGGCGTTTGCGTTGCACCGCGTCAAAGGCCACACGCAGGTGCAATGGCAGAGGCGGAGAGGCGGGCACACCTCTACAATGTACCAAATGTCTTTCGTCGGCTTCGACCAGTCAAACAAATGTGGCAAATCGCTGAAGACGTTGAGGAACGGGAATTGCTCGCGGATAAAATCATTGGTCAGCTCCGAAAGTTGCGCCTACACAGATACAACGTACACCTTTCCCACCCCGAACGGCCGACGATCGCATAGCTGCCTTCAATCCTTGGGCCACAGCAAACCAATGTGGCACTGGCCCTTCGGGCCTCCAAAGCACTACAATACAGTCGAAAGTAAAAAAATGAGGGCTAAAGCACTGGACAAGAACCTATTTATCATGATACTATCAATGGAGTATACAAGTATAATGCAATAAAGATGTACATATATATTACATCATTTACATTACTACTTTTCAAAAGAGATAATTATGGCATGGACAACTTTGGATCGTATAGATATACCGCAACCTACAACAACTGCTCATCTTTTTGTAAGAGTGGTGCATGACAGCCCCCGTTTGTGTAGATCCAAATGAAACTAGGGCACGCAGATAGTATTTCGTTCTATGGATTCATCAACGAATTGCACACCCTGATATCTGACTCAGGTGACCCTTGGGGTACGAGTTGGTTGGGTTGCAATGATGGTCCAGTCTTAGGAAAAACGATTGGGGTACATGTGTTATTTGCCCACATTTTTTTCCTTCTTGCACCTTGTACTACGGCAGCCTTCCAATGTCAAGACCTGTGTAGCTTTGTTGCTCTCTAGGCACCCCCCTGATCCCAGGGTCCCAAGTCTTACCATCGGCGCGCTTTGAGGGGTATGGATGGGAGCATAAATATATTAGCACACCCTCGCCCCCCCTCAATGCGCCGCAAGAAAGCAACAAGCGAGCACTTCACCAGTCCATTTTGTCAATTACCATGACACAGCAGCCGACTGCCTCGGACTTCGCGTCATGCTTCTTCACAAGACCCGGCGACCTACAGCGCTACAGGGAATGGCTTTCGTGGAAATTGATGGAGAGTACCTTTTGCTGCTCGAATCGCTCCCATCGGGTGAGGATCTCGTGGCGGTAGAAATGCGCAGCCGTCTCACATGTGTAATCTACATCCCCGAGTGAGTCCCCTATGTCAAGGGCATCCGCGATTTTCCGGACTTGCTGAAGCTGAACTTGCCTGAGGCCACAAAGGGAATGTGTGTGTGTATGCTCGCTGAAGAGGGCTGCCTATTTCATAGAAATAGAAGGTTCAACAAACACGGCAAACCAGGATCAATGATGCGTCTGCGACGGGATGGAGATTATGAATACAAATATGGAGATTACAGCACGACAAATCAATTTCATAAAACATTCAACGAAATCATATAGTACGGAGGTGTTTTTATGCGTTGGTGCTCGGCACGTCTGGGCACGTGTGGTGTGGGGGCACGTGGGGAGTGGTACGTAGAGCAGCTTCCACTGCTGCTTTAGCTTGGAGGACAAAGACCTAACAGGCTTTTCCTACACATTGTGCCCGCAGAACACCATAGCCTTAGCCCCCAGACAGCAACACGAGTGAGTGGCAGCATAGAGGAAAACATAGAGTGACACTATAGAGTGACCTCTCTGCAAAGGAGTATGGATTGATACTGCAGCCTGAGTGCCAACAATCTACATATCGTTTGGACGGGTTGCTATATCTCGGGGACATTTGTTGTGCCAACACGGCGGGTTTTGGCACTTTTCCTGGGTTTTGTGAACTTTTGGTCCAATGTGTCAAAATTTCGTCCCGTTGGGTGGTGGTGGTGGGTCTGCAGGAGTCGCACCTGCAATGGTATGGGCTGGAGCTTGGCTCGGACCCACCCTCCCCACTGTGTACTACCGATTGGACATGGGGGGGAAAACGGGCACGGGTTTTCCCGCGAGGAAAACCTGTGGTTTTTGACAGCCGGGTGGCTGAGGGGACCAGCGTCGCTCCGGTTAATGTACGTGCTCTGGAAGTCTTAACTCCGTCTGCGGTTGCATTGTCGCGGAGTGCTGTGCCCCTCGGCGGGTGCCTAGTGTCCCTCTATGTGCCGGTGTTGTGCTGTGTGGGCGTGGCAAGCAAAGAGGCTAGAACATCTTGTGTGGCGTGTTGGGTGTACAAGGGGGGTACCCTTCCGTCTCATCCGTCTATGAGGCATCACAACATGCACGGCATCATTAGGCAAAGCAGCTCAGAAAACGACCTTCATCCGGACAAAAGTTGTAGTCGCAAGTCTGCGTAATGTGAGTGCACCATAAGGCCACAACTCTGCAAGTAGTAGCGCCACGCGCACCACCACTTACGAACACGCGCTGGCAACAGCGCGGGATCACTCTTGGTGTACCCGGCCAGGTAGCGATGGACGCTAGTGCCATACCGTAAGATGAACCAGCGGTGACAATGTTTCAGGTCCCTGGCCGCCTCTGCAGTAGACGAGTCTATCACGTAGCAAGATGCGGGCCGTCGTTGAACAAACGTCGGCCACCTGGCTTGTTCTGGCACATGTGCTGTAAGATGAAACCAGTACACCATTCCCCCGTCTCCGGGCTGCGCAATGCGCCGTTGTGGTACATAGACGGATGTGTCAGGGAGGTAGTGCCACAGGTGCAAGTGTAGTGCTGGAGGTATCACCGACGACTCAGGTGGTTGTACTACCCAATTCCCTGCTGCCGGAAAGTTCCGAGCCGGGTATAGTGCTTCATACGCCACTGACGTGTGACCTGGTTGGATCCAATACCCCGCGTCACGCAACTGGGGGGGGGGGGGGCACGAGACATGCGCAAAACAGCTTTCCAAAAAGCGACCATGAACGCACGGACTTGCTTGGGGGTTGCCCCATGACGTACCATGGCTTTCTCAGACGATGGCAGCATCCGGCCCGACAGCGACAAAGTGATCCAAGACACATTCGTACCGGACAGGAAGAGGCGGACCCCACTGTGAAACCAAGGTACGCCCCCCCCCCCCCCCACTGCACCAGTACCCCCGAATACGTGGGCAAGGAGACACTCCACTCTGGCACAATACGGCGCAAATCGTAAGACAGATGTGTGTATAGGATAGTGGTCCACAACTCGCTGTATTGACAGGCTTCTTGAAACTGAGTTGCTGTGACTTTGTTTCCACAAAAAGCACAGCGGACCGAGATGGCAGTATCTAGTCCGCAACGGAACGACACCATTCGCAAGTGCTCGCCCCGTGACAGAGAGCCTTGCGCAACACTGGACGCATAGCAAGCGTAGGAAGCCACCTCAGGGGCGAACTCTACATCTTGTTGTGTGGCATAAAGCTGACGTAACCGGCGAAGTTGGACCGTGCCGGCATCGTGCCATTGCACCCCGTGCCGGCATCGTGCCACTGCACCCCATCACGGCTGAAGCCCGCTTGAGGGGGTTGCAAATCTGCAAGGTACCCCACAAGCATGGGGTAAGGCTATCGCATCGCTTGTGTTTTAACTGCACGGTCCACCTCGTCCAAGAATAGGTCTAGGAAAGTGCCCTCTTGGTGAGAGTACGGATGCTGGGGTGGGGGGAAAGGCTTGGCCCAATCAATACAATCCACCAGCAAGAGGTCTACCAACCCTGTGCCCAATTCGCTGGGCCGGCGACTATGGACAGCCATAATGAGTGACTTGGAGTCTATGAAACCGCCACCCTCGCGCAGACCACACGCAGTAGCACAGGCAACATGGGCTTACGCTAGGAGTGTGCTCTTGACGCGATACAGTACCCACGATGTGTACACTTCCACTGCATATGAATGGTCCAGGTGGAACGGGATGGGTACTTTGTACACTACCCACGTGAGGGTCTCTAGGCACACAACCGCAAAAGCGCCCCCGCAACGATGGGAGGAGAACCAGGAACCATCAGTTACGAAAGCAACGCGCCGGGGGACGGAACGGAGCGCTGGGAAGGTCGGTTGCAACGGGATGGATACTCCGTGCCATGGGGGGAGCTAACTCCCACTGCCAGGAAGCCAGCGGCCAGCCAGCCGCGTGTGCATCTCGCAAACTGAAGTAACCGGCGTCCATCCACTCGTGGATGGCATTTGTCTGCCACGCATGCACAGCCCGGCACATGATGTGTTGTGTCCCGGCTTCTGAGCGGACCGGGGGAAAAGAGATGCGGAAGCCAAGCAGATGCATGTAAAACACGAACCTGTCGTGATATGTGCCATGCGCTCGACAGTGCCGAGAAAGACCACGACGCACATAGGGCATGTCAGGGTGAAAACGCTGCATAGCTTCATACAACCCGTGCTGGGTGCTGCGGCGGACCATGACATTGGCATGTCGCAACTGTTTGTGATAACCTTGCAGAAATTGGCTAACCACCACAGCCGCAGGATCGACGCCCACCCACCCGAAGGCAAGGGGTTGAAAGAACTGGGCTGGGGGGAGAGTGTGCCAACCACTGACCATGCGCAAGACGAAGGCTGCCGTTTGGTCCGCAACTCGCATGGAGTTGTATGTGGGCGGGCGCACCCCCGCCTTCCAACGCTGTTGCCCACCGGCTATAGCGCTGTACATCCGGTACGGGTAATTGGAAGGAAGACGGACCATGGCCAGGGCTCCTGAAGCTTGCCGGCTAGCACTGAACGGCTTCATCTTGTCCACCTTGTGGTAGACGTGAGGGAACAGATGGCGACCTACTACACATACGTAGCCCGGCCCCTGATGCACGGGCATGTGTGACCTCCCCATGTACACTGACCTCGGGTGGAAAGTAACCTGAAAGCCTTCGTAGGCGGCTACCACTAGCAACTGCTTGCGACCAGACGAGAAAAGATTGGTTAGGAGTCCCACTTTCTGGTTACACCGGCAAATCTGACTCTGAGTCAATACACCATGTGGTGTCATCTATATACCCCAACCGGTTGAAGGGGCCGCCGGGTTGCCAACACGGGGGCACCCGGAGGAGTGCTAGAAAAGCGCGCACCTCCGTCACTACACAAAAAAACCATCGCGGACGCCGGGCATCCCTGTGCCACCCCGGCTAATATCCTCGCCGGAGCCTCCCGGACACCTCCGGAACCACCCATGTGCACAGTGGCTGCAGTGGTGGCGAGAAAGAGCATTGTAACTACTGCCTGAGGGAAGCATGCCAACCGCAACAGACACTGCAACGTATCATGCACAATCGACCTGCACCAATGCCGCACGTCGTCAACTACCATACACACGCGACACCGGCGAAACAAGCTCAAGCAAGATATAGTCGTGTAACACGCGTAGGAGATCCACTACACTAGAGGAGGCGTGCAACGCAAACTGCGGGCAAGGCAACACCCCCGCCCGAGCCACAAGCGGCACATACTGATCGGCGATGTGAGCGCCGATTAACTTCCACATGGTGGTAAAATTTAGGAGTGGGCGCGCATTGACAATGGGCCCATGTGGCATTGTAGCCGGCAAGGCGTAGAAGTCACCGTGGACTAGGGTTCGAAGTGGGACTTCGGCGGTCACTTGCCGAATGAAGTTAACAATCCACTGCAGTTGGTCGTCACGTAGCCACTCAATCATGCAATACTCTACCAGGTCTCGAAAGGGCGTGGACCGCCGGGCTTTTTGCAGAATGCGCCGCGCGGAGTCTGTGAGGGGGGGCATGACATTTACTCTCCAAGGGATGACGGCGCAGAGATCAGCCTCTGTGCAACGCAGAATAGGGCGCAGATGCCGAGCCCGAAACTGGTCGAGGCCTACCGCAGCCTGCACTTCAGGGGGAACTAACCTCCCACTGACGTAGGTGGGTTCAATACGCGTGGTGAAGGGTTTTCCTAGAAACGTAGCAAGCACAAATCCAAAAGTAAAGCAATAGCAAAACATCTAGTTGCTCGGCGAGCACAGATGTTCATGGAACAGCCAGTGCGTATGAAGAGGACGAAGGCCCACAGATGGGTGGGTGGGCAATGGATGTAAACAGCAACAACAAATACAACAATAATTGAATCTGTCAACAAATGTTAAGGATAGGGCCGCTAGTAAAACAGCCCTTTCAGCAGAGCATGAAAGGTCGGTTTTCCCAAAAACATAGCAAGCACAAATCCAAAACTAAAGCAATAGCAAAACATCCAATTGCTCACCCCTCTTATGTCCCCTCACTCAACACTATGGGCCCTCAGACTCAGTCTAGTAGTCGATTCAAACAGAAATAAACACACAGAAATAAAAGACAACATCCAGTGCCTGCGCAGCCACAAACGTGACTCCTTTATACTCCAGATAATGCATATTCTGAACGAGGTCATTCCAGCGCAAGGCGGCTTGATGGGACGCGCGCAAACCCTGGTGCCTTGAAAAATAAGGTATCCCGGACAAAGGGTCAGCAGCTTGGTACGCACTGGGACCCAGACAGAGTGCAGGATGAGACCCGAGTTCCTGAGATGCAAAATCATGGCCTTAAGAACCCTATTATGTCTCCAGAAATGGGCCCTAGACTTCAGATTGACCGTGCCCCAGATGGCCTACAGGTTGTCCTGCGACATAGTTACCTGTGGGATCTTTCTCCCGACAGCGTCCTTAATAAGCATCCAGACCCCGTAGAGTTCTGCCACCTGCTGGGTATTGACCCACTACGGACAGATCATAGCTTTGCCCCCCCACCCCCCCCGCCGGGTCATAAATGCCAACACGGAACCTCTCAGAGCCACAGGGTAACCGAAAAGCTACTGCATCCACAAACATCCATTTGACCAGACGCCAACAAGACACCAGGTTACGGGGCACAGAAAAGGGGGGAATGACAACCAGGGCTGCCGACAGCAACAAAATCCAAAGGCGGGGTGAGACCTTGAGCTAGTCGCATCGACCCCAGTAAAGCGCACAATAAACGCCCCCCAAAAAAAGGGACGTGACCTGTGGCAGGGGTGCCCAGCCAACCAATGAGACCCACAATTCGCATAAGATCCTTCTTGGAAACATCGCATTTCCCGATGGCCATGGCTCAATCTCTACCGCTTCTGGCTTTTGCGTAGACCGCGGATGCTGCCTCCCGGGAGCTCCTACTTCGGTGGAACCCTTTCTTCTGACGTATTTACGGCAACTCGTTCCGGACAGGGTTCGGCAGCTACTGGGCCTCACCGAAGCGAATCATACCTCAGGCCACGATACCTCTTGGGATCAATACAAGGAAATGTTTGGGCCTGAGATCTGCGACAATGGCGATCCCAATGTCCAACAAGAGAAGGAGGCCTTGGCTACGGAGATTAAGAGGGAGTGGGACCGCTACCGTTTGGGTGACTACCCAAATATTCACAATGCTAAGGATGCTTTCAAATTTTGGCAGTCAAGACTTGCGTTTTTGCGGGAAGCCGTGGCACCATATTTGTGGTATCCTGTCACATGTGCGGCAATAGAGCGGTCATTTAGTCTCGCTGGACTGATTGATGTTAAAAATAGGCAGCGCATGGGCAAGGACCTGTGTGACGCCTGTGTCACCATTTTTTGCAATGGTGATGTTGAAGAACGGTTCACGAAATGGCAGTAGACTGCCCCCAAATGTCTTGTGCTTTGTTTAGTCTCTTGTAGGTGTCCAAGTGAGGCAAAGCGGATGCGCAAGGAACATTTTTGTACCACGGAAACACCACAGGAAATCACGGAAACATCACGGAAATGCCACGGAAAATCGCGGAAACTCACGGAAAATCACGGACAACCACGGAAAATCACGGAAAATCACGGAAGGGTTTTTTCATGCCAATCACGGAAATAGTAGAATCCCTGACCCCTCGTGTGCCAAAGTTGTCTCTGGCTGTGTGGATCATGACCGGCGGCACAAACACGCCTACCCATAGATCGGGCGCTTCGCCGGCACTCGGCGGGTTTCTGACGGATGATGCCTCTTCCCCACCCTCAGCCGCCTTTGCGGCCCGCACCACAAAGGTAGTCCTGGACAAGCTGGTGGATGGAGATTCGGTGCCCATTGACCTATTCTCGCAATTTGAAGCTGCTGTCCCGCCGGCGACCCCCGGGAGAAATGACGCTCAACTACGCCAGATGACAGACCGCCACCGTCAAACTTGCGAAACAATGCAGGCAACCGAGGACGTGCTGCTCTCCGCATGCCGAGACCTGGCACATCAAAAGAAGATGCATGGTGATGCCACAAGGCAACTACAAGATGACTTGCAAGTCTAGGCCACAAGGTTGGCGAAGACGTTGGATCGTAAACGTGTTGTGGACGCCGATCCGGGAGCTGTTGACACACGTATCCAGCTGTGAGGATGGTGGGGGTCACCCAGCCGATGCTTCCCCCGTCCCGGTGAGTGTGGCCCAGAGGGGTTTGGGTAGTGCAGGCAGTGTCCCAATACCCCTAGAGGTTTGGCAGTCGCCGATCCATCAGGATTCCTTGCAAGCGATGGCATCCGTGCAGATCCCTCAGCCTAGGTTGGCCCCTGCTGTCAGTGCCATGACAACTGCCCTTGTCTAGCAGTAGCATATTGTCCCGATCATTGAGGGAATGCCAGGATTTGGCTTGAGCCCCGGTGCCCCTGTTTTTGTGACCCCAAATCCGCTGAGAATTGTTCTCTTATAGTGAACTGTAAGACTGGCAATAAGAGGGACCCGCCGCCCTAGCCCAAAATGCGACCCCCCAACATGTGGTCATTGCGGCAGAAATTTGTGCGTTGGGGGTCCAGTCTGTCGGGTAGAAATGTCCCCAAGCATGCCTGCACTTTTGATCTGCGCAACTATTTTACTTCGTTACAGCTACCGCGTGAGGCCTAGGGTACCTTTCGTGTGCAGTCGCCCCAAGGGGTCTGTGATTTGCGCACACTGCCTTTTGGGTGGAAACTGTCCCCCCCCATTTGCCAGGAGGTTGTTGGGAGGCACCTTGGGGAGGCCTTTGACCTGATGCCCCGGCCCCCCCACCTGCCTGCGAGCTATAGGCCAGACCGAGGTCACTACCTGAATGATTTGTTGGTGGTGATGGTGAATGACCCCAGTTGGTTACGGTCTTGTATGCAGCTTGTGGCTGCTGCTATGCGGGGTAAGGGCTATCATGTTTCGGAGAAAAGTGTCCTGGAACCGGCGACCTGGGTCAAGTGGTTGGGTAAAGAGGTAGATTTGGAGTACCTATCGATCTCTAACACCCATGCCATTGTTACCAGGTTGATTGCTTGTCTTATTGTCACATGGGGCAGGTAGTAATAATCGATACCCCCGTGGTTGTCTTGACGGTGACCAACACACCGTTTGTGGTCAGCACTGCTTGCAGGTCGCTGACAGCGTACAAGTCTCCCTCTAGCGCCAGCCGCCGCCACGTACCATAGAGATGAGCGGAAGCCTTGCCTGTAACCTCACCCAGTGCTCTGATAGCCTCATGTAGTGCCGGTAAAGGGATATCTGTGGTGTAGTCATAGAGCAGTGACTGCAGGCGCGGCTTTGTGCTGTGTTCCAATAGACGCAAAAACCGGCCGGGAAGGTCAGTGAGAGACATAGGTAACGGGGGCATGGTGAACTGTGGACAAAACGGGGGAGTCACGGGGACACCTCACCTCATGCAGACGGGCAGGTGGTTAGAAAATACTAGGGTAAGCTTTAGCGCAGAGGGGGGACAGCACAGTACAGTTCCTCAGGTGACTCGGCGCCACCCTCACGTAACCGCAGGAAGCGATCAGGCCACCGCGCATGGTGGGGATGTGGGGGGGGCGGGGGGGTTTGGTCCCCCCCTAGACACCAGCGCACAGCAATCAGGTGTCACCCAGCCGGTCACTAGCAGACACAGGCCAGCAGCGGGTGGGGTCCCGCGACGCAGACACAGACAGAGATTGGGAAGGTTAGAGGCCGGTGTAGCGGTCTGGAGCTCCCTGCTTACCGCACGGACTGCGGAGTATTGGACGGAGTGGCAGGCGAAGCTACATCTAACAAACAGGGGCAAGCAATAGCCCGTGGAGTGAATTTGTATGCGGACATGGTAGCTGCCTGTTGACAAAGAGAGGCAGCAAGCAACACAGACCCTTCCAAAACGGACCAAAATCTCAAACATGTCGTCAGTACAGCATGCAGACCCGGGTGTTCCAAATAGCCCTTTTCAAGGGCTTTCTGAATATACCCCACATACCCCCCCCCCCCCCCCAATTGGGACACACATTGGGAACAAATAACGCAACAATGACAACGACCACCGAAAACCCACCGAGTTGGCACAATCCTCACCGTCCCCGAGAGATATTCTGTTGGACACAATTGCCTGTTCAATCTGGGGCCACGAGGAAACATAGAGAATCAGACCTCAGGTGTGATTCAACACACTGGGCGTCCGACGAACCGTGATTACAACATGTTCTTTCGTGGAAAGAGTATCGGCATGCCTGATGGGTATGTCTTGAGATCATCATCTGAAGCACTGCTCGCGTACGAAATCAAGGGGGGTACAGAAAATGCTCAAAAATGCTTGCCACTGACCGGATATGTGGTGTGGCAGTAAGGTTGACATCAACTGCATACAGAGGATTGCTTACCCAACACGTGGGGGGCAAATTGGGGGAAACTGACCAATCCATCACCCACCCATTGGACCACTGACCCATCCACAACAAAAAATTGTTCTCCAGGTAAAAAATACAAATCCATTAAATGGGTTGGAAATTTGAGGCTGATTTTACGTAGACCAACTTTTTTTTGGACCTCAGAGCCACCCACCCACCCACCCACCCACCTACCCAAGGCGAACCGCCTTGAGCAATGGCATGCACACGGGCCAGAGGCCACCAAACCGTACCAGTAGCAATGCAGGACTGAGAGATGGACGCAGGGATGGGGAACCAGGGACCTCCGCTCCAGCATGAAATTCACTCTGCCATGCTTACTGAAATCCTTATCCAACTGCAGCTCCTCCTGCAAATCCTTAGCACCCCCTCCCAGTCGCAGCAGGTGACGTTCATCGACGTCCTTTCGAGTGACTTTGGCGAAGATATCATTGATGGCCTGTGCAACACCAGACATCAGGGCCTCAGAGGACAAGGATGGTGCCGGGGATGTGCAAAGGCTGCACAATGAAGGGTGTGTGTTCAAAGCTGCACTGTGCCTGAATCGGCCTGTCTGGACTGGGAGAGCGATGTACAGAGGGGCTGAAGCGCTTCTACAGAGGTGACGGGGGTGAATAGGAGGAAACGGGGGCTGGGGGAAGGAGGGCATAACCGGCGGGATATGGGGTGAAACAGGGGGGCTAGGGAGCGAGATGGGGGGGAAATGGGGGATGTGTATGGGGTGCCTTAGAGCTGCCGGTTGCTGTCGCTGAGAGGGTGTTGAGGGCCAGCAGCAAAGTAGGGATGTGAGGGGGGGGGGGGGGGGCTGTATCCCCTGCTGCACTTTCGTCAGCGGAGGCGGCGCACCGAGTCTAGACAAAATGGTTTGGCAGCTTGGTTTGTGGCGGTCAATGCCTCAGGGTTGCTCTTGCCCAACCACAACAGTCACTCTCTTTGCATCATGTCCCTTGGCTCCTTCCCTTCGCTCCCAATACCATGGCGTCCGTAACGACACGTCATTCAGGTTCGGGTGTCGTTTCCGTGGCACTGAAGCCCGTAGTTCTGCCAGCCCCCCCCCCTCCCCTTGCCCCGCCCTAGCAATGACTGGGGTCCAGCTCATGATACGGCAAAACATCGCTGAGCACGGCAGTAGAACAAGGGGAATGCCTGATTGCTGTGCGTCACAATCAACGTGCGCTCATTGGGGAAATTCTTGTAAATGTTGGAGATCATCTGCACCGCCACGTCAGTTTTCCCTGTTCCGGGAGGGCCCACGACCATCGTCAGCCCGGGATTCGCCCCTGCAAGACAGGCACGAGCGATAATGCACATGCGTAGCGGCGACATGGTCGCAGCAGCAGAGAGATACGCGTTCCTGAGCAGCGTTTTGGGATTCCGTGGTAATTTGCCCAATAGTTGCACGGCAATGCATGTGATGCCATTGGAGTCATCTTTTGACATCTGCCTTCCATGAGCAAACCACGCACCCTAAAACATGGGTGCATGGTGCTTCGCACACGCCCATACATCGAAGCAGGAGGCAGCCAGATGGACACTCGACAAACTCGAGAGACTCCGGTTGGTCGAGGGGACAGAGCACACCACTCCTGCATCCATGAATCCAGGATCGAATACTACGATTCAAATGTTCCACTTGACCACCGCTTGGAATGAAGCCGCGGCCTCCCAACCCTCCTAAAGACCCCATGGTCGAGAGTTCGCACGCAGGGCCTCACACCGATAGTAGGTAACACGCTTGGTCGTGCGCTATTGTGTCGGCGAGTGGTCCTCAGAAACAGGACTCATGCCCCAAAATACCAGCACTCTCGGGGGACACGGGGCCGATGGCATTCGGCGGCGGGCAGACCACCCGCCTCCGAAGCGCAGGGCACAAGCACGAACACAAGCAGAAGGTCAGCCTATGACAGGGGCACAGAGCCTTAGGCCAGGGGTGCATCCAGGGCCAGACCTGCCCGAAGAGCCTCCACCTGAACGGAGGTGAACCGCACGTCGTTCATGCGGGGCTGGTCTTGTGGATATGGGCCCGGGTTCGGGGGCAGGTACGACGAGACGGTGATGGTGCTGTCCTCTGGCCCTCCGTCGCTCTTCTTCTGCGGCTCCTGCGACGGAGTGCAACGGAGCGCAGGTCCATTGTGAGGCGACCCCAGGGCTTATGCTTGAACGGGGGGGGGGCGAACCCGCCCCCAGTTTTGGGATGACGGTCAGCTCTGCCAACTGCTGTCCTCCCCAAACGGCCCTCCAACCGGTTTATATCCCCCAGAAGATGCCTCCCAAACGCCTTCCCAACCGCCGGTAACCGCTTTTACAACCACTCTTGAAACCCCCCTTTAGCCCCCCTCCCCCCCCACCCTTTTCCAAACGTCACTGCCGCATGTACCCCCTGTCGGTCCCAGCCCACATGGGGCGGCGGGCAAAGGGCATGTCGACTCCGAAAACCAAAAGGGGGGGGGGGTAACAAAGGAACAAAGGGGCCGCACGAATCCGTGGCACGTCTCGCCCGTGACCCCCCAAAACGGGGGTCTTGTCTACAACTTGGACCACTTGGGCCACATCGAGGGGGTCGGAGCTGGGGGAAGACTGTTCAGGCCGTGTAAATCAGTGAGCAGAGGAAACATCGTCCACGAGACGGGCACGGGAAGGACGCGCGGTTGGGGGTTGCCCGGGCATGCGCCACGGGGGAATCGGATTTGGAGTCGAAAGTCCGACCGAAGGTCCAGGGAGGCACACAGCCCACAGAACAACTACTGGGCGCCGAAACAGAGGAACGCACAAGCGGCACGAGCGACGGGACCCGATCCATCGACGCATGTGCAACGCAATGCCCTTTTCCAACATGATCTCCATGTGTTTCTTTTTCTTCTATTATCAGGGTGCGTGAAGACAAAACCCGGTTTTTCAACCGTTGAGCCTACTGAAGGAGTTTGTACACCAGCACCTCAACAGCCTCCCCCCCCCCCAAAAAAAAGTGGGGTAAAAAGCACATAAAGAGGGTGTAAAACATGCCTCAGAAGTGTTTTTTCAATCAGCGTGGGTGGGTACAATATCAAAAAACTCGGTTCGAGGGTTTGAGTTGTTGAGGCTGGAAACTGCTTGAGCAGTTTGTACACTCGCCCCTTATGTCCCCCCAGGCACCCAATGGCCACATCCATATACGGAGCGGTCCAGTTCGCATCTGGACAAGGGGCTGCGGGTGCTGTGCCCGAACCCTTGGCCCACGTCCGCAGGGTCAATGCGTGGGGTTAACGCAGACCTCCTCGTCCTCGTCTTCGCCCTCGCTCTTCACCGGAAATGTCACGAGGAACGGTCTCTTGAGGTCTTTGGCCTCCAGTTTTGGGTCCACGACCACATCCTTGCCAAAGGCGTCTTTTACATGGTCGAGATCAATGAGGCTGTCCACGAAATTCATCGTGCGGATCTGGTTCGGCATGTTGTGGTAGTGCGCCGAGTCCGGGTCGCCATAACCCAAGAACACGTCGTGCATCCACTCGGGCACCACGCACTGTGCATAAAGCGCGGTCGCAGCTGTGCTTGAAGGCTCGGAAGGGGTGCAAGGGCATGGGATGGGATGGGATAGGATAGAAGGGATAGGACAGGATAGGACAGAAAAAGATACAACAGGATAGAGTAGGACAGAACAGGATGCGATGGGTATAGGGAAAATAGGATTGGATGGGATAGAATGGGATAGGATAGGATGGGATGGGATGTGATGTGATGAGATGGGATGGGATGGTATGGGATGGTATGGGATAGGACAGGATGGGATGGGATAGAACAAGACAGGACAGGATGGGATGGGATGAAATGGGCTGTGACAGGATAAGATAGGATAAAATAGCACAGCAATGGGAGAGAGAACCAGAAATGCCAACAATGAAGTTGTAACTTACTTCTGATGCCCCCAATGCAATGGGCCGCCAGTAGAACCGCCGGCAACGGAGTGTGTGAGGAGGAGTAAAGGAGATGGTCATTGGCCAGTGACCATTGACCCATTTCGTGGGTGGGCGCAAAAGCGGGGTGGGCAGCGAAAGCCGTAGGGGCTATGTGGTGGTGTCCCATTGATATGATGGATTCTGTCAGGCACGACGGACATTATTTATTTCACAAATTGTGGCCATTCGCAAAGATTTGCACCCGTCTTATTTGCCACAGCAGGGCTTACCCAGGTTTTTTTTTGCCCGGCCATCGTCATGATGGCCATCATCGCGGTCATCATTTTGGTTTGCGCGTCATGACAATGATGACGTTAATTATGGTGACCATCATACGATGCCCGTCATCACGATTATCAATCAGGATGTTCATGGCGATGGCAATCACGGTGTATGGCGTGATGGTGATCATCATAGTTGTTACGCTGTCCTCATGCCATGAGGGAAGCTGCGGGTTGGCCCACGACTGCCAGCCAGAGCTTCGTGCCTGTACCTGTGTCGGGCCCAAAAGTGCTTTCCTGTCCTGTTCCATTGCACGACAGAGCGTCATCCTTTTCAGCCCTACAATAGCTGGAGCTCACCGTGTTCGGAAAAGGCACCATTGAAAAAGGGCAAGAAATGGAAATCCTGAAAAACACCAGACTTATTGGTGTACAAATCCTTCGGATTAGTGCTGGTGTCATGCTGGCGAGATGGTTGACCATCACGAGTACCCATCGTGATGGCCATCACTATCAACCATCGCGATGAGCATCATGATGGTCATTACACAACCATAAAAATCACTCTGAATACTGCCATGATGGCCTTCTGACTCAAGTATCATGATCGCCATCGTTGACCATCATGATCCACCATGATATCCCAACGCCATTATGTGCCACCATGGTGGGTGCCATTTTGCACACTCCTGAACCGCGGCAACAAAGCACCAACGAACCCTGACAGCCACGGCCCCAACGCAGCCAGGACGCAATCAAGGCACCTGGGTGTTCATGAGATCCCGGATGGAGTGCAGGACGGCTTTGAAGTTGTTCTCCTTCGGCTTGCGACGCATCAGAAGATGGAACCCTGGACACGATACGGTGGGCCAAGGGCGTGTGGGCGAGTTGTGGGGCATGGGCGCATATCTGGGACGTGGGTAAAGCGGAGAATGGCATGTGTCAGGCATGTGTTGGACACGTGTGGAACATGAGGGGCGGCGGGCGGCAAGTGCGGTGGCGAGTGGAAGGCGTCAGGTACTTTCCCTAGGCCCCACATGCCCCCGATAGGCCTGCGGTCAAGAGGGTCAGTACAGGGGATACCTGCCAATCAGAATCAGAGGCATCCCCTGGCCTCATTATTCCAGTCTGGATGAATCAGACGGCATGCAGAAGCAAGTAACGGTGACGGAACCCCCTGTAATGAACCCATCACGCACCAATAGGGATAGTTAAGGCCCGAGGGAGGTAATACCGCCGCAACATCCAGTCCAGAACGCGCCCCCCCCCCCCCGGGAGGAAAGGTCACCAAACGACGCGCCCCCCCTCCCACACCCGCTATGGCGAGGACCCAAACCTGACCTCCCCACTACAACTACATTGTAACTGGAGAAAATTTTTTCTTGGGCGCCTTTGGCGCCATGGCCTTTTGGGGAAAGTGACGCCCCCCCCCTTGTGCAAAGGGGGAGGGGGAGGCATGACAGTACCCAGTTCTTCTGCCAGACACGGGTCCCATGCAGGGTCGCAGCACACCTGAATAACACTGTACATCATTCATAATATCGGAATGGTATTGCGCCGTGTCCAAATGCACTTTGATGAACCGCTTCGTGCCCACGAGTTTCACCCCGGAGTCCCCTGAGGCAAAAGACGCAAGTTGGGACGGCGTCCAACTGGGAACGGCTTGGACCTTGTCTTTCCATGCGGCAGCGGGCTGGTGCATCTGGCGGCCAGCCCGCCTGCTCAACTGCCTGCGCCATGACTCAGACTTCCGTCGGGGCATTGGCACAGCCTGAGGGGGCACGTGCAGGAGCCCGTTACACAGCTATCATACGGCACCTCTGCCCCGATCCCTGCCCCAGCCGCAGCGCCCTCGCCCTCGCCGCCCGAGCCGCTGCAGCCGCGGCCTCCACAAACCTACGCCTGTGAATACATTGTCTCGGTCGTCGCGGACGTCGATCACTTCGGCCCCGCGCACATACTTTACAGGAAACTGCTCGAGAAATGGCTTCTCGCGATCGTAGTGCCATACATTCGTCGTCCCCGTCAGTGGATTGAACGTTTGCTGGAGCAGAACGGAGGGCAAATGGGGGGCACACTACCGCATAGCACATACCCGCACACGTCACCATGTGGTCACCAATCAGGTCATCGCTCCCCACAGAAAGGCACCAATGGTCACATGTGGCCAGGCTTGCCCTGTCCTTACCGCTGTGGGTGCACCTGCGTTCTGCCATAGGCAGATTTCTGTTTGCGGTATCCTGCCTCCTTTCAAGCACAGGGGTTGTGTAGGGGGGAGGGGGGCATGGCATGCTCTGTAAAGGGGTGACCTGGGCAGGGGCAGTCATAAGGGGGGGCAGGACGCCAGGGATGGATATAACGGGGTGGGTGGGTCCGGCACGGACCCCCCCCCCCCAGCCCCGCCCTTGGTCACAAAAAAGGTCACGATATTTGGTTACAAAAAATGTGACCCACAACCGGCCGTTTTGGGCAGCCCTCTGCCCGTACATGTGCATGGGAGGGGGGGGGGATGATGCAACATGGGATACACAGCACATTTGACAAGCACAGTGCGCTGAGTGTGGACCATCACGAATGTAATTCAGGGTCATTCAATGTCATTCACTGTCATCACTTCCAGTGACAAAATTGTCTTGCTCGCTGAAGCTACGACTACTTGACGACTCATTATCACTGTCACTATCGCTGCCACTGCCACTTGATGAACCTGTAGTGATAGATGCAAAGGAGGACAAGGAGCTTGCCCCATCTGACATGTCCGCCAGATTATCATTATATTCACCTAATGCAGGCAGTGTGTTGCTGTCCTTCCTCCGCCAACCGAAAGGGCCTGAAACAACGGCACACAGAAACAGTGCACAACTACCAGCAGTCACAATAAACCAGCAGTCACAGTAAATTGAGGTGATTTGCCAAACCGGCGGGGACACACAACATTCCACCGTAGACACCTTATTTGGTCACGATATTTTTCCCTTCCTCCGCCCACCGAAAGGGCCTGAAACAACGGCACACAGAAACAGTGCACAACCACCAGCAGTCACAATAAACCAGCAGTCACAGTAAATTTGCCGAACCGGCGGGGACACACAACATTCCACCGTAGACACCTTATTTGGTCACGATATTTTTCGGGTTTGCACTTTCCCACTATGGCCATTCATATTTTTTGTGACCAGTCACAAAAAATTACCCCCCCCCCCCCCGCCCGGACCCGGACCCCCCAAGTGGCGCCAATTATATCCATCCGTGCAGGACGCACACATGTGCTGGCCCAAAACTTGCACACGGTCCACTATGCCAGCCTCCTTGTGTTGCGTGGAACGCTTCAGGCACATGCGGTACAGCTTAGCACCGCTAAGCATGGCTGATCTTCTAGCTACAGACGGGAAAGAGTCACTTGATATGCGACATGTCAGCAGCTGCTTCGGGAAGGCCCATCTGCAACTCGAGCAGGCCCCTTGTGGAGCGGTTGCAAGGGCACTGGGAGGGAGGGACTTCAAGCCCCGTTATCCAGGTGTTGTGCCTGGGACAGGGAGCACATTTGGTTGGACAACAGAAGGCGGAGATGTGGGGTGTGTGCAGCCAAAAGTAGGGCGTACAGTCAAACCACAGTATCATCGGCAGCGCAGCGAGAGGAAAAGAGTGGCATTGACAGCATGGTACAACGCAGAACCAACATTCCAAATGTTGCATGTCCTTATTCACTGTTGGGGGCATCAGGTGCTGTGGAATAGAAGCCCTTTCCCGCCTCATCTTGAACAATTGGACATGCTTGCCCTTCGGAGCTGGTTTTTGAGCAAGTTTTGCAGCAGGTTGAGGGAATAACAATGTTAGTCATGGCTAAAACTAACATCAAAACAAACAGCATGGGGTTGCAATGTGTGGCACAATCTTGTTATGAACAGAATGCACAATCACAGACATGACTGAGCCCTGCTTTCCCTCTACAAGCGCGTCACAAACACCCAATCCTCCATCCACTACCACAAAAAACAGCGGTCCCAAAAAATCCTAAAAATGGCGGTTCAACGACCACCCCATGCTTAGAAAAGGCCGTGCTTGGACAACGGGGGGGGGGGGGGCTCGGTACCTTTTTGTCACAAAAATAAGACGGAGATGCCAGTGGACAGACCACCAACACGCAACCAACACGGCGGTTCGCATCGGTACGTTAATGACCACAGCCAAGCAGTGACCATCGCCTCTGGCTGCCAACTACGGACTGACTTCTCGTGCAACAGGAAACAATGATACCCCCTCCCTCTGGGGGCGAAGCCCCAAAATGATTGATTGTGAGGAGTTAAGGAAGACAAAATAGGAAAATTGTAGCACCAATCTGCGCAAAAATCATTGCACTGTCCGAAATGTGGCATGCGCCAAGAGGCGTATGACGCCGACGACCACACTGCATGTGCCTTGGTCCACTGATGACCTGGCCCTCTGCTCTGCTCAAACGCCAGCTCGGGCACCATCCAGAAAAACAAGTGTGTGTGTCTACCTGTGGTGGGCTCTGCCCTGGACCACGGCCACGGTCAACGCGAATGCCACTGTCCGACCTGTGCCCCCCATTGTCTGCCGTGCCTTGTTAGATCCGCGCCTGCTGATCTAACAACCTCTCTTCGGGGTGATTTATGTGTTGCTCACTCACCCCCCACTTTCCCTCGGCTGCACCGCCCTGTTTCTATTTTTTCACCAACCACTGACAGGTGGCCCATCCTCTGCTCTCTCCTCCTATCAGTGGATGTGGAACGCCCCACCCTAGTTCAGCTGTTTTTGTTTTTCTTTGTGTCCTTGCATGATGGGAATATTTTGACAGACAGCCACCTGCACAGCTCCTGCCCCCAGATGACCGCCACTGCCCCCAGGCATGGAGTATGGGGCGACCATGCCTGCGATGTCCCCTTTGTTGTTTTTCTTTGCAGTTAACATTGCACTGTCCCTCCTTTAACAAACACACTGCCAGCCCACCCACCCACTGAGCGCTGACCTGGGATGTGGGCATCTTTTGTATGATGGGCTGGCCTCCTGAGCACTCTCTCGGTTGGAGTGTGGACTTGTTTTACAAAAAAAAAAAAAAAAGGAAGACAAATTAGGAAAATCGTAGCAAAAATCGTCACACTGCCCGACATGTGGCATGTGCCAAGAGGTGTATGCCGCCGCCGACCATACTGCATGTGCCGTGATCCACCAATGGAGGCGCAAGAAAATGGTGTCGCATGTAGAGGGCAAACTGTGCACGACGTGGCAGCACCACTGGAGGGTGCTGGAGCCCCCCGGCCCTTGGAGCCGAGGCATCGGACAGCCAGCCTCGCAGGCAAATGCTGCTGCCCCAGAGGCGTGGGTGCCGTTGCCATGCACACCTGCGGGGGGTCCAGGGTGAGGAGGAACACGACGTCGTGTTGCCGCAGCTCGCTCCACTCGCGCTGGGGGGCGTCCTTCAAAAGCGCCAGATCGATGGTGATGATCGCACGGACGTCATGGGGCTTGATCTGGCCGATGTCTGCGGGGCCCACATAACGGATGGTGAACTCCTCGACAGGGCAGGCCATGCGGGACTTGTAGAGGGACCGATAGAAGACTTGCCCGTTCTCGTCCTTCCTGAGGCAAACGGAACGGCGGGACAGGAGGGAATTGCGTAAGGGCGGTTGGTTGAGGGTGATGGGGGTACGCGGCAGTGCATGGTTGTTGGACGTGGTTGAAGGCGGGTGTCGGCAACAGGGGGACTTCGTAAAGCATGGGGACTTGGTAGCATTTTCGTGTTGGCAACACGGAGACGCGGTAGAGCAGGGGGACTTGGCTGCGGAGGGTCGAATCGACGACCGTTGAGAGTCAACGGCGGTGGTCAGACTGCTGGCAGTCGACGGTTTATCGACGAAGGTTAAGAGATGACCGACGGCGGCTAAGAATTGGCTGACAGAGGCTGAGTCGACAGTAGCTGAGAGTTGATTGACGTTGGAGAGCAACTGAAGGCCAATTAAGGGTTAACCGCCGTCAGTTGCAGGGGCGGTCGTAGGACCGGAGAGCTGCAAATGGGGGGAAAGCACCCAACATGTAGTGTTGAAGATAACCGTCATCGAAGCCACCCTTGCACGTGCAGCAGGGGGCTTTTCGCTGTGCATTTGTGTGTGTATCCGAAGTGCGGGTTTTGCCCTTGAACCTAGTCAATTCACTCTTCCCACACACACGCGCGCGCCCGCGCACACGCATGCGCGCACACACACAACTGTCACGACCAAAATGGAAGTGTAAAAGACATCCAGTCGATGCTTTCAAATACTGGGGACGCAGTCAGCAGCACGCATGTGCGCGCACACACACGCACACGCACACACAGACAGACAGACAGACAGACACAACCGCACACACATATACACACATACAAACCTTGGGTCCAATCGGATAATGGCATCTTCAATATCTTGTCGGATTTCGTAGGTGGACTCCAAACGAAACAGATTGAAATTACGCAAGAGGTAGTCGTGGAAAGTGAGAAACTGAAGGGAGGCAGGCATGCAGGAACGCAAACAGACAGAACGCAGGAAGGCAGGCAAGCAGAGCAGTTGGTCCCCAAGTGGCATGCATGCACCCGCTTTTCCTATGTTTTCAAACGGCTGAGTTTGGAGTGTGAGTGCTACAAGATGAAACACGCGCGCGCACGCACGCACGCACGGGAAGCGAAGCACAGTCAGCACGGGCACTAGTCAGACAATGAACTTGTCAGGCCGCACGAACAGTCAATGTCTGGGACATGTTGACCTAAAGAAAACTAGGCGCCGTTCTGCGACGGACCAGCAGTAATACTTGGACACACACACACACACACACACACACATTGGGAACACCTTGGGACACACGGCACACGTTGGGAAAACAGGAACAAAAGCACAAGAAAAGCGGTTGAAGAGAACTCCTCAGCAGCTGCAGGGCAGCCCTAGACGTCTGTCGTTCGAAAAACGATAGACACTCAGAAACACACACACACACACACCAAGAGCGAGAGAGAGAGAGAGAGAGAGAGAGAGAGAGAGAGAGAGAGGATACATTCATTAGGGAGAGATCCCTTGCACAACGAAATTCTGAAGCGAGGTCCCCATGGACTACGGTACAGTGTGACAGACCTGCAAGTTCAATTTGGGTAAAGCCAAGGGGGCCTCAAACATGTACATGATCTCCGGGACCATATTGAAATCCCACACGAGTCCCTCGTCCGGGTACAGAGGCAAAGCATTGAGCTCGTCCAACTGAGACTGACGCTTCTCGTGGTGCTGCAGCAATACCTCCAGCAGGAACTGGCGATCAAGGAGTGGGCCGTCCCCTGACGCCATAATCCCCAATCTTGCACACAACTTCTGAAGGAGCTCGGTGGGCTGCCGGTCTAAGTGAGGGCGCAGCAGCTTGCGGGTCTCCAGAAGCCCGAGGTTGCACATCGCGAGCGACTGCAGCTGCTCCGGAAAATACTTGAAAGCCACACGCTGGAACGCAATCAATTTCCTACCAAAGAAATGAAGCATTGTTGGCCAGACACAGGACGTATGGCATTGGCACCCGCAGACAAGGGGTGCCCGAGTACTCCAAATCACGCACCACACAGCAATGAAATCGCAAGCCACACGCACAGCACAGGCCACTACCGCCAACATACACACACATACTACTGCACGAATCACGAAAATGCAGTTGTCAACATTCCTGCACCGGAGCGCTGTGGTTGCGCAATAGAAGCGAGTGGCTTAGTGGCTTGACGGGTGATTGTGGGGGACTACACACTGGTTTGAGTACAGCGCATGATGTGCAACCATTGCGGAGACTGCGAACACTTGATTTCGACTGCTGCACAATGCTACGGTGATGTGGCCGAAGAATGGCATGTCGATACGCGAAGTAAAACACGCTGTCTGCCCTGGCTGCACTTTCGGGCCCATGCGACGGTGGCCATGGGCCCCGCCGGGCTGTAGATTGTAGGGTTTTGTATTGCGCAATAAATCGTTCAGAGATCAGTTCCTGTTAGGCTGCAAAATTTGAGTCAAACTTGAAAATTCAGGGGGTTTTCAGCGCAGCAGACCCTGTTCAAGCTTCCCAGTTACCACCCGTGTTTCGCCTTATGCCGTCGGTTTCCTTTGGCAAGCACCGCAAGGCACGGAAATTCATTGCGTCGGCCCGGGGGCGCTTGGGCAAGGGCGGCACCTGCGCTCAGTGCCACGTGGATGCAAATATGTGGAATTCGACAGGGCGGCACTTGCCCTCACATTCGAATTGGCTGTGGGAGGTGTTCTCGTGCTTGGTGGCCCTCCCCCTTTTCTCCTCCCCTCTTTCACTTTTGATGCTCCCTCGACATCGCATGTTTCGCTAATGGGTAGCGCTTAAGGAGGGGCGGGGGTCGTTACAGCCCCTTTTCCAAGACCCCCCCACCCCCTTGGGTGTGGATCTCCTGTCAGGCCATTCCCAGGCCAACCGGGCGTGTGGCTGGTCAAGAACCAAAAAAACAAAAAAAAAACATGAAAATCGTGTTTGGAATCAGCACATCGAGGGGGGTCATAACAGTCATGAGTTGCCCCCCTTCTGATGACAACTCTTTTTCAAATCTTTTTCCCCAGAAGTGGCCAAAATCTATTTCCCTGACAGAACGGGTTCAAGACCCCCACCTCCCCGGGCTCAGGGGAGCTCTAACGACCCCCCCCCCTCCTGGAGCAAATTTTTCAACTGCCCAAGATGGAATCCGCAACCCTCCAGCAGCCCTCCACCCTCCTGCAAAGCCTGTGCCGCAGCGGTCCCCAGACCATTGTGGCCGAGACACAGCATGAGATCGGTGAGCACAGGGGTGTGCCTCAGCTTAGCCCTGGGCGCCCGGACACTTTTTTGTGTGTGAGGTCCAGAGTAAGGGCTCTGAGCACTGGGGCCTCGCACAGCAACGTGTGCAGCACGCAGGCCGGGCCCGAAGGCCAAGAGCCTGCCCACTGGCGGCGTCCGCTCTCTGCACAGACTGCAACACACGGGCACACTGTGACCTGGTCTGAATTTGCTTGATTTGGTTGTTGTCCAGGGCTGCCCCACTGAAATCGTTGATCTCAAAAGACATGTAAAACTGCATAATGCCCAGCAGGTCCCGGAACATCTGCCCCTGCTCCATCTGGTGCAGCTTAGAGAGCGCGCACTCAATGTGCACCTTGCGGTCCTCCAAATACGCATGAAAGAAGCGCCGCGTGGGAAGCTGGCACAACATGTCCGTCATGAATTCTAGGAAGCGCTCACAGTAGATCACGGCCTCCTTCTCTACACTGCCCGGGTGGATGCTTTTCAGAAGGTCCAAGAAGTATTGTATCAGGTTGGGAACGAACTTCCTCTGGAGAGGGGATGATATCAACAAGACAGCAAACAGCATCGTGGGTGGTTATCCCTCCCAACTTGTTCCCCTCCCTACTTCGATGGGTATACCTTGAGAACAGCCCAAATTCAAAACGGAGAACTTTTCCGTTTCGGATTACCCCCTGCGTGACATTTCGTCAGTTCCTGTCAGTTTATCAGGAGTCCCTGAACAGTCGCCCGTTGCCATCACAGATGACGTCGGGCCACTGCACTTCTGTTCGTCTCCCCTCTTATGTCCCTGTGTCCTCAGTCTTTGGCGCCCAGTAGTTCTGCCAGGCTGCACTACCCGCCACCCTCCCCCTTGTCCAAGCTACGGAATGCTCAGATTAATCCGGCACGTAGACTACCATGCTCAGACCATTCCTACCTACCGACCATACGGTTGCGGTATGAGCACCCTCACATGCATCATTCATAACGAAGAAGGTACCAAATACCCTCTCAAGGGCGTGTTTGAGGGCCAACAGGCAAACAATGGCAACGTAAAGGTTGCCCATCTGTAATCTGTCCACCCATTCTGCAAATGCAAACATGAAAACCATTGCACCTCTATGTGTTTCTGTATTCGGTACCGATAACTTAATACAGCACCTACACCGGCTGCAGCTTAGCCAAGACTGTAGCCCGGACAAGATGGAGGGGTCAGGCATGGAAGTTGTCGTATTGGTTTTGACGGCATGTATGCAACGCAACTACAATCCCGATCGCAAATCATTGTGACCACCCGGAAGGTGAGGACACGGGCAGGGACAGTGCCAGAAGCAGAAACAGAGACTCAGGCAGTAGTGGGGAGGTTGCAGCAACAGGCAGTGGTGTTGACACTGTGCGGGGCAAGAGGCAGAGTTCCAGACAAAGTTCAATGAGCTGACTGCGAGGTACCAGGCGGAAACCTCAACCAGGTCCGCCCCTGCAACTTTCAACACAGCCAACGGCCAACTTTCGAAATCGCCAGCCTGACTGGTTTTCAAACTGCATCGGGGCATGGCAGCGGTGTGGCGCCTACAGGCACTCGTTTCGGCGACAGGCGAATACGGCAGGTAGCAATGGCAACCAGCACACAGTGCAAGCTTCCACGTGTACAACCGACACCATGCACCTTGAACCAGGACTTCCCTCAATTCATCAGCCCTGGGCATTGACCTGGTGCAGCATGTACGTCTCCCCCTTCTTATCCAATCCCTTCTTCAACTTCTTCCATGTCTTTGCAACCTCGACATTGCTCAGAAGCTCCAGCTGCAGTCGAGGTTCTGACAGGTTACACCACAATGCCAGGTGCACGAGCTTGAGGGCGTGGCTGCGCACTAGTGGATTCTCCAGGGACTGGAACACATGGATGAGAAACACAACGTACAGCAGATTCTCTTTGATAGACAGCTCTTCCACTGGGAGATTCAGCACCTGCGCAAACAAATGTATATCATGGAGGGCACAATCCTATTAAATTGGTGTATCAAAGAAGGAAAAAGGCGGTTTCTTTGATCTTGTCCTTGTCTGCCCCTTGATGATCGGCAGTGCTTTTGAATAATCGTGATTCAGCCAGCCCTTGGGATGCAATGCAATCATGAGCAATTGCTCCACCACTCTGGGCATCGCAAGCGGGGGTATAATATTGTAATAATAATAATAATAATAATAATAATAATAATAATAATAATAATATAATATCCGCTTATCGAGAGGGGGAGGGGATGTTGGGTTGGAGCTAGCAAGGGTTTCAGAAGCCCATATTAGGTAGAATATCAGTATTACAAGACGACAAACAGCACAAAAAATTCCAAAAAGATAAAATCAACGCAGCTCACTAAACAGTCTGATGTTACACAGCTCAATTAAACGTTTTTAGTTCCTATTTGCAACACATAATTCTTCGGTGCTGCTACATGAAGTTTCTGTTTCACGCATGATATTGAAAGGAGCTGAGGTAAGTTGAAATTACAACGAATTCAATGAAACCACGTGTAGCACGGGATTAGCTGACAAGCCAAAAAAACTGACTACACTTCGTTCATATCCCACTGAAGCTTAGAAATGCAACGGTAACAACCGGGGGGGGATGTTTTCAGAACACCAGTGCAGAAGAAATAACACCCTAGAAAAATTGGGACTCGAATGATGTTTTTTCCTAGCACCGCTTGTGATCATTCTTTTATCTCTCGAGCAAGTGTGGACATCCACATTCTTGCACCTCAAATGCCACTGGGCTCAACATCAGCAGTAGCACCATGTGGAGGGGCCGCAGTGCAAGCCGGTAATTTACGGGGGTTTACAGGTGTTTCGGCACCCGGCCCCCAGGTTGTGTAAATGGGTGTAAATTTTCCCCCAAAACGGGCGTAAATTCCCAAGAAAAGTGGCGTAAATTCCCAAGAAATGGTGTAAATCAGTAGAACGGACGGTGTCACTCAACAGCTCAACCAACCTCAAAAACTCAAAACAGAGGAACTCAATGTGGTGAAGGTTGGTTGCTTCGGCCTTGTGACCCGAAGTGGCATTTTCCTACTGCTTCAATGATTGGTTTGGTGTTTGGATTCGAAAAGAATGTGTGTGGATACATACTTATATATACTGACAGCCAGGATTTTTTTTTGGTGGGTTTGCCCATGGACTGCCGGGGGTGGGGGGGTGGGGTATGGGGTTGGGGATTGCACCATGGACCCGTGCTTTTGTCAAAGTTGTGTCCCGTCCCTCAAAAACACTACTACATGGGCAACTGATTTTTTGGTGCATTCCAAAAAAGGGAGAGGGCTAAAGGTTGTTGGGTGAGGCTTAGGAAAGGAGGATGGATACTTGGTGCTTGGTTGACGCTGGAGTCTTCTTCACTTTTTTTTACTCCTTTTTGTTCGGCCTCTTTTTTGGGGGGGGGGCCTTGCAAATTTTTTTTTCCGAACTGCCCCATTGCGTCAGCCATTCGGTCCGTACAAATTTTTTTTGGACTTTGTGGGTTTTCTTTTAAATCTTTTATGGGGGCCTCGGTAACTCTTCACTCCTAAAAACATTTCTACCCGCGTTGCCCCTCTTTTAGCGCTGTACAAGTATGGGGGGGTTGGGGTGGGGTACATACGTTAGTTTTGGTTGTATGTTGTTGGTTTCGAGTGTGTGGGTTAGAGATGAGGGTGGAAAGATCAACGTACACACATTGGGTTAAGATTAGTTTATATTTCACTTCACACATGTATACATGCCCCCACACAACATGCCCATGGTCTACCCATGCACATGCACAAGTGCTTAGGGGGGCCACCCACTGCCCTCCATCTCTCTCACCTTCCAACTATCGTGCTGCTGCCCTTGCGGCCACTCCCGTCGCTCCCTCTCATCCTCATCCACCACCACCACCTCCTCTTCCTCCTCCTCCTCCTCCTCCTCCTCCTCCTCCTCCTTGTCCTCCTCCTCCTCCTCCTCCTCCTCCTCCTCCTTCACCAAGATGGGGTCCTCGGCGGTGCTGGCAGGGCTTTGGGGGACTGGGGGCTGCAATTGGCCGGGTGTGCGGCCAATGAACTGGCACGCTTCTTCAACGAGCTAAGCACGTGGGCTGCCAGGTAGACGATATAGTTGCCGCACAATGCATCATTCCATCTTCGTACTTAAGCCAAAGGCGGCCACGCTGCCACGAAGTGTGGAATGCACAAACCTCTCTACGGGGTTCGGCGACCTGCTCAGGTGCGGGGCGAGCACTGGAGAGACAAGCACCATCATTAATGCATGAGACATGCAAATAGCATTTACATCGCATGCACTGTTGAGTGTGAGTGTCCCCTAGAGGATTGGCACACCCCCGACATGCACATGCAAAACACCATCGATTATCTCCCGAGTCGCCCTCCTCATCCACCTGCACCCGTTCGGCGTCTCCCTCCACGACAAAGAAGCATTGCTCATGCATCCCCCGTTGACACTAGGAGCATGTAGCCGTCACCCCGCATAACCGGCCGCGGCAACTCGCACAGTACGATGAGCTCAGCACTTCAACGTACGAGGCGACCGATGGGGTGTGGGCTGTGGTTCGCGCGGGCTTGGGCGGCGCTTTGGCAGCCGCGCCTCCCGTGGGGGTTTCAAATGAGAACTCGAAACCATTGCACGCTTTCGAATTCTTAGCCGCACGCTCAATCTGCACTCGCTGCAGATTTGAGGGGGCACCTTCGGACTTCGTGTAGCGGAGCGCGGCTGCCGGAGTAGCAAATTCTTGCCACACGGCATCTCCGCCTTGCTTCCGCACCCACAGTACATGACAAAGCTAGCACAGGGACAGGGAATAGAAGTGGGTGAACATAAAGAAAGCAAGGAAAGAAAGAAAGCCCCTGAATGCTTCCTACTCGAGCCAGGGAAAAGCTCGAGCCAGGGATCTTCAAGCCCCTGAATGCCTCCTTCTCGAGCCGGGGTAAAGCTCGAGGCGGGGATCTTCACTCGTCTTGCCGCATTCGGCCTAGTGTTCTCCGGCACAAGAAACAGGCATCAACAAAATTTGCATTCGACAACGGACACAAATCTTGTTCACAAATATTTGTAAGTGTAGGGAATCGCACGCAAAGCACGTGAAAGCAAAGAAAGAAAGAAAGCCCCTGAATGCCTCCTTCTCGAACCGGGGAAAAGCTCGAGGCAAGGATCTTCACTCGTCTTGCCGGATTTGGCAAAATTGGCTACATAGCCCCTGCAGACTCTGCCACAGGGAAGGGCCATTTACACAATTTACATTCCAAAATGGACACAAATCTAGCTCACAAATATTTGCAAGTGCCGGCAATAGCAAGCAAACCATGTAAAACCCCTAATTTACACCGAATTTACAAAAGTTTACGGGAATTTACGCCACTTTTCGAGGAATTTGCAACATTTTACGTAATTTACAGTGTAATTGCTCGGGGCCCCTGCCCCCCCCCCCCTCCATTTGTTACCGGCATGCCGCAGTTTGTCCTTGGGCCCATGCCACAGCTTCCGCCAGGGCAGTCCAAAACCAACGATAGTATGGCACTTCACCGCCCAATGCACAGGCCATTTTAGTGCTTGGATGTCTACCTTTAACGGAACTACCCATCTTTTTATGCGGAAAAGCCACACATAGTCGCAACAACTCGTGGGGGATGCGGCAAAATTCCTAAAAACATAGCCCTGCTGCAACACCAAAAAAGTGCCGCATCGCTGTTGTTTTTTTTTTTGCAACAAATATTCGCAGTTGCCCCGTAATACCCCCGTTAATAATCTCATCTCTTTGTCCCAATGATGATTATAGGCTTTCGCTCCACGTCTAAAAAAATGTCCAAATGCAGGCAAGGAAAACACAACTGCATGACTTCGGAAAATTGCCAAAATTCAAACCTCCAACACACAGACCGGGAAGCAATTCGCACTCCAGAGTATCACATAACCATCTGGCGCATGCCACGGACTGCAAAGGAGGTTGATATACATGGATTGTCTTTGGCTGGGTCCAAGGTCCATCGGGGTACTAACTGGGGGGGTACCCTCGTTGGCCAAAGACACAGCCCATTTGTTGGTACTAGCTGCACGCGTCAAAATAGCCCAAAACATAGCTACCGTGCTATGACCATGAGCGGCCAAGGACTGGATCCACCAGTTTATTTCGAAGGGCACCAGTTGAGGGGTGGCCGATCACACCACTGATGTATTGATGCACCGCAAAATACGACAGGGTGCACGTTTGCACAACTGTCGCTTTTGGCCAAATTCCATCTCCCCACAACCCAACGTGGACCAAACGTGCAGACTCCGGGTGTTTCGCGTCCCTTGGCTACAAACAATGTGAGTCCGGGCCAGCCGAGCAGCGAGCTCGGCGCTATTTCCGTGAACGGAGGCCCACATTCTGAGACTACCCAGAAATAGCCAAAATTCACTGTTTCGGAAAACGGCGCCAACACATTGGTTTTTTCAACAATTCAAAACGCAATATGGATCATTTTTCAATGCCGTTTGCATTTATGCAGTCAGGTTCCAAATACGAAATGGTTCTCTTTTTTCTGTTCCAAAACTGGATGTTGACATTTAGCCCGGTGGAGCATATTTGCATGGACGGTACAACATAGCCCTCGACCTGCTGTTCATGAATGTTTGGTCGAATCCAGGCTAAATCGAGACGTTGGGAGTAAATCATGGACGCGATTTTTTGCAGAACACAGTGGGGTAGGATCCCTGCAAACTTGCATGCGTGCAAGCCCTTCCCGCGCAGCGCCACAGTATGCTGCCGCGCTAGACGTGCGGACAGGAACCTCCGTCAAATACTGAATGCTGGTAACTCAGAGAGGCTACATACTTGTCCGACACTAAGCGCCACTGTGCCTGAAGGGAAACTGGGGCACAACATCCTGTGTGTGGGACAGTTAACTTCGCTGGAAAGCAAAGCAAACAACCAAAAACAATTTCTGCACTGCAACCATACTTCCGAGAACCCAGCAACACGGGGCCAAAATCTGTCCCACCCCCAGAGGCAGGCACACCCGTAGATAGTGCCGACCCAAATCTCCAAAGGTTTCCCCCCTCCCAGTCCTCCGGCCCTGATCAACCCATCCACTTAGCCATGAACCCCTGCGTCCACAGTCACGAATCCACGGACCTGTGTGAAGAAATCCTCAGCAGAGCCTGAGGCCAGCAGCTCATCCCACGCCGGCAGCCCCTCCGTGATTTTCTGGATGACCTGATGCATGAGCTTCATCACTTTGTCGCGCTTCATGGGCTCGGCTGGAGGGCTGCTGACAGCTGCTCCATTCGCGACGGCCATGCTGTGTCCTGCCCTGCGTGCCCCCAAAAGCAGGCTCAGGCCAACAAAAAAGCAACACTGGCCTGCAAGCAAGAAAAGCGCAGGCCGAGGATATGGTGTGCACAATGCCTCAATGACTGGCTATGAGGTCCTTGCACGACTTGCTGGCGCATGACTAGGCAAGGTGTAGCCAACACCGATGTCAAAACTCGGGTTTGAACCCCCAATCAGAGGGCGGTGGAGACCTTCAACTCTACTCCCGGCGCTGCTGGAGTGGTGGTTTCATTCCACAAGGCTCGTTCCGGGGGACACCGAGATTGGTGCGAAAATTCACGTGGCTTCGGCCTCTTGGAGGGGGCCAACGGGGGAATAGGGGGCTGTCTCCCCACAGTCTCTGGCCCACAAGGCCAGAACTGGTGGATTGTCAGATGACAACAAAATCGCTCTTTTCATTAAACAGAGAAATTAACAAACGGGTGAATTCTTGTCGTGAATTTGCTCATGGAAAACTGTTGGCTCGCAATGACTGTGATATGGCATCCTGAACGAAATCGTCGCGCTTATCGTGAGCGAGATTTGTTGTTGGCCAGAACAAAGCATCCATGGTTTGCTCTGCATCAATAATGGCATTCCCCCTCTTCTGCTTAATCTACCTCCTACAAAGAGCACACACGGCTCCTGCTCGGCCCAATAAGCTCGCATTGTTTCATTTTTTTTTGGAACGATTTGTGGGCTGGTCCACCCTACCACACATTCCGCGCTATCATTGTGAACAGCTAATGGCTCAGCACCCTGCGCTTAGGCGTCCGGACCAACATCACGTTGTGTAAAGGACTCCAGAGCAGTGGGTCACTTTTTTGGGTCCAAAACCACACAAAACATGCACACAAAGCGCGCGCAATGCGACCCTACCCTCAGATGAGGAACTACACAAGCATATGCAAGTGTTTTACGCTTCACTTGTGCCTATTGCTGCCAACACTCGGCCCGACTGTGGCAATGCAACGCCTTCCTGGTCTCCATTCCCATCCCCGCAGGTATGTGACCCACCTCCTATGTCTTCCAGAGTCACCATTACACCATCTGAAAACTGGCATTTTTCACCCAATAAGCGCCCCTATGTGTAGAAAAGGTGGGATTCTACGCGGGGAATTGAGTGTCTCTAATCCTCGACTGTAAATGTGAGTGAGAACTCCATTTCAATCACTGTGCAAGGTGGTCGCATGAAGTGTTGCAGGGAAAGTCTGTATTGCCGGTGAATTCCGTTAAGGTAGTGGGTGACGCCAAGTGTAGGTCTTCCTGTTGGACAGCCAATTGTTTGGCAAAACATGCTCGAGGACGTTAATAGCTTATCAGTAAAAAGTAAGTTGAAGTGGCCAATGACGGCATTTTTGGCATGCCCCCTGCACATACCCCCGACAATTAATATACCCAATACTGATGATAGCCCTATATAGATTTGACATACCGTGCAATCACTAAACTTCATATACCATCCTTTTTGAACCCCAAGACTTAATGTGTGACCCCCTACACTCAAACCAAGTTTAATTCCCCCACCAGCCTCTGAAATACCCGATGCCCATCCACCATGACATTCATGCATCACCGTCTTCAAGTTCGATTGAATCTTGCTACCAAGCAGTGGAAACTGCGGGTGAGTGGCAAAGTGCACCTTTGTGAGGAAGAGGGTGCCATCTTCAATGAGCAACAAACGACATTTGTACAGTGCCTCGTCTTGCCCGATGTGGCGCTCAAAGCACTCTTATACGCCACCATAGGTTTCGTTTAGCTTAGTTCAATAGGTTAGCTCCCAAGCCCACAAAACCTATTGTTCCGTAGAACCATTTTGGGGTCTGTAGAGGGGGGTTCCCCCCGGTTATCTGGCAACCATGCCCGTGCTACATAACCCTTGCTGTCTTAGGAGTACCCGAAGCAGGGACGACGCAAAGTTCATACACGACCCATTCCATATTGGGGACGGGCAACAACTGCACCATTTGTTGGGGGTTGAGGCCCAAAAAGGTAAAAATAGGGGTACGGGTTACATAAAAAATGCATGTGTGTATGCACCCACGGGGGGGGGGGTGTACCATCGGGCCATACGCCGACTCCAAGCCAACAAAATGTTGTGCCTCACTTTGTGGCGAGTACTGGTCATAGGGGCACAAGAAGTATTGTTAATGAGGTTATTTTGAGTCACTGCAAGTGATAACAGTCTAAAATACTATTGAAATGCAGCCAATTGCCAACATCTGTCAAACGTTATCGGTAACTCGTCAGGTGATCACCAAAAACAAATTGGGGTCCAAAACGTTCCAAGAAATGCAAAAACCCTTGTTCCTTATGGAAACCCCTGCCCACTCCTCACGAAATGGCAATAATTGTCTTGGACCTTGTTCGTGCACATGCCCACGGGAAAATACCATTTCCTATCGTCCAAGCACCAACGGTCTCCAAGAAAAATTCTATTGCCTTCGGCAAGGCACCTCAAAGAGGGGAGAGGGACGACCCAGGCTAGAAAACTGCATAAGCGGGTTGTACCCCAGCCCCCTTGGGAGCCTCCCCCCCCCCCCAAACACCCAAATCGGGTGAAAAACACATAAAGAGGCGCTAAAACATGCTTTATATAGGATATTTGATGATTTTGGATGGTCAAAATATCAGAAAAATCAGTTTTGGAAGTTTCCATTTTTGAGCTGCCAAGGCTGGAAAGCTGCATAAGCAGGTTGTACCCCAGCCCCCTTGGGAGCCCCCCCCCCCCCCCCAAACACCCAAATCGGGTGAAAAACACATAAAGAGGCGCTAAAACATGCTTTATATAGGATATTTGATGATTTTGGATGGTCAAAATATCAGAAAAATCAGTTTTGGAAGTTTCCATTTTTGAGCTGCCAAGGCTGGAAAGCTGCATAAGCAGGTTGTACCCCAGCCCCCTTGGGAGCCCCCCCCCCCCCCCCCCCCAAACACCCAAATCGGGTGAAAAACACATAAAGAGGCGCTAAAACATGCTTTATATAGGATATTTGATCATTTTGGATGGTCAAAATATCAGAAAAATCAGTTTTGGAAATTTTCCATTTTTGAGCTGCCAAGGCTGGAAAACTAAGGCTGGAAAATTGCATGAGCAGGTTGTACCCCAGCCCCCTTGGGAGCCCCCCCCCCCCCCCCCGACCAAACACCCTAATAGGGTGAAAAACACATAAAGAGGCGCTAAAACATGCTTTACATAGGATATTTGATCATTTTGGATGGTAAGAGTATAAAAAAATAGATTTTGGAAATCTCCATTTTTGAGCTCCGAGGCTAGAAAAATGAGTTTGAGAAATTCTATTGCCTTCGGCAAGTCCACCCCGCAGAGAATCTACCCCAAGGTAATGTAATGATTTTACAAGGAGTTAAACTAACAATTCAACCCCTTGGGGCAGGGTACACGAATAGGCCCAAAAAGGCCCAAAATGGGGGGGTACGTGGCGTTTTCCCCTATATACGCCTGCCTGGCTTTGATCTAACAACCTCTGCGAGGTGATTTCGGAGGCTTCGATTTTTGAGCTGCCCAAGGTGAAAAATTGAATAAGCAGGTTGTGTACCAATCCCTTGGGAGCCCCCCCCCCCCCCCCGCACCCAATACCCAAATAGAGTGAAAAACACATAAACTGGGCCTAAAACATGCTTTACATACCTTGGATGGTCATATTGTGTGGTCACAATATCAAAAAAAAATAAGTTTTGGAAACTTCGATTTTTGAGCTACAAAAGATGAAAAATTGCAAAGGCAGGTTGTGTACCAATCCCTTGGGAGCCCCCCCCCCCCCCCCCCGCACCCAATACCCAAATAGAGTGAAAAACACTTAAATGTTGTCTAAAACATGCTTTACATACCTTGGATGGTCATATTGGGTGGTCACAATATCAAAAAATAAGTTTTGAAAACTTTGATGTTTGAGCTGTCCAGGGTGAAAACCTGCAAAGGCAGGTTGTGTACCAATCCCTTGGGAGCCCCCCCGCCCCCCCCCCCCCCCCCGCGCTCCCGATAGCCAAACAAACACTTAAATGCTGCCTAAAACATGCTTTACATGCCTTGGATGGTCAGTTTGTATGGTCACAATATCAAAAAAATAACTTTCGGAAGCTTCGATTTTGCGACTTCGATGAGCTGCCCAGGTTGAAAAACTGCATCAGCAGGTTGTGCACCGGCCCATTCACTCATGTAAACCATTATTGATGGAAGCAGTCATTTCGCGTTTTTGGCACGGGTTTTGACCGGCCTTAAGCAAGGCTAGAGAGAGCAAAAAACGTCCTTTCGTATCCTAATAGGCATATACTGTCACAACATCCCCACTCACACCCCTCAGCGTGGGTAGCACCGGGTCACCGAGGTCGCCAAAACCACCAACATAGCATAAATGGCTGAAAAGTGCATAAACTGCATTAGTGCTCGTCCCACTCCGCCCCATACAAACCCCATGGAGTCGGGACCCGGAAACACTTTTTCGGCTCAAAATCGAAAAAAAACCAAAAGATTCATGATTTTCGACCCAAAAAAGGGGGGGTCATATTTTGACCCCCCTCCACCGCCTCAAAACCTCAAAAAAGTGAGGTTTCAAGTGGGGGGGTCTAGGGGGGTCCAAACCAAAAATTCATTGGGGGATGTGTTTATTGGACAAAATAATGATTTTATAAGGGGTTAAACTAACAATTCAACCCCTTGGGGTAGGGTACACAAATAGGCCCAAAAAGGCCCAAAATGGGGGGGTATGTGGCGTTTTCCCCGATATACGCCTGCCTGGCTTTTGATCCAACAACCTCTGCGAGGTGATTTCCATTTTTGAGCTCCGAGGCTGGAAGACTGCATGAGCAAGTTGTACCCCAGCCCCCTTGGGAGCCCCCCCCCCCCCCTGACCAAACACCCAAATAGGGTGAAAAACACACAAAGAGGCGCTAAAACATGCTTTACATAGGATATTTGATTATTTTGCATGGTCAGGGTATCAAAAAAATCATTTTCGAAACTTTCCATCTCTGAGTTGCCAAGGTTGGAAAACTAAGGTTGGAAAACTGCATAAGCAAGTTGTGCCCTAGGCCGCTTGGGAGCCCCCCCCCCCCCCCCCAACACCTCTGTCGGCCCAAATTTCAGCCACCACAAAGCGAGGGTGCAGGCCGTGGGCTGGTTCCCCTTGGGGACCAGGAAACTGGGGAGCAGACTTTTTGCTGCCCCTACCCCCCCCCCCCCCAACAGAAATGGGGCGGGACCAAAAGGAGACCCCCCCCCCGCCCCCAGCATGCCCTCGCACCCTCACTGCAGGCCGGCACATGGTGAACGAGGTCCCTCCCCTCGCGGAAAAGGGGCGGACGCTGAATGACGAGTATGTCGGGATCTGGGACCCGCATGGTAACCCAGCAGGTGGTCCTCCTCTCCCAAACAAGTGAACACCATGGGCCAATGAAAGGACAGGTAGACCCATCCACCACTCAACCCCCCCAGCCTGCGCCCCCGACGGGAGGGGTGCACGGAGTCGGCGCCCTCAGGGCCTGAAAAGTGGAGGCTGTGAAGGGCTCACAGCTTGACCGCTGTGGGCATCCCTAGGGCGACCTGCCCAGGGAACCTCCAGGTGTGCACGCGCCCCTCCAACCTCATCACAGACGCCTAGGCCAGCACAGCCCCGTGCACCGCAGTGCAGTTGTGGGCGACCCCTGGAGGCCAGACAGCCACCTGCCGACCCCTGCCCCCTACCCCCCCCTTCCCTTGGAGGGGCCAGTCCGGTGGTGTGCCCTACGGGCCCCTAGGACTAACGGGGCTGCAGCGCCGCACCCGGGAACCTTCCCGGGCAGGTCCCAGGGCAGGGAAGCGCTCAGCGCGCCCAGGGACCCCTCCACCTGCCACCAGCGCCCCAGGCCGTGGGAGTGCGGGACCCAGCTAGTACAGCAGCGCCACCTGTGCCAACAGGCAGTCAAGGAGCGCGGGTCCCCCCCAGTCGTGCCCGGCGCACACCCGTCCCCGTGCGTACGCAGTCGTGGGACGGGCGGGCAGCGTGTCTCTGTGACCAGGAGGATGCGATGTCCTGGCCCACTACTCCCCGGTGGGCTCAGCGTCGGGCTCCCATGGCCTGCCCCACCGGGCCTGGAGCACCAGGCCACACTTGCCCCCCACACGCAAGGCCCAGCCCCCGCCCACACCCCTGCCCGCGCGCGCGCCTACACACAGGACGACGGCATCTTCCGCCCACCTGCGCTTCGGTGGGGTCTGGTGGCTGTCGATAGTCCGCTCGGCCTTGGAACCGGACAGTCAGGTTGTTCAGCCTCGTGGTGGGGCAGGGAAGGAAGCCCACACCCGAGGGCCTGCTCCTGCATGAGGCCGCCAGCCCAACCCAACCCAACCCCCCCAACACCCAAATGGGGCGAAAAAGACACAAAGAGGGTCTAAATCATGCTAAACATAGCATGTTTCATCATTGTGAGTGGTCACAATATCAAAAAAGAATTGCAAAATTTTCCATTTTTGACCTATAGAGGGTGGAAAACTGTTCAAGCAGTTTGTGCACACACCAAAGGCCATTGAACCAACAACAAACAGCAATTTTGGGGCTTTTGGGGGGCCCATGGCTCGGGCTAGGTGGGCCCAGCGGCCACTACGTGGGTCCCCATGGGCGCTCAAGTACCCGTTTTGTCACCAAATGATCACCCAAACCCATCCTCGGGGCAACAGAAGGGTGTCGGAATAAGTCGAAATGTAAAAACGGTATTGCCTTCGGCAAGTCCACCTCGCAGAGAATCTTCCCCAAGCAACCCCCCCCCAAAAAAAATAGGGTAAAAACTACATAAATACGGCCTCAAACATGCTTTACATAGCTTGGATGGTCATTTTAGGTGATCACGGTATCAAAAAAATAAGTTTCGGAAACTTTGATTTTTGAGCTCTCTAGGGTGAACAACTGCATAAGCAGGTTGTGTACCAATCCCTTGGGAGACCCCCCCCCCCCCCCCGCCGCGCGCCCAATACCCAAATAGGGTGAATGTGTATCTGTCCCCCTCCCAGTGTGCCCATTTCCAAAGATACTGTTGTACATGTCGCATTACAGTACACTTTTCGTCTGGCATCAGGTGGGAAATCGAGTACATTGCCCTCAATGTCGCCCACAAAGAGTGGGGTTCTCCCGCAAATGCCTTGTGCAATGCCCTGTGCATAGCGCGGATACTCTCCCCCCGCCCATAACCACACAAGAGTGCCGTCTGCAGCCACGCCAGTGCACTCACGATTTGTCCCGCCCAGGTCCATACCCAAGGCCTACCATTTGCCAGCTCCCCTCTGAAATTCTACTTAAGTATCCCTTGTATGCGTGTTTCAGTGTCATCACGGATGGACCAAGGCATAAACTCCAGTCATCTTTTAAGGCTGCTGGTTGAACATGGTTCATTCCTCCCCGTCCTTCCCCCGGGGCAATGCAAAACCCCATACATCTGACGACCGGGCCAACGCACGATCCCTGACAGTTTCCTTTTGCATCCGCACAGGAACACTCTATTGGCAGGTCCCAGGCGTTCTCCGGGACTGATTTTACGAGTGCCACCAACTCCCTGCACTCGCCGGGATCAGCATTTGATGCAACCAGGATGTTGTTGCGAAACTGACACATTGCCACTCGCCACCTGCCCGTCCGACGTAAATGACCTTCCGGTGATACGTTCAGTGCGCCCAGCCTGCGAAAGAGCTACCTGCCCTTGTACACCCCCCATATTGAGTGCAAATCTGCACTCTGTGCAGAAAAGCTACCCCCCATGGGGATGCATTTGTCCGGGCGCCACAACTGTCCCACCACCCAGCACGTGTTGTTCTTTTGAAGTTCAAATGAAACGTACCGTGTGAGTTCCTGATGTGTAAGGTAGCGAAATTGTTTGTTCGTACCCATACCTGGTCTGTCAAGTGCGGAAAGTGTATGGTGGACGCTCCAGGTCACTTCTGTCATGCGCCAACGCCTGTGTTTGGCCAGAAAATCGATGCCCTCTGACATATGGTTGTCGATCCAGGTCGGTTGTATTTTATTGAACTGTTGCTTACAGTCCAGCTCTGTGATGCACGTCATGTTTTGCCGATTCACCCACTCCAACCACGCTGCGACGTCGTTTACACGTAACACCTCAAAAATGTTTGGGATTTCTGAAATCAAATGCTTTGAAAAACAGGTGTACGCCCGTGCTGCCGTGCGCAAATCACGCTTACGAATCTGTGGCTCCGGGTAGGCGGCTATGGGCCCCCACAACCACCTCTCTTTCTGCAGACTCTTGGCTTTGCCTATAATGTACAGAACGCAGAGTCATGCGCGTGCATTTTTGTTCCAGCCCTGCTCCTAGATGAGAGCTGCAGTCTCTGTAACCACTTGTTCTGGTGTTGCATCGTGTGGAATATATCCTTCGGTGCACAAAAATTGTTCTGTTTTATTCCACAGCTAGTGTTTACAGAAGGCCCACACACACACACACCACTCACACTCACACGCACACACACAGACTCACACTCACACTTACACTCATACACACACAAACACTCACACTCAGGCACACACAAACACTCACACTCAGACACGCAAACACGAACGACGAGAAGCGCAACAAACTACGTGCACACTGGTGCACGCCATGTCTGCGTTCAGAGCGTTTCGGTATGGCACACTGAATAGGCGCACCCACAAAGCAGAGGGAATGCGCTTATCATATCATGACACTTTGCATGATTCCATAGCGGGCGCGCACGTCCGGGAACACTGTCCTGAGAGGAACGCTACAGGCAGGGTGCCCTACAGGAGGCCATGGGGGTAGAAGCAAGAAGTGCGACAGTAGTATGACAGAAGTACGCGCTGCAGGAACAACATCCAGTGGGGACGGTGGAACGGGCAAGCACGGGAAGTGTGGAGTGTCGCACGTCGCCCCAAAGGAGGCTGCAACGCCAGAGCACCAGTCACCAGAGCAGCCCCAAGGGAGGCTGCAACGCCACAGCACCAGTCACCAGAGCAGCGGGCCCATGCAGCTTCGCAGCGTGACTGGCAGACAGCCTGGGTCTGCGACTCTGCTGTGCTGTACCTGAGGCGTGTGTAGAGGAGAAGCCGTGGATGCAGGGAAGGAGGTGAGACACCTCGAAGAGGACCCTTTTGCCCAACCCTCGAGGCCTGGGCCCCAGCCTGGCCAGGGGGATCTAGTGATCAGCCATCCATTTTTGAACTGTTGAGGCTGAAGGCTGCTGTAGTAGTTTGTGCACTAGCTCCTACCCCCCCCCCCCTGCCTAGCTGCATCCAATGGCCAAGTAGAATGAGTCACACTGCTTTGTAAGTGTTCTTCGTCGATCAGGGTGGGTGGTCACAGTATCAAAAAAGGAAAAAAAAGCCGCTTTAGAAATTTAGATTTTCAGCTGTTGAGGCTGCCCCGCCCCAACTCGCCCCACACGGCCTTGGCAAGCTCCACAAACTTGGCTCAGGAGGGTTGTTTGCCCGGTGCGCTACTTTAGTATTAACTATCCCAACTTTAACCCCGAACTTACCCTCCCCTAGAGGAGCCCCCCAAAACCACCAGAGTGGACCGCAAACCTTCCCTACACAGCACACTTCACAAGGAGAAATGGCGTATTTCAACATTAATGTGGGCATCAATACATTCCTCACAATAATGCTCTTGGCACTCACCACAAGCTACAAGCTGTGATGGTGGAGCGCTTTTGACAAGACAAGGTACACACATCTGCCTCATCCTCCCCTTCATCTTGCGTGGCGTTTTCCTTAGGTTGATCCATAAAAGCAACTTCTCGGCGATTCAAATCGCCAACCTTCTTTTGGATGTGGTCCATGTACTGCAGCACGGGTGTGGCATATGGATTACCACTACCAATAGGGAGCTTGGACTTCCTCAAGCGGTGAGCATCGCCAGCCTTGAATGACCCTTTCCAAAACCTCAGCCCATTGGACATCCAATAGTGGCAATGGCAAAGTCTTTGCTAGTTGTGAATTTCTTCCCGGTCTATATCCCGAACCGGAAAGGGGCCTATCCATATCCCCAACCGGAAAGGGCCAAGTGGAAAGGGGCCAGTCCATATCCCCAACCGGAAAGGGGCCATGCAAAAAGCGTGGATTAGGGTTCCGTATCAAAGGTGGCCCAAAAAAATGCCCGGCGCACTGACGCTCCCCCTCAAAGTAGAAAAATCCAGAAAATGTTTTTGTGATTCGGGGAGGGTGGGCTCTTCCTACGTCTTCCAGGTGGGTAAGCCTAAAACAGATCCTGAGATTTTGCCTATTCTGCATCTTAACAACCGCCTTATCAACTCCTTGTTCACTGCCCTCAAGGGGGAAATGTCGTTCTCTTGGCGTTTGAACGGCCAAGTCTGCGGGACCAAGTCAAACAGACAACAAGGGTTTTGGGCACGCCAGATGTGATAATTTGCCTTTTGTTCTGATGTTCGGGGCATGGCAGCCCCGCACACCCATTCCTATCCTCATCCTCATTCCCATCCCCATTCGATTTGCACATTTGTTCCCGTCACAACGCCTGTCCCCAATCACACCATTACCGTTCCCCAAATCCGCCAAACACACACCATCTCAATGTGCACGTCCGTCACTGTCTCCGTACGCAACTGCCGTAGCCCAACCTGCGCAAAGGAGTGTGGGTGCACTTCAGGCGATGCATTAGGCTGACCAGGACTGTGCCATAGCCATATATTCTGAACACACAACACAAAACATGTGTTTTGATTTTCTTCATTACGCACCGGAGGGATTTTCTTTTCTTTTTGCCCCTTTTGTTGGCTGACCTTCGGAGGAGTTTGATGATGCGCTGAGGTTCGAAGGTATTCCGGAGCAGTGCCGGAATCAAGTGCATGTTGATGATGATATCATTTCGGTCTACGTATCTGGGACACCTGTGGGCCATCCGATGTCTGCCGGATGCATGTGCGATCAAGTACAGTCGAAGACTATTATGCCAAAATCGCATCGGAAAGAATGTCAAGGAAATAACTGCAGCGGATGCTGAAGGGAATGCCCATGAATCCCTTCAGCATTTTGCTGTAATTACCGGGTTCATGCAGATGGCAAGTGACAACGAACTTTGGAAATTTGGGAAGTCACACATGACAGGCCCAAGCTTAAGAGCTTAATTGTGACTGCGAATGTGACGGAGGTTTGAAGTGGAGGATGAGATGTGGAGGAAGGGGAGGGGCGCAGATTCACACAACGGGGTGAAAGCAGGGGCAGAAGAACCATCCAAACACATGGCAGGGGGTCGTGCCATCTTTGTTGCATGTTGCCCGGCACTTTACGTATGACACAACAGATCCACTATGCCCCGCCCATTGGTCAATGGCCCAGTCCACAATGCCTAGGGCCATGTTACCCGGAGGGGGCCCCAGGCATCCAAAGAAGGGGGGGGCATGACACCAAACTGCTCCGAATCCCTTGGCAGCAGTCGGAGAAGCAAGAAAGCTACGACTGCAACGGCGCAACAAGGAAGAGAACAGCGTGGCATTGCAGTCCAGGGCCGAGAACGATCGCAAATAGACGAGCACAATGGACAACAGAAGGCACCATCAAGTCTCAGATGATCAGGAGGAAATGACCAGGAGAGAGAGGTGCAGCATTGCGCATAGAACAGCGCATAAATGATGGTGTACAGGCGCTTCATTCAATAGGCAGTACATCCCCCTGCCCCCGCCTGCACGACAGTGTGTTGATTCTTTCATTCACGATGTCCTGACAGGCCGTCTTTGTGGGGATCTGCCCGGTGTTGGTCCGCTCCCTGCTTCGTCCTGCTGTTGCTAGTGGCGGTGCATAATGTGTGTGGACTCCAGTGCACCACATCCTTTGCAGTTAGCTCCGTTTCCCTTGCTACTGCCTGTCCCCAGCAGTACGCATGTGTCTCTGGCCCTCATTGGCAACCCAAAAGCTGGTGTCAAGCGGAGGGGGGGGGGGGGGCTCGGCTCACAGACGCAGGATCAATGGACGACCCGGTCGTAGTCTCTGCCACGGACTCCCACTCTTCGTCGCATTCGCAGTCCCAGTCCCAGTCACTGGCCGTCACAGTCGCATCGGTCGCAGTCACAGTCGCATTCACAGTCACAGCCACGATCACTGCCAGATAGAGACCCCCTACACTTGATTCCTTAATATCCGCCACCTCGGATTGGAGTTTTTGCTGCGGAAGTAACCAGGGGAGGGGTGCTGTTGCAATTCTAGACCCAACAGGGTTGTGGTAGCCGGAGGCCCAGCAGGGGGGGGGGGTATCTGAACAGGCGCCCGCCCCATGGTAATTGACCTTGACTGTGACCAGGGCTACAACAGTGCAAACACCTCTGCACTGAACCCTCCTGTGTCCAACGTAGAACTCCGCATGGCAGCCTCCGCAATAGTTTGGCACACATCGCGCCCGAGGAAACCAAGGACAGGTCTCTCCAGAGCACGGATTTCGGTAACAGTGCACCCTCGGCCTTCCCGGAGGACAGGATGACACGAATGATGTGCGCACTGTGGGACAAAAGAGGAACCGTGGCTGCACAGCGGAGAGCGACACATGACCCCCCCCCCCTGCACATGCAACCCCCTGCTCGTCGTTGGATGACCGGCCGCCGTCTGCGAATCGCCAACCGCTAGCGCTTCACGACCTCAAATTGCGAAACAACTAAAAGCATCTCCTCCCTTGAGTACCCCCTGATTGAAAATGCTGTTGTCAATAGCTCCGTGCACCTATTTGCTGATTGACCCTCTGCTGTCATGCACCGATTCATGCTACAAGGAGGTGTGTTGAGGCCTGCAACCCTGGCACAGCCACGTGGCATTGCCCGTGCTCCCTGGGGCATAGTATCAAGCAAACACGTACAAATACTTGGCATTTGGCACACTCACAAATACGCTGAAAGGCTCTCTGGCTGATCAGCAAACCCCACCTTTGCGTAGCACCTGAAATGTTTCGCCGTTCTGTTGGGGGGCTGTTCCATGAAGGCTGGTAGGGGACCATGCAACACAACTGGTGTGTTTTGTGTGACCTGCTTATTGATTGAGGCTGAAAGACTTCACGTTGAACCTCGCCTTAGCTTCCCCTTCCCCCTTGCATCAACAGAAATCAGGCTGGTCCAATGACCCACCCCCCTGCCTTGTGGACTCAATGTACATGGCCCTGTGTTACTTTCCCACATCCCCTTAGCGAGAACAACGGTGAGAGCACTGCTAATGACGGAAAC